>CM077157.1:109749984-110489122 GCA_039583875.1 Platanthera guangdongensis | reverse complement strand
TCCATGAAGGTCTGAGAAGATCTGAGAGGATGGGGAAAGAAGGGGGGGGGGGATCTTTCTACACGCTAGATTGCAAGGGGAAAGTGGATGTAACCCCAAGGTGAACCACTATAAAAATGTGGTCTATGTTGTGTTTTGAAATCTTGTTGTGTGTCCGTGAAGCCTAACTTGCACATTATCTGGGTATGTAAAGTGTGTGAACATATTCCCCCACTAGGTGTTTAAGGTATCTTGACCCATTCTTTCAAAAGTAGTGAAATTACATCCTCAGCAATGGGTTAGGCGACAACCACATCAGCTCTCAGGGCACATTCTCGATGAAACCCAGTCAAAACCGCGGTCTCACCACCGCCCCTTGGACGGCAAATCTCATGAGCATTATTTTCGGCCTAAGGCTAAGACCCTCCATCTATGCCAACGGCAAGTACCACGTACTTTATGTCGCTATAACCGAATGACATAGAGCGGGTACGGTTTCGCCTAACCCATTGCTCACAATGTGACGTCAATTTAAGCCATATGTACGGGTCAAGCTTTCCGAGTCCCAATTCGATCACACACTTTACATAACCCAGTTATGTGCAAGTTGGCTCCCAGGACACCAAGATGGCAGAATCACACTTTTGCCCAGTTTTTCGGGTGCACCTTGGAGTTAGTCCCCAAGGTTCCCTATTGCAATCTACCGCGTAGAAAACCCGAAAACAACCATCGGCGTGGCGCGTCCGAGTCTTCCGGCCATGGATAATGAAACATCACCGATCCGACCAACTTGTCCGGGTAGGCTTCACACACCATGTCTATGTCCGTTCTTTGATTCTGGACTCTACATGCAAAACAACGGGGACTATTCATGTCTACCCGAAGGAATACCTCACACTCACCGCATACTCGCGAGAGCGGCTTCCTATGCAAAAAGGAAAGAGGACTTCACATATCCAAGAAGAGAATCGTTACCCTTCGGTTTCTCTTTGGCGCCATGAAGATCTAGACGGATGAAAAGCACCGCAACGGCCTTGCCTCCGAAGATCTGGACTTGGCTTGCGATTTGGGGCTCCGAAGCTCCTCTAGCGGCCAGATCTCTCCTTCTCTTTCTTCCTTGATCTCCCCTCTCTATAAAGCTTTTATAAAGAGAAAACTCAAAGAGGAATGAGGGTTTTAAACCTTATTCCCGGCCTTAACTCAGCAAGGACCAGCCTGGGCCCTTGGATCCCAAAAGGAGGAAACGAACGGCCACAATTCGCACTTAAAATAACATTTCTGGGCCGAACACAGCTTGTGACACACCAGTGTCCAAGGCCGTGTGCCTCAATCGACGTTGAAACTGTCGCATCCCAACCAGGACACAGCCCCTGGACATGCTCGTGTCATATGCCGTGTGCCAGACATGGTCATGCACACGACCGTGTCCAGGCCGTGCTCCACAGCTGACACAGCCGACTAAACACAGAGAAGGACACGGGTTCATGACACGCCCGTATAACTTTTGACACACCCGTGTCAACTAGAACACGCCTGAGCTCCAGGCCGTGTTCCTCCCCCGACACAGCCCGGCTAATAGCCCGAGCAGGACACGGTCGTAGACACGCCCATATCTCAGGCTGTGTTCGTTGTCTCGACGATCGTCGAGTGCATTTCTTCGACCACTCGAAAATTTCGTCGAACCCGAGCACGACACGGCCCGGGACACGCCCGACTAGGGACATGGGCAACACGCCCGTGTCCCGGGCCGTATGACCCCTACCAGGCCCCAAACTTGGCTCTAAATGTTGTTCGTCCCTCTTTTGAGTTTTGGGACGTTACAATTCTCTCCCTCTTAAAAGAATTTCGTCCCGAAATTACAGAAAGGAAAAGATACTCAAAACTTAAACGGTACCTGAGCGGAATAACTCTGGGTACTCCTCAAGCATGGTCTGCTCTCGCTCCCACGAAAGCTCCTCCTGACCGCAGTTGTCCCAATAGACCTTTACCATTCTGATATCCTTATTATGAAGTCGCTTAACTTCAACGTCCTCAATGCGAACAGGCTTGACCTTCGTCGTCAACCCATTATCAACAGGCACTTGATCAACAGTAATAACTTGTGAAGGCTCTTGCACCGCCTTCCGCAACACCGCTATGTGGAATACGTCGTGTAGACCACTCAGTTCCACTGATAGCTTTAATCGATAAGCTACTTCGCCAATTCGCTCCAGAACCTCAAACGGTCCAAGGTACCTCCGGTTTAGCTTCTTCAAGCGCCATACAGGTGAGACGTCCTTGAACGGCTTAATCTTCAAATACACCCAGTCGCCAACAACGAACTCAATATTCCTATGCTTGGCATTATAGTATTTAGCTTACCTGTCCTGAGCGAACAGCAATCGTTCTTGAATAGTTCGTACCAACGAAGTTGCATCTTCCACTTCTTACCATTTGTACAGCTTCGACTCACCTATTTACAACCATGACAACGGTGTGAGACATTTCCTATAATAAAGGAAGGGCACCATTTAAATGCTCGCTGGTAGCTATTGTTATAAGCAAATTCCACCAAGTACAGGTGATCTTCTCACTGCTTTCTGAAATCCAAGACGCACATGCGAAGCATGTCTTCCATTATCCTGTTGACCCTCTCGGTTTGACCATTCGTCTGCGGATGAAAGGTCGTGCTGAACCTCATCTTGGTTCCCAACATTTGTTGCACCAACCTCCAGTCATTGTACGTGAAACGCCCATCTTGGTCACTCATGATGCTGCGGGGCAGACCGTGCAGTCGAACAATGTTATACACATAGAGTTTTGCCAATTTCTCCACTGAATCATCCTTCCTATTCGGAATGAAGTGCGGCACTTTCGTCAATCGATCTACGATCACCCAGATGGCGTCGTTTCCCTTCTGCGACCTTGGCAACCAGTGCACAAAGTCCATTGAAATATCGTCGAACTTCCACTCCGGGATAGGCAAGGACTTCAAAAAACCTACAGGCTTCTGGCACTCCGCCTTCACTAAGGCGCACGTTTGACACTTCGCCACATAAAGTGCCACGTCCTTCTTAAGTCCTGGCCACCAGAACAACTTCTTCATATCACGATACATCTTTGTGCTCCCTGGGTGAATTGAGTACTTGGTATGATGAGCATCGTACATCAATTTTACCTGCAGTTTACCCACATTTGGGATGCACAGACAACTATCCTTCCATAACAATCCATCCTTAACAATAAATTGGGAATTTGACCCATCCAAAGCCTCATCCATGATTTGCTTCATATTGTTATCCAAATCCAGAGCCTGCCGAATCCGATCAGCTAGGTCATACTGAACTTTTGTCCAGTTCAATTGCGCTTCGGCACTAGTCTGCTTATCAACACAAGAGATCTATAATGCCTCTAACTCCCGAATCAAACGCTCGTCATGAACTGACAACCAGTTGGCTTGCGCAGGGGCCCCGCGTCATGAACCGACAACCAGTTGCCTTTCCTAGGCACATAATGAATCTTGAATGTGTAGTCCCCAAGGAACTCCATCCATCTCCGCTGCCGCATGTTTAGGTCCTTTTAATCCAACAAGTACTTCAGGCTCTTGTGGTCAGTATAGATATCGACCTTCACACCGTACAGGTAATGCCTCCACAGCTTCAGGGCAAATATCACAGCCGCTAACTCCAAGTCATGGACCGGATAATTCCTCTCATATACCTTCTGCTGACGTGAGCCATAAGCTATTACACTTCCATATTGTAGTAGAACACAACCCAATCCGCTGCCCGAAGCATCACTGTAGATATCAAAGCCTTTGGTCCCACTCGGCAAACTTAGAACAGGCGTCGTGGTCAACTGACTTTTCAACTCTTCGAAAGCTTGTGCGTTCTCAGGCGTCTAAACAAACTTCTACTGTTTCCTCGTCAGAGTCCTGAGGGGTAATGCTATCCGCGAGAAGTTCTCCACGAAGCGCTTATAATAGCCGGCAAGCCCCGGAAAACTCTGGACTTCCGCTACCGTAGACAGCACAGGACACTCCCGTATAGAAACTATCTTTGTCGGATCCACGACAATTCCCTCTCCACTAACTATGTGACCAAGGAATGCTACCGAGGACAACCAAAACTCACATTTGGAGAAATTGGCGTACAGTTGGTTCCTCCTCAACGTCTCCAACACCAAATGCAGATGTTTAAAGTGATCCTCCTCACACTACAAGTACACCAATATATCGTTGATAAAGACGATCACGAAGTGGTCAAGGTACTCTCTAAAAGTTTTGTTCATCAGATCCATGAACACGAATGGCGCATTAGTCAACCCAAATGGCATAACGGTAAACCCATAATGCTCATATCTCGTGTTGAAAGCTATCTTGGGGATATCACTTTCTTTTTTCCTCAACTGATAATATCCAGATTTAAGATCCAATTTCGAGTACACCGATGACCCGACTAACTGATCGAACAGATCATCAATCCTTGGGATCAGGTACTTGTTCTTCTCCGTTAACTTTTTCAGCTCTCGATAATCGATATAGAGTCACAAGCTTTCGTCCTTCTTCTTAACAAAAAAGACCGGTGCGCTCCAAGGTGACGAACTTGGACGCACATAACCCTATTCCAATAGCTCCTGAAGTTGAACCTTTAGCTTCGCCATATCCTTAGGCGTTAACCGATACAGGGAGCGTGACACAGGTTTGGCACCTGGCACTAGCTCAATAGTGAATTCAATCTCTCGCTGAGGTGGGGCTCCAGGGAGATCGTCAGGAAACACATCAGGATACTCGGAAACAACTGGGATACTGTTAAAACTTGGCTTAGGCTTCAAAGCCTCCACTAGTGTGAAAAACAGCTCTGCACCAGCACGAACTGCCTTAACCACCTGAAGAGCAGACATCAAAGTCTTGCTCGACCCTTTCAAGCCCGCAAATGTCATCTCACGATCAGTTCCCAACTTGACCTCCTTGTGGTTATAATCAATGTATGCATGCTGCTCCGAGAGCCAGTCCATACCAAATAACACGTCGAATTCCACTAGCGGCAGTAACGACGCTTGCAAGTCGAACTCCTGACTCCCAATCCGTATCTTTACGCCACAGACTCTATCCGCGCGCATTGAACATCCATTAGGCAACAACACATCCAATTTGTCCTTTGCCATCGAAGTAGGTACTCTGATGTGCGATACAAATCCTTCGGACAAAAAGGAGTGTGAAGCTCTCGTATCAAACAGTGCTCTCGCCGGATTATCAAAAATCAAAACAAAGCCTATACAAGCAGTAATAAGCTAACTTGCGCAAGGTAACAAGTATTTAAAGCTAACTTGCTATAAGTTTAAAACGTACATGTCACCACATCAGCTTGCTTTATGGCCTACTACTGGACAAGGTTTTAGACTCTAGGTTGAGCTGGAGCATAGTGGGATGTGGTTGACTCCATCGCCTTTCCCTTCTCCTCGTGCATTGCTCCAAGCTTCCTCTCGGACTTTGGACGTCTGCTCCAACAGTCTCGGGCAAAGTGTCCCGGCTTTCCACAGTTATAGCATGCGACCGGGGTTCAGCCCGTAGTTGCTCCACATGCACCAGAAGAAGGGGCTGGACCTGAAGTCCTAGCCTTCTTATTCTACCTACGGTACCCAGACTTTGAGGTGGTCGGCACCTTGAACTTCGTCTTCTTAGCACCAGAGTCTTTCTTCGCTTGCACATTCCTCAGATCTTTCTCCAACAACCGGGTTGTATTGACCAGGGTCAGGAAGCCCTACGTCATAGGTCCCGAGAGCAGTAGCCTTAGGTCATCCTGCAGACCCTCATAGAATCGGTTTATCTTATGCTCCTCATCCGCGAATGTAGAGCTAGTGTACCGACCCAACTGTGTAAATTCGTGGAGGTACTCGTCCACGCTACTGTCTCCTCACTTCAACTTCTGTAACTCATTTTTCATGGCAATCCTTTGAGCCGAGGGAAGGTACCTTGCCAAGAATAGTCTCGAAAATTCTTCCATCGAGACGTCCGTGAGTTGCCTTCCCCTCAAGTGATGTAGCTCTAAACCTTCCCACCACAACCTTGCATCTCCGTACAACAGGAAAGTAGTTATGGTGGTCTTTGGCCACTCCTCCGTTTCCGTAGCTGTCAAGACTCTCTTTACTCGGGAGATCCAATCCTTAGCTTGGGATGGGGTTCCAGTCCCCGAGAACACCGGAGGATTGAAGCCCATAACATGCTTGAGCTGCTTTTCGGTCGCACTTCTAGGTATCAACGGCTCCACCACCGCTTGTTCAACCCTTCTCGATTCTTCTGCTTGAAGCGGTACCTGCTCCACCGCAGGAGTTGGGTGTTGCACCTACCGTGTTGGTGGGTGTTTATCATAGCAAACACCGCTTCAACAACCAATCTAATGGTTTCTGCCAAAGGAGGGGTTGTAGACACATCATTGGGTGCACTACCTGCCTCAGAATACGGGTTTTCTGAAGGTCATGCACCACTCCTGGTCACTTATAGACGTACAAAACACCATTAAGTTTCCGAACAACATCGCAAAGAGCAATTATAGGAACACGCAGGCACCTCAAACATGTGTATTTTGATTCCTATGTGGACATTCATGGGTTCTTTTTATGTTATAATGATGACACACACACATGTTCTCACCCTCCCCCCCCCCCCTTAAATTGAATTCATCTACGAATTCATTTAAGCATGACCGAAACCGGTAGTCTGATACCAAATTGTAACACCCCTATCCGTCACATGGCATATAGCAGTAGGTTCGGCCGGGGCCCGATGTCATATACTACAGACAGACTGAAGGGTTACTAAATGAAACCATCCTTCCAATAACATAAGTCCTACACAGAGTACATTCTAGCGGAAGCATTTTAAGAGTTGCAAAGAAAAGAACCCAAGCCAACAGCATGAATGTCCACTAAATACCCAAATTAGGAATGAGCGTACAAAATACACAAAGTACTTGGCCTTATGGCCTTACAAGAGTTTACTTAAATAAATAGTGTCTTCCAAACATCGGCACGCAGGCCGGTCACACATGAGTATAACAATTAAACATTCGCATTGGCCTTCGAGGGCTGGCTTAGCAACCAGGGCTTCAGCTCGCTATTTGCCGATAGGCTCCGCAGCACCTGCAAGCAACAATCCACCGTAGCGGTGGAAAACAAAAGCAACGATCAGCTAAAGCTGACCAAATTATAATGACCCCGCCCCTTAACTCGGGGCGGCGATGCTCCTTCCCTGTACTTTATTAGCATAGCCAAACAGTAGTGAAATTACACTTCATCACAGGCGTAGGCACGCACGGCCACACACCCCGTGCTCTCAGGGCACATTCTCAGTGAACCCGGTCAAAACCGCGGTCTTACCACTGCCCCTTGGACGGCAAATCTCGTGAGCATTATAGTCTTTCCAGCCTAAGTATAAGACCCTCCATCTATGACAACGACAAGTACCACGTGTAATGCCCCAAAATTCGAAAGAAGGACGAGCGGCGTCGAGAGCTAAGTTTGGGTCTTGGTAAGGGTCACACGGCCTAGGACATGGGCGTGTCCATGGCCGTTTCGTGCCGGGTTCATCGAGAGCCCGGTAAGTCGATGATTTTCGCTCGACGATGTGTCTAGACAGGGAACACGGCCTAGGACAGGGGCGTGTCCATGGCCGTGTCGTGTCGGGTTCATCGATAGCCCAGGTGGTCGACAAACTGTACTCGATGATGTGTCGAGACAGTGAACACGGCCTGGGACACGGGCGTGTCCAAGGCAGTGTCGAGCGTGTTCGACGAATTGTTTCTGCGAAGTCGATGAAGAGGCAGTCGACGATCGTCGAGACTTCGAACACGGCATGAGACACGGGCGTGTCCCAGGCCATATCCTTCTCGGGTTGTGAGTCGGGCCGTGTAAGGAGATTGAACACGGCCTAGAGCCCAGGCGTGTTCGAGTTGGACACGGTCGCGTCAAATGTGACACGGGCATGTCAGGTACCCATGTCCTTCTCGGATTGTGTTTGGACCTGTGTCGATGGAGGAACATGCCCAGGCACACGGGCGTGTACTACATGACACGGGCGTGTCAGCTCTGACATGGGCGTGTTCAGAGCCTGTGTTCTGCTTTGGGTGCGACGGTTTCAGCGTCGATTGGGGAACACGGCCTTGGACACGGGCGTGTCACAAGCTTTATTCAGCCCAGGTGTTTTGATTTTCAGTTCGGATCGTGGTCGTTCACTTCCTTCCTTTGGGATCTGATGGTCCAGGGTTGCCCTTGCTGAGTTAAGTCCGGGAATAGGGTATAGAAACCCTCATTCTTCTTCAAACAATTTCTTTCTAAGATCTAGAGAGAAGGCAGAAGGTGAAGGAGAGATCCGGCTACCGGAGAAGCTTCGGTGCTCCAAATCGTGAGCCGAGTCCAGATCCATGGAGGCAAGACCGTTGCGAAGGTTTTCATCCGGCTAAGTTGTCATGGCTAGGAAGAGAGGTCGGAAGGTAATGACACTTCTCCTCTTGGTTTTAGGATGCATGTTTAGCATCTTTTACTTTCTAGTTTTTGGGCACAAAACTCTCAAATGAGAGGGGTTTGGGTCGCCAAGGTTCAAGAGGAACCTCCGGGTCGATTGAGTCCATCCCTGGCATGTTTTTGCATTAGAGATCCGCTCCGTTAGTGGATTAGGCATGGTGGGGGAAGCTGTTGTCGCAACCGTTAGTCCGACTCGGTGATGTTGCATACGAGATTTAAGGATTTGTAGAGATCCGTTGCGGCAAGATGCTGTTTGTGATATTTGTGATGTTTTCTCCCTTCTCTCGAGTGAGTACGTGTAGTCGGAACCGGGCAAGGTTAGCTCCTCAATGGCGGTAGATGGTTTCCTTGGTGGACAAGGTTAGCTCCGCATATGTGGTAGATGGTTTCCTTGGTGCGCGGGGACGTTGTAGTATGAATGAGGGATTAGGGTGAGAATGGTTTTTGGATTGTAATGTGCTAAGGCGTGGCTTTATCTCCGTGGTCGGCTGGCTATCCCGTGACGTGCAGGTCATGTGTGGAAAGTGTCCCAGCGAGACTAGTCCCCTTCTGTGAGACTGACGAGAATGTCAAGCATGGGGCAAGCCCGGGCAATGAGGCCATGAGCGGTTGGGGTCCAGCAAGGCTTCTTAGAATCGGACAGTGTGTTAGACGGAATCCTGACATTAGAAGTCAGAGCTCACAAGCAAGCCCGGGTCTAAGACCATGAGCGGGTGGGGCCTTGGCAAGAGTTCTGTGTGGCGGCTTTCATGTCGTTGGGGGAATTGTAATGTGTAACGCCCTGAAACTCAAAGGAGGAAAAGGGGGACGTTTTGGGCCAGTTTGGGTTCTGGCTGCAGGCACACGGCCTGGGACACGGGCGTGTCACAGGGCGTGTCAAGCGTGTGTCGACACTTAGCCGCGAAGTCGTCGAGATTTTCTCAACGATTCGCTGAGAATGGGCACACGGCCTGCGACACGGGCGTGTCGCAGGGCGTGTCGACCCGTGTCGACACTTAGCCGTGGAGTCGTCGAGATATACTCGATGATTTATCGAGAATGGGCACACGGCCCGCGACACGGGCGTGTCGTCGGGCGTGTCGACCCGTGTCGACGATCGTCCCGGGGAGTCGTCGAGATTCACTTGACGATCGTCGAGACAAGGCACACGGCCTCGGACACGGGCGTGTCCAAGGCCGTGTCATCAAGTCGTCGATCTTCACGCGACGAAATGTCGAGACCGTGTACACGGCCTGGGGTCCAGGCGTGTCAAAATGACACGGGCAAGGACACGGGCGTGTCCTAGAACCCATGCAGTGCTCGGGTTGAAAAAGGGGAAAAATCATGGGGTACACGGCCGGCCTCACGGCCGTGTCTGCTGAAACACGGGCGTGTCAGCTCGAACACGGGCGTGTTCGATACCCGTGTGAGGTTCCAGGTGATTCGATTTTGACAGCGAATGCGGCACACGGCCCTGGACACGGGCGTGTGCCAGGCCGTGTTCGGTCCAGATTGGGCATTTCAGCTCCGAATCAAAGCCGTTCGTTTCCCTATGTTGAGATCCAACGGCTGGGGGTTGTTCCTGAAGGTATATACCCGGGTTTTGACTGAGAAAACCCTTACTTTTCTTCACTTATCATCTCTCTAAGTCCTTAGAGAAAGAGGAGAGCCAAGAGTGGAAGAGGAGCTAGATCCGCCATTGGAGGAGCTTCGGAGCTCCGAATCGCAAGCCGACTCCGGATCCACGGAGGCAACGCTAGTGCGGTGATTTTCATCCGATTACTTTTCAATGGCGCCAAAGAGGAACTCAAGGGTAACGATCCTCATCTTGAGCATGAATAGCTCTCTTTCTTAGCATAGCAAGCCCGCTCTCGCGAGTTTGCGGAAAGTTGGAGGCGTTCCTTCGGGTAGATATGTGAAGTCCCCGTTGTTTAGAGTCCGTATGCGAGAACGGACATAGGCATGATGTGTGAAGCCTACCCGGACATGTTGGTCTGGATCGGTGATGTTGCATTGCATAAGGCCGGAGAAGACTTTGTGCTATTGGTTGTTTTTCGGGTTTTCTACGCGGTAGATTGCAGCAGGGAGCCCTGGGGATTAACCCAAAGGTGCACCCGGAAAACTGGGCGGATACGAGATCTTGCCAACTTGGTGGCCTGAGAGCCAACTTGAACATAACAGGGTTATGTGACTTGTGTTAGAATGGGACTCGGTGGAAGTTTGACCCGCGCAAATGGCTTAAATTGTCGTTGCGATGTGAGCACGGGTTAGATGGAACCGTACCCGCTTTATGTCGTTTTGTTAAAGAGACCTAAGGTTACATGGCACTTGTCGTTGGCATAGATGTGAGTCTTCGGCGGTCAATGGCTTAAATTGACGTGACCCATGCCAGGAAGACAAATTCCTCATAGGTTTGGCCGTCTAAGTGGCGGTGGTGTGTCCGGAATGTTAATGGATTTAATTGACGTGACATCGACCGGTTCACCGAGAATGTGCCCTGAGTGCACGGGGCGTGTGGCCGTGCGAGCCAACGTCTGTGATGAAATGGCTATGGATATATGCATTGCTCGCTTATGCTAATGAAATGCAGGGAAGGAGCATCGCCGCCCCGAGTTGGGGGCGGGATCGTTATAATTTGGTCAGCATTGCTGACCGTTGCCTTGTTTTGCCATCGTGCGGTGGTTTGTTGCTTGAAGGTGCAGCTGGACCAAGCGGTCAATAGCGGGCTAAAGCCCTTTTTGCGAAGCTGGCCCTCAAAGGCCCAAGTAGAAGTGTTTACTGCTTTATTCATGTATGACCGGCCTGCGTGCCGTGGTTTGTAAAACATGTAATATTCAAGTGAAACATTTTGTAAGGCCTTAAGACCGGTTTTGGGTATTTTTGTATAACATTCCTTTTGGTATTAGTGGACATTCATGCTCCTATGCTGGGTTCTTGTTTACAACTTTATAAACTGCTTCCGCTAAAATGCTCTGTGTAGGACGTTGAGATTGGTTGGATGGTTTCCATACGTAACCACCCGGTCTGTCTGTGGTATATGGCGTCGGGCCCCGGCCGGACCTACTGCTATATGCTATGCGACGGATAGGGGGTGTTACAATTTGGTATCAGACTACTGGTTTTGGTCGGGCTTAAAGTGAATTCGTGGGCGAATTCTTTTTAAGGGGTGGTGAGCACATTGTGTGCGTCATCGTTATAACGGTAAAAGAACCCATGAATGTCCACTTAGGAATGAAAATACTCGTGTTTGAGGAACCTGCGTGTTCCTATAATTGCTGTTTGCAATTTATTTGGTCGCTTAACTGTGTTTTGTACCACTATAGGTGACCCGAAGTGGTGTTGGGCCGTCAGAACGCCGAGTTTCTGAGGCTAGTAGTGCACCGGATGTTGCTCCTGCAACACCTCTGTCGGCTGAAAACATACGATTGGTGGCTGAAGCGGTGTTGGTCGTGATCAATGCGCAGCCTGGAAGGCAAGCGCAGCAGCCCGATCCTGTGATGGAGCAAGTACCTCTTCAAGAGGCTGAGCCGAGGAGAGTGGAGCAAGTGGTTGTGGAACCAATAGTGCCAAGGAGGGCAACTGAGAGGCAGCTAAAGCATGTAATGAGCTTTAACCCTCCGTTATTCTCGGGGTTGGGAACCCCATCTCAGGCTGAAGACTGGCTCTCCAGGGTGAAGAGAGTCATGACAGCAACGGAGACGGAGGAGTGGCAAATGACCACCATCGCTACGTTCCTTTTGGATGGTGAAGCGAGGATGTGGTGGGAAGGATTGGAGTTGCATCATTTGAGAGGTAGACAACTGATAGACGTTCCGATGGAAGAGTTCTCGGGATTGTTCTTAGCAAGATACCTCCCTTCTACTCAGAGGATTTCAATGGAGAATGAGTTCCTGAAGTTGGTGCAGGGTGAGAGGAGCGTGGATGAATATCTCCACGAGTTTACGCGTTTGAGTCGTTATGCTAGCTCCACCATCATGGATGAGGAGCGCAAGACTAATCGCTTCTATGAAGGCCTGAGGGATGAGTTGAGATTATTACTTTCAGGGCCGATGACGCAGGGTTTCTTAACCTTGGTCAATACTGCCCGGTCCTTGGAGAAGGACATGAAGAGCGTGCAAGCGAAGAAAAGCTTGGGTGAGAAGAAATCTGAGTTCAGAGTGCCGACTACTTCAAAGTCCGGCTATCGGAGGTCTTTCAAGAAGCATAGGACTTCGGGTCCAGCTCCTTCTGGCGCTTCTGGGCGACTACGGGTCGGACCCCGGGTGTGTGTTTTACATGTGGAGCGGACCTCCTAAGTCCGAGAGGAGGCCGGGAGCTACCTATGAAGAGAAAGGAAAGGCGGTGGAATCGACCGCATCCCATTATGCTCCGGCCCAACCAAGGGTCTACAATCTTGGCCAACAGGAGGTCATTAAACAAGCTGATGTGGTGACAGGATTTGTATTGATTTGTGAAAATCCGGCACGAGCACTCTTCGATACGGGAGCTTCACACTCCTTCTTGTCCGAAGGATTTATATCACGCATCGGAGTCCCTTCTTCGATGGCGAAGGATAAGTTGGATGTGTTGTTGCCCAATGGGTGTACGATGCGAGCGGATAAGATCTGCGATGTTAAGATTCGTATTGTGGAGCAGGAGTTTGACCTGCGGGCGTCTTTACTTCCGTTAGTGGAGTTCGACGTCATATTTGGCATGGACTGGCTCTCGGAGCAGCAGGCCCATATAGATTGCGGTTGCAAGGAAGTCAAGCTGGGAGCAAGTCGTGAAACGACTTTTACGGGCTTAAAGGGGTCGAGCAAGACGTTGATGTCTGCTCTTCAGGTGGTGAAGGCGGTTCGTGCCGGAGCAGAACTGTTCTTTACACTAGTGGAGGTTGTAAAGCCGAAGCCCGCGTTGGATTGTATTTCAGTGGTATCGGAATACCCCGATGTGTTCCCCGCAGATCTTCCTGGAGCCCCGCCTCAGCGGGAGATAGATTTTACGATCGAGCTAGTGCCAGGTGCAAAGCCTGTGTCACGATCTCCGTATCGGCTAGCGCCTAAGGAAATGGCGGAGCTGAAAGTTCAACTGCAAGAGTTGTTGGAGCAAGGGTATGTGCGCCCGAGTTCTTCTCCTTGGAGCGCACCGGTCCTCTTTGTTAAGAAGAAGGACGGAAGCTTGGGGTTGTGTATTGATTATCGAGAGTTAAACAAGCTGACGGAGAAGAACAAGTACCCGATCCCCCGGATTGATGATCTCTTCAATCAGTTAGTCGGGTCGATGGTGTACTCGAAGTTGGATCTCAAGGCTGGGTACTATCAGCTGCGAATAAGGGAGAGTGATATCCCGAAGACAGTGTTTAGTATGAGATACGGGCATTATGAGTTTACGGTCATGCCGTTTGGGCTGACTAATGCGCCATCAGTGTTCATGGATTTGATGAACAAGACGTTCAGGGAGTACTTGGACCATTTTGTGATCGTCTTCATCTACGATATTTTGGTGTACTCGCAAAGTGAGGAAGATCACTTCAAGCATCTTCATTTGGTGTTGGAGACGCTAAGGAGAAATCAGTTGTATGCCAAGTTCTCGAAGTGCGAGTTTTGGCTATCCTCAGTAGCGTTCCTCGGGCATATAGTGAGTGGAGAGGGTATTGCTGTGGATCCGGCGAAGATTGTTGCGATACGGGAGTGGCCTGAGCTTGCTACGGTAGCAGAAGTCCGGAGCTTTTTGGGGCTTGCTGGCTATTATAGGCACTTCGTAGAGAACTTCTCGCGGTTAGCGTTACCTCTCACTACTTTGACGAGGAAGGAGCATAAGTTCGTTTGGACGCCGGAGTGCGCGCGAGCTTTTGAGGAATTGAAGTGTCGGTTGACCACGGATCCTGTGCTGAGTTCGTCATGTGGAACCGAAGGCTATGAGATATATAGCGATGCTTCGGGCAGCGGTTTGGGTTGCGTGCTACTGCAGCACGGAAGCGTGATAGCATATGGCTCGAGACAGCTAAAAGTGCACGAGAGGAATTATCCGGTCCATGACTTGGAGTTGACGGCCGTGATTTTTGCCTTGAAGCTGTGGAGACACTATTTGTACGGTGTGAAGATTGATATCTACACCGATCACAAGAGCCTAAAATATTTGATAGATCAGAAGGATCTGAATATGCGGCAGCGTAGATGGATGGAGTTCCTGGGGGACTATACATTCAAGATCCACTACGTGCCTGGCAAAGGGAATGCGGTTGCGGACGCGTTGAGTCGCTGAACCCCAGCTCAAGCCAATTGGCTATCGGTGCATGATGAGCGGTTGGTGCGGGAGTTGGAGGCGTTGGAGATTGTTTGTGTGGATAGACAATCAAGTGCTGAAGCAGTTCTGAATTGGACTGAAGTCCAATATGACCTGGCTGATCGGATTCGGCAGGCGTTGGATATGGATGCTCATATGAAGCAGTTCATGATAGAGGCTCTGGAGGGGTCAAATTCCCAATTCGTCGTGGAGAACGGACTACTTTGGAAAGACGGTCGTCTGTGCGTCCCAAGTGTGGGCAATTTACGGGTGGAGTTGTTGTACGAGGCACACCATACCAAGTACTCGATTCACCCGGGGAGCACGAAGATGTACCGTGATGTGAAGAAACTGTTTTGGTGGCCGGGTTTGAAAAAGGATGTGGCGCTATACGTAGCGAAGTGCCAAACTTGCGCCTTGGTAAAGGCGGAGTGCCAAAAGCCGGGAGGATTTCTTAAGTCCTTGCCTATTCCGGAGTGGAAATTTGACGACATCTCTATGGACTTTGTGCACGGTTTGCCAAGGTCGCAAAAGGGGAACGACGCCATTTGGGTGGTCGTAGATCGATTAACGAAGGTGTCGCATTTTATTCCGCATAGGAAGGATGATCCGGTGGAGAAGCTGGCAAAGCTTTATGTGGATAACATTGTACGGCTTCATGGTGTGCCCCGCAGCATCGTGAGTGACCGAGATGGGCGGTTCATGTCCAATGATTGGAGGCTTGTGCAGCAAATGTTGGGAACAAAGCTGAAATTCAGCACGGCCTTCCATCCACAAACGGATGGGCAGACCGAGAGGGTCAATAGAACCATGGAAGACATGCTTCGCATGTGTGTCTTGGACTTTGGAAAGCAATGGGAAGACCACCTATATTTGGTGGAGTTCGCATACACCAACAGCTACCAAGCGAGTATTCAGATGGCGCCTTTCGAGGCCCTATATGGTAGAAGATGTCGCACGCCGTTGTCTTGGTTAGAAACGGGTGAGTCAAAGTTGTATAAGCGATCGGAAGTGGAGGATGCTACTTCTTTGGTGAGAACCATTCGGGAGAGGTTGCTTATCGCTCAGGACCAGCAAGCAAAGTACTATAATGCCAAACACAGGAACGTGGAGTTCGCTGTGGGCGATTATGTATACTTAAAGATCAAGCCGTTCAAGGGTGTCTCGCGGGTGCGACGATTGAAAAAGCTAAGCCCGAGGTACCTTGGACCGTTTGAGGTTTTGGAGCGAGTTGGAGAAGCAGCCTATCGGTTGAAGCTTTCGGTGGAGCTAAGTGGTTTACACGATGTATTCCACATTTCGGTGCTTCGGAAGGCGGTGCAAGAGCCTACGCAAGTGATCGCGGTCAATCAAGTGCCGGTGGATAGTGGGCTAACGACAAAGGTCAAGCCCGTGCGGATTGAGGACTCGGAGGTCAAGCGACTACGCAATAAAGAGATCAGGATGGTCAAGGTCCGGTAGGATAATTGCGGTCGTGAGGAGCTCTCTTGGGAGCGAGAGCAGACTATTCTTGACGAGTATCCGGAGTTGTTCCGCTCAGGTACAAATTTTGTTTTTGTATGTCCTTCCTTTATGTAATTTCGTGGGCGAAATTCTTTTAAGAGGGGGAGAGTTGTAACGCCCCGAAACTCAAAGGAGGAAAAGGGGGACGTTTTGGGCCAGTTTGGGTTCTGGCTGCAGGCACACGGCCTGGGACACGGGCGTGTCCCAGGGCGTGTCAAGCGTGTGTCGACACTTAGCCGCGAAGTCGTCGAGATTTTCTCGACGATTCGCTGAGAATGGGCACACGGCCTGCGACACGGGCGTGTCGTAGGGCGTGTCAACCCGTGTCGACACTTAGCCGCGGAGTCGTCGAGATATACTCGACGATTCGTCGAGAATGGGCACACGGCCCGCGACACGGGCGTGTCGCCGGGCGTGTCGACCCGTGTCGACGATCGTCCCGGGGAGTCGTCGAGATTCACTCGACGATCGTCGAGACAAGGCACACGACCTCGGACACGGGCGTGTCCAAGGTCGTGTCATCAAGTCGTCGATCTTCACGCGATGAAATGTCGAGACCGTGTACACGGCCTGGGGTCCAGGCGTGTCAAAATGACACGGGCAAGGACACGGGCGTGTCCTAGAACCCGTGCAGTGCTCGGGTTGAAAAAGGGGAAAAATCATGGGGTACACGGCCGGCCTCACCGCCGTGTCATCTGAAACACGGGCGTGTCAGCTCGAACACGGGCGTGTTCGATACCCGTGTGAGGTTCCAGGTGATTCGATTTTGACGGCGAATGAGGCACACGGCCCTGGAAACGGGCGTGTGCCAGGTCGTATTCGGTCCAGATTGGGCATTTCAGCCCCGAATCAAAGCTGTTCGTTTCCTTATGTTGAGATCCAACGGCTGGGGGTTGTTCCTGAAGGTATATACCCGGGTTTTGACTGAGAAAACCCTTACTTTTCTTCACTTATCATCTCTCTAAGTCCTTAGAGAAAGAGGAGAGCCAAGAGTGGAAGAGGAGCTAGATCCGCCATTGGAGGAGCTTCGGAGCTCCGAATCGCAAGCCGACTCCGGATCCACGGAGGCAACGCTAGTGCGGTGATTTTCATCCGATTACTTTTCAATGGCGCCAAAGAGGAACTCAAGGGTAACGATCCTCATCTTGAGCATGAATAGCTCTCTTTCTTAGCATAGGAAGCCCTCTCTCGCGAGTTTGCGGAGAGTTGGAGGCGTTCCTTCGGGTAGATATGTGAAGTCCCCGTTGTTTAGAGTCCGTATGCGAGAACGGACATATGCATGATGTGTGAAGCTTACCCGGACATGTTGGTCTGGATCGGTGATGTTGCATTGCATAAGGCCAGAGAAGACTTCGTGCTATTGGTTGTTTTTAGGGTTTTCTACACGGTAGATTGCAGCAGGGAGCCTTGGGGATTAACCCAAAGGTGCACCCGGAAAACTGGGCGGATACGAGATCTTGCCAACTTGGTGGCCTGAGAGCCAACTTGAACATAACGGGGTTATGTGACTTGTGTTAGAATGGGACTCGGTGGAAGTTTGACCCGCGCAAATGGCTTAAATTGTCGTTGCGATGTGAGCACGGGTTAGATGGAACCGTACCCGCTTTATGTCGTTCGGTTAAAGAGACCTAAGGTTACGTGGCACTTGCCGTTGGCATAGATGTGAGTCTTCGGCGGTCAATGGCTTAAATTGACGTGACCCATGCCAGGAAGACAAATTGCTCATAGGTTTGGCCGTCTAAGTGGCGGTGGTGAGTCCGGAATGTTAATGGCTTTAATTGACGTGACATCGACCGGTTCACCGAGAATGTGCCCTGAGTGTACGGGGCGTGTGGCCGTGCGAGCCAACGTCTGTGATGAAATGGCTATGGATATATACATTGCTCGCTTATGCTAATGAAATGCAGGGAAGGAGCATCGCCGCCCCGAGTTGGGGGCGGGATCGTTATAATTTGGTCAGCATTGCTGACCGTTGCCTTGTTTTGCCACCGTGCGGTGGTTTGTTGCTTGCAGGTGCAGCTGGACCAAGCGGTCAATAGCGGGCTAAAGCCCTTTTTGCGAAGCTGGCCCTCGAAGGCCCAAGTAGAAGTGTTTACTGCTTTATTCATGTATGACCGGCCTGCGTGCCGTGGTTTGTAAAACATGTAATATTCAAGTGAAACATTTTGTAAGGCCTTAAGGCCGGTTTTGGGTATTTTTGTATAACATTCCTTTTGGTATTAGTGGACATTCATGCTCCTATGCTGGGTTCTTGTTTACAACTTTATAAACTGCTTCCGCTAGAATGCTCTGTGTAGGACGTTGAGATTGGTTGGATGGTTTCCATACGTAACCACCCGGTCTGTCTGTGGTATATGGCGTCGGGCCCCGGCCGGACCTACTGTTATATGCTATGCGACGGATAGGGGGTGTTACATAATGCCCCTTTGTTTGCGGCTTAATGCCAATGGGGAAATGATGAGTGCCCAGATGATGTGATGATGTGCTAGATGCATACGCGTTAGGGTGCCTTGGGTGAAGCACGGGTTTTGCATTCATGCTGCATAGTAGGCCCCTTTTCTTTATATGCTCAACAGTAGAGAACGTGCATGTTGTTTGAGACATCCAAGCCTGTTCATTAGTGTTATACTTGTTTTGTATATTGTATACGAAGTGCTGACTTGCAGGTTGGAGGGGTACCCCGGGGTCCGTTAAGGGCGACCGGGAGGAGATGTGTTTGTTACACAGTTTGAGGTCAGCTTTGTTGACCCACGTTACAACCAAATTTTACAGGGCAAGGATCGCAAGCAGGAGCTAGCTCACCGGCCAGAAAGGCCTAAGCCTCATGAAGTGTTACCATCCTTGTAATGACTTTACTTTTGTGTTTTTGTACGTTTGATGTTGTTGACTTTCGGCTTGCATGCCGAGGTAGCTTAGGAGTCCCTATGCACTTTGACGTTTATGTATTGTTGGAGATTTGGACTCTCTTTTGTTATAAGGCCATAAGGCCATTTCGAGACTCTTATGGATGTGGATAACTTCTAGTCTTGGTTGATGTTTCTGCCGTGTTTTGCTTATGAGTTTTGAGTTTGGGTAGTTATATCATCTTATAATACTAAAGTTGTGGCATCTGTATGTTGTGGGGCCCCGGCCGGACCCATATTATATGGTCATTACAGGGGAGGTGCTACAATTCGGTATCAGAGCGAGGTTAGATTCAAGGTCGGTGCATATAGAAGTTATCCACATAAGAGTAATGCGGGACCGTGAGTGTCCTTATGCCTGAGTCTTGTGATTAGAGACTGATTCCTTGTTTTCTTGCTTTTATTAAGAGTGCAAGCAACGAGGCGGGTACGTCAAGGCCAAGAGAAGAGCTTTCATTGAGCAGCGCCACTGCTCAAGGTCCTTTAGGCATGGGTGTAAACCCGACCGACTTCTGTCGCATGCTAGCTGAAGCAATGGTGGCAGCCCAAGCTGCAGCGACAGCTCAGGTAGCAACCACTGCTACACCAGATACGGCGACGGTCGTGCCAGGCGGAGAAGCCAGACGAGTAGAGCCTTTGGCAGAAAGGGTGGTTGTCGGGTATGGAGACCGGCAGATGAAGTATTTTTTGAGCTTCCATCCCCCGACGTTCAAAGGAGTCGGTACACCGACCAATGTGGAGGATTGGTGGGCATGGATGCAAGAGCTTCTGAGGGCGGCAGAGACGCTAGAGGAGAAGAAATCTGAGTTTGCGGCCTTCATGTTGGAGGGAGACACAAAGTTGTGGTGGGTGAGCCATAG
Source organism: Platanthera guangdongensis (assembly GCA_039583875.1). Taxonomy (NCBI): domain Eukaryota; kingdom Viridiplantae; phylum Streptophyta; class Magnoliopsida; order Asparagales; family Orchidaceae; genus Platanthera; species Platanthera guangdongensis. The sequence continues at coordinate 110,469,135 of CM077157.1, read as the reverse complement.
CGGCCGCCAATTTCCTGGATGCACCCCGTCCATGGAAGAATTTGGGGATGCTTTCCTAAAGAAGTACATACCTGTTTCAACAAGGTTGGCCCTTCAGATGCAATTTCTGCACTTGATGCATCGATATAAGATAGTGGACGAGTATGTTCAGGAGTTCACTCGTTTGGGTCGTTACGCGGGGACGACCATGGCGGACAATGAGGAGAGGGATAACCTCTTCTACCAGGGGTTGAGGGAGAATCTAAGGCAACCCCTCATTGCCATGAAGAGAGTCGGTTTCAATGAGTTGGTTGAGGCGGCCAGGACATTGGAGAGTGATTTAGAGCGACGCTAACGTCGCAAGGGTTTTGCGCCCAAGCAAGGAGAGGGGAAGCCTTCTCAATCCCAAGGAAAGTTAGAAGGGAGTAGATGGAGGAGAAAGACTCACCCGAACAAGTCCGATGAGAAAAGTAAGTGGACGTCCGGAGGGTCTCACTCTAAGGGGCCACCGACGTGCTTCAATTATGGTAAGGTGGGGCACATTGCTCGTTTTTGTAACCAAGGAGGTGCGGAGCAGGAGGCAAGGCAGGAGCAAACTGTGCGCTCCGGCCCCAGTGCCGCAGAGAAAGGGAAGATGGCGGAGTCTAGCACTTCTCGGTTCCAACCAGTGCAACCAAGGGCCTACAACCTTGGGCAGCAAGAAGCGATCCGCCAACCCGATGTGGTGACAGGTATGGGGAAGTTTAAGTTTAACCTTGTGCTTCATGCTTTTAGACCGTTATGATTGATGTCTATGTTTTAGGCTTTGTGTTAGTCTCTGGATACCCCGTTAGGGTATTGTTTGATACGGGAGCATCACACTCCTTTCTTGCGGAAAGCTTCATCCGGAGGATTGGAGTTGAATCGTTTTCGGTGGACGCGGAGCTGGAGGTGTGCATGCCCAATGGTTCATTCATGACCACCGGGAAGAAAGGGCGTATTTGTTGGGAGCTAGGCGGAGTTGACTTCGTGTTGATAGCAGTAGTCCTACCATTAGTCGAGTTTGATGTGATTTTGGGAATGGACTGGCTAGCAGAGCAGCATGCCAGTATTGATTGCCTATCCAAGGTGGCGAACCTAAGAAGCGAAGGGCAGACGGAGGTCAAGTTTGAGGGCCTTAATGGAGTGGCTTGTTCTCTGATTTCGGCCTTGCAGTTGGCGCAGGCAGTTAATCAGGGTGGAGTAGCGCTTGTAGCGTTATTGGAGGTTCGCCTTTCCAAGTTATCACTTGGGTAAGTGTCATTGGTGGCAGAGTTCGAGGATGTGTTTCCTGAAGATCTTACTGGGGCACCTCCACGGCGGGAGATCGATTTCTCAATTGAGTTGGTGCCAGAGGCACGACCGGTGTCACGTCCTCCGTTTAGGATGGCACCGAAAGAGTTGGCTGAACTTAAGGTACAGTTGCAGAAACTGTTGGAGCAGGGGTATATCAGACCCAGTTCTTCACTGTGGAGCGCACCGGTGTTGTTCGTAAAGAAGAAAGACAGTAGTATGCGGCTGTGCATATACTACCGAGAGTTGAATAAACTGACCGTCAAGAATTAGTATCTGATTCATCAGATTGACGACCTATTTGACCAGTTAGTTGGACTTAAAGTCAGGATACTATCAGTTGCAAATTCGAGACGAGGACATACCCAAGACAGCGTTTGGTACGAGGTATGGTCACTTTGAGTTCTCGGTGATGTCGTTCGGGCTGACGAATGCACAATCCGTATTCATGGATTTGATGAATCGAGTGTTTCGGAAATACTTGGACTCTTTTGTAGTTATCTTTATTGATGACATCTTGGTATATTCCAAATCGGAGGTGGAACATGAGACTCACTTGAGGGTAGTCTTGCAAGTGTTGAGGGAGAACCATCTTTATGCAAAGTTCTCGAAGTGCGAGTTCTGGCTCGAGAGGGTGGCATTTTTAGGCCATGTGATTAGTGGGGATGGGGTGGCAGTAGATCCAACAAAAGTGGAGGCCATCAGAGATTGGTCGGTTTTGAGAACCGTGGCGGAAGACCGAAGCTTTCTTGGACTAGCCGGGTACTATAGAAGATTCGTGGAAAACTTTTCGCGGATAGCTCTACCCCTCACGTCACTAACTCGTAAGGATCAGAAGTTTGTGTGGACTCAGGAGTGTAGTCAGGCATTTGAGACACTGAAGGAAAGACTGATGACGGCTCCAATCCTAAGTCTACTGATGGGGATAAAAGGATTTCAAATCTATAGTGACGCATCAGGATGCGGTTTGGGTTGCGTTTTGGTGCAACATGGCAGTGTAATAGCCTTTGGGTCTAGGCAGTTGAAGCCTCACGAGAGGAATTACCCCGTTCATGACTTGGAGTTGGCGATGGTAATTTTCGCGTTGAAATTGTGGCGGCACTACGTTTATGGTGCGAAGGTGGAGATCTTCACGGATCACAAAAGTCTGAAGTATCTCCTAGATCAGAAGGACTTGAATATGCGGCAGCGTAGGTGGGTCGAGTTCCTTGGAGACTACGAGGTGGCGATTCAGTATACGCCAGGCAAGGACAATGTGGTGGCAGATGTCTTGAGTAGAAAATACTCGAGGCAAGCGAATTGGATCGAAGCTCATGATGAGCGGTTGGTGCGGGAATGGGAGTCCCTCGGCTTGGAGTGCGTAGCAAGGGGCGAGTCTAGCATGGCTCGGTTAAACTGGATTGAAATGCAGAACGACTTGTCCGATCGAATTCGGGAAGCGACTCATTTGGATGTGGAGTTTCAGCTATTTGTAATGGAAGCTCAAAAAGGCGAGAGCAACGCCTGGGAGATGATTGACGGGATTTTGAGGAAGGATGGAAGGATTTGTGTACCGCAGTTCGACAAACTCCGTGAGGAGTTGATGTTTGAGGCTCACTTCACAAAGTACTTCATTCATCTGGGCAATACAAAGATGTACTTGGATATGAAGAGATCCTTTTGGTGGCTTGGACTGAAGCGGGACGTAGCTTTGTATGTGAATAGATGTCAAACTTGTGCCTTGGTGAAGGCCGAGTGTCAGAAGTCGGGCGGGTTCCTGAAGCCTCTTCCAATCCCCGAATGGAAATTTGATGACATCTCCATGGATTTTGTGCATGGGTTACCTAGATCGCAGCACAGTAACGACGCGATTTGGGTGATTGTGGATCACTTGACCAAAGTGGCTCACTTCATCCCAAACCGGAAGGAGGACAGCATGGAGAAGCTGGTGGAGTTGTATGTTCGCAACATTGTGCGAATACATGAGATTCCTAAAAGTATAGTCAGCAATCATGACGGACGTTTCACGTCCAAGGACTGGAGGTTGGTTCAGAAGAGTCTGGGCATGAAGCTAAAGTTCAGTACGGCTTTCCATCCTCAAACTGACGGGCAAACCGAAAGAACGAAGCGTACTATGGAGGATATGCTGAGGATGTGTGTTCTTGACTTCGGCAAGAAATGGGAGGATCACCTCTTCGTGGTGGAGTTCGCGTATAACAATAGTTACCAAGCAAGTATAAAGATGGTGCCATACGAAGCTTTGTATGGGAGGCGGTGTCAAACATCGATGTCGTGGACAGAGGCGGGAGACACCAAACTATTGGGAAAAGAAGTGGTAGCAGATGCTTGTGAGTTGGTACGGACCATTCAAGAGCGCATGAAGGTGGCTCAAGATCGGCAAGCAAAATATTTTAATGCTTGCCACCGGAAGTTGGAATTCGTTGTAGGCGATTGGGTCTATTTGAAGATCAAGCCGTTCAAAGGCGTTTCATGGATTCGCCGACTCAAGAAGTTGAGTCCAAGGTTTTGGGGACCTTTCGAGTTTGTTGAACGGGTGGGAGAATCAGCATACCAATTGGCATTGTCCGCAGAGTTGAGTGGAGTGCACAACGTCTTCCATGTCTCTGTCTTGAGGAAAACCTTGGTAGAGGCTAATGTGGTGATCGAATCAGCATCGGTGTCGATATAGGAAGACTTGAGGACGCGAGTCCATCCAATTGCTACAGAGGATTCAGAAATTTGGTAGTTGCGGAATAAAGAGGTCAAACTCGTAAAAGTCCTATGGGACAACTGCGACCAAGTGGAAATCTCTTGGGAGCGAGAACAAACCATGCTGGAGGAGTATCCAGAGTTTTTTCATTCAGGTATCATTTAAGTTTTGTGTATCTTTATTTTTGGTTTTTGTAATTTCGGGACGAAATTATTTTAAGGGGGAGAGAGTTGTAACGCCCCAAAATTCAAAAGAAGGACGAGCAGCGTCGAGAGCTAAGTTTGGATCTTGGTAAGGGTCACACGGCCTAGGACACAGGCGTGTCCATGGCCGTGTCGTGCCGGGTTTGTCAAGAGCCCGGGAAGTCAATGATTTTCGCTCGACGATGTGTTGAGATAGGGAACACGGTATAGGACAAATGCGTATCCATGGTCATGTCATGTCGGGTTCGTCGATAGCCCGGGTGGTCGACAAATTGCGCTCGACGATGTGTCGAGACAGTGAACACAGCCTGGGATACGGGCGTGTCAAAGGCCGTGTCAAGCGTGTTCGACGATTTTTTTCTGCGAAGTCGACGAAGAGGCAGTCGACGATCATCAAGACTTTGAACACGGCCTGAGACATGGGCGTGTCCCAGGCCATGTCCTTCTCGGGTTGTGAGTCAGGCCGTGTAAGGGGATTGAACACGGCCTGGAGACCAGGCGTGTTTGAGTTGGACACGGCCGTGTCAAATGTGATACAGGCGTGTCAGGTACCCGTGTCCTTCTAGGGTTGTGTTTGGACCTGTGTCGATGGAGGAACATGCCCAGGCACATCGGCATGTACTGCATGACACGGGCGTGTCAGCTCTGACACGGGCGTGTTCAGAGCCCATGTTCTGCTTTGGATGTGACGGTTTCGGCGTCGATTGGGGAACACGGCCTTGGACATGGGCGTGTCACAAGCCGTGTTCAACCCAGGTGTTTTGATTTTCAGTTCGGATCGTGGTCGTTCACTTCCTTCCTTTGGGATCTGATGGTCCAGGGTTGCCCTTGCCGAGTTAAGTCCGGGAATATGGTATAGAAACACTCATTCTTCTTCAAACACTCTCTTTTTAAGATCTAGAGATAAGGGAGAAGGTGGAGGAGAGATCCGGCTGCCGGAGAAGCTTCGGTGCTCCAAATTGTGAGTCGAGTCCAGATCCATGGAAGCAAGACCGTTGCGAAGGTTTTCATCCGGCTAAGTTGACATGGCTAGGAAGCGAGGTTGGAAGGTAATGACACTTCTCCTCTTGGTTTTAGGATGCATGTTTAGCATCTTTTACTTTCTAGTTTTTGGGCACCAAACTCTCAAATGAGAGGCGTTTGGGTCGCCAAGGTTCAAGAGGAACCTCCGGGTCGATTGAGTCCATCCCCGACATGTTTTTGCATTAGAGATCCACTTGTTAGTGGATTAGGCATGGTGGGTGAAGCCGTTGTCGCGACCGTTAGTCTGACTCGGTGATGTTGCATCGAAGCTTTAAGGATTCGTAGAGATTCGTTGCGGCAAGATGCTGTTTGTGATGTTTGTGATGTTTTCCCCCTTCTCTCGAGTGAGTACGTGTAGTCGGAACAGGACAAGGTTAGCTCCTCAATGGCGGTAGATGGTTTCCTTGGTGGACAAGGTTAGCTCTGCATTGGCGGTATATGGTTTCCTTGGTGCGCGGGGACGTTGCAGTACGAATGAGGGATTAGGGTGGGAATGGTTTTTGGAATGTAATGTGCTAAGGCGTGGCTTTGTCTCCGTGGTCGGCTGGGTATCCCGTAACGTGCAGGTCATGTGTGGAGAGTGTCCCGGCGAGACTAGTCCCCTTCTATGAGACTGACGAAAATGCCAAGCATGGGGCAAGCCCGGGCAATGAGGCCATGAGCGGGTGGGGTCCAGCAAGGCTTCTTAGAATCGGACAGTGTGTTAGACGGAATCCTGACATGAGAAGTCAGAGCTCGCAGGCAAGCCCGGGTCTAAGACCATGAGCGGGTGGGGCCTTGGCAAGAGTTTCGTGTGGCGGCTTGCATGCCGTTGGGGGAATTGCAGTGCCCCTTTGTTTGCGGCTTAATGCCAATGGAAAAATGATGAGTACCCAGATGATGTGATGATGTGCTAGATGCATACGTGTTATGGTGCCTTGAGTGAAGCCCGGGTTTTGCATTCATGCTGCATAGTAGGCCCTTTTTCTTTATATGCTCAATAGTAGAGAACGTACATGTTGTTTGAGACATCCAAGCCTGTTCATTAGTGTTATACTTGTTTTGTATATTGTATACAAAGTGCTGACTTGCAGGTTGGAGGGGTACCCCGGGGTCCGTTAGGGGCGGACATGAGGAGATGTGTTTGTTACACAGTTTGAGGTCAGCCTTTGTTGACCCACGTTACAACCAAATTTTACAGGGCAAGGATCGCAAGCAGGAGCTAGATCACCGGCCAGAAAAGCCTAAGCCTCATGAAGTGTTACCATCCTTGCTTTACTTTTATGTTTTTGTACGTTTGATGTTGTTGACTTCTGGCTTGCATGCCGAGGTAGCTTAGGAGTGCCTATGCACTTTGACGTTTATGTATTGTTGGAGATTTGGACTCTCTTTTGTTGTAAGTCCATAAGGCCGTTTCAAGACTCTTATGGATGTGGATAACTTCTAGTCTTGGTTGATGTTTCCGCTGTGTTTTGCTTATGAGTTTTGAGTTTGGGTAGTTATATCATCTTATAATACTAAAGCTACGGCGTCTGTATCTTGTGGGGCTCCGACCGGACCCATATTATATGGTCATTACAAGAGAGGTGCTACACCACATACTTTAGTTCGCTTTAACAGAATGATATAGAGCGGGTACGGTTCCGCCTAACCCGTTGATCACACCGCAACGTCAATTTAAGCCATATGCACGGGTCAAGCTTCCCCGAGTCCCAATTCGATCACACACTTTACATAACCCAGTTATGTGCAAGTTGGCTCCCAGGCCACCAAGATGGCAGAATTACGCTTCTGCCCAGTTTTTTGGGTGCACCTTGGAGTTAGTCTCCAAGGTTCCTTGTTGCAATCTACCGCGTAGAAAACCCAAAAACAACCATCGGCGCTAAGTCTTCTTCGATCATTCATGCATAATAAAACATCACCAATCTAGACCAACTTGTCTGGGTAGGCTTCACACACCATGCTTATGTCTGTTCTTTGATTCCGGACTCTACATGCAAAACAACGGGGACTATTCATGTCTACCCGAAGGAATACCTCACACTCACCGCATACTCGCGAGAGCGGGCTTCCAATGCAAAAAATGAAAGTGGACTTCACATGTCCAAGAAGAGAATCGTTACCCCTGGGTTTCTCTTTGGCGCCATGAAGATCTCGATGGATGAAAAGCACCGCAAAGGACTTGCCTCCATAGATCTGGACTCGGCTTGCGATTTGGGGCTCCGAAGCTCCTCTGGCGGTCGGATCTCTCCTTCTCTTTCTTCCTTGATCTCCCTCTCTTTAAAGTTTTTAGAAAGAGAAAACTCAAAGAGGAATGAGGTTTTCAAACCCTATTCCCGGCCTTAACTCGGCAAGGACCAGCCTGGGCCCTTGGATCCCAAAAGAAGGAAACAAACGGCCACGATTCGCACTTAAAATAATATTATTGGGCCTAATACAGCTTGTGACACACCCGTATCCAAGTTCGTGTGCCTCAATCGACGTTGAAACCGTCCCATCCCGACCAGGACACGGCCCCTGGACACGCCCTTGTCATATGCTGTGTGCCAGACACGGCCATGCACACGGCCGTATTCCAGGCCGTGCTACACAGCCGGCACAGCCGACTAAACACAGAGAAGGACACGGGTTCATGACACGCCCGTGTCACTTTTGACACACCCGTGTCAACCAGAACACGCCTGAGCTCCAGGCTGTGTTCCTCCCCCGACACAGCCCGGCTAACAGCCCGAGCAGGACACGGCCCTGGACACACTCATGTCTCAGGCCGTGTTCGCTGTCTCGACGATCGTTGAGTGCATTTCGTCGACCACTCGGAAAGTTCATCGAACCTGAGCACGACACGGCCCTGGACACACTCGTGTCCCAGGCCGTGTGACCCCTACCAGGCCCCAAACTTGGCTCTAAATGTTGTTTGTCCCTCTTTTGAGTTTTGGGGCATTACAGCCTGGGCTGCAGCCCTATAACGGGGGTCAGGGGCGAGACAAGCTGCACGTTTTTGTGGGCCTCTGTGCTTTAAACCTAGGTCGTTACAGACATGCCTTTGTCTCAGTACTTTCTTCTTCTTAGCTGAGACAAGTTTCTGTCTCAGAAGTATCTTCACAGCTGTCTCAGCGGTTTCTTGCTTTTAACTGTCTCAGCGCTTCTTTCTTCATTAGAACCGTTGAGTGAACTTGCTTCACTCAACTCTTCTGGACTTAGAAAAAATCCAGCTAGTTTTGTCTCATCTGTTTACCTCTTAACTGTCTCAGCGCTTCCTGCTTTATTAGAAGCGTTGAGTGAATCTGCTTCACTCAATGCTTTTGGACATAGAGAAATCCAGCCAGTTTTGTCTCTGCTGTCTAAGTGGTCTCAACACTATCTTCTCAGCTATCTCAGCGGTCTCAACGCTATCTTCTTAGCTGTCTCAGCGGTCTTAACATCTTCTTCTCAGCGGTCTCAACGCTTTTGCCTTAAACAGATTTCTGGCTTTAGTTGTGTTCAATGATCTGTGTGCTGAGCTCGACTAACTTTGATCTGTTGGATCTTACGGCGCCCTTAGAGGGGGGGTGAATAAGGGTACTTTTTAATTTTTCTTAAACAACCTGAGCAACCTTTACAAAATGAATAACAACAAAGTAATGGAAGAGTGCAAACGAATACTAGCTAGAAACAATAATGATATATTTTAAAAGAGTTAAATTGCATACAAAGTGTCTCTATAGAGCTAGAGACAAAGGCTCATGAAATAAATAATTTTTTAATGTATTTGTTGGTTCTTCTACCAAGAATCGGCAGGCTAAAGCGTATCTCTCCCTAGATCTTGCTACTAGCCTCCCCTAGATTTAACCACGATCTAGACACTGCACACAAGGCAACGATTTCTCCCTAAGCCATACAAGGACTTGGACGCCACTCACAAGGCGGCGATTTTCCCCTAAGCCACACAAGGACCAAGACGTCACGCACAAGCCGGCGATTTCCCTTCCGATTACAATGAGAAAATAAATGAAAAATAACAAAAACAAATGGAGCACTTTAGGCTAGACACTCCCTTCAAACAAAGCGCTGAAGATGCCGATGAATCCTTGCAAGAGATGCTTTGAATGCTTTGCACGTGCCGTTAATATTCCCCGCTATTTGGCCTTCTTAGGAGTATGGAGTATCTCTGAGTTCTGGAGCTCTCTGGATCGTCTTTGAAGGTAAGTGCACTCCATGTAATGAAATTCATAACTTTCTCAGAAAATGAGAGACTTTTATATTCTGGCGCTATCGTCGGGCGATACTGGGTATCGTCATCTGGCGATAGCGGTAACCGCTGCCATGTGTCCCACAAACTCCTCATTTTTGCATCGCACAAACGTTGAGCGCTGAATCGTGCACTATCGTCGTGCGATACCGAATATCGCCATCTGGCGATAGCGAAATAACGGTGGCCACGATTTCGTCGAGCGGAAATGCATCAAGTGGCGTTATCGCCTGTGGCGATACCCACTATCGCCTGGCGATATCTCCCGAGCTCAATTATGATCTGATTCATCATCAAAAAGATATGAGATATTAACATGTGTTACCTGCACACCAATAACATCCAAATATCAAATACAAATAAGATTTGTTATTAGCAAACTAGGAAGCGTTGAATGTATGCTCCAACAATCTCCCCCTTTTGATAATAACAAATCCATTAAGAAAGAAATCATGAATGTTAAAAAGGTCCACCCTATTTGAGTATCAAGATAAAACAAGTGTATGTGCACATTTGCTCTTGGATGAAACACTCTCCCTACATGTGATCTCCCCCTAAATGAAAGCATATTAAAAGTCATGTAGTTTAATTAAAAATGTGAGAAATAATTCAAACAAATAATGGTCATTCCAAGTGTGCACAAAGATATAAGAACAGACTTCGGTGAATGATTGCTTCTGTAAAGTTTCTCCCCCTTTGGTATTGTCAAAAGAGATCGAAGAGTACGGCGGAAGAGAAAAAAGAAAAAAAAAAACATAAAAGAGACTCAGAGAGGGTAGGTGAGCAATGTAGTATAAATAAATGAGTAAATAGTAACTATGGCAATGTTCAACAAACTATATCATAAACACATGTTCTAGTGAAAAGGTGTTGGTGAAACACTTTTCAGTCCAATTCTCATAAGAAGAACATTTAGAGAGGATAATGTTGTGTACACGTGAGGTGGTGTGGCGAAACTGATGCTTAGTCTTACAAAAAAACATGAACATGCGAATGTTAAAAAAAACAACATAACATAGTGGTTACATACGGAGCTATACTTGTACCCGAGAGGTTAACGCACATAAGAAAGAAATTATTCATGTAAAGATTTGCACAAGACACTTTACAATTCTTGCCAAGGTGCTCAACCTCACAATGCTCATGAAGACTTATCAGGAGGGTAAGTAGTGCTTGGTGGAGGTTCCTTATCAGCCCTTTATTATTTGAGTGTTTTTTTTGTGTGTGAAACTATCACCAAAGGTTTGTACTTTTGGGATGATACATTTTTCTACTCATATATATATATTTTTTTCTTTAGCTGAACAAAGGAGTCTGAATTCACTTGTGAGAGCATACAGAATAATTTAATATTATGGTGCACGATACTAAACTCGGATAAAGCAGAAGCCGAAAATATGCATCACAAGTGGTTATGGTAAATACAGTCACAATTCATATTTTGTAAGATGGATGCATACGAAGAGTTGCACAACCGTGAGTGAAATAACATTATCATAACTAAAAGATTTCTCATACTTAGAGGCATGCGAAAACAATTTCACAAGGTTAAGAACACTAGTACTGAAATATGTATAACAGATATAAGAGTGGTGAACTAGAGAACCAAGTTAGCATAAAACTCAAAAAAACATTACACCTGGCCTTAAACTGAGTCAGCAAGACAATTTGAAGAAACAAGAAAATGGCACTAACGCCCGGCGATACCGGGTATCGCCGGTCGGCGATAGTGGAAAATTGTTTAAAACTGGCGCATTCAGTCAAAGCCATCAAAGTGAACCATTTTTCCTGAAGACTGAGTGTGGAATGTGGAGGAGAAGGCGACGAAACCCTAAACCTAGGTATGAAAACTTGAATTTTTGCTTTGAATCTTTGGTTTTTTATGGATCTAATTGGAAGAATAGTGTAGTATGTTAGTTTAGATCAGAAATTTCCAGGTTTTCAAGTGTTAAAATTTGGTTTGGGGATCTTGATTTACTAGGGTTGTATGAGTGAAATTTGTGAAGATTTCCTTGAATTTAAGTTGTGAAAAACTAATTTGAAGAACACAAACTTGCAGATCTGGTATTTTGGATGAAGGGGGAAACCAGATCTGAAGTCGGAAATGAAGAAAAATGATTTTCCGCTATCGCCCGGCGACAGTGGGTGTCGCCGGGTGGCGATAGCCAAAAAAAAAATCTCTATTTCTGAAACAAAAATATTTTATATGCAGAAATGGCTTCCAGTTCCAAAGCACGAAGAAGCACAGGGAGTGACTCATACTCATCATATCAAACATTTCCTGGAATAGAGAACGCTAATGTAGGAATCGGACGGGTGATTGAATTCGACCCGACCCGGCATGCACAAATTCATGACTTGTTAGCAATGGCTGGAATAATGTCAATTATTATTCCAGACACATTCTCCTCCGTACTCATCTGAGAATTTTACAATTATCTCAAAGATCCGTGTTTCACGGAACTGAATGGGGAGTTCGATCGAAAATTCAAGGACAGATGGTAGAAATAACACATGATGACTTGAGAGATGAATTTGGACTAATAGAGCATGAAACCACTCTTGACGTCGTAGAGAACTATCGGAAGGATAGAGATTGGACATTATTGAACATGGTTTTGCATAGAAATTCCATCAAAACTCTAATCCAATCAACAGCCACCCTGACGGAGGATGCACGACTAGTGCAAGAGATTCTAAGGCATACCGTTCTATTGAAATCCGGAGATACACAAAAAATAACGGCTCAACTTAGTTATGTGACGTATATGATTTTGGAGCGAGAGTTGTTTGATGTGGCGGATTTTGTCCTCTCGATAGTACGATACTCATTTAGATTGAAAAGTCCTAATTGGAAGAAGTTGAACACCCTACCACTTGGAGCCGTCATCCAATGGATCTTATATAAGAAATACACGTGGATTGACCCTGAATTGTACTTCAATGATTGTATCCCAATGATATATTCGACGAGTGGAACACCTTCCATTGGCCGATCAACACGAGGAGGGTCATCAAGGAGGAATGAACCGGTGTCCACTATCTGAAACCCGCCAATTCCTAGAGGTGGATCGTTGCGAGAAGGGTTAGACGACTTGCGAGAGTCGTTCGAAGAACATAAGAGGGATGTAAAGAAAAACTTTTTGAGAATTCAGAAATTCTTTAAATTTCTGACCAAAAGTTTTAAGTTGAAGCCCGCTCCAGCCGAAGCAGCAGAATGGGAAGATCCGGTCATGGAGCCACCCCGTACATCGACCCGCCGAGCACGTCGGACGCGAAGCAACGAGTACAGTTCGGCAGATGATCAAGGCGAGACCAATGGAGGTGACAACAGAAATTTTTGAAGATTTCTGTAAGGCTGGACATTTTGCCACTATCGCCGGGCGACAGTCACTATCGCCGGCGATAGTGAAATTTCGTTAATTTCCTTAGATTTTGATTTCATGCTGCAATATTATCTATTCTGTAATGGTATGTGGTATTTCTTCTGGAAGAATGTAAGACTTTGTATGGAATGTTAAAAATTGTGGTGTTTCCACTTATGATTTATGGAATGCTTATTTTGGTTTAATGTTCATGATGTTAATAATGGAATTATGTTAATTTTTTTGTGTGGCTTGCGATGGTAATTTATTATTTTGACAAGTCTAGAATTCCTAGTTCTAATCGTAAGAATGAAAAACGGGAATCTAGAAGTGGTTTAGTGAAAATATCCGCAAGCTGTGAATCGGTGCTTATACAATTGACTTTGATCATATTTTGTTTTATATGATCTCTTATGAAATGGTGACGTACATCAATGTGTTTGGATCTAGAATGATGAACTGGATTATACGTTAAGTCAATTGTACTTTTATTATCACATTTTAATTCAATGGTTTCATGAACTATTCCAAAATCTTCTAATGTTTGCTTCATCCATAAAGCTTGTGCACAACAACTGCCTAGTGCTATATACTCGGCCTCAGTGGTAGATAAGGCAATAAAATTCTGTTTCCTACTCGACCAAGAGATAAGTGAAGGGCCAAGAAAATGACAGGTGCCACTGGTGCTTTTACGATCTAATGAACATCCAGCATAATCTGAATCAGATAAGCCATGTAATATAAATGTATCGTTATGTGGATACCATAATCCTAATTTAGATTTGTTAATAAGATGTCTAAAAATGCGTTTAATTGCTTTTAAATGAGACTCTTTGGGATTAGCTTGAAATCTAGCACATAAACATACAGCGAACATAATATCAGGCCTAGAGGCAGTCAAATATAATAGTGGTCCTATTATTTCTCTATAAAGTGTTTGATCTATGGATATTCCACTTTCATCTTTTCCTAACTTTAATGAGACACTCATGGGGGTATTTGCTGGTTTTAGATTTTCAAACCCAAATCTTTTTAAAACATCATGAATATATTTAGATTGGCAAATAAAAATTCCATCATGCTTTTGAGTGATTTGAAAACCAAGAAAATAAGTGAGTTCGCCTACCATGCTCATTTCAAATTCATTCTTCATAATTTCAATAATACTATCACATAATTTTTCATTTGTGGATCCAAAAATAATAGCATCAACATATATTTGTAAAATGATAAGATCATCATGGATATGTTTAACAAATAAAGTACAATCAGCACTGCCCATTTTATAATTATTTTTTAATAAATAAATAGTCAATCTATCATACCATGCTCGGGATGCTTGTTTCAAACCATACAAGGCTTTTTCTAATTTATAAACATGATCAGGAAATCTAACATCAACAAAACCTGGAGGTTGTTCTACATAAACCTCCTTCTTAATATACATGTTAAGAAAAGCAATTTTAACATTCATTTGAAACAATTTAAACTTCTTGAAATTAGAAAATGCAAGAAATATTCTAACTGCTTCTAAATGTGCCACATGTGCAAAAGTTTCATCAAAATCTATTCCTTCTATTTGTGAATAACCTTTTGCTACGAGTCTAGCTTTGTTCCTAGTGACCCTAGATTCACTATCAAGTTTATTTTTAAAAATCCATTTAACCCCTACAACAGGATGATTTGACGGTCTTTCTACTAACTTCCAAACTTTATTGCGTTCAAATTGATTAAGCTCGTCATTCATGCTAAAAACCAAGAATTATCATTTAAAGCAGCTTCAACACTTTTAGGTTCTATATCAGAAATAAAACACATATTTGAAAATAATTCATGTACGGATGAACGAGTACTTACCCCTCTTGATGGTTCTCCAATAACCAAATCTTGGGGATGATCTTTTGAAAATCTTAGTTCGCTTGGAGGCACATATCCTTGCTCTTCTTCTTCTTCTTCTTCTTGTTCGATTCCTTTTTCTTCATCTTTGTCTCCAAGGTTTTCATCATCATCCACCCTTTGTAGGGGAGAGAGCTCTTCATTTTTACCTGTATTATTAGCTTCTACACAAGGAGAAAACTCATCAAATTTAACATGCATTGATTCTTCAACTACTTTTGTCCTCTTATTGTAAACTCTATAAGCTTTACTTGTAGAAGAATAACCAATAAAAATGCCTTCATCACACTTCTTATCAAATTTGCCTAAATTATTCTTAGTGTTCAAAATAAAACATTTACATCCAAAAACTTTAAAATAAGACACATTCGGTTTCTTTAGAAAATATAACTCATAAGGTGTTAATTTTAAGATGGGTCGAAGCATAACACGATTAATAACATAACAAGAAGTACTAACAGCTTCAGCCCAAAATGATCGAGGTAATTTGTATTCAGATAGCATAGTGCGAGCTAGTTCTTGCAAAATTCTATTTTTCCTTTCCACCACACCATTTTGTTGAGGTGTATGAGGAGCAGAAAATTCATGTTTAATTCCTAACTCATTGCAAAAAGAAACAAATTTCTCATTATCAAATTCACCTCCATGATCTGAACGAATACATTTTATTTTTAAATCTCTTTCATTTTGAACACGTAAACATAATTTGGAAAATTCTAAAAATTCATCAGATTTAGATGATAAGAAAATTGTCCAACTAAAACGAGAGAAATCATCAATCAAAACAAAAGTATACTTTCTACCTCCTAGGCTTAGTGTATTAACAGGACCAAACAAATCCATATGTATTAATTCTAAAGGCCTGGTGGTGGAAACGATATTTTTGTTTTTAAAAGAAGACTTTGTAAATTTTTCTTTTTGACATGGTGAGCATAAAGATGATAAATTTCCATGCAAAGAAGGTAAACCTTTAACAAGTTTATTTTGAGACAATTTTATGATAAGTTTTGAACTAGAATGTCCAAGACGTCTATGCCACAAATCTAATTCCTCATTTTTAGAAATAAAACATTTTAACAAAAAATGTGATAAATCATTAAACCTAATCATGTATACATTTTAAAATCTAGGAGACGTAATAACAATATAATTTATTTTAGAGTTAATAATTTTGCATAGGTTTGAAGATGAATCAAACAAGACATTTAAGCCAATATCACATAGTTGACTTATTGAAATTAAATTATGCTTCAAACATTTAACATATAAAATATTTGAGATAGAAAATGATTTGTTACCTACTACTCCAATGTCGATGATTTTCTCATTTTCGTTGTTGCCAAAAGTAACTACTCCTCATTTCTTCATCTCCAGGCTAAGGAACTTTGATTTATTGCCCGTCATGTGCTTGGAACACCCTGAGTCCAATTACCACGCGTCTTCTTTGTCCTTAGCCTACCAACACACCTAGAAAGAGGATGAGAGTAAAGATCTGGCTATCCAAGTGGTTCCTCCCATAGAATAGGTGGAAGCCTTAGGCACCCAGATTTGTTTGACTAAGCAATATCCCGTCTTCTTACAAGTATGTGTTGTGTGACCAAACTTATAACATTTAGCACACTTGATTAAAGAAGTTGACAGGTTTTTCAAAATAAACTTTGAGTCTTTGCTGGAAGCTACAGGGACATGTGATTTATTGTTTTTAACCTGAAAATTAACATTCATGGAATTTTTCTTATCACTGGCGATAGTGGTTGTCGCTGGGCGATAGCATTCAGGAGAGTATCCAAGTCCGAATTTTCCAGAACCATAGTACTGGTTTCCCAAAATCATATTTAGAGATTTTTGGCCCACTCCAAATTTGTTAGTGGCCATTTCTAAATTTTGGACTTGTCCCCTTAGTACATTATTTTCGGCAACTATGGTGCCGCAACGATTAGCGAAGGACTTCTTGCTACCTTTCACTTGAAATTGAGAGAATTTTAGAGATCTCTCTAAGGCCTCTTTCTCTTTTGTAAGAGTTTCAACCCGAGTCTGAGTCTTAGAGAGATCTTTCTCAAGTTCCACTATCTTTGTCAAAGATGGACAATCCTCTTGACAAGACGCTTTCTCTTTTCCAAGAATTTTTACTTCATTTTTTAGTTTTTTATTTTCTTTAACTAAAACTTTATTTTCAGATTTGATCAACTTAATTTCATATAGTTTTTTATTTAAATACTCGCAAGTACTTAAAAATTCTGAAAATAAATCATCATAAGTTTCAGGAGTTACCTCAGTGTCGCTCTGGACACTGCTTCCTTCATCATAAGATGAAGCGCTCTTTCCCATCAAGCACATGTTGGCCTCCTCTTCAGTTTATGACCCTGAACTGCTCGACTCCTCAGAAGTGGCTTCATCCCATGTTTCAGCCTTTAGAACCTTCTTCCTATCTTTCTTTCTGTGCTGCTTCTCCTTCAGCTCTTTCAGATACTTTGGGCACTTGCTCTTTATGTGACCAATCTTCCTGCAATGATAGTATCCAGGTGGTGGTCTATCTTCATCATCCTCTTCTTCAGCTTGAGATTTTCCTTTCCTATTCCCATATTCTTTCTTCTTGAAAAATCTCTTGAAAGAATTTCTTCTTTCAGGATTTCTCATAAATCTCCTGAATTTCTTCACAAACAAACTCTCTTCATCTTCATCATCACTTTCATCAGACTCTCTTTCCTTCTCCTTCTTGGACTTCAACGCCAAAGCTTTCTTTCTTGGCTCCAAGCTATATTCTTGTTGTTGAATCCTCAACTCTACTTCATGAGTTTTCAAGTTTCCTATGAGATTCTCAATTTGGAGAGACTTTAGATCGTGTGACTCCGAGATGGAAGTCACTTTAGGATTAAACTTCGGGGGAAGCGATCTAAGTATTTTCCTCACCAAATCTCCATTTGAGAAATTCTTCCTTAGAATTCTCGATTCGTTTACTATCTTGTTAAACCTCGTGTACATGGAGTCTATATCTTCATCAACCTCCATCTTGAACTTCTCAAACTCCGATTCTAGCCGGAAAAGCTTCGAGTCCTTTATCTGCGATGTACCTTCATGAGTAACTTCAAGAAGATTCCAAATATCATATGTAGTATCACATGCACAAACATGGTTAAATTCAGTCCTATCTAACGCATAAAATAAAGCGTTCATTGCCTTAGCGTTATTTTTACAACAAAGCTTATCAGCTTCGTCCCATTTGTCCTTGGGTTTCTCCATAGAGACACTTCCTACAACAGTAATAGGGGCAGTGTAGCATGTTTCTACCATGCCCCCAAACATCAATATCTAGTGCTATTAGAAAGCATCACATTCGAGCTTTCCAATAGTTGTAGTTAGTGCCCGTGAATAAGGGAGGTCTACTAATATCTTGCCCCTCAAAAAACGCGTGCATGTTTTGCGCCATTACTCCCGGTGGTGAAACCGTTTTTGGAGTAACCTCGCTCTGATACCAGGTGTTGGATCTTATGGCGCCCTTAGAGGGGGGGGGGTGAATAAGGGTACTTTTTAATTTTTCTTAAACAACCTAAGCAACCTTTACAAAATTAATAACAACAAAGTAATGGAAGAGTGCAAACGAATACTAGCTAGAAAAAATAATGATATATTTCAAAAGAGTTAAATTACATACAAAGTGTCTCTATAGAGCTGGAGACAAAGGCTCATGAAATAAATAATTTTCTAGTGTATTCGCCGGTTCTTCTACCAAGAACCGGCAGGCTAAAGCGTATCTCTCCCCAGATCTTGCTAGTAGCCTCCCCTAGATCTAACAACGATCTAGACGCTGCACACAAGGCAACGATTTCTCCCTAAGCCACACAAGGACTTGAACGCCACTCACAAGGCGGCGATTTTCCCCTAAGCCACACAAGGACCTAGACGCCACGCACAAGGCGGCGATTTCCCTTTCGATTACAATAAGAAAATAAATGAAAAATAACAAAAACAAATTGAGCACTTTAGGCTAGACACTCCCTTCAAACAAAGCGCTGAAGATGCCGATGAATCCTTGCAAGAGATGCTTTGAATGCTTCGCACGTGCCGTCAATCTTCCGGGCTATTTGGCCTTCTTAGGAGTATGGAGTATCTCTGAGTTCTGGAGCTTTCTAGATCGTCTTTGAAGGTAAGTGCACTCTAGGTAATGAAATTCATAACTTTCTTAGAAAATGAGAGACTTTTATATTCTGGCGCTATCACCGGGCTATACTGGGTATCGCCATCTGGCGATAGCGGTAACCGCTGCCACGTGTCCCACGAACTCCTCATTTTCGCATTGCACAAATGTTGAGCGCTGAATCGTGCATTATCGTCGCGCGATACCGGATATCGCCATCTGGCAATAGTGAAATAACGGTGGCCATAATTTCGTCGAGCGTCGAGTGGCGCTATCACCTATGGTGATACCCACTATCGATTGGCGATATCTCCCGAGCTCAATTCTGATCTGATTCATCATCAAAAAGATATGAGATATTAACCTATGTTACATGCACACCAATAACATCCAAATATCAAATACAAACAAGATTTTTTATTAGCAAACTAGGAAGCGTGGAATGCATGCTCCAACATGATCTTCTCAAAGGTCTCTACGCTTTTGGACTTAGTTGATTTTTCTGGCTTTAGCTTAACAAATGTTGTGCTGAGTTCAACGATTTGTAAGTTGAGCTCGACGAACTTCAAGCTGAGCTCGACGAAAGTTGAAACCTGAACTCTTGTTCTTATCCCACTGAATGCTTAGTTAAGCTCGCCAACCAGCATGCTGAGCTTGACGAACTTCGAGCTGAGCTCGATGAAATTTGAGTTTACTACCAAAACTCATTTTCTTCACCTGTCCAATCATAGACAACCTGCATGCATGAACTAGGGCACACATCAAATACATTATGTGTGTATGTCATTGACCTGTTTGACTTCTTACAAATTTGGGAAATTGGGATCAATAGACCCAACACAGCTGATCAACTATGGCAGGTGTACCCTCATCTAGAGCTTCCTGTACAGGTTTGTCCCCTGTTCCTTGAGCAGAGTCATTCTTGAACTGACCATTCTCTGAATGTGCTGAGGAATATGTTTTCTCATGACTAGATTCCTCTTTCTCAGATTCAGAGGAAATTAAATCATGTACTTCATGAGCAGGGAGTTTAGATAGAATATCTCCCTCAACCTCTATCATGCCTTCATTTCCATGCAGGTCAGCAGCAGCAACAGTATCAACTGTAGGCTGAATTTTAGTTGAGGGGATCTAAAATTGCTCACCCACTACTATTGTATTTTGCATTATTTCTTTTGCAAGCTGCTCCCCCTCAGCCATTGCAGTCTTGTCCACACCAAATGCAATTTACATGACCTTTTCAAGTAGATGCGCATCTTCAGACATTGCAACCTCCATGTCAGAAGCTAGACTGATCTCCCCCTCAATATGACGCCTGAAAACATCAACATCATCAGATATAGTCAAATGCCCATCTGTATCATCATCAAGTCTGGAAGCATCTTCCTCCATCCTTGCAAAGATCTTGTCAATAGCTTCCTTTGCCATTGCTTCAGCCAACTCAGTAGTACACACATCATCATCAGCAATAGTAACTGACTCAGGTCTACTTACAAGACTTAGTGGGGTAAGTTCTGAAGAGGCCGATACCTGAGTGTTCATGTCCTTCCTGGACTCTTCAGCAGATAATGTCAGTTCTGGATTATGAGGTTCTTCCTCCTCAGACGAGCTACTAGAGGAGCTGGGCTCAGAGGCAGCTATTTTCTTTCCTTTCTTTTCTCTGATGGTCTATGGGGTTGAAGTACTCTTTCCCATCGATCCAGCATCTTAATATCCATTCTCTGCATGTGATGTATTCTCGCCTCAAGATTTAAATTCAGAATTTCTGGGACTGTTTGTCGCAAAAATAGGGATAGAATTCTCCCTATGTTTGTTTCAGCAATGCATTCAATAATCCTTTCAAATAGGATTCTCCCCTAGTCGGTCTTCTTTAACAAGATAATTCTTGTGATTACCTCGAACATCTTCTTTGATATTTTATCGTGGGAGCCAGTTTTGCAGAGCAAGGCTTTTCTAACGATATCAGGTAAGAATTTACCTCTTAGGTTGAGTTCTTTTCTTAAGATTGAGCCATTGGAGTGCTTGGACAACCCACACCATTTCTTTGTAGTTTTAATGTAATTCTGTGCCAGTTCATCTTCGTCGTCATTCGTAGAGAGTTTTGGCAACTGCAGTGCTTTGCTAAGCCTTCTAGGGGTAATCTTTATCTTCTTCCCACTTACTATAGTCTTGACTTTGCCTGTTGATGCATCTGTCTTGGCATTTTCAAACAATTCTAGCACATCCCTCTTCCACAGGAGACAGGGCTCAGTCAAGACGAAGGCTAGGTCAGATTTTTTGCAAAAGATGAAGCACATGATGAACCTCTTCAGGAGAGTCAATGAATCCATTGCGAATAATCTCTACTCCCTCAGAGATAAAATCCTGACCTTTGGGTGCCATTTTTCTTGCGAATTTCGGAAACCTAGCGAGAACGGCTTTCCGTCAATTCAGCGAAAGTGGGCGGGAGAGGGCAAGGAACAGTGCTTTTGCTTTATGCACAAGCTTTTCTATTTATAGTAAATTATATAGAGAAGGCGGAAAGACACTTACCTGTTTGGTGATCAAATTTTGACCAGCGGCCAGGATTGAATCCCGACACTTAGCTGCAGTCCATCTTTTCTACAATTTTTGTTGAGTAAGAATATTTTCCTCAACCTTTGTTTTCTTTAGCAATTAAATTGCATCTAGCCCCTTACTGTTTTGGCCTAACCTGCAGGGGTAAAATTGTCCTGCAATACACATTATATTATGTGCCCTAGTGGGGTACGATTAGACATAATTTCAACATCCCCAAATTGAGTTAGAGGATGTAGGGTCCAGTTACATCATGTGACACAGTGAGTGTGTTATCCCCAAACTCAATTGTTAAAACAAATTTTGATACTTGTCTAACATCTTTTCTTGATTAATTTATCTCAACTTGTATTGCACATGTAATATGTGTCTTAGTGAAGTGCAATTTGAACTAAATTTAACATTCTCATGTTAATTTGAGGATGTTGAATCTAGTTACATCTAGTGGCATAGTGAACATGAGAGTCACTAACTTAGTTATTGAGATTGGTATTTAGACAATTGTCTTACTTCTTTTCAGACTTTAATTGCAACTATCTTATCTCTAAAATGCATAGCTCTTGTAATTAAGAGAACATTTAGTAGACTCATAAACAAGATGAATTCTACTTATCTTTTCCCTATAGACTAGAAGCAGATGTTGGATTCATAGTCTCTAAGTACACCAACATCCTTGCTCCTGACCTTTAGCCTTTGATGTACATCTGACTTTCCTTTGCTAGCTCCTTCGCAACAATTGCGCGTGTCTTTGACATCTTGTGCATGATGATTAGTTGGATCATTCCTTGTACCAATACTTAGGTCTTGTACATCTCTGTCCAAGGATCATAATTGGGCATGGCCACTTGGACTATCCTACAAGACAAAATTTATCTTACCTTAGGAACCCAAGCTAACTTGGTTCCTAAGTTTTTGTTAGCATAAGAATGCATATGTCTACCTACAGGAGTCCTGTCAGGCAGACACTGCCTTGCCTTTGGCACACTGGGGTTGTGCCAACAGTCTATAGCAAAGTGGCACACTTTGCCACAGCACCAACATTCATGGATGTTGTATCTCCTTTTCTAAACACACATTGAAGTGTACAAGCGATTTATAGCTGCTTGTTTAGTGGGGAGAACTGTGGCCTTCTTTTTGTTTCTTCCAGCAAGATCTTGACCAGAAGTAAGTATGACAGTAGAGGAACTTGGCTTACTCTAAACTTCATTAACAACAACCTTCTTTGCAGTTGGAATGTTCTTAATGGCTTCAGAGGTAGTCAAGTCAGCCTTACTGACATAAGCACTATAAGATTGAGTTCTGGCTTGAAGAAGCTTAGAATGGGCAACAGCCTTATCCTTGAATGAGGGGGCTGAGACACTAAATACAAAAGGTCCAGGATGAGCCTTTTGGACTTTTACATGCGGAGCCTTCTGTGCACTCAATCTCATAACCTCACTTCTTCCATTGTAAGGTACTTTTGTAATCTTACAAGGAAGATTCCCATACCTCCAGTGACCACACTTGCAGTCTTAGTCATGCATGTTGGATGGGAGAATTACCTTGTGAAAGGTTGACTGAGGCCTGACGGGAGCTTAGCCTCTCCTCTGAGATTAGATAACTTTTGAAATCCACTCAGACTCAAATTTTCTCTTGATAGCATCAATCTTAGATAAATTGGACACAGTCCTCTTCTCCATTTCAAGTTTCTCTTCAAGATCCTTGATAACAGAGTCCTTATATTTGATGTACTCAACATGGATATATACCATGGTCTTTAGATGAGCTACTTCCCTCTCTTTTAGATATAGCAAAGATGAAGTTTCATCTTGCTGAGAAGCAGCCAGCTGTAGGGAGGTAATTTCTTTTGCTTGTTTCTTAACAAGCATCTTGCTTTTCTTGAAGGATTTCAGAAGAACAGCATGATTTTCAATCAGTTGATTAATATCATCTTCTGACAGAAGACTCTCATCATCACTTGATAAGGATACATCAGAATCTGAGCGGGATTCATTTCCTGACTATGAGGATGAGCTGGATGGGGAATGTACCTGATTTTGTCTAGGCTGATCCTGACAGAATTCTTCTTCTGGTGTAGCTGTTAGTTCATGACATCTGTATTCACCTTCCTTAACATCATCCACATATGAGTCACTATCTGAATGTGATAGAGGGGCCCTGATCTTTGTGCTTGTATCTAAACAGACTTTGTCTTCTGAAAGAACTACCAACAGTCCAATGTTGTTCTTGTCCTTTCTGCATATTTAAAGTTCCATTGATCTCCACATCTTATGGTTCACTTTTGAACACATAAGTTTAAACCTTTTTAGCTATCCTTTGAGGTCTACTCAGACTGTTAGGTCCTTTTTGAGTAACCTCCCTCTAATACTACTTGAAAGTCTTTAGTTTCAAGGATAGCTAAATCACCTAGGGGGTGAATAGGTTCCTTAGTCCTTAGTGACTATCTTTTGTTTTCTTCACTTTAGATGCTTATTGGTTGATTATATTCAGCTTTCAAGACATGCAACCTGCAATAAAACCATCACAGAGAAAACACACAAAGCACACAAGATTTATAGTGGTTCTCCTAACAAGGGTACATCCACTTTCCCTCCCTCTTATCCAACTATCTTGTTGGACTAGACACTTCTCCAAAACTAATGCTCTAAGGAGCTTACGCCTCAGATCCCTCAAGATCTCTCAGCCTCCTCCAAGACTTACAACTCAGCCACAAGGGCCTACAACTTAGTGATCAGCTGATCACCTACCTTAGGCCAAAGGCCCTACACTCAGGCTGGGTGGACAGCCCTACCTCAGATCCACTAAGGATCCTACAGCTTAGAGAGAATGACTCTCCTACAACCTCAGGCACAAAGGCCCTACACTCAGATCTGCACTTAAATCCTACCTCAAAGCAAATTTGCTCCTACCACTCAGATCCAAGAGGATCCTACAAGATGAAAGTGAGCTGGTGTGGTTCTTGATTGGACACAAGAGAAATTTCTCAGTGTCAATCTACCTTGATTGAGATAGACGCAGCCCAACTTTTGACTCCAGGAACATATTTCCTGAGTATACTTTTACATGAATTGAGAATCACTCAGTCCTAACTTCTTCTTCACAGTACCAGGGATTTTTCCTGCTGGATCTGTGAAGTGACTGCAGCAAAACTTGCTGCTACTTGAGCTGAAAAGATTCTTAGCTCAACTTTTTCACAGCAACAAGGATACAAAACCTATTTTATCTTGTGCTAGAATTAACTGGCAGATAGCTGCTCTCCTTCCTCTTTATTTCCTAGGCTGAGGATGTTCAACCCTAACTTCTTCTTCACAGCCTCCAGTAGATGATCTTATGTGTTATGCCTCTAGATCTGTGAAGAACCTGCTGGTGCAGATGGATAAATGGCACCAGCTAGCTTTCTTTCTCTTCTTCAGAGATTTACTCTGGTATTGTTGTCGTTGAAGATGTAGACAAACAACTAACTTGTTGAGCCTTTAGACCTCCAGTCTTTTAGCTCTATGTTGTTCTCTTCACAACAATAATGACGATGAAGAAAAGCTATCTCAACAACTCTTCTCAAAAAGTCATCTTCTGCTGTAAAGGCTTTTCCTTTTATCATTTATGTCCCAACGATTCTTTGAGTAGTGGGCCCCACATATTAAATGTCAGTAGCATCCTTGTTTTAACGCCTAATTGTCGTATAGTAGGTCTGCGATGCCTTTTCTCATGCACTGTAGCTTTGTCGCTAACAATTTGAATAAGGTTGACTTGTTGACTTGTTGATATCACCACCTGTGGACTTAGTCAAAAATCAAGCATCAGTAGAATAGGCGTTGAGTGAATGAGCTTCACTCAATGCCAAAGTACTTAGACAGAATATTGTCTATCTAGGCATTGACAGCGTTGAGTGAGCAACCTCACTCAACACTTTTTGCCTTAACCATTTCTGCAGCCTTTTCTGCATGCCTGACGTTGAGAGCGTTGAGTGAGCACGCCTCACTCAACGCCTTGTGCCTTAGACATACATTTTGTAATTTAGGCATTGAGAGCGTTGAGTGAGCATGTCTCACTCGACGCTTTCTTCCTTGACCAATTTTCTGCTTCTTCAGCATTTTTAAGAGTTGAGAACATTGAGTGACCACGCCTCACTCAACGCTTTCTACCTTTAGCCAGATTTTCTGAGTCATGGCACTGAGAGCGTTGAGTGAGCATGGCTCACTCAACACTTTCTGCCTTAGGCAGATTTTCCTGCTCCTTGGCGTTGAGTGAGTAAACTTCACTCAACACATTTGAACTTAGCCAAATTTCTGTGTCTTAACAACACAGATACTGACTGGATGAGATACAATCAACGCTTTATCACATGACGTTGAGTGACGTTGCCTCAATCAACGCTTATGTACTTAGTCAAATATCACCACAGCTTTTCTATGACTTTGACTTACAGGGCAATATTCAATGAATATAGATTGTGGAATTGAGTGAGTGATACTCACTCAACGCCTATGGACTTAACCATTTTTCTGCCTATTTCCTCATAGGCTTTTACTGCATAAGTCGGTCTCACAGTCTTTTGTTGTATGGCATTAAGTGAGTTGACTTCACTCAACGCATGCGGACTTAGCCACTTTCTCAGCTTGTCACTCCTTTGGCTTTGACTGTATAGGCTCCACTCAGCACTATAAGTCATCTGGCGTTGGGTGAATGACCTTCACTCAACGCATGTGGACATAGATATTTTTCTATCAATCCACATCATAGGTAAATGTTTACCTGACCTAGCCACTTAGGCTATCTATCCCATCAATGTTGCTAGGACATCCTGCAATCATTAAACTTGAGCACAAGTTAAATCACCATATGTGTATACCTTGTTTACTGGGCCTTCTTGAAATCCAGGACATTGGGATCAATGGACCCAACACGCTTATTACTAACGGGTCTTGGTTAGGTGTCTCCACCCCCTTATGTCCTTTCCATCGAACTCAATGACCGTGTCCTGGCAGAACTTCTTCATGGGGGGTCCCAATGCTACCAAATGGAGGCGGATCCTTTGTCTAATACTTCCTCTAGGAGCCTTCTCCACCTTCCTAAGACCTCCAGATTGTTTTGGGAGCTTACTTCCCATAGACGACATCAAACTGTTACGGTTCGCGACATCGCTCCTGATAGATCAGACTAACTAGACCGTCTTATCCCTCAGAGCAGTCGGTTATGCAAATAGTCACAAAATTAGATCACAAACGAGACAAATCTTTTTATGTGGAAAACTCTCTGAATAGGGTGAAAAATCATGGTCGGGACTATACCGACAGGAACTCCACTAGATCAATTGGGTTTACAATGCTTCTTTGGGAGAATCAAGGGCGATAGACCGCTCCTCATTATAACTTGAGGTGGAGAGAAAGAGATGTCGTTCGGCATGCAGGAGAGGGCATCTGGATGACTGCAAGACTGGAACTGTGGGTGCCCTGCTGGAGGTGCATATTGGATTCTGACGACTGCAGATGGTTGCGAATGATTTCCTACAAGCACTGAATTGCACGGAGGAGGTTGCGAGCGGTCTTTTACTTAGAGGCAAGCGCGTAGGTGACAAACTTTGCCTTTGCAGCAAACACGACAACAACAGTCTTGTGAAGGGAGAGAGAAAGAGAGAGAGAGAGAGAGAAGGCTAGAGAGAGAGGAATTCTGGTAGAAATTCGAGTTCCCACCCGGGGTTCCAAAAATGAAATGAGAAGGACCATTATAGGCATGGGGAGGGGTGACCCGGTAATTTACCTTAATAACCACCGTACAGACCAATAAGAAGACCCGCAAGTGATCACACTGATTACTATTTTCAGAAAATACCGAGCCCGTCCCTGGGCCCAAAAATAGACCCGCCTGAATTCGGGAAAAGCTCAACGGGCAACGAGGGTGGTTACATGCGGTAACCACCCCGATCCGCCCACTTTGTGGTCGGTTACGGGCGGCGACGGCCCCCTACTGGGGCGCTAGTGGGGGTAGCCGGCCAAGGCCCCCTGCCGGCGACGTGCCGGCCGGCCAAAGGGAGCGGCCTGCCCTAAGGGGTCAGGCGACCCCTCGGTATCCCAAACAACGCGCGACTGGGGAGAGGAGGGCGGGCGGCCCCATGGGGGCCGGTGCTTCACCGGCCGATATTGTCGTATGCGACCGATGAGAAGAGGGTGGCCAACCCCTTGGGGGTCGACGCCTCCCCGGTCGGCATTGCCGTAGGTGGTCGGGGAGAAGATGGCGGTCGGCCCCCTCCCCGATCGGCCTTGCCATAGGAGGTTGGGGAGAAGAGGGTCGGCCAGCCTCGATGGGGATGGCACCTCCCCGACCGGCCGCGTCGTAGGCGGACGGGGAGAAGAGGGGCAGCCGGCCTCGACGGGGCCGACACCTCTCCGGCCGGCCTTGCCATAGGCGGCCGGGGGAAGGGGACGGCCGACGCTGCCGACCGGCCGTGAGGAAGGCGGCACACGAGATCCCAAACAGTGGTTGGAGATCCCGCGCATGGGAGTTAGGATCTCGCACAGGGGAGTTAGGATCCCGCACGGGGGAGTTAGGATCCCGTGCGCGGTGATTACGATCCGGTGTGTGACGGTTGTGGCTTGAATCGGACGCGGTGATCGGGCGTGAGGCGGTTTGAACCATAACCCACCACTTCATTAGTGAGGGTGTGAATGCTTTGACTATATGCAACCCGTTTCGCCTATAATTGCGTACCACCCATCAATTGAAATACCCTTCCACATTGTTCGGAAATTTCCAAGATAATTAAATTCCCTAAAAAAGTAAAGTTGTAAACTCAAAATTTGAAAAAGTAAAGCCTTTTTGGCAAAGTGCACCATCGAAATATAGGTTTTTGGCAAAAAGCATCCCGAAAGTTTAAAATTGACAAAATGCACCCCAAAAATGGTTTTTTTGGCAAAGTGCACCCTCAATAGACAAAAAATAAAATGGTCAAAATGTCCACTCTATGATGCACATTGTCAAAAAAACCATTTTTGGGGGTGCATTTTGTCAATTTTAAACTTTTGGAGTGTATTTTGTCAAAAACCTATATTCAAGGGTGCGCTTTGTCAAAAAGCCAAAAATAATGGCTCAGTTTGAGACAGCGGCTGCGGATCAGAAATCTGCTCTCTAATCCGCTATTAATCATATTTGTTTTGGCTCTGTTTGGGATGTGAAAAGCTGTTTAGAGCTGTTTTAAAATAGATCTCTGGGGAGCAGTTTTGAAAAGCGCGTGTTTGGGTGTTCTGTGCAGAAGTGCGCTCGGAATCATCGGGGGCTCGGAATCGCCGGAGAAGGCCGTCATCCGTCCGGTCTCTAAGGTTCTAACTCAAGGATCCTGTGAGAGAGAAAGCTATTTTGCAGGATCAAGAAAAAGCTGAAGCTGGAAATAGAGGCCTGCCCAAACATTTATGTGAGGTTTTAGGAATCTCGAGCTCAAGAAACGGCGGAATAAAATTGCAAATCTGTAAACTCCTTCGGAAGGGATCCAAAATCTCGAGGTAAGGCGGCCTTCTTCCGTGTCCGAGACAGGCAGAGGAGCAGAGCTCAACGCATCAACCTTTACATCCAGGGCAGATTTCCCAATTCAACTGGGTTTCGCGCCTCTTCCGAGCTTAGCTAGGGTTGGCGATTCGCCTAATGGCGAACAGAACCGATCCAACAGCGAAGAGCATCCATGGAACGAATCCCCAGAACTTAGTAGAAAAGATTGTCCGCTCGAAGATCTACCAGAACACCTATTGGAAGGAGCAGTGCTTCGGGCTCACGGCGGAGACGCTCGTCGATAAGGCCATGGAGATCGACCACCTCGGCGGCACCTTCGGCGGCAACCGCAAGCCCACCCCATTCATTTGCCTCGTCATGAAGATGCTCCAGATACAGCCCGAGAAAGAGATTGTTGTCGAATTCATCAAGAACGAGGATTACAAGTATATTTCTCTCTTCCCAACCGGCCATCCTTCTTTCTTCTACATGAAGATGATGAAACTTTCATGGCTGGTCGTAGGTATGTTCGCATTCTTGGGGCTTTCTACTTGCGTTTGACGGGCACGGTGGCGGACGTGTACCAGTATCTTGAGCCGCTCTATAATGATTACAGGAAGCTCCGGCAGAAGCTTTCCGATGGAAGTAAGCGCTTACTCCGCAAAATATTAATTCCCTACTTCATGGCAGTCATTGATGTTCTCATTGTGGATTCAGAATACTCCTTGACTCATGTGGATGAAGTTATTGGTCTACTCCTCACAAGCGATTACTCCTGTGATATCGCCCTTCCTCGCATCCAAAAGAGGCAAGTTTTTTTCTTCCTGATGTCAAGTCTTAATGATATCTCTCAAATTTCATTTTTCATGCTTACATAGCATTTGGAAGCTCCATTTTTAAACAGGAGTTACTGTAATAAGCTACTTCATGTTAGTATTGTTAGGAAAAGATACCTATGATAGCCCAGTCGATCCTCAATGAGAATTAACAGCGACTAACATTCTTGCCTCACCAACCGGCCCTAACATGCCTATATGGGATTATATATATATACAATGCACATCTAACACTCCCCTCAAATTCATGGGGGATCATACACAAAGAATTTGGAGAGAAGAAACTCATGCTGAGCGCGAGTCTGGGGCTTGATGAGCAAATCGGCAAGTTGGCGCTTAGTGAGAACATAATGAGGAACAAGAATACTCCTGAATGTGCTGATCACAAAGGAAAAAAGCATCAACACCAATATGTTTGTAGAGCGAGTGCTTGGTTGAATTCAAGGTAATCTGGATAGCGCCACTGTTGTCATAATATAGAGTGGTAGGACCAGAAAGAGCAACACCAAGATCGAAAAGCAACCAATGAAGTCAGACAATATCCTCAGCTGTAGTGGTCATGGCACGAAGCTCTGCCTCTATGCTAGAACGAGAGACTCTAGTCCGCTTCTTGAATTTCCAGGCAATGAGTAAAGAGCCCAAAAAGAGACAAAAACGGTGACAGAACGACGATCAACGGGATCACTGACACATGTAGCATCAGAGTAAGCCTGTAACTGGAGAGAGCTGCCGTGGGGATAGAATATCCCACGAGAAAAAGTAGCACGAAGATATCATAGAACACGCAGCAGGGGAGCATAGTGAACTGTTGGGGGAGCACTCACAAACTGACTCAACACATGAACAACAAAGACAATGACAAGTATAGTAATCGTGAGGTAAACTAAGCTCCCAACCAGATGACGGTACTGTATTGGATCGGAGAGAGGAGAGCCCTCATCTGGACGCAGCTGAAGATGGAGCTCCATGTGAGTAGTAACGGTGTGAGTGTCAGACAGAGCAACGAGCTAGTAAGTTGGAGGTGTAGCGCTGCTGGGATAGCTGGTAGCCAGTAGGAGTGGTAGAGAATTCGATGCCCAAGAAGTAACACAATGTGCCAAGATCAGTCATCTGAAACTGCTGCTGAAGGTGATGCTTGACAAACTCAACATGAGAGGGATCATCACCAGTGATAATCATGTCGTCAACATATAACAGGAGAAGAGTCCGACCCCGTGAGGAAGAGTAGACAAACATACCTAGATCATAGTGACTAGGTTGAAAACCAGCTGCAAGAACTGCTGAACTAAAACGCTTAAATAGGCTCGAGGAGCCTGTTTAAGACCAGAAAGAGCTCGACAGAGGGGACAGACATGGACAAGAGCAATAGAGAGGCCTGGGGGAGGAAACATGTACACCTCCTACTGCAAATCACCTCGAAGAAATGCATTCTTCGCATATAGCTGAAACACAGACCATTGACAGGCGGATGCAACAACAATGAGGGTCTTCTTGATAGTAGTCATGTGGGCAATGAGAGCAAATGTCTCATCATAGTCCCTGCTGGTTTAGGACACGTTGTAACTTGCGACACTTCGAACAAATGTGTACTAAGTTGTGACAGTAGTGACATCGGAGAACACGGTGTTGGGTTGAGGCTATTTGGACAAAACAACGGAAAAGAAACGCATCAAGGAAACAACAACAACGGAAAGAAGAAAACAGTTGGCTTCGATTGACGGGATCAACAGGACGGGTCAAAACGATCGACATGCGACTTCAGCGGCATGTGCAAAGGGATCAGCGGTCGGCTTCCACGACGGGATCAACGATGCGGCGGCGGAAGCGAAATCAGATCGACGCTGTCTAGATCGCGATTTGCGAGCGGGAAGGAGACGAGCGGGAGAGGGAGCGGGATCTACGATCGACGAGCGTGAAGGAGACGATCGACGAGCCGGAAGGAGACGAGTGATAGGGTGTGCGAAGGAGAGGAGCAACGACGTGCGCAACCTAGCTCTGATACCATGTTAGGAAAAGATACCTCCTCCGATAGCCCAGTCTGTTCTCAACGAGAATGCACAACGACTAACATTCTTGCCTCACTAGCCGGCCCTAACATGCCGATATGGGATTATATATATACGGTGCACATCTAACAAGTATATGTTGTTTGGATCCTTGCCTAAGGCTCCGTTTGGTGTGACATTTTTGCTCCGGTGAGTTTGGACAAAACGATATTTTGTTGTAGAATGCATGCTTGACATGTGAACAGTTTTGACTGCCACCAAAATAAGAAAACTAGTTTTGAACATAAAAGTGGATGACATTCTATAGGCGAGGTTGGGCGTTCACAAATAAAATTTCATAACCACAGTGTTCACAAACGAGAGTTCATAACCGCCGTGTTTATGACCACCACTGTCGTGCCAAACAAAGCCTAAGATGTAACGGCCCAAAATCCGTCACAATTTAAATCATTATTTCTGAGTGAGTTTTTCACATACTTATACGCAGCAGTATAATAAAAGGAGTGTATCAGTGAAAATCTAACATCACAATTCATTAATATACATAATACTTATATACACTGTCTAAATGTCAGACACAAAAGTGTCTACATATATTACACTACCACTATCCAACAAAAGAACAAGAAATAAACTCATGCTAACCCGTGGACGAGCCACGTCTTCAACTGGTCTTCGCTCTGCCTCTGCCTGGGCCCGTCTAGCGGGGTCTCGCACTCTATTGCTCGGTTCCTAAAAAAAATTAGGAACCAATTAGTTATGAAACTAAGTGAATCCTTACCCTTACCTGTAACTTCACACTGCAAGCAGACAAGAAAGTCAGCGGTAATGAAATTTATATGAACATGTTACTAAGCTAGGAACAAGTAAAATCAACATCTCTATCTCTGAGATCAATTCATATTTCAGTTGTACTGCTTTTATCAATTTCCTTTTATTCATAATTCGTTTCTCGAAATACTTAGGGTCATTCGAATATCTCAATTATCCGGGTCCGTCGACCCTTCATATCATTATCCACTTTAGGGCGCTTCTACGCGCTACAGGCTTCAACGCCTCCTGCTCGGATTCATATCATAATCTGTAGGAGTTCGACCCCCCCCCCCCTACGAGGTGTGAGAGTTCTACTCCCCTCACGAGGTGTAGGAGTCTGAAACATCCCCCCGTACTAGGCAAGCCCACCCCATTCATTTGCCTCGTCATGAAGATGCTCCAGATATCAGCTAAGAATTTACCTCTTAGGTTGAGTTCTTTTCTTAAGATTGAGCCGGTGGAGTGCTTGGACAACCCACAACATTTCATTGTAGTTTTAATGTAATCATGTGCCAGTTCGTCTTCGTCGTCATTTGTAGAGAGTTTTGGCAACTGCAGTGCTTTGCTAAGCCTTCTGGGGGTAATCTTTATCTTCTTCCCACTTACTACAGTCTTGACTTTGCCTGTTGATGCATCTGCCTTGGCATTTTCAAACAATTCTAGCACTTCCCTCTTCCACAGGAGACAGGGCTCAATCAAGACGAAGCCTAGGTCAGATTTTTGCAGAAGATGAAGCACATGTTGAATCTCTTCAGGAGCGTCAATGAATCCATTGCGAACAACCTCTACTCCCTCAAAGATAAAATCCTGACCTTTGGGAGCCATTTTGCTTGCGAATTTTAGATACATAGCGAGAACTGCTTTCCATCGATTCAGCGAAAGCAGGCGGGAGAGGGCAAGGAACAGTGCTTTTGCTTTATGCACAAGCTTTTCTATTTATAGTAAATTATATAGAGAAGACGGAAATACACTTACCTGTTTGGTGATCAAATTTTGACCAGCGGCCAGGATTGAATCCCGACACTTAGATATAGTCTGTCTTTTCTACAATTTTTGTTGAGTAAGCTTATTTTCCTCAACCTTCGTTTTATTTAGCAATTAGATTGCATCTAGCCCCTTACTGTGTTGGCCTAACCTGCAGGGGTAAAACTTTCTTGCAATACACATTATATTATGTGCCCTAGTGGGGTGCGACTAGACATAATTTCAACATCCCCAAATTGAGTTAAAGGATGTAGGGTCCAGTTACATCATGTGACACAGTGAGTGTGTTAGCCCCAAACTCAATTGTTAAAACAAATTTTGATACTTGTCTAACATCTTTTCTTGACTAATTTATCTTAACTTGTATTGCACATGTAATATATGTCTTAGTGAAGTGCAATTTGAACTAAATTTAACATTCTCATGTTAATTTGATGATGTTAAATCTAGTTACATCTAGTGACATAGTGAGCATGAGAGCCACTAACTTAGTTATTGAGATTGGTATTTAGACAATTGTCTTACTTCTTTTCAGACTTTAATTTCAACTATCTTATCTCTAAAATGCATAGCTCTTGCAATTAAGAGAACATTTAGTAGACTCATAAACAAGATGAATTCTACTTATCTTTTCCCTGTAGACTAGAAGCAGATGTTGGATTCATAGTCCCTGAGTACACCAACATCCTTGCTCCTGACCTTTAGCCTTTGATGTACATCTGTCATTCCTTTGCTAGCTCCCTCTCAACAATTGCACATGTCTTTGACATCTTGTGCATGATGATTAGTTGGATCATTCCTTGTACCAAGACTTGGATCTAGTACATCTCTATCCAAGGACCATAATTGGGCATGACCACTTGGACTATCATACAAGACAAAATTTACCTTACCTTAGGAACCCAAGCTAACTTGGGTCCTAAGTTTTTGTTTGCATAAGAATGCATATGTCTACCTACAGGAGTCCTGTCAGGCAGACACTGCTTTGCCTTTGGCACACTGGGGTTGTGTCAACAGTCTATGACAAAGTAGCCCACTTTGCCACAACACCAACATTCATGCATGTTGCATCTCCTTTTCTGAACACACCTTGAAGTGTACAAGCCATTTCTGGTTGCCTGTTCAGTGGGGAGAACTGTGGTCTTCTTCTTGTTTCTTCCAGCAAGATCTTGACCAGAAGTAAGTCTGACAGTAGAGGAACTTGACTTACTCTGAACTCCATTAGTAACAACCTTCTTTGTAGTTGGCATGTTCGTAATGGCTTCAGATGCAGTCAAGTCAGCCTTACTGACATAAGCATTATAGGATTGAGTTCTGGCTTGAAGAACCTTAGAATGGACAACAGCTTTATCCTTGAATGAGGGGGCTGAGACACTAAATACAAAAGGTCCAGAATGAGCCTTTTGGACTTTTACATGGGGAGCCTTCTGTGCACTCAATCTCATGACCGCTCTTCTTTCATTGTAATGTACTTTTGTAATCTTACAAGGAAGATTCCCACACCTCTAGTGATCACACTTGCAGTCTTAGTCATGCCTATTGGATGGGAGAATTACCTTGTGAAAGGTTGACTGAGGCTTGACAGGAGCTTAGCCTCTCCTCTGAGATTGGATAACTTTTGAAATCCACTTAGACTCAGATTTTCTCTTGATAACATCAATCTTAGATAAATTGGCCACAATCCTCTTCTCCCTTTCAAGTTTCTCTTCAAGATTCTTGATAACAGAGTCCTTATATTTAATGTACTCAACATGGATATATACCATGGTCTTTAGATGAGCTACTTCCCTCTCTTTTAGATGTAGCAAAGATGAAGTTTCATCTTGCTGAGAAGCAGCCAGCTGTAGGGAGACAATTTCTTCTACTTGTTTCTTAACAAGCAGCTTGCTTTTCTTGAAAACTTTCAGAAGAGCAGCATGATTTTCAATCAGTTGATTAATATCATCTTCTGATAGAAGACTCTCATCATCACTTGATGAGGATACATCAGAATCTGAGCTGGATTCATTTCCTGACTCTGAGGATGAGTTGGATGGGGAATGTACCTTATTTTCTCCAGGCTGATCCTGACTGAATTCTTCTTCTAGTGTAGTTGTTAGTTCATGGCATCTGCATTCACCTTCCTTAGCATCATCCACCTATGAGTCATTATCTGAATGTGACAGAGGGGCCCTGATCTTTGTTCTTGTATCTGAACAACCTTTGTCTTCTGAAAGAGCTGCCAACAATCCAATGTTGTTTTGTCCTTTCTACATATTTAATGTTCCATTGATCTCCACATCTTATGGTTCACTTTTGAACACATAAGTTTAAACCTTTTTAGCTATCCTTTGAGGTCTATTCAGACTGTTAGGTCCTTTTTGAGTAACCTCTCTCTGATACCACTTGAAAGTCTTTAGTTTCAAGGATAGCTAAATCACCTGGGGGGTGAATAAGTTCCTTAGTCCTTAGTGACTATCTTTTGTTTTCTTCACTTTAGATGCTTATTGGTTGATTATATTTAGCTTTCAAAACATGTAACCTGCAATAAAACCATCATAAAGAAAACACACAAAGCACACAAGATTTATAGTTGTTTCCATAACAAGGGTACATCCACTTTCCCTCCCTCTTATCCAACTATCTTGTTTGACTAGACACTTCTCCAAAACTAATGCTCCAAGGAGCTTACACCTCAGACCCTCAAGATCTCTCAGTCTTCTCCAAGACTTACAACTCAGCCACAAGGGCCTACAACTCAGTGATCAGATGATCACCTACCTCAGGCCAAAGGCCCTACACTCAGGCTGGGTGAACAGCCCTACCTCAAATCCACTAGGAATCCTACAGCTTAGAGAGAATGACTTTCTGATGAGTTGTAAATATACGTATTTTTACGTACGTTAATTAAGTCGTTTTAGTTTCTTTTTGTTATTTTTAGTTATTTTTCTTTAATAAATTGCTTCTTTTTTGTAAATATTTTCTAACTTAGTTGTAAATTTGTTTTCAAAAATTTTTCAGAAAAATTGTCAAAATAGCATAGTACACGTCCGTGTACTTCAGGTCACGCCCGTGACCTGGGTGTGTACCTTAAATTCCAAGTGAAATCAGCCGCCCGCAAAGAAAATTCAAGACACGCCCGCGTACACGCTCATGTCCAATATGACATGGCCGTGACCTAGCCCCGTGTCACGCTAGCTCGACGATTCCGCGCTCGAAGTTCATCGACCCGACCCGACACACCCGTGTCAAGATGCGACACGGCTGTGACTTCTCCATGTGGCACAGACAAGACGTCGTCGGCGACTGATTGACGCGACGTCGTCCCCGGATCAACCTTCCCGACACGCCCATGCTACACGCCCATGTCAGCAGAGTCACAGGCGTGACTTCCACGTGGACCGTCCCAAAGTCAACAGGCATTGAATGCTCGACTTCACTTCACCAACAGTGCTGACACGACCCCCCTACACGCTCGTGACCTAGGGCTTGTAATCTTATTTTTTTTGGCTATAAATAGGACCATGCTGTAAGGTGTGGGGGTTCCAAATTTTGAACCATTTTGGTGTTAGGGGTTGCTGCTATGAGCTTGTCTTAGTGTTATGTAAGGATATTCTCCCCCCTCCTTTATGTGTTTGTTTTTGCTTTTGTAATCAACTTCTTTCTTAATAAAATTGGTAGTTTTTTCATCCTTACATTGATCTGGAATATCTCTAAATGTCTCCCTTTCATCAATCTTATCTATCTTTATTTTTTTCATTTTCGTATGGGTGTGTGCGTGTATGAGTTAGGTTTGTGAAATTTATGCTTTAAAATGAAAAATCGCTTTGCTTTATTTCAGATTTTCTCAAAATTACTAGTCGTTGTTATAACAATTTTTCGTATCATACTCC
Organism: Platanthera guangdongensis; assembly: GCA_039583875.1. NCBI lineage: Eukaryota > Viridiplantae > Streptophyta > Magnoliopsida > Asparagales > Orchidaceae > Platanthera > Platanthera guangdongensis. The sequence continues at coordinate 110,431,784 of CM077157.1, read as the reverse complement.
TTAGAATGGTTTAGATTTAGGATTTTTATGCTTTTATATTCGTTCTTATGAACTTGTAAAATAATTTCAAAAGTGGTTTCATTACTTTGTAACTTATATTTTCTTTTTTTAGGTTGTAAAACTTTTGCTTCTTTTTAACTTTCTTACACTTTTTAAATCATTTTACAAAGTTATAAGAATGAATTATGTGTTATTTCAATTTTTCAACATCTTTGATTTTCGCATTTACTTAAAAAACCTTTTGCTCAAACAATTTTTATTTCGGCTTTTTATGCATTTTCATCAAATTATAACGGTAAAAATGTAAACGTTTTAATTTTTCAAGCACTTGCGTTTTTCGCATTTACCTAAAAAGTCTTTTGCTCAAACAATTTTTATTTCAATTTTTTATGCATTTCCATCAAATTATAACGGTAAAAATGTAAACGTTTTAATTTTTCAAGCACTTGCTTTTCTTGCATTAATTTGAAAACTATTTTGCTCAAACAATTTTTATTTCTACTTTTTATGCATTTCCATCAAATTCTAAACGGTGAAAATGTAAAGGTTTTAATTTTTCAATCACTTGCTTTTACTATTTATGCTAGTGTGTGTGTAAGAGAGTTAGCTTTTTTCATGCTTTCCTTCAAAGTGTGTATGTGTGTTTTCATTTATGCAAAGTGTGTGTGTGTTTTCATTTATGCAAAGTGTGAGTGTGTTTTCATTTATGTAGAGTGTGTGAATATTCATTTATGTAGAGAGTGTGTTTTAATTTCATTAGAGTGTGCTTGTGTGTTTTCATTTATGTAGAGTGTGTGTATGTGTTTTTATTTCAGTAGTGTGTGTGTGTCTGTGTTTTCATTTATGTAGAGTGTGTGAGTATTTATTTTTGTAGAGTGTGTGAGTATTTATTTATTTAGAGTGTGTGTGTTTTCATTTATGTAGAGTGTCTGAGTATTTATTTATGTAGAGTGTGTGTGTTTTCATTTATTTAGAGTGTGTGCGTGTGTGCATCTATTTTCTCCTACTCGTTTGAGTAGTACTCGCTTTAATTTCATGCTTACTCGTTTGAGTAGGACTGACAATTATCAACTTTAATTTCTCGTCTACTCGTTTTAGTAGGACTTGCAATTTCAATTATGCAATTTTCCTTTTTTGTAACTTACTTTTTTCCCTTTATTATGCGTTTGGTTGAGTGCGTGTGTTCTTAATTTTTTAGTAGTTTTTCTATTTCTAATATTAGGTTATCTTTTTTTTATTTTTTTGTTACCCTTCAGCGCATAGTTTCGAACTCACGCCTAACCAAACTCATAAGTCATCCTCATTCCGATGAGTGGCTAATCGCTTTTAACACTCGGTATCGAAGAACATTGAGATATAAAATGTTTTAAATAACTAAAGGTCTTGTTTTTCTATTTAATTAAAAAACTTAAGGTTTACCCCGGGTTAACGACGCGTAGAACCACATATCGATGTGTGAGCACTATTTCCGTTATCCATACGCTAGCTAGCCGAGAGGCTGTGCGTATGGACTGATCACCTCCGGGTAAAGAGAGTTTCGCACTAACCCTCGAGAGAGGAGGCACGTAATTCTACTGAATAGGGTCCCCCCCCAATAGCGGGGTTCTTAGCGTATTGCGAGCATTAAGAGGAATCCTTCGTCGGACGAGAGCCCGGTTGAATAGTGATATTCCTAGAGATTGGTGAGCTCATTCTTTTGGAATCTCCACGACAAAGTTTCCGCTTTAATTGAATTGAAATCTAAGATCTCTAATTATTCAAATCTATTTTAGTCCTAACGTAATTAGATACCGAGTGTTATTTCTTCATCGACCTTGTACTTAATCTATTTCCAACTTTTTCTTAGTTTAAATCAACAACTTAAATATTTCGGTAAAATAATAATTCTTTCGGAGCAGTAGGGATAATCAACCCGTTCCCGGGAAATTTACGATCTCGATATTCCCCCGAATATCCTGTATTACTTGCGATAAGTGCACTTGCCTATAATTTGCCGCGCGAAATTCGGACCCGCCGTGCTCCCTAGATAAAATAAGAGTCGGGCTTCGCGCGCATCACTCTCCTATAACCTCAGGCACAAAGGCCCTACACTCAGATCTGTACTCAGATCCTACCTCAGAGCAAACTTGCTCCTACCACTCAGATCCAAGAGGATCTTACAAGATGGAAGTGAGTTGGTGTGGTTCTTGGTTGGACACAAGAGAAATTTTTTGTGTCAATCTACCTTGACTGAGATAGACTCAGCCCAACTTTTGACTCCAGGAATATATTTCCTGAGTCTACTTTTACATGAACTGAGAATCACTCTGTTCTAACTTCTTCTTCACAGTACCAGAGATTTTTCCTATTGGATCTGTGAAGTGGCTGCAACAAAACTTGCTACTACTTGAGCTAAAAAGATTCCTAGCTCAACTTCTTCACAGCAACAAGGATGTAGAACCTATTTTAGCTTGTGCTGGAATTAACTGGCAGATAACTGCTCTCCTTCCTCTTTATTTCATGGGTTGAGGATGTTCAACCCTAACTTCTTCTTCACAGCCTCCAGTAGATGATCTTCTGTGTTATGCCTATGGATCTGTGAAGAACCTGCTGGTGCAGATGGATAAATGACACCAGCTAGCTTTCTTTCTATTCTTCAGAGATTTACTCTGGTCTTGCTGTAGCTGAAGATGTAGACAAACAACTAACTTGTTGAGCCTTTAGACCTCCATTCTTTTAGCTCTATGTTGTTCTCTTCACAACAATAATGGCGATGAAGAAGAACTATCTCAACAACTCTTCTCAAAAAGTCATCTTCTGTTGTAAAGGCCTTTCCTTTTATCATTTATGTCCCAACGGCTCTTTGAGTAGTGAGCCCCACATATTTAATGTCAGTTGCATCCTTGCTTTAACGCCTAACTGTCGTACAGTAGGTCTGCGGCGCCTTTTCTCATGTACTGTAGCTTTGCCGCTAACAATTTGAATAAGGTTGACTTGTTGACTTGCTGATATCAACACCTGTGGACTTACTCAAAAATTAAGCATCCGTAGAATAGGCGTTGAGTGAATGAGCTTCACTCAACGCCAAAGTACTTAGACATATTACTGTCTATCTAGGAATTGACAGCGTTGAGTGAGCAAGCCTCACTCAACGCTTTTTGCCTTAACCATTTCTACAGCCTTTTCTGTATTCCTGACGTTGAGAGCGTTGAGTGAGCACACCTCACTCAACGCCTTGTGCCTTAGCCATACATTTTGTATTTTAGGCGTTGAGAGCGTTGAGTGAGCATGTCTCACTCGATGCTTTCTTCCTTGACCAATTTTCTGCTTCTTCAGCATTTTTAAGAGTTGAGAGCGTTGAGTGATCACGCCTCACTCAACGCTTTCTACCTTTAGCCATATTTTCTAAGTCATGGCGTTGAGAGCGTTGAGTGAGCATGCCTCACTCAACGTTTTCTACCTTAGCCAGATTTTCCTGCTCCTTGATGTTGAGTGAGTAAGCTTCACTCAATGCATTTGGACTTAGCCAAATTTCTGTGTCTTAACAACACAGATACTGACTGGATGAGATACAATCAACGCTTTATCATATGACGTTGAATGATGTTGACTCACTCAACGCTTATGGACTTAGTCAAATATCACCACAGCTTTTCTATGCCTTTGACTTACAGGGCAATATTCAACGAATATAGATTGTGGCACTGAGTGAGTGATACTCAACGTCTATGGACTTAACCATTTTTCTGCCCATTTCCTCTTAGGTTTTTACTACATAAGCCGGTCTCACAGTCTTTTGCTGTATGACATTGAGTGAATTGACTTCACTCAACGACTGCGGCCTTACCCACTTTCTCAGCTTGCTACTCCTTTGGCTTTGACTGTATAGGCTCCACTCAGCACTATAAGTCATCTGGCGTTGGGTGAATGACCTTCACTCAACGCCTGTGTACATAGACATTTTTCTATCAACACACATCATAGGTAAATATTTACCTGACCAAGCCACTTAGGCTATCTGTCTCATCAATGTTGATAGGACATCCTGCAAACATTAAACTTGAGTACAAGTTAGATCACCATATATGTATACATTGTTTACTGATCCTTGTTGAAATCTAGGACATTGGGATCAATGGACCCAACACGCTTATTACTAACGGGTCTTGGTTAGGGGTCTCCACCCCCTGATGTCCTTTCCATCGAACTCAATGACCGCGTCCTGACAAAACTTCTTCACGGGGGGTCCCATTGCTACCAAATGGAGGCGGATCCTTTGTCTAGTACTTCCTCCAGGAGCCTTCTCCACCTTCCTAAGACCTCCAGATTGTTTTGGGAGCTTACTTCCCATAGACGACATCAAACTATTACGGTTCGCGACAACGCTCCTAATAGATCAAACTAACTAGACCGTCTTAGCCCTTGGAGCAGTCGGTTATGCAAATAGTCACACAATTAGATCACAAACGAGACAAATTTTTTACGTGGAAAACTCTCTGAATAGGGTGAAAAATCATGGTCGGGACTACACCGACAGAAACTCCACTAGATCAATTGGGGTTACAAATGCTTTTTTGGGAGAATCAAGGGCGACATGCCGCTCCTCATTACAACTTGAGGTGGAGAGAAAGAGATGTCGTTCGGTGTGTAGGAGAGGGGATCTGGACGATCGCAGGATGACTGCAAGATTGGAACTGTGGGTGCCCTGCTGGAGGTGCATACTGGATTTTGACGGCTGCAGACGGTTAGCGAATGATTTCCTACAAGCACTGAATTGCACGGAGGAGGTTGCGAGCGGTCTTTGAGAGAGAGAGAGAGGAATTCGGGTAGAAATCCGAGTTCCCACCCGCGGTTCCAAAAATAAAATGAGAAGGACCAGGGGTTTATTTATAGGCTTGGGGAGGGGTGACCCGGTAATTTACTTTAATAACCACCGTACAAACCAATAGGAAGGCCCGCAAGTGATCACACTGATTACTATTTTTAGAAAATACCGAGCCAGTCCGGGGAGAAGAGGGGCGGCCGGGGAGAAGAGGGGCGGCCGGCCTTGACGGGGCCGGCGCCTCCCCGGCTGGCATTGCCATAGGCGTCCGGGGGAAGGGGACGGCCGGCGCCGTCGACCGGCCGTGAGGAAGGCGGCACGCGAGATCCCAAACAGCAGTTGGAGATCCTGCGCACGGGAGTTAGGATCTCGCACGGGGCAGTTAGGATCCCGCGTGGGGGAGTTAGGATCTCGTGCGCGGTGATTACGATCCGGTGTGAGACGATTGTGGCTCGGATCGGACACGGTGATCGGGCGTAAGGCGGTTTGAACCATAACCCGCCACTTCGATAGTGAGTGAGTGAATGCTTTGACGGCCTATAAATTGCGTACCACCCATCAACTGAAATACCCTTCCACATTGTTCGGAAATTTCCAAGACAATCAAATTCCCTAAAAAAGTAAAGTTGTAAACTCAAAATCTGAAAAAGTAAAATACAATGTGCCAAATTCCCTTAAAAACGCAATTTTTCACCCCCTCCGCGTGAATTGCAAATGTAAAAGTTGTAAAGTCCTTCGGAAGGGATCCAAAATCTCAAGGTAAGGCGGCCTTGGACGCGGTTGTTATACACAGGTGTGTATAGCTTTTGCTATACACACCTATGTAAGATTATGACACGTGGCGGGCCCACCAAAAACTTGAAATACACCGGTGAATCATCCTAAAATCCCTAAAAAAAACAATCGCGTAGACAGCCGCCCCTCCTCTTTCTCTCTTGTTCGCGGAGACAGCCGCCGGCCCCTCCTCTTTCTCTCTTGTTCGCGGAGACAGCCGCCGGCCCCTCCTCTTTCTCTCTTGTTCGCGGAGACAGCCGCCGGCCCCTCCTTCTCTCTTGTTTGCGGAGACAGCCGCCGGCCCCTCCTCCTTCTCCCGCTCTCCTTCTCCTTCCTCTTCCGATGGCGCAGGTGAACCCAAATTTTTTTTTCGGGAATTAAATATCAAGTAAGCCATAGGTGTATTTCAAGTTTTTGGTGGGCCCGCCACGTGTCATAATCTTACATAGGTGTGTATAGCAAAAGCTATACACACCTGTGTATAACAACCGCGTTCCGCATCAACCTTTACATCCAGGGCAGATTTCCCAATTCAACTGGGTTTCGCGCCTCTTCCGAGCTTAGCTAGGGTTGGCGATTCGCCTAATGGCGAACAAAACCGATCCAACAGCGAAGAGCATCCATGGAACGAATCCCCAGAACTTAGTAGAAATGATCGTCCGCTCGAAGATCTACCAGAACACCTATTGGAAGGAGCAGTGCTTCGGGCTCACGGCGGAGACGCTCGTCGATAAGGCCATGGAGATCGACCACCTCGGCGGCACCTTCGGCGGCAACCGCAAGCCCACCCCATTCATTTGCCTCGTCATGAAGATGCTCCAGATACAGCCCGAGAAAGAGATTGTTGTCGAATTCATCAAGAACGAGGATTACAAGTATATTTCTCTCTTCCCAACCGGCCATCCTTCTTTCTTCTACATGAAGATGATGAAACTTTCATGGCTGGTCGTAGGTATGTTCGCATTCTTGGGGCTTTCTACTTGCGTTTGACGGGCACGGTGGCGGACGTGTACCAGTATCTTGAGCCGCTCTATAATGATTACAGGAAGCTCCGGCAGAAGCTTTCCAATGGAAGTAAGCGCTTACTCCGCAAAATATTCATTCCCTACTTCATGGCATTGTCATTGATGTTCTCATTGTGGATTCAGAATACTCCTTGACTCATGTGGATGAAGTTATTGGTCTACTCCTCACAAGCGATTACTCCTGTGATATCGCCCTTCCTCGCATCCAAAAGAGGCAAGTTTTTTTCTTCCTGATGTCAAGTCTTAATGATACCTCTCAAATTTCATTTTTCATGCTTACATAGCATTTGGAAGCTCCATTTTTAAACAGGAGTTACTGTAATAAGCTACTTCATGTTAGTATTGTTAGGAAAAGATACCTCTGATAGCCCAGTCGATCCTCAACGAGAATTAACAGCGACTAACATTCTTGCCTCACCAACCGGCCCTAACATGCCGATATGGGATTATATATATATGATGCACATCTAACACTCCCCTCAAATTCATGGGGGATCATACACACAGAATTTGGAGAGAAGAAACTCATGCTGAGCGCGAGTCTGGGGCTTGACGAGCAAATCGGCAAGTTGGCGCTTAGTGAGAACATAATGAGGAACAAGAATACTCCTGAATGTGTTGATCACAAAGGAAAAAAGCATCAACACCAATATGCTTGGTTGGATTCAAGGTAATCTGGATAGCGCCGCTGTTGTCATAGTAGAGAGTGGTAGGACCAGAAAGAGCAACACTAAGATCGACAAGCAGCCAACGAAGCCAGACAATATCCTCAGCTGTAGTGGCCATGGCACGGAGCTCTGCCTCTGTGCTAGAACGAGAAACTTTAGTCCGCTTCTTAGATTTCCAGGCAACGAGTAAAGAGCCCAAAAAGAGACAAAAATGGTGACAGAATGACGATCAACGGGATCACTGGCACATGTTGCATCAGAGTAAACATGTAACTGGAGAGAGCTGCCGGGGATAGAATAGCCCACGAGATAAAGTAGCACAAAGATATCAGAGAACACTCAGCAGGTGAGCATAGTGAACTGTTGGGGGAGCACTCACAAGCTGACTCAGCACATGAACAAAAAAGACAATGACAGGTATAGTAATGGTGAGGTAAACTAGGCTCCCAATCAGATGGCGGTACCGTGTCAGATCGGAGAGAGGAGAGCCCTCATCTGAACGTAGCTGAAGGTGGAGCTCCATGTGAGGAGTAACGGTGCGAGTGTTAGACAGATCAACACGAGCTAGTAAGTCGGAGGTGTAGCGCTACTGAGATAGCTGGTAGCCAGTAGGAGTGGTAGAGAATTCGATGTCCAAGATGTAACGCGATGTGCCAAGATCAGTCATCAGAAATTGCTGTTGAAGGTGATGCTTGACAAACTCAGTATGAGAGGGATCATCACCAGTGATAATCATGTCGTCCACATATAACATGAGAAGGGTCCGACCCCGTGAGTAAGAGTAGACAAACAGATCTAGATCATAGTGACTAGGTTGAAAACCAGCTGCAAGAACTGCTGAGCTAAAACGCTTAAACAGGCTCGAGGAGGCTGTTTGAGACCATAAAGAGCTCGACAGAAGCGACAAACAAGGACATGAGCAATAGAGAGGTCTGGGGGAGGAAGCATGTACACCTCCTGCTGCAAATCACCTCAAAGAAATGCATTCTTCACATCCAGCCGAAACAAGGACCATTGACAGACGGCTGCAACAACAATGAGGGTTTTCTTGATAGTAGTCATGTGGGCCACGGGAGTGAAAGTCTCATCATAGTCCTTGCGGGTTTAGGACACGTAACTTGTGACACTTCGAACAAATGTGTCCTAAGTTGTGACAGAAGTGACATCAGAGAACATAGCGTTGGGTTGAGGCTATTTGGACAAAACAATGGAAAAGAAACGCGATACGAAAACAACAACAGCGGAAAGAAGAAAATAGTTGGCTTCGATTGACAGGATCAACAGGCCGGATCAAAACGATCGACAAGCGACTTCAGCGGCGTGTGCAAAGGGATCGGCGGTCGGCTTCCATGACGGGATCAGCGATGTAGCGGCGGAAGCGAGATCAGATCGGCGCTGTCTAGATTGCGATCTGCGAGCGGGAAGAGACGAGCGAGAGCGGGATCTACGATCGACGAGCGGGAGTGGGATCTACGATCGACGAGCGGGAGCGGGATCGACGAGCGGGAGCGGGATCTACGATCGACGAGCGGGAGCGGGATCTACGATCGACTAGCGGGAAGGACACGAGCGATAGGGTGTGCGAAGGAGAGGAGCAACGACGTGCGCAACCTAGCTCTGATACCATGTTAGGAAAAGATACCTCCTCCGATAGCCCAGTCGATCCTCAACGAGAATGCACAGCGACTAACATTCTTGCCTCACCAACCGGCCCTAACATGCCGATATGGGATTATATATACGGTGCACATCTAACAAGTATATGTTGTTTGGATCCTTGCCTGAGGCTCCGTTTGGTGTGACGTTTTTGCTCCTGTGAGTTTGGACAAAAACGATATTGTTGTAGAATGCATGCTTGACATGTGAACAGTTTTGACTGCCACCAAAATAAGAAAACTAGTGTTGAACATAAAAGTGGATGAAATTCTATAGGCGAGGTTGGGCGTTCACAAATAAAATTTCATAACCACAGTGTTCACGACCACCGCTGCCATGCCAAATAATGCCTAAGTTTACTGTTTGTGGAAGGTTGTAGTGCCATTTGCTGAATATATGATTTTATGCACTTTAAGATAGTTTCAAGAGGGGGGCAATAGTCAAAAGTTACAGCACTATTTCTTCTATATTCTCACCACTTTCAAGTTATTTGATGACTCTATAATCCATGGTGTGGGACAATTTCTTGAAGTGGTGTAACTTTCTAGCTTTTGATTCATCGTTCCTTTAAGAAAACTAGTTTTGAATATAAAAGTGGATGAAGTTCTATAGGCGAGGTCGAGCGTTCACAAACGAGAGTTCATAACCACCATGTTTATGACCACCATTGTCGTGCCAAACAAAGTGATGGGGAACCATCATATGCACCTGGAGGGGTTCACCGCAAGGCGGGACCCACGTACATGTATTCGTGAAGGTGGACTTGATCGGATCGCCGATCGTACTCCGCGGTTGCGTCCGGGACGTCGTTGCGAGTCAAAAAACTATATTACTTTATTTTTTTCAGTTTATTTTCGATGTATTTTAAGGGCAAACCCACCAAACAATCATAAACGTTGATGGGGAAGCCCTAGCTTGTCTTTTCTTATAAATAGGAGTTATGAGGGCTGAAATGAGTCATTGTTGGATTTGGAGAAGAAGCATTCCCGGATTGCAGCGATCCCTCCCCGGTGTCGACGTTGTGGAACCCTAGGTGACGACTCCTAGACCGCCAAACTCCTCCCCAAGGTACACCCTACCCACACCATCGTTTTCCACCTCTCCCCCTTCATTTCCAGCCACCGAAAATCACCCAAACCCCTCCCCCAAGACAGTCGGCCTGCAGTTCCAGCAGACCAAACCCGCCGGCCCTGTTTACCGCCGCCGACCTCAAACCAGCCCACTGCCGGCCTCCTCCAACCCCCCAGCCCGCAACCCCTCCTTCCCACCTCCAAACCGACCACTCCTCTTCCCCTCAACCGTCGGAACCACTCCCAACCCTAGCCGGCCACTGCTACTAAATCCCCTCTGTGGATCCACCATCCCAATAGCCCCAAAATCATAGATTAGTTCAGATCTAGGATTCTAGCCACCCGATCCGTTATTTTCACCGCACAAACCTTCCATTTTTGCCCGGATCCGCTCCTAAATAGCGGATCTACCCATCCCCGGCCCGGATCTACTCATTCGTGGCCGTATCGATCGTTCTACCATCCATTATCACCGCTTTCCGCCGAGGGTAGCCACCTTCACCGTCGCCGTACCACCGGATCCACCTCCGAACGCCCGTCTACACATCCGGACCTTCAAATTCTTCAGTGTCTCGATTCAGCCCTCTACGTTGTGAGATTTGTGGTATTGTATTATTTGATTTGATATTTTCATTTGGTGATTTACTGTATTGTGCTGTGACTATTGCTTGTGTGGAAATTGGCTCTAGTATATTAATAATTGCAGGAGGAATTATTCGCCGCACGCTTTGCTTTGGCCCTCCGAGCGGAGGAAGCCCTTATAAAAATTGCTGAAATTAATTGCTTGTTTTCTAATTCAATTATTTGTGTGATGCTATTAATTTCATTGCTTAATTTAATTGTCGCCGTTACCAACGGTTGCATTGCATTTAGGGTTGTAATAGTGTGTCACCCCTGCACCCGCACCTAGAGTCATAGTTTCCGAGCATCACTAGCCTACCCCTACATCACAAAGCCTAAGTGTACTGCTTGTGGAAGGTTGTAGTGTTATCTCTTGATTATATGATTTTCTGCAATTTAAGATAGTTTCAGGGGGGTGCAATAGGAAAGAGTTACACTACTATTTCTTCAATCTCCTCGCCACTTTCAAGTTACTTGATGACTCTATAATCTATAATCCATGGCGTGCGGCAATTTCTTGAAGTGGTGTAAATTTCTAGCATTGATTCAGCTGTTTTTTTTTTAATTATGGTTTGGCCCCCATGGTGATTTGTACCCAAGCATGGGTTAGTTAGCATTTTTTCGGTATATGCTTACTTTTTAGAGGCACCTATTAGGCATTGTGAGAGTTTAGTCACTAGGCATGTTAACAGGGGAGGGGTAGACCAATAAAGACTTGGAATGAAACTGTAAGGAAAGACATGATGTACTTAGGCATTAGTGAGATTATGATTAAAGATAGGGCACAATGACGACAAAAGATCCATTTAGCCGACCCCGCTATAGAGGGATAAATGCTTGAGTGTTGTTATTGTTGTATGTCTACTTTTTAAGTTTGTATTACTATTTTATGGCTTTCACTTTCCCTCTCGCCACATACTATTATTCATATCCTCATAAATTCTGCCATTTTTCCGTCGATGCTGTCTAATAACTTCTGGATTGTTTTTTCAAAGTTGTATTTTTGTCAACCAATGTACCAAGAACAGATGGACTCTCGAGGCTTCTGGAGTTTTGGAACCTAGAAGGAGTGCTTTAGAAGATGATTTTGAAGAGGAAGAAGACAAAGAAGATGAGGAGCAGGCTATGGATGTTGATGTTACCACTCATGATAAGGTTGACATTGGCCTCTTCTTTAATTAAAAATGACCACTTTCTGTGCATGTTTTTTTTAACTAGCTTATATTTTCTTTTAAAGGATTATTATCGTGGGCGAAGTCCAGCAAGGGAAAGAGACAGAGACAGAAAGCGTGACAATTATAAACATAGGTATGCCATACATAGTTGTCCTTTTCTCCTCACCTTAATGTATCATGTTTGCCTTAAGTTTTATATGTTAATTCAATATTTTTTGTTTGTGCTATATATTCTTGTATGTATTATCATTCAGAATTTTAGGACAGCTCGAATATTATTATTCGCTCAAAAATTGACTTGAGGTTTGGCTTTGATCGAACCCAATGATACGAGCTAACGAGCCAAAACCCGGTTCCTGTATAACCAAAATTTGGAGCTTTGTTGGCTATGTGGTGGTTGTGTATTGTGGTTTTGTGATTCTAGAATTTGGGTTCCGGATTATGGACTGGTTTGTGGTTGCGGGGTTGACTTGGACCTTGTACTCTTTATTCTACCTATTTCTAGCCAACTGTTTTCATTGGCTTGCAGTCAAAAACTAAAAAATAACTGTCAATTCATCATGTACAAGATTCCAAAAATAGTAGATTAGAAGGATAAAAACAAGGAGGATGGATTCCCATTTTTGAAAAGGAATGATTTTATCATGGACTTAAAAGGTTGGAAGTCATCCAGTCTATCAAACCAACTAAACATGTGAACCCATCAAATACCTTGAGTAGACAAGATAATGCCGGTAGGTGTCTGTTACGTGCCTCTTTGGTGGTTTGTTGGAGAGTGGCGGGTGGAGAATACAAGGGTGTTAACCGTAAAAATGGTGGAGGTGATGAGAGAAGTTGAAACTCTAGGAGGGAGGGGTGAGAAGAGAAGAAGTTTGAAGGAGAGAAAGAGAACTTGATATATTTCTTGTCTAATCCTTACATGACCCCAAGTGCCCTATATATATGGGAGCCGATGACACAAGCTTAAATACTAAGCATACATCAAATATTAAAAACATTTAAATGCTACGACGACTATTACTCAATACAACATGAATTGATATAGTGACTCGACTCAACATATAAATAATAATAATATTACAAGATAACTGACGGAGGACCCGTAACAATGCCTTGAGGAGTTTGAAATTCATGTATGTTTACCCCTTAATCAACTACTTTAGTACTTAAAACACAAAAATCTACAATAATATTGAACTCTTGGATATTCTTGATGTTTGTTTGTAATGGATGGAGGGATTTGTGTAAAAGAGGAAGGGTCAATACAGAACCATGAAAAGTTAGTTACATTGAAGATTGATTAACGCTTTGTTTGATGCGCCTTATTTGTTCTGGTGAGTTTGGTCAAAAATGTCATTATCATAAAATGTGATGTGGAGCAGAGACGATGACTTGCAGTGAAGGACGAGTTTTGGGTCCATTGGGGGCTGATTTGGCGACTTGTCATATATGATGTGCTCGGATCGACGATCTGACTTTGTGGATGTGTTCAGATTCACATTGCGAATCAATTTGATATATAGCTTTGTATTTTTCGGGTTTTATTTCATGTAGTTTTGTCCCCGAGACCAACGACCAATCGTAGTCGTTGATTACGGGTGCCCTAATTTCTGATTATTATATATACGTTGTTAAGGTAGCCGTTATCTTAATTGTTGAATGTTTGGAGAAGAAATCCTTTCATTCCGGTGATCTCCTCCGCGATGCCGACTTCGTGGAACCCCTTGGTGACGAATGCTTTGGTAAGGTTTTGTATCTTTGTATTTTTCCTCCTCACCCCCTTTCCTTTTTTCCTGTCCATCCCCTACAAACAGCAGTACCCCCTTCCGTTTCCCCTTTTCCAGCCACCACCACATCAGGCCGACCACCCCTTTTGTTACCCAAACCCAGCCGGCCAAATCTGCCCTCCAAGAACCTGTCGGCCGCACCCTCCCAGCCCTGTCCAGCCGGCCGCCGCACCCCACCTTCAGGCCGCCGGCCCAACCCCCCCCCCCCCCCCCACCCACAATAAAGCCCTCCCCCTTGCTGCCGCCGCTTCCACCAACAGAGAAACCACCCCCAACCTCCTTCCCCCTCCAAAAACCCCCACATCTGGGCACCCCAGCCTAGATCCAGCCATCCCCTCCTCCTATCCAGCCCTCCCACTCCTCCACCGACCTCCCCCTTACCTGATCTCCTCCCCCCATCACCGGAGATCCCCTTTTAACCCTCCAACGTTCAGATCTACTATTATTACAGCATCCATAATATTCGTATTGTGTTTTATATTGGTATTCAGTTGTAAAACATTGTTATGGTATGGTTATTTGATGCTTTCTTGAGATTAATGTTTATTATGCTATTTTCTCCTTGAAAATCTCTAACTATAGGAAATGTTTATTTGTCGCGCGCTCTTGCTTTGGCCCTCCATGTGGAGGAAAAACTAAGCTTGCCTTGCTTAAATAGATTATCTTTGCCTTGCTTTGAATATTCTGCGTGAGATGATATTATTTATTATTCAATTGTGATTTCATCCGTCGGACTTTGCATGACATGTAGAGTTAGGTTGCTATTAATCCGCCACCTATAGATTTGCTCCCGCTTCAGAATGCATGTTTGGCAAGACAAAGGTTATTACCGCTACCGAGAAAATAAATTAGAACACAGGTTATGACCGCTAACAAGAAATTAAACTAGTTTTGAGCTAAAATGCATGAATTTTTTAGGTGAGGTCAGGCGTTCACGAACGACGGTTCATGACCACTGCGTTAACTACTGCCACCACCGCGCCAAACGAAGCCCAAGTCCGTATTCAACCTACAGACCCTTAAGTAGTCAGTCTCCCCAAGGCTCTCTTGACTCAGAATGACCCAAATTTTTTGTTGATGTTTGTGATATTGCCTTATTGGAAATCTATCCTTCACTAAAAGTAACCATAACTCAGTCTCCCTCCCCAAAAGAAATGTTGAAATCAATGGCGTTTATATTCTCAAGATTTTATGTTTTTCATTGGGCTTTAACAACCTATTAGCAGTTTTATTTTGCAATTCTTTAATATGATCTAAATATGTTTTAGCATCTCCAAAAATATGTTCATGTTAATATAAAAAAGTTCTCTCGTTACAAAACAATACATAGTTTTGAAAGAAGATTTATCGGCATAATGATTCTTAGAATAATAAAATGTAAATTCAGCGCGAGCAATGAATTGGTCTCATTTGTTTGCTAAATATCTCAATGAATTTCTCAGACCTATGTTTACTAACAAGCTTTATAATTAATTTAGGGCTTCCAAGCACTGCTAAAATCCGGCGTTGTGCCTAGCTTGGTCCATGAAGTATTTCAAATATATGAAATCTATTGTCTTTTTAAGGAAAAAGCTCTTGACACTCCATTCAAACATACATTTTTTTTAAATGTCAGCCATATGTTATGCATCCGACCTCTTCTTGCAAGCTATAAAGCAGGCCATTAATGACACGTTTTCTACTACGGCGAAGATATAATCAAAATGTTCCATTGCCCTAGGTAAAAACATACCGCAAATTCCATTGAAACGCGTGGACTTGATCTTATTTAAGATCCTTTACATGTATTTATTTCAGTTTGTTGTTTGATTGAGTTTTCTTGTTTAATTAGTTGATTTGATTAAAAAACTTGACCAACCTTCCAGAACCATGAACATACGTGGTGCAGATTAGAGCTATGACTAAATATTATTAGGGTAGGTACTAGGTAATAGTTAAGACTTATCCATTATTATCTTTTTAGGAGAAACTTTTGCCAAAACAACATAATGTTATCTATTTTAATTCTCAATTTTCCCCAACAACCTAACCAGCTCCAGATGGGGATCACAGATCATTGGTGAACCACACTTACCGGAGCCCGCATGAGTCTACATATGCAGGAGACAAAGATAAGATTGTTAGATAGAGGATTCGAGCTGACAGTTGCACATAGAGCGACGACGACTTATTCTTATGTATTTGTATTTTTGTTTGTATTTTTATTTCGTGTAAACTTAGTGACTTTATGTTCCGAATAATGTAGGCCATCTGTAATAGGTTCTAAGAAATAGGGGCCTAGGTGTTATTGGACACTGCAGATTTTGGATAGAAATTGTAAACTCTCACAGTCGTCCCACAATGCTGACTTCACGGATCTTTGATACTGAAACTAAGGCAACTGCCTGTATCTCCCCTAGCCACCAAGTTAATCACCCCTCCACCACACATAAATCCATAATCACCTTTAACTACCATTTCCTCCACATAACTTCCCAATAACCTCCTTCCCAACCAATGCACATATCATTATTGTTAATAATTGCCCCTCCCTCTTCCAGTTACACGGTAACTGCTGCCCGGTGTTGTGAATATCGTCTACATGACCAACATGTCGGCCGACATAAATGTTTATGGGCAAAACGACACGTTTCTGATATTGTTGTGCAAAATATTATTTTGGAATATATTCGTCAATATATCAACTATCAACTGATATATCTACCAATATATCTATCGATATATCCACCAATATATTCGACGATGTATCGGCCAATATATCTCAGCAGCATATCGATTGAATTTTTTTAATTTATTTTATTTAGCGTCTTTGATTTAATAGACAACAAATCGAAATCATTTTGTTGTTTGAAATCTTCTCCGCTCTAGCTCTCAACTATCTTTATGCTTCCTCTAACTTTCTTCCTCGTGCCCATCCGTTATTGAATTTCTTGGCATTATACTCTTATTACTCACATAACATAAATGTTTATACTAATTTGATAGATTTAGAAGTTCAATAGATATTAAATTGTTAATATATTAATATATAAAATAAAAAAAATATATTTACATGTAATTATGGATATAAACAATTAAATATAAAAATCTGATATATAAAATATCTCCGATATATAAAATATCTCCTATATAAAAAATATCTCTGATATATGCCCTGACATATTAAAGCCGATACAAAAAATTTAAACCGACGTGTCCCCGACATACGATATCTGTAACCTTGTTGTTACCAACTATCATCAATAACAGTCCCACTACCCTCCCTTCATCATTGTGACCCTGTAGTCCATATGAGATTTCTCTTACAATAAGCAGCCCGAGAGAGCCTACAATCAGTGCACTGGCTCAATCCCATATCACCCTCTCGGGCTCATATTATTTAAGTTCTAGTTTGAAGTCCAAATTACTTATTGATGTATACTTGATGAACAACATACTATTCTAAATGCCACTTAGTATATGTTCTTGTTGAGAGGGAACAATTATTTCATTATTCAACACTGCTCCTTTATATGTAGGAGTAGGAAACGAGTACATGACGGACAAAATATAAAAAATGTAACATAACAAAAATACGGAATCTCCAACACTCCCCCTCTAGTTGGGCGTGTAATGTCGGTCATGCCCAACTTGCCCAGTATCTTATCAAAGGAGCCCTGACTCAGTCCCTTAGTAAGCACATATGCAAGCTGTTGGTTTGATGGGACAAAGGCGGTACACACTATTCTCTTTACTATGTTCTACTTAATGAAGTGTCTGTCGATCTCCATGTGTTTAGTACGGTCATGTTGGACTGGGTTGTGGGCAATACTAATAGCGGCTTTACTATCACAATAGATCATGATTGGACCACCGCCTCCACACCCAAGTCCCTTATAATCAACTGAATCCATATCCCTATGTATATCCCAAGCGCCATTGCCAGGAATTCCTCCTCAGCACTGGATCTGGCTACGACATGTTTTTTCTTGCTTCTCCAAGTCACCAAATTGCGCACAACAATGGAACAATATCCAAATGTAGATCGACGATCATCAATAGAACTTGCTCAGTCTACATCTGTGTAAACTTCTATCATTAAGCTGGGTGTAAACAATATGTCTTTGCCTAGAGAGGATTTGAGATACCTCAAGACTTTGTACGCAACATCAAAATGATGTGATCTCGGTGAGTGCATGTATTGGCTGAAAACACCCACAACATAAGATATGTCCGGATGGGTATGAGAGAGATAGATAAGTTTCCTAACCAACCGTTGGAAATCAGGTATGTCATCAACCATTTCTCCACCATCTCTACCAAGCTTGTGATTGACTTCAATTGGGGTGTCGGCGGGTCTGCACTCAAACAATCTAGTTGTTTCCAGTAGATTCAAATTGTACTTCCTTTGAGATATAAAGACGCATGTCTGGATCTGGCCACCTCGATGTCAAGAAAATATTTGAGAGTCTCAAGGTCCTTCACTTTGAATTCCTTTGCAAGCCTAGATTTTAAGTTCTCAATCTCCTCTGTGACATCATCAGTTTTCACTATATAGTCAACATAAACGATAAGAGCAGTCACCTTGCCATGATGGTGTTTCACGAACTAGGTATGATTCGTGTTGTTCTTCCTGTATCTGAAGGACATTATTGCCCGGTGGAATCTCCTGAAGCATGCCTGAGGCGATTGCTTCAAGCCGTACAATGCATTGTTCAATCTGTTGAACCTTTTGGAAGAACACCAGGAGGCAGGGTCATGTAGACTTCCTTCTCAAGATCACAGTGAAGAAATGCATTCTTCACGTCCAATTGGCTGAGACTCCACCCTTTGCGCACGACACATGAAAGCAGTATCCGAATTGAATTCATTTTTGCAACCAGAGTAAATGTCTCCCGATAGTCGTGCCAGTTGTTTGAGTGTATCCTCTAGCAACAAACCTAATTTTGTACCATTCAACCAGCCCTTGGGGGTTCTGCTTCACAGAGAAGACTCATTTATAATCACAATGGTTTTCCTTTTAGGTAGGTGGGCAAGCTCCCAAGTATGATTCTTGTCAAGTCCCGTCATTTCCTCCAACATAGCTGCCCTCCATTCATTGTGCTCAAGAGCTTCCTGTCAAGACCGGGGAATAGATTTAGACGATAAGGAGTTGACAAATGCTCTATGTGAAGGAGACAAAGAGTCATATGTCACAAAATGGGAAAAAGGATGTTGAGTAGAAATACCATTACCTCTGTCAATACCAGAAGATAGATCAAGTGGTGGCCCAGGTAGAGTGCGTAATGTATGTGTGTTCGTGCATCGTCGTCGGCGAGAGTAAACCTGCAATGGAGGAGACATAGGAGGAAGAGGCACCACCAGATCACTAGGGATAGGAGAGCAAGCCTGCAATGGAGGCAAGGGAACAGAAATAGGGGGAATAGGCAAGGGAACAGAAGCAGGGAACTCACTTCCTTAGTACTTGTCTCCCCCGGAAGAGATGTCCCATAGTACGGTTCTGATTCCCGAAAAGTAACATCCATAGTGATAAATGTCCGCTTGGTGATGGGATGAAAGCATTTATAGCCTTTTTGGGTGGAAGAGTAACCAATAAAGACACACTGCAGAGCACGGGGTTCAAGTTTGATTTTGGGATGTATGTGCACAAAATACACACACCCAAAGATGTGAGGCGAGAGAAGGGGGATGAAACCCCGAGTTTGGCTAGAGGAGTCTGAAACCGAAGAACACGAGTAGACATGCGATTGATGAGGTAGGCAGCGGTGAGGACTGCATCACCCAAATAATATTTTAGGTGTATTCGGAGAAGGAGACATCTAGCAACGTCGAGGATGTGCCGATTCTTGCGCTCTGCAACCTCATTTTGAGCTGGAGTGTAAGCACATGAAGTCTGATGTATGATACTAAAATCACTCAGATATTTCTCAAAACGGGAGTCAATATACTCATGACCATTGTCACTTTTATGCTAAAATCACTTTTAATGGTAGCACTAAACTGAGTAGCAACCATCTTATGAAATTGTTGAAAAAGAGAAAACACATCACTTTTATGCTTCATCAAATAGACCCAAGTACAACTAGAGGAACAATCAATAAAGGAAACAAATCAAGAGCAACCAGAAATAGACACAGGAGGACTAGGACCCCAAACATCAGTATGAATAAGTGCAAAGGGAACAGAGGTACGCGGAGACATAAGAGGAAGAGAACTACGATGATGTTTACCAAGTTCTCAAATATCACAATGAACCCATTAAACCGAGTAGTAGACAGTGTAGGGAGCATATAATAGGGATGGGGGGATGGTCAAGACTACAATGCCAGACATTAACATCAGAGAGCCGATCAACATGATGAGCCTTTGGAGACTGTACAAGACTGGATCAAGATGAGGTGGAAGGGTCGAACACATATAGCCCTTTGCACAATCTACCAGAGCCAATCACTGCCCCTATCTTCAGGTCCTAAAAAACATAAGAGGTAAGAAAAAAGTTACTGAGCAGTGCATAGAGTTAGTCAAATGACTAATAAACATAATATTTCGAGTGAATGCAGGAACATGAAGAACAGATGAGATAGTAAGAGAGGAGCAAGGAATAGATCCCTTTCTAGCAATTGAGGGGAGAGATTTATCAGCAATGTTAACTTTATCCCGGCCAGACAAGGGAGTGTAGGACACAAAACCTGTGGCTGACCCAGTCATGTGGTCAGTAGCTCTGGAGTCAATGATCCACTGTGAGGACAGAAGTGTGGAAACAGAATGAGCACCTGAAGGTCCTTGGTGGGCATAGAAAGAGGTTGATGAACTGGACTGCTCAGCCGGTAGACCAGGCATCAAAGGACGAAAGGGCAAAATTCCGTCAGCAACGTCTGAATCCAGAAAGTGAGGAATAGAGGTGTCCTCCATAACATTAGATAAGCAAGCAAATTTGGAAAGAGATGATCTATACTGGGATCAGCCACCATGAGGTGCAAGGCCACCACGGTGAGAAGAGAAGCCATGAAACTTGAGCTCTCAAAGACATTGAAAAAAAGGAAGGAACTCGGATAGAAATCGAGGTGAAGGCACACAGAACAACAAAGGGTATCACAAGATAAGATACACCCTCATAGAAAGAGGAAAGGAACCATAACTCCAATATTGATTGAAGGAACATAAGAGGGAACGCCGGAAAGGGGAAATCAAGAGCCCATGACACCGGCACCTCCAGAGGACGGGAGAGGACCTCCCACGGGAAGGAGAACCCCCCTGGAGTACTGCGACGGGAGGAGAATCCCTATGGAGAAGCGGAAGAGAATCGTTGTTGGAGAAAGGAAGAAACTCGGAGTTGCGACAGGAACGAACGCGACTGGAGGAACGTTGTGGCGACTGTGACGCGGGACGGCGACACGGAACTACGACTAGAAGAACATGAAGGCGAGAATGTGTGGCTGAAGCGGAAGAGCGGGATCGGAGAAGCCCTAAGCCTCTGATACCATGTTGAGAGGGAAAAATTATTTCATCATTCAACACTTCTCTTTATATATTGTAGGAAAAGAGTATATGACGAACAAAATATAAAAAATGTAACATAACAAAAAACACGGAATCTCCAACAGTTCTAATACTTATCCTACTTGCTGGATTTATTCTCTTCGTATTTAATTGAAACCCATCTTACAATAAGCATCGTTTTCCATTTTCTCAATTGCTTATTTTTGTATAAACATTTTTGAAAGTAAACAATGATCTGCTAATTGACATTATATGTACAACCATAAACAATGATCTGCTAATAGACATTATATGTACAACCATAATCTAATATCCAAATATCCAATCGTGCTTTAATTATGTACATCCATTCTCGGATTCACAAGCCACACTTAATTGATCCGGAGTCTCATCATGTTTATTCAACTACTGATTCATTTTCTTGCAATTCTTTTGAGATTGACTCATTGAAGGAAAAACATTGGTTAGTCTTATTACCCGTAGGATCGAACCTTATTCGCTAGTATTCTCATGTAGTTTTGCATGCATAATTGTAGACACGTAGCGCCCATAAGATGATGGAATCGTGGAAGATATGTGGGAAAATGAAGAGCTTTGTCCTCTTCATCCAACTTCACCTTCATTTCAAGATCTTCCCATTCACTAGGAATTGTATTCAGCATTCTCTTAATTGCAAGAGAACTTTTTCTACACTAAGAGCACTTTACAGTGACTAATGAAGCAAGACCTTAACCTAGTACAAATAGAAAGTATGATCACAAACAGGAGATGCATGAATAATTTGATTTGATGGATCTATTCTGCTCTTTTACTCGTGTATTTTACAGGGTGATAAATTTTTTTTGTTTAAGCTTGGAGGCTTATATGCGATATTGGTGCTATCGCTTCCGCCTGCTCCACCTGTCATACTTTTAGTAGATAACTATGCCTGATGATCTGTATGCACCGATTTCCCGTCTCCCTGTGCACCGTTGTTGTGGGAAACTTGCTTAACTGCTCCATCTATTTGTATCGCGGTGGTCTCCACGTAGAATCTTTACCAATTGTTTGATGTTAAAGTGGAGTCTTTGAAGCTCCTAATTTGGGTTCACACCGAACGCCTAAATGCTAGAAACACCATCCCTTTTTGTGGTTATTTTTGGCAGAGTGACCAACAGATTTATGAACTTCAATTTTGTTTTCCAATCCTTTATTCTTTTTTTGCTTTTCTATTCTATTTTGCTATCTAACAGGAAGCATGTATTGTTGCCCATCACTCCTCTAGTGTATGTTTCATTCCCATGGCATGTAAACTTTCCAGAGCCATGGGTAGATTGATTTGCTTCCTATAATAATAATTCAAGATGACTCTGCCAGGTTTCTCTGCACTGGCAGTGTGCAGTGAGAAGTATGATGAGTCAAACATATCACATTTATTGCATTTATCATATTTCTGTAACAATTGATGAAAGAAGGAATGCTGCTGTTATTGACTCATTCCTCTTATCTATTTATGTTTGGAACATAGCTGCTGCTGCTGCTGCTTAGATTTCATTCTCCTTTTTATGTTGTGGTAGTGCATGTTTCTACATTCTTGTTTGTGCTGTTGACAGGGAAAGGGACTACGATCGGGGCAGGGATTATGATCGGGACTACGGCAGAGGGCGTGATAGAGACAGGGATCGGGATAGAGATCGAGACAGAGAGAGAGACCGAGATAGGGATAGGGACAGAGACCGACACCGTCTCAGGGACGAGGATTATGGACGGGAGAGGGAGCGCGAAAGAGAAAGGGAAGGCAGGGAGCGCGATCGGAGGGATCGCGATCGCGGGCGGCGGAGAAGTCGCTCGAGGAGCAGGAGCAAGGATCGCCGGGAGCGGGACCGTGAGGATGGAGACTACCGCAGGAGGCGCGCCCGCGGAAGCATCAGCCCGCGCAAGGAGCATGCGGAGGATAAGAAGAAGAAAAAGGAGGAGAAAAAGAGCGACGGGACTGACCACCCGGATCCGGAGATCGCCGAAGCCAATAGGCTCCGGGCTTCTCTTGGTCTGGCGCCATTGAAGCTATGAGACTTGCTTTCAAATTACCCCCTCCCCCATGCGTGGAGGTTGAATTTTCAGTGTGTAACATGCTTACTTTCATGTACTTTAATTAATATTATTGTTTATCCAGGTGTATATTTATTAATTGCTTCTCTGCGTTATAGTTTGTGGATTTCTTCATGCACATTATGGACGCTAATTAACTTTCAGATAGGGTTTGGGAGAGCTTATTGTCTCCGGTGCCATAGCTCCAAAACGGAGGTTAGACCAAAAGCGGAATTTGGTTACGCCCAACAGTAAATCGCTGTTTTTAAAATAAATTGTGTAGTTCATTTGTCATCCGTAGCGTCGAGCTCCGTTCTTTGCGTTCTAGATGGCACATCTATGCTCCCTTTTTTTCGGCCCCAAATTGAAAGAGTTGGCATTCTCATCCACAAATAAAGAGAGATTGGATCATCCACAAATAGAGAGATTGGAGGGGAAGCGGGGGGTGTGCTCCACTGCACCGTGCAGTGCAGCACATCCAACGGTTGCGAGTGCATCAGGACTCGCGTTGAGATGCGTGCACGAGTGTTGCTCCGCTGCACGGTGCAGTATATCGCCCCCTTTTCCAATTGGAGGCCTTTACATTGAATTTGCTTAATTGAATATTCATTCATTCTTTAATAAAAGTTTTTTTTTTCAAAAAAAACAAGAAAAAAAGAATACTCAATTCCTGCTACTTTTGGCTGGTATGCCGAGGAAATTTATTCCATACGTTACTCTAACCTAAGATTATTGTCTGTTATGCGCCATCAGACTGTTGGTTTCTGTAATATATCAATAAATATGATCGTATTTCAATATGATCGTATTTTCGTCAAAAAATACTCTTCTTAAGATCACAGATCGAACGGCTACACGAGTAACACACCATGAGAATAGTGTGTTACTAGTTATGTAATATTTCTCATACGGCGATGGGTAGCCGGTAAGCTCCAATTCGTTCTTTGATCATGATGGCGTCTCCGTAAGAATGCATGTTTTCATCACAATAGCTTGCCACTTGCTTTTGGCATCTCCTTGCCTCTTCTAGTGTTTATTATTTTTGCCAACAAAATTTAGGTTAAAAACTTGGTCATGAACCGCTGAGCTCATCTAAATTTTTTTATCCACTTTTATGTAAAAATAAAGTTTTTCTTGGTGGCAGGCATAACAGTTCTGTTAAACTCACTGGAGCAAAAACAAACTCTTAATCTAGCACTCCCATGATCCAGAGTTTCTTGGGCAAACATCAACATGAAAAACAGCACAATACTTCTAAAAAATTCTCCCGAAAAGTACGTAAAACCAAACAACACCAAAGAAGGTCTAAGGCTCTATTTGACACATCAATGACGGTGATGAACGCAGTTGTTATGAACCGTCGTTCATGAACGTCCAACCTCACATAAGGAACTTCATCCACTTTTATGTTCAAAACTAGTTTTCTTTTCTTGGTGACGTTCAAAACGATTCTATGACGGTGGTGTTTTTGTTCAAACTCACCGGGGCAAAAACGGTGCGCCAAACAGAGCCTAAGGCTCCGTTTGGGGAGACTTATTTTCACCGGTCAAGCGGTCACGACCGCATGAATCGGACCTTAATTAAGTCCTGGTTCATGCGGTCGTGACCGCTTGACCGGTGAGAATAAGTCCTCCCAAACGGGGCCTAAATCAATGAGTGTGCACGAGCGAGTTCATTGTGATACAGAAATTCAAAGGACCAATGTTTGGCCATTACAACTTTTTTTTAAAAAAAATCTGGATTATAACCATTCAAAAGTTCCACCGGCCCTATTCTTTGATCATATCTTATTCAAAATATACAAAGTGAAGAGCTATTTTACTTTCTCAACCTCTTGGTAAAGATGATGTTAAATTTCACTATAAAAAGTCCAAATCAACACCACGAGCAACCAATATTTTCTTCTGAGATGACAGAGAGATCGGGCCAATAAAACGCATCGATCCTCTCGAGCAGGAGAGAATTCATCTCCTCAAGCCTACGAAACTTCAGGGTTGTGAGTTCTTAAAACCAGCCCAGCACGATCGCCTCTGACAAAAAAAAAGACACCCATCAAAGAGAATGTTCCATGTTTTCAAATATATAAACCGACTGCTTTTCCAAAAAAAAAACTTACTTCAAACCTGGTCTCTTTGATATTCTCCAGTGATTCCGCCAGCTCCACTTGCTTTATTGAGGTAGCGGTCAGCGCCTATACAGAACAATTACATGAGCACAAAGATTAAGTCCCTTGAATTCATGTTCGTGCTCGGTTAGCATAGTTATGGGTTACACTCATCTATCTTTTGAAATTACATAAATATCCCGTGGAGCTCCGCACTATTATGGGCCGGGACTATGGGGTTTTAAACCCCGCTGCCGCTCACTAGTCTGCCCATCAACAAGGTCGCGTCCTTGTACAGCTCAACCCCTCTTCGCACGTGTTCTCTGTGCGACGGGTTAATGAGGTTGGGGCTCGATACCCATACCTCTTGATACCCAGACCTCCATTGATCAGTTGGTGATGTGAGTTAGCGTTAAGAGTTTACATCAACGAGCTCTGGGTATCGAGCCCCAGCCTCAACAACCCGTCGCACCGAGAACATGTGCGGAGAGGGGTTGGGATGTATAGGGACGCAACCCTGTTGATGGGTAGGCTAGTGGAGCGGGAGCAAAAATGGGGTTCAAAACCCCCAGAGTCCCAAAGTCCCGGGGTCCCGGCCCGGCCCATAACATGGTCCAAAGGGGCATTTTTTGTGCATGCATGTTAGAGGAGATTTTTATAATTTCAAAAGATAGAGATGTGTAGCCAGTAATTTTGAAAGCCTACAGGAGGTCCGGAAACACGCCCTGTATCCTTAGATGCAAAATGATTTTTCATAAGATATAGTGGGCAGAGATGGGAGGGGGCTTGCATCTTTTGTCTTCCCTAGATCATATTCTATGGATCTGATCCGTTTCAGCGACTCGTGGATCATGTGCTCCTTTTCTGGTGGAATTTTTGTCGGAGTTCTGTTCAAATCATTCACTATGTTTTCCAGTTTCTGCAACCTCTCCAAGTATCGAGGGGTACCATCTTCATCAGCACGAGGAGGAACTTGCACTGCGCAGCTCACATTTGGCGGAGATAAGCTACGCCGACTGTGCAATTGTGCATCGACGTCATGGATACTTACATTTCCAAAAATGGATCTATGTAAAATAGCGAGTAGAGTCATGACAAAGTTAGCCAATGATTTCGCCCAATGGTTAAGGAAGGTCCTTGATGAATATATTGGAGTAAACTGTTCATATGAATTATCTGTAAAAACAAGCAAAATTCATTCAGAAAATCACATTTGCAGAGTAAATATGCTTGACAAGTAATTACAGATGCATTTAGGCTATTTAAATAAACCAATTGATGGAATTTCCAGCTGCTCAAGTATAGTACTTGGCAAAGCAAAACCTATGATAGAAAACCCATCAAGGTACATTCAGTTCGATGAAATTGAGGCTTTAGAATTAGAGTTGAAGTGCTAATTACAATGAAAATGACCTCCATTAATTGCAGGGTCTCAATTCTGTCCAAACGAATGGACCATCATAATTTTTACAGCCATTGAAGATTGAAGTCGCTAGGAATGTCACTTGGAGAGTAAGACATGAAAATTGTGAATTCCATATCTTTTTTTTTATGAACTCCATATACACCCATTAATTAGGAATGCTATATCCAACTAGCTAGTACCAACTACCTGCATATGATCCTATCTGTTGACCTTAATGATCCAAAGAGAATGCATGCAAGAACTATTTCATGAAATCAGCACATAGAACCTAGTATAGTCATTATAATTAAAAGTAAATAATTATCATTATAATTAAAAGTAAATAATTATCTAAATAGACAAAAGGTAACAGTTGTGCAGAAATGTTGTCATCAAGAACAAGTTTTAAAAGGTTTTTGAGTTGTCATGGATAATAAGGGAAGATTCCATTAACAAAGTTTAGAGGGATCAAGTGAGTAAAACTTCAGCTACATGGAATACAAATTAGAGTTTATCCACACACACACACACACATATGCAGATGCTATTTCTAATGATTATATGCAGTGTTGTGGATATCGCCGACATGTCCGACATGTCGGCCGACATGTCCGACATGTCGGCCGACATGAAGGTTTGAGAGCAAAAATGATACGAAACTGTTTTAAATTTGGGCCGTGGCGTTTTGAAAAAAACGGGCCGCTATGTCGGTTTAAATCGACATATCGTCCCCAAAAAACTGGCATATCGCCCATTTTATCTAATTAAATTATTTATTTATTATTTTAATGAAATGAGCGGGGTCGGGCCGCCGTTTTAACTCCTCCGACCCCGCTCATTTCATTTCATCCCGTCGCTCCGGCCCTAGCTCTCCCTGTCGCTCCTGCCCTAGCTCTCCCTCGCGCACTGTCGGCTCTCTAACTTCTCTGGTTCTCTAGTGCTTTCCCTCTCTAATGCGTTGTCGGCACTCTATCCGGTTCTCTGGTGCTCTCCCTCTCTGGTTCTTTGGTGTTCTTCCTCTCTCTGGTTTTGTGGCTTGCTGGTGCTCTCTAGCTCTCTGGTTCTGTGGTTCTCTGGTGCACTCCCTCTCTCATGCGTTGTCGGCACTCTATCTGGTTCTTTGGTGCTCTCCCTCTCTGGTTCTCTGGTGCTCTCCCTCTTTGGTTCTCTGGTGCTCTCCCTCTCTCTGGTTCTCTGTGGCTCACTGGTGCTCTCTAGCTCTCTGGTTCTGCGGTTCTCTGGTGCTCTCTAAAACGCCGGTGATCTTCCCTCTCTCGTGCATTGGTGCTTTCTTCTCCCTACCTCCCCCACTCATTCTCTCGCTCCGCATTTTGGTTTTTTTGTGTTGGTTGTTGTGCTAGCTGCTGTCATGCTATCTTGTTGCCTTGTGCCCTGCTGTCTTATTGGTCAGCTGCCCTACTGTCTTGCTCCATGTTGCCTTATTTGCTAGGTGTAGCATGGTGGTTGCTTTGTGGGTTATTGCAATCAATGACCCGTTTAGTTGTTGGTGGCTGCCCTGTTGCCTTATTAGCTCAGCAAGACATGGTGGCAGCCTTGTGGCTGACTTGCTGGTTGTAGTATGGTGGCTGCCCTGTTGCCTTATGTCTTATTAGTTGTTGTCTTATTTTTATTTGACTTGTTTATTAGTCAACAAACGATTTGAAATACCTTATTAATAGTTATTTATCCAACTTCATTTTGCAATCAATGATGCATGTATATCTAATCTCATTTTTAGTTGTCTTGCTGCGCTGTGCCTTTTGATAAATAAAATGTGGGATGCTTTGAAAGTTTGAATAATACTTGAATGATTTGTTCCTTTTGTTGGATACTTTCAAAGTTTGAATGATAGTTATAATTTTGTATACTAGTATACTACTGATGATGCAAAATGTTGTTGGATAAATAAAATGTTGCGTGGATAATATAAAAGATGTCTGAAGATCTAAGAATCTAATGAAGTTATGGGGCTTTTCTGATGTTGATGTTAAATGTTAAATATAGCTTAAACTTATACAAATTTTCATCTTTACAGTGTTGTATGCTAAATGTTATATATAACTTTTAATATTTAAAAGTTCAATAGGTTGTAGAATAGGTAGTACTGTGACATGTATAAAAAATAATATTTAATTACATATATAATTAATTAAATATTAAAATCCAATATATGAAATATCCCTGATATATCCCCCGATAGATAAAAAACCGACATGAAAACCCAAACCGACGTGTCCCCGACATCCGATATCTGCATATTATATGAAGTATAATATGCATGAGCTTCAAGTTTTAAAGTAAATCTTTAGGAGGAGGAGGATGGGTATTAAGCAGCGGCATTGAAGTCGATAGAAAATAATATTGGATGAAGCAAAAGATTTATCAATCTAGTAGGCATATAAGAGAGAGCACAAAGTTTGGAGAGGCTAACAGAATTTACATTTGATATCACTGCTCCTGAATTTCCATGTTTCGATGTTGAATTAAATGTTGTAGAAATGGAGAAAGCCAACCTTGTATATATGTTCACTTGGTAATAGTTACAAGTATACATACCCTTATATAGGAGAAGAAGGAAGGAAAAATCCTAATACATGATGTGGGACTAATACAAGAGAAAGAAAAAATAAGGAACAACATGGGCCCTTAAATGGGCTTTTCTAACACTCCCCCGCAAGCTGGAGCGTACAAGTCGTAAGCGCCAAGCTTGGATAAGAACTGATAGTATAGCGGCCTGGAGAGAGCTTTCGTCAGGATGTCCGCAACTTGGTCGGTAGCAGGAACATGCGCCAAATCTATCTTCTTTGACTGTACCTTTTCCCGGATAAAGTGACAGTCAACTTCGATATGCTTTGTTCGTTCGTGAAAAACCGGATTCTTGGCAATATGAATTGCTGCCTGACTGTCGCAAAATAAGGTTGCCGGAGATGAGAGACGAACACCTAAGTCTCTCAGAAGGCCTTCAAGCCAGGTTAGCTCAGAAACGACAGCAGCCATAGCCCGGTACTCGGCTTCGGCAGAGGAACGCGCAACCACATTCTGTTTCTTGCTACGCCAAGTTATGAGGTGTCCACCAAAGTAAGTACAGAATCCAGTTGTGGAGCGCCTATCATCAATAGATCCTGCGTAGTCAGCGTCAGAATACGCGACAAGAGATAGAGATGTGGATGGCTTGTACACGAGTCCTTGTCCGGGGGCGATCTTGAGATATCGAAGGATGCGCTCGACAGCTTGAAGATGAGATGTCCGAGGAGCGTGCATGAAACGGCTCACAACTCCCACAGCAAATGAGATGTCTGGTCGAGTCACCGTAAGGTAGATCAGCTTCCCAACCAAGCGTCTGTAATATTCCGGATTTGTAAGTAGCTTGTCAGAGTCAGAGCTATGGGCCGAGAGCTTGTGATTTGCGTCCATAGGAGTCTCTGCAGGTTTGCACCCAGAATAACCTGCTCACGAAGGAGGTCTATACAGTACTTCCTTTGAGATAACACAAGACCATCAGGGCGTCGGGCGACCTCGAGCCCAAGAAAGTACCGAAGGTTGCCCAGGTCTTTGGTTTGAAAGGCAGAATTCAACTGTGCCTTGATCTGTTGTATTCCTGTCGTGTCGTCGCCAGTAATCAGGATATTATCAACATAGACCAGAAGAATCACAGTCCTGGTTGACCGATGTCGGGTGAAGAGAGAAAAATCAGCCGAGCTCCGAGTGAAGCCACTAGCACAGACCACCTTACTGAACTTTTCAAACCATGCACGCGGGGACTGTTTGAGACCATAAATGGATTTCCGAAGGTGGCATACCAAAGACTCCCCCGTGGTCTCAAACCCGGGAGGCTGCTGCATATAAACTGTCTCCTGGAGATCGTCGTTGAGGAAGGCATTCTTGATATCCAGCTGATAAAGTGGCCAGTGACGATGAACAGCCAAGGAGAGAAGAACGCGGACCGTGTTCAATTTGGCCACGGGAGAGAAGGTTTCCTCGTAATCGAGGCCATGTTGCTGAGTAAACCCCCGTGCCACAAGACGTGCCTTCAGACGGTCGATAGTGCCATCCGCTGCATGTTTAATGACAAAGACCCATTTGCAGCTAACATGGGTGTGGCCAGTAGGAAGAGGAACCAGATCCCAGGTCTGGTTAGCCCAGAGAGCTTGCATTTCATCGTGCATAGCAGCCCGCCATCCTGGGTGGTGAAGCGCCTCCTGCACATTGTTAGGAAGAGAAATAGAGGAAAGGGAGGTGGCAAAAGTGTAGAGAGGCGGTGTGAGCCGATGTAGAGAGACGTAGTTGGTCAAGGGATGAGCTGTAGAGACGGGAGCGTGATCGACCGCAGCCGAGCTATCGCTGGCAGCAGGGAGCTGGGTCACGGGAGCATCCATGGATGGGCGACGAGAGTAGACACGGATTAGCGGTGGAGGAACCCGAGGAGGAACGGGGGGAGAGGAGGAAGAAGACGGCACAGATGGCGTGACCGGGACAACGGGCCGGGGAAGAGAGGGAGCAGAAGACGAGGGAGCAGAAGACGAGGTGGTGCCGGGTAAGTGGAAGGGCTGGTCTTCGCAGAAGGTGACATCTGCAGAAACGACCATTTTGCCGGTAGTAGGAGAGTAGCAGACGTACCCCTTTTGAGTGCGGGAGTAGCCAACAAACATATACTTGGCAGCCCGAGGAGCAAGTTTGTCGGAAGGAGGGCCAAGAAGGTAGACATAACAAACACACCCGAAGATCCGTGGTGTGAGAGAGGTGAGGGGGATGGAGGGATAGAGGAGTTGGATAGGCGAGGCAAAATTAAGGACAGAGGAGGGAAGGCGGTTGATGAGATGACAGGCGGTGAAAACAGCAAAGTTCCAATATTTGGTGGGAACATGCATTTGGAACATAAGAGAGCGGGCAACATCGAGAAGATGACGATTTTTTCGTTCGGCCACCCCGTTTTGCTGAGGGGTATACGCACAGGAAGTTTGATGGATGACACCAAAGTTTGTGCAGAGATCGGAGAAGGCACGACCCGTATACTCCCGAGCATTATCAGTGCGAATGACTTTGAGAGGAGTGACGAACTGCGTACGCATCTCAAGTAAAAATGCACGAAAGACAGAGGGAAGTTCAGTGCGATCATGTAGGAAATAGAGCCACGTGGTACGGGAGTAATCGTCAATGAACGTGACAAAATACCGAAAGCCAAAAATACTAGGGAGCCGATAAGGACCCCAAATATCAGAATGAACTAACGACAAGGGAGTAGGACTCCTGGTACAGGCAGGGGGGAAAGAGGAACGGTGTTGTTTGTCGTAGACACAAGATTCACAGGAGAATTCTTGTAAAGAGATATCAGGAAGAGCCCGCTTGAGAATCGAAAGGGGAGCATGTCCAAGGCGGCAATGCCAATCAACAGTAGAGATGGTGGAGAGAAGAGTTGGTGGGATATCCAAGATGTACAACCCATTCACCAGCTGCCCCTGACCAATGGTACTCCGGGTGCGGCGATCCTGCATAAGAAAAGAAGAGGGTGAAAATGTAATACAACAGTCAAGGTCGTGTGTGAGACGACTAACTGATAATAAATTGAAGGGAGAACCCGGAACGTGAAGAACCGAGGAAAGAGAAAGGGTTGGCGTAAGCTGAAGATCAGCGGAGCCAAAGACAGGGAGGGTGTCACCGTTGGCCACAGTGATGCGAGCAGGATGAGGCATTTGGAGATATACTGGGGGCTTCTGAGAGGAGATATGGTGAGTAGCGCCAGAATCAACGATCCAACAAGGATGATGAGAGAGGCAGGTGATACCCTCCGTAGAGAAGGACACAACAGAGGTGACAGCTGAAGCAGCAGGCGCCATGCGGTGACAGAGACGAGGTCGGGCGACTAGCAGAAGGGAGGCCGACAGCGAGCAGGAACAGTCCGCGGCGGACTGGAGGCGGTCGAGGCGAGTAGGGCAGACCACAGCTGCAGAGAGAGGCCACGGAAACAGAAAGAGGCCGCAGCGGGAAGAGAGTCCGCGCGGACAGAGACAGGCCGCAGCGAGCAGAGACAGCGGACTGGATGAGGTCGCGGCGAGCGGGAGTAGGCCGCGGCGAGTACAGGCACGCTCAGCAAGGAGCGGGCTATGGGAGGCCGCGACGGACTGGAGGAGGCAGAGGCGGACTGGATCAGACCGCGGCGGACTGGATCAGACCGCGGCGGACTGGATCAGACCGCGGCAGACTGGTTCTGGCCGTGGCAAGCAGAGCACAACAGCGGGCCGAGAAGAGAGGGCAAGCTGGGGGAGCTTGGCAAGTCGCGGGAACGGGGAATTCGCGGCGAGCAGCGGGTAGAGAGAGGCCGCGCGGACAGAGACGGAGGCCGCGACGAGCAGAAAAGAGGCCGCAGACAAGACAGGCTGCGATCAAGCAAAGAGCGCAGGAGTGGGCTGACGAGAGGCCGCGACTAGGAGAGAGGCCGCAGCGGACGGGTAAGAAGGTGGTCCCACGGAGAGAGAAAAGGTTATAAAAGAGAGCGTCCGCAGCAAGAGAGAAGGGAGGGTCCGCAGCGGACAGGAGCAATCCGCAAGAGATTGCGGAGTCGGTTGAGGGAGTCCGCGAGGGAGCGCGCAACGGACAAGAGGAGAGTCCGCGCCGGACAGAGAAGGAGTCCGCAAGAGATTGCGGATAGGGAGTCCGCGAGCAAAGAGGCTCGAGCGGACAGAAGCAGAGCGAGCTAGAGTGGAGCAGTCCGCGAGCAAAGAGACTCGAGCGGACACAAGAGAGGTTGAGGTCGTCGAGGTCGCGCCGGACAAGAGGAGGCCGCAGCGAAAAAGGGAAGCAGTGGACCCCACAGGATGGCTATAAATAGGGGGCCAGAGGAGGAAGGAGAAGGCGGGGAGGAGAGGTGGTTCCACGGGAGGAGATGCTGCGGACTGGACAAGGAAGGCCGCAGGACTGAAGCGGCTAGAAGATGCGGACACACTTTCGCAGGCCGCAGAGGAGAGGTGGTTCCACGGAGAGGCAGCGGACAGGAAAAGGGAGGCCGCAGGAGGTCGCAGGCCGCAGGGCGGACAAAAAGGGGAGTCCGCAGGAGTCAGCAACCTGGCTCTGATACCATGTAGAAATGGAGAAAGCCAACCTTGTATATATGTTCACTTGGTAATAGTTACAAGTATACATACCCTTATATAGGAGAAGAAGGAAGGAAAAATCCTAATACATGATGTGGGACTAATACAAGAGAGAGAAAAAATAAGGAACAACATGGGCCCTTAAATGGGCTTTTCTAACAAATGTGATCCTGAATTTTCAAATATAGAACAGAATACCCTCTGGTGATTGTGACTGTCTTTTGAAGTTCAGTCCATACAAAAAAAAAAGAATGCCCAATATAATCACCACACATTAGCCTTATAATCATTTCTATTCATGAAGAGGATGTTTAAGGGAAACATTTCTTCTTCTTTGCAAATAATACGAATGTTAGGTGGTTTGGGTCCGTGGACCATCCGGGTGATTTCCGTGGAGATCACGGCGATTTTTGTGGAGATCATGATGATCTCCACGGAGATGACATGGATGATGTTACGCCCACGGACGGCGTCCGGCTATTTGGGCGTCAATATGCGCGCGGGCGGAAGGAGGAGACAAGCAACAACGGGGCTGAACCATCCGGTTCAGCACCCTCTCACTAAGCCGACGGGTTGGGGTTGAACCACCCGGTTCAGCCCCATGTGGGTGGGGGGGGGGGGGGGGGGGGCGGCCTACCCCCTCTTGGCCCCGGGTATAAATATCCCCAGGGTGGTTCTCTTGGTTTGTCATACATGTACAAGGTATTCTTCTCCTCCCTCCTTCAAAGCCTAATTTCTATTTTCTTTAGATCTCTACCTCTTCTTCCTCTAGATCTCTATCTCCATAACATTTTGTATCAGAGGCTTGCTCTTCCACCATGGTCAACACCCGCACGTAAGAAGAAACCAATCGATTGGAAACCCTAGAAGAAACCTTAGTTGGATTGACGGATCCGGTGGCCGCCATCGAGGGAAAGATGAGGACTTCAACGCAACGATTGGAAGAACGACTCGACGCTCGGATGGATGAAACCAATGCATTGCTAGCACAAAATTTGAAAGGGAAAGCACCGACGGGCGAGGAAAACAGTGGATCTCCACAATCGGGACCGGAGACGGCGGGATCCCACCCATCAGGCCCGACGGGAGGGGAAACCGCGATCGGGGCTAGTCCACATCGCGCGTGCATGGGCGCAGCCGACGATCGGTTTCGCCCGATCCAGATCGGCGTCGGATCGTCCCTGATCGGAACCGGTGATCCTGTCGCGGGCCGCGGAACTTGGCAACGTGGCAGGGACGATACGGGAGGGGTCGGGAGACCTCCAGGGCAGGCCAGATTTCCTTCGGGGGGAACAGAAGGGCTTCCCCTCACCCGCGAGGTGTTGGACAGCAAGGAGGCTTCAGGACCGGAGTTCCGTGGGGCGGGTTGCCTCCACCGCCGGGAGGAATGCATCAACACTGGTACCCAGGCGATTATCCCGACCCGAGAGAGCAAAGGAGACTGGAGGGCTATGGTCATGAGCCGGGGTGGCACGGACAAGCCGCTCCGCGGGCATACATTCCCCCAAAATTAACCTGCATGAACTTCCCTAAATTCAATGGGGGGACGCGTTGGAGTGGGTGCAGAAGGCGGAGCTTTTCTTCAGTTATCAAGATGTACCCGAAGGCCAGTGATTACAACTCGCGTCGTTTCAGCTGGAAGATGACGTCTTTCAGTGGACGCAGTGGTTTTTGCAAGGCTGGGACTATGTGTCGTGGACAGAATTTGTGGAGGGTTTTACGGCCCGGTTTGGACCCTTGGAGTACGGGAATTTTGAGGCCCTTCTCCAGAAGTTGCAACAGAAGGGGACGGTGATGGAGTATCGCATAGAATTTGAAAAATTAGCGAACAGGGTGCACTGGGAAGAAAGAACGTTTCTTAGTTGTTTTGTCTCGGGGCTCAAGGAGCACCTGCGTTATGAGGTGCAAGCACACATGCCCGCAACTTAAATCATGTCATCACCTTGGCTCGCATTCAGGAGGAGCGCTTCAACAGGCAACGCACCTGTACCACCGCACGACTGACAGCTGTCCCAACCGGTGTAAGAAAGGAAACTTTAACGGGTGGCAAACCGACAGTGACCCGACTCTCATGGGACGAACTGCAGACCAAAAAAGAAAATGGTCTCAACTGCGATGACAAGTTCACACCGGGACACAAATGCCAGAAGATACAAGTATTTATGCTTTATGAGGATACAGGGGATGGGTGTCTCGCCGAGTCCGAGTGGGACGGAGACTTGGACTTGACAGAGTTCGGCGTGTCCTTACAGGCGATGGAGGGATGCAACGCGCCTCTCACGATGAGGATGGCAGGGAAAGTCAGCCAGGAGCGGGTGACTATTCTGGTGGATAGTGGGAGTACTCATAACCTCATTCATCCGGATGTGGCGAAAAAGGTGGGGTGCGAGAATGATCGAGCAGCTGCCTTTCATGTTATGGTGGCTGGTGGGAGCAAACTTCAGTGTGAAGGGGTTATGAAGGGGGTGGAGTTACGGATACAGGGGTACACCGGACGCACAGACGTCTACCTCCGACCCATCAGAGGGTCAGACATGGTGCTCAGGGTACAGTGGCTACAGCAGCTGCGCAGGGTGACCTTCGATTGGGACCAGATGACTATGAAGTTCCTCCAACAAGGAAGGCAACATTGTCTGGGCAGCCTCAAAACGTCTCCACTGAAGGAGATCTCATCTCGCAGCCTGGAACGTCTGGGGGAGCAGGGCAGTACGATGGCTATGATTATGGAGATTACAGCGACTTTCGGAGCACCCCTGGCAATGCCCGAGCAGATGAGGGCACTACTGACTCATTATGCGGACATATTTCAGACACCTCTGACCCTCCCACCTCCGAGGTTCCAAGATCATCAGAACCAGCTGAAGGCTGGAGAAAAACCCACTAATATTTGGCCGTACCGCTATCCTTACATCCAGAATAGCGAGATCGAGCGCAGCGTCCGGGAAATGCTCTCCGCCGGACTCATCCGTCCAAGTACTAGTTCTTTCTCCTCTCCCATCATCCTAGTCAAAAAGAAGGATGGATCCTGGCATTTTTGCGTGGACTACCGCGACATGAACAGTTCGACCATCAAGGACAAGTTTCTCATACCGCTGATTGAATAACTACTGGATGAGATGCACGGTGCCTCTCTTTTTACCAAACTTGACCTCAGGTCGGGTTACCACCAGATTCGCATGTAGGAGAACGACATTCACAAGACTGCATTCCGCACACATGACGGGCATTACGAGTTCCTCATGATGCCCTTTGGGCTGACCAACGCCCCTTCCACTTTCAAGCAGTCATGAACGAGATATTTCAACCTCTTCTCTGTCGTTCCGTGTTGATATTCTTTGATGACATCCTCATCTACAGTACTAGTTGGGAAGAGCACCTCACTCATGTGGAGCAGATCTTTTCCATCCTCCGCCAACACCAACTCTATGCCAAGCAGTTCAAGTGTTCCTTTGGACAGAAGAAATCAAGTACTTGGGTCATTTGGTCTCGGCAGAGGGCGTCAAGGAGGACCCCAAGAAGATCGAGAGCATGATGTCGTGGCCGCGATCACAGACTGTGCGAGCATTGCGGGGCTTTCTGGGCCTCACCGATTACTACAGAAGATTCATGAAGGACTATGGCAAGATCGCCAGGCCCCTTACTCAGCTGCTACAGAAGGACGCTTTCGTTTTGCAGGCCGAGGCCGAGGCAGCCTTTCAGTCCCTCAAGGGGGCCATGATGTCCACGCCGGTTCTTGCTCTTCCGGATTTCACCAAGGAGTTTGTGCTTGAGACCGATGCGTCGGGCGTGGGCATTGGGGACGTACTGATGCAGGAGGGCCGGCCCAGCGTTCTACAGCAAAGCTTTGGCACCCCGCACATTGGGACTCTACACATATGAGAAAGAAATGTTGGCCATCATTTATGAGGTGGTCCTGTGAAGGTCGTATCTGTTGGGGCGACACTTCAAGATCCGCACCGACCACCAGAGTCTGAAGCATCTTTTGGAACAACGAGTCTCCTCTCCTCTACAACAAAAATGGGTCACGAAATTATTGGGCTATGATTATGAGATCCTCTATAGGCAGGTCAAGGAAAACCTGGTTGCCGACGCCTTATCTCGCTTACTGAAGGGCGCCGTTGCTCAACTATCGGGCCCCTTGCTCGACTCCCTCGATGACATACAGGAGGAGATCATGCGGGATTCAGAGTCGCGTACCGTCGTGGAAGATCTTCGATTGGGACATGACACTGCACCCGGCTATCACCTCCAGAATAACAGACTATACTAACAGGGCCGGGTGGTCATCCCCGCCCAGTCTGCTTGGAAGACAGTCATGATGCATGAGTTCTACTCTTCACCGACCGGCGGTCACGCGGGCGTCTTCCGCACCCTCCAACAGGCACGGGCAAATGTTTTCTGGAAGGGGCTACGACGTGACACACAACAGTTTGTGCAGCAGTGTGACATATGTCAACGACAAAAATGTGAGACTACTTCCCCCGATGACGTACTCACACCATTGGAGATCCCGCACCACATCTGGGACACCGTATCCATG
The DNA here is from genome assembly GCA_039583875.1 of Platanthera guangdongensis. NCBI lineage: Eukaryota > Viridiplantae > Streptophyta > Magnoliopsida > Asparagales > Orchidaceae > Platanthera > Platanthera guangdongensis. The sequence goes on along the minus strand of CM077157.1, from coordinate 110,393,524 downwards.
GACTTCATCGACGGCCTGCCTAAATCTCAAAGTAAGTCTGTTATCCTGGTAGTGGTGGACAAGTTGTCTAAATACGGACATTTCTTGGCCCTGAGTCATCCATACACCGGCGAGTCAGTCGCCGATCTCTTCGCTCGAGAAATCGTCCGCCTTCATGGCATTCCACGTGCCATCATTTCCGACCGCGACCCGACGTTTGTGCGGGCTTTTTGGAAGGAGCTCTTTCGCTTACAGGGGACCTGCTTACGTTTCAGCACAACACATCATCCCCAGACAGATGGTCAAACAGAAGTTCTCAATCGGAGCCTCGAGACATACCTTCGTTGTTTTGTGATGAACGAGCCGCGGACTTGGACAGGTTAGCTGCATTGAGCCGAATACTGCTACAACACCTCTTACCATTCAACCAACAAATTGACCCCTTTCGAGGTCGTGTACGGCCGCCCTTCTCCCACGTTGAGCAGTTATGAACCGGGCAGTACAACGTTACCAGCAGTTGACCGGGCACTCCGTGATCGGGAACACACCCTCGCCACCTTGCGGGAGAACCTCCGGACAGCACAATATCGCATGAAGACTCAAGCAGATAAACATCGCAAGGACCGGGAGTTCGCAGTTGGTGATGAAGTGTTTCTCAAGCTCCGTTCCTACAGTCAGTTGTCAGTGGCCCGCCGAACAAACCAGAAGTTGTCAACGTGTTATTATGGTCCATTCTGTATCCTCCGTCGCGTGGGTCCTATCGCTTACACCTTGGAATTGCCGGAAGGATCACGGATACACCCGACATTTCATGTGTCCTTATTAAAGCGGAAGATTGGTAACACAGTTCAGGAGATTCCTTTGCAACCCGAGGCAACGGTCGCAAGCGAACTACGGCCGCTCCCCGAGGACATCCTGATGATCAAGTGGAAACACCGTGGCGCAGAGTATCGTCCTGAGATACTTGTCAAATGGAAGCATCTAACAGCAGCTCACAATACTTGGGTGGATTTGATGGAGTTTCGGGAGCTCTACCCGGACTACCACCTTGGGGACAAGCTGGTTCTTGATGGGGAAGGGAGTGTTACGTCCCCGGATGGCGTCCGACTATTTGGGCGTCAATATGCGCGCAAGCGGAAGGAGGAGACAAGCAACAACGGGGCTGAACCGGAAGTCGACGGGTTGGGGCTGAACCACTCGGTTCAGCCCCATGTGTGTGTGTGTGTGTGGGGGGGGGGGGGGGGGCGGCCCCCACTTGGCCCCGGGTATAAATATCCCTGGGGTGGTTCTCTTGGTTCGTCATGTAAGTACAATGTATTCTTCTCCTCCCCCCTTCAAACCCTAATTTCTATTTCTTCTTTAAATCTCTACCTCTTCTTTCTCTACATCTCTATCTCCTTCATAACAGATGATCTCATTTTTTATTCATGTCAAGTGATGTACAGAATATTAAACCTAAACTATACAAATAGTTTAAACTATTTTAATCAAGGTTATCTTGGAACTACAACTTCTAATTAACTCTTGACACTAACTTTATCTACCCGACTAATTAGTATTTTTGTTAACCTTCGCTTCACATGCCCATACCATCTAAGTCTTTTTTTTAATTACATTCAATAAATGTCACTCCAATAAAATAAATAATACATACATATTACATACAAACAAGTTTTTTAATGTTATACAATTTATGGCATAATAATAAGTCCTAAAGAAGTTAATAAGTGATCTATATTGAAGCCTAAAAGAAAAGAAAAATCTTGTTTAAATTTCCTCCAATTTATGGTCCTCTTCCCATGCAAAAAGAAGCTCATCTGACGCACCCAATAGTCTCACCGATCCTCGCCCCAGCCACGTGGATGTCAATCATCAAGAGCTCCATTGAACCTCATATGTGTGGAGAGGAAGGGGGCCAATCCTAGGAGGTGAGAAACCTCTTTTTAAACCCCTTCTCTCAATGGATTTCTCTTTGACAACCTGTGAGAGATGACCCTAGTGGTTTAAACAGCGAGCCCGAGTATCCATCAAACTTTTTCCAGCCCAAAGGAGGTGATCAGATTCCAGCGCATGTGAGTTTTCTTTAATGGTCAATGATTGTAATGAGATCCCTTGATTTTTTATGATTTTTTATGATTTTTAATTTCCTTTTAGTGAGTAAAACCATTAATAATTTTAAAAGAATATAATTTTTGCAGAAGAATGATTCAAACCTTGTATATCCTTGTTGAATACCAAAATACAAGAATGAGTACAAATATATAGGAGAGAAGAGAAAAAAAGACAACTATACAAACAATGTGGGACTAAACCAGAATCCTAAATGGGCCATATTAATGGGCCTATACATCATCTTTCCTAATATTCTCTAACACTCCCCCGCAAGTTGGAGCGTACAAGTTGTAGGCACCAAGCTTGGATAAAAATTGATGGTACATTTATCGTGGTAATGCCTTGGTGAGAACAGTGTTGTAAATGTCGGCCGACATGTCCGACGTGTCGGTCGACATAAAGGTTTTGGGGATAAAACGCCACGACATCAATATTTTAAGTAAATATGTCGTTTTAGAAAATATCACCTGATATATTCGTTTAACCTGATATATCAGGCGATATTTCGCGACCGATATATCGTAGAGAGTATTACAAATATTTTTGTTTCATTTTTTGAAGACACCAAACACTGGTTAAGGTGTTGTCGTGTTTCCTTGAGGTCATGGGTTTGAGTCCTGGAAGCAGCCTTTTGCAGAAATGCAGGGTAAGGTTTTCCTACATTTCACCCTTGTGGTGGGATCCTTCCTTGGGCCCTCGCTGCGTAGGGATGCTTTGTGCACTAAGTTGACCCTTTTGAGGAGACCAAACAAAAACAATTTGTTTTGTGATTCATTTTGTGCATCTCTTTAAGTCTAGTATTGACTACATTCTCATCTAACTCTCATTTGGTGATTTTTATCTCGTTTATTGCAGTCGACAACTCTTTCTTGTGTAATTTATAAATATGCACTATTTGTACATATGTTTATTATGTAATTTATAAACATGCATTATATATACAATTATACATATTTATAAAAATTGTGTAATATATATGAATAAATTTATTTAAATATTAAAATTCGACATTGTAAATATCTCCGGTATATCCCCCGCAATCTGACATCCGACATTTCAAACTCAAACCGACATGAACCCGACATCCGACATCTACAACCTTGGATGAGAATGTCGGTAACTTGCTATGACGCAGGAACATGCTCCATCTCTAACTTCTTTAATTGAACCTTTTCACAGACGAAGTGACAATCAACTTCAATATGCTTGTTCTGCTCATAAAACACAGGATTTTTCACAATATGGATTGCAGCCTAACTATCGCAAAACAAAGTTGTTGATGAGGATAAAGTGACCCCCAAATCACCAAGAAGACCCTCAAGCCAAGTGCGTTCAGATACAACGACCGTCTTGCACGATACTCAGTTTCAGCAAAAGAGCGAGCAACCACAAGCTGCTTTTGCTATGCCAAGGGATAAGATTCCCTCCAAAGTAGGTACAGAAACCCGTAGTGAAACATTGATCATCCAGGGAGCCCGCATAGTCCGCATCTGAATATGCAATAAGAGATAGAGATGAGGATGGCTTATATACCAATCCTTGTCCAGAAGCTGTCTTCAAATATCTGAGGATGTGTTTTACTGCCTGGAGATGAGAGATCCGAGGAGCATGTATAAATCGGCTGACCACTCCAACAGCAAAATAAATATCAGGTCTGGTAACTGTCAGATATATCAGTTTTCCTATAAAACACCGATAATACTCAGGGTTCGTAAGCAGAGAATCAGAGTCAGACCAATGAGCACATAACTTGTGATTGACATCCATCGGAGTTTCCATAGGTTTGCACCGGGAGTAGCCAGCATCTTGGAGGAGATCAAGGCAGTACTTTCGTTGTGAAACGACAAGACCATCAGGCCGTCTTGCAACCTCAAGTCCACTAAAGTACTTGAGAGCCCCCAGATCTTTTGTTTGGAAGACGAAGTTTAAGTGTTGCTTGATTTGATGTATCTATGTGGAGTCATCACCAGTAATCAAAATATCATCCACATAAACCAAGAGAATGACAATCCCAGTAGATTGATGACAGGTGAAGAGAGAGAAGTCAGCCGAGCTCTTCTTGAATCCAACTTCGCGAACGGCCTTACTAAATTTATCAAACCAAGCTCTGAGAAATTGTTTGAGACCATAAATAGATTTCTGAAGATGACATACACGAGACTCTCCCATATTCTCAAACTCGGGAGGTTGGTTCATGTAGACCATTTCTTGAAGATCACCATTTAAAAAAGCATTTTTTTTATATCCAGCTGATGGAGAGGCCAGTGGCGATGAACAGCCAAGGAGATCAGCACTCGAACAGAGTTCAACTTGCAACGGGAGAAAATGTTTCATCATAATCAAGTCTCTGACGTTAAGTTAACCCCCGAGTCATAAGTCGGACTTTGAGGCGGTCAACTGTCCCATCTGGAGCATGTTTGATAGCAAACACTCACTTGCAACTGACACAGGATTGTTCAGGAGGAAGAGGAACCAAATCTCAAGTCTGCTTAGACCGTTAGACCAAAGAGCGATCATTTTCTCATCCATAGCCGCACGCCACCCCGGATGAAGAAGAGCCTCTTGCACCGAGTTAGGAATAGAGAAGGAGGAGAGAGAGGAAACTTGCATAGAGATGGTGACAGACGATGCAGAAAAACATAATTTGTCATGGGGTGAGCGGTAGATGTTGATGGTGGATCGTCAGTCCGCGGGATAGCATCGGTGGAGAAGGACTGTTATAGAGCTCCAAAGACCAGGGTACGACGAGTGTATACGCGAAGAAGAGGCGGTTTGGGTGGTTGAGGTGGAACAGGTGTCAGAAGTGGAGTGGGAAGAAGGGGTGGTAGGGAAGACGTGACTGGAACGGTTGGACGAGGTATGGAAGGGGAGAGAAGAGGAGCAGAGGCAGACGGTAAGTCATAAAATGGTTTATCCTCACGAAAGGTGACATCGGCAGAGACAATTACTTTGTCAGTAGTTGGAGAATAACACATATAGCCTTTTTGAGACCGAGAGTACCCGGGAAACATACATTTACTGGCACAATGGACAAACTTATCTGTAGTCGGACCAATGGTGTGAACATAACAAGTACAACCAAAAACACGAGGCGTGAGAGTGAACAGGAATTGGGACAGAAAGAGGAGACTAAACGGAGTGACAAAGTCGAGCACAGAGGATGACATGTGATTGATGAGGTGACATGCTGCAGACACAGCATAGTTCCAAAACCGAATAGGAACCTGCATTTGAATCGTGACTATATAAGTGACCGAGTAACATCAAGAAGATAACGATTCTTTCGTTCGGCCACACCATTCTGTTGAGGCGTATATGCACACGAGGTTTGATGTATAATGTTAAACTCTATGCATAGGTTCGCGAATGTCCGACTAGTGTATTCCCGAGCATTATCAGTGCAAATAGTTTTTAAAGGAGGGGAGAACTGAGTACGAGTTTCCATAAGAAAGGCACAAAATATAGAGGTCAGTTCAGCACGATCTCGAAGTAAGTATAACCAAGTTAATCAAGAGTAATCATCAATAAAAGTGATAAAATAGCGATAGCCAAACATACTGGGGGTTCTTTAAGATTCTCAAATATTAGAATGTACTAATGATAAATGAGCATCACTCTGAGTACAAGTAGGATGAAAAGAAACATGATTTTGTTTGCCAAAGATACAAGATTCACAAGAAAACTGATGCAGGGAGACATCCAGAAGAGCTTTCTTGAGAATCTGGAGGGGAGCATGCCCAAGACGACGATGTCAATCAGTAGTGGAGACAACAGAGATAGCAGAAGGAGGAACGTCGAGTAGGTAGAGCCAATTTGACAACCGCCCCTTACCAATGATATTCTGCATTTACCGATCCTGCACAACAAAGGTAGAGGGTGAGAAGATAACACAACAATTAAGGCCTTGAGTAAGGAGGCTAACAAAGAGCAAGTTAAATGGTGATCCTGGAATATGAAGAGCAGAAGACAGAGAGAGTGCGTGTGTGAGGGGTATATCAGCAGCGCCGGATACGGGGGTGGTATCACCATTAGCCACAGTAATGAACTTGGAGTGGGCAGTCATTGAATATTGCAGAGGGCGTTGTAAGTAATATGGTGTGTGGCTCCCAAATCCACAATCCAGTGGGAGCCCTGTGAGAGACAAGATATACCTTCATTTGAAATAAATGCAACGGATCCGAAGGAGCGAGAGATCACCCCTTGTAGTTGTTGGAGCTGAGTGCGTAGAGCATTAATGTTTTCCCGAGCAGAGGCTGTAGAATTCGTGGCCGGAGAAGTGTAAGGATCATCCATAGCAAGAGCAGTAAGATGTGGAGGCAGACCATGTTTGCGATAGCAGGTGGCCTCAAGATGACCATCCCGACCGCAATACGTGCACTTAAACCGAGATCTGCCAGACCAGCTACGTCCCCTAGACGTGTTGCGTCCCCCACGGGTCGAGGACCCCCGAGCTGACAGAGCAGGTGTATATTGTTGTAGAAGAGTTGGGGAGAGAGTAACAGAAGCATCCCGAGGCGGTGTACCCTTCAGAAGCATAGAACACACATCTGACAGAGATGGAGTGGTAGTAGATGAGAGAATCTGGGCCCGAATACTATGTAGGTGAGAAGGAACTTGGGACATCATCATCGCAATACTGACAGCTTCTTTCTGGGCCCGTTGTGTAGTCAGATCTGTAGTAGGAGGCTGATGTTAGATCCAGGCCTCGACCAGGGTCTTGGCTTTAGCAACAAAGGAGATCAGATCACTGGGAGCCCCGGGATCAAGGTTTTGAAGGTTCGAGATGATGTCGAACAAGTGTTGAAGACTATTCTACCCAGAGTAAAAAAGAATGTAGCTCCTCCCACATGGCCTTCGTCGTGTCATGATACATAGCCATCTGATAGGGCTCGGTGTCCATGGATTTGAGCAGCCATGACTGGACTCGGCCATCATCCCGAAGCTACTCATCGGTGGGGGTGGTAGGAGTGACTCGAGTCAAGTGATGAAGAAGTTCTTTCGTCTGCAGTACTTGACGAACTGAGTGCACCCATTCCACGAAATTTCGCTTCCCACTAAGGGAGATAGTAGTAATCCAGAGTTCATCGCGAAGCTCGGGAACCGGAGCCGCAACACGAGCAGACAGAGCGAATGTGGCATTAGAATCCTCGGAAGTTATGAGCCTGCAGCGGTTAGAGTGGGCTACAGCGGTTAGAGGGAGCCCGCAACGACTAAGAGACCGAGCTCGTAGCGGTCACAGTGACTTAGCACACGAGTGGGTAGAAAAGAGCCCGCAGCGGTCACGGCGACAATACACCAGCGGCAAGAGAGGCGGCTAAAGAAGAGACCGCAGCAGTTACGAAGAGACCGCAGCGGTTATGAAGGCAACAGCAAGGCGAGACCACCAGCGGCTAGAAAAGAGACCGCGACGAAAAGACGAGACCACACCAGCGGGAGGAAGGAGGGCCCGCAGCGGATAGTAACAGTTTGCAGCGGTTAAGAAGTCAACCCGCAGCGGTTAAGAAAAGCAGACCGGCGACTAGCAGAGCCGCTGTTAGAAGCACAACAGGACGAGACTCAGCGGCTAGGCAGAGAGACCACAAGCAGCGAGAAGAAGCCGATAATACGCGAGAAGTTGAGCAGACAAAAGCAGCGGCAAGCAAGATCGAGGAGCAGCTAGCAGCGCATGCAGCGATCAGAAGAGCCAGCGGTGAGACGAACAGAAGCACAACGATTAGGCGGAGAGACCACAACCTGCAAGAAGAAACTGCAAGAGCGCAGTGACTACCACGGGGAGACCGCAGCAGCTAGACAACCCACAGCGGTTAGAAGAACACTAGCGGGAAGCACGGGGAGAAGAAGGTAGAGCGGATAGCCGAGCAGACAGAAGTACGGGGGTTGGGTCCACTTGTCAGAGAGAAAAAGGCTATAAAAGAGCGAAGGAGAGTAAGGAGAAGTGGAAGCCACGAGGGATACTAGCAGAAGCGGGTAGGCTAGAGAAACCCGCGAAACCTTGTGGATAAAGGAGACCCAGCGGATAGCAGCGGTCACACATAGCGTACCCGCTCAGAGGAAGGCGGCTAGCAGCGGTCAGAAAAGAAGTATCCGCTCAGAGGAAGATCGGTGGCTCTGATACCATGTAGAAGAATGGTTCAAACCTTGTATACCCTTGTTGAATACCAAAATTCAAGTATTAGTACAAATATATAGGAGAGAAGAGAGAAAAAGACAACTATACAAACAATGTGGGACTAAACCAGAATCCTAAATAGGACACATCAATGGGCATATACATCATCTTTCCTAATATTCTCTAACATTTTTAAATAAGAGTGAAAGGTTATATGTGCTAGTTAAATATTTTTCTCTTTAAACCCTTGACTTCACCCCATGTGAAATTAAAAAGGGAAATGGCATGTTAAATTCTAGAGATTGAACATGTAGTTGCGTGTATTCTTATTGTGATCATACATTTACATGCACTGTTCTATTTAGAATGATGCTTATCCTTTAGATGAACTTGTATGTGTCTGGAATAGAAAATTTCATTATCTTCACAAGTAGTGTAACAAAATAGCAGTAATAATGTTGTTGAGATTTCCACTTTACAATTGTTAGAAATCACGGTGGGGCCCAAGCCGGGTAGAGTCCACGTGGCCGACTGCAGTCGAATGGCAAAGTATTCATCCCCAACCAGATCTCCTGGGTCCTTATCGGGATAATCCACAGGGAGGTTGTTGAGGCCAGAGCTTGATCTCTGAACCTCCTTTATCAAGCTCCCTAGCGGAGACTTGATATCCAACTGAGCTGCAGCTCAGTTGGGTATCAAGTCTCCGCTAAGGAGCTTGATAAAGGATGAACACTTTGTCATTCGACTACAGTCGGCCACGTGGACTCTACCCGGCTTGGGCCCCACCGTGGTTTCTAACAAAAGATGGTCATCTTTTGTTAGAAACCACGGTGGGGCCCAAGCCGGGTAGAGTCCACGTGGCCGACTGCAGTCGAATGGCAAAGTATTCATCCCCAACCAGAGCTCCCGGGTCCTTATCGGAATAATCCACAAGGAGGTTGTTGAGGCCAGGGCTTGATCCCTGGACCTCCTTTATCAAGCTCCTTAGCGGAGACTTGATTGCGAACTGAGCTTGATAAAGAAGGTCCAGGGATCAAGCCCTGGCCTCAACAACCTCCCTGTGGATTATCCCTGTAGAGTCCACGTGGCCGACTACAGTCAGATGGCAAAGTATTCATCCCCAAGCAGATCTCCTGGGTCCTTATCGGGATAATCCACAGGGAGGTTGTTGAGGTCAGGGATTGATCCCTGGACCTCCTTTATCAAGCTCCTTAGCGGAGACTTGATACCCAACTGAGCTGCTTTTGTTAGAAACCACGGTGGGGCCCAAGCCGGGTAGAGTCCACGTGGTCGACTGCAGTCGAATGGCAAAGTATTCTTCCTTTATCAAGTTCCTTAGCGGAGACTTGATACCCAACTTAGCCGCTCAGTTGGGTATCAAGTCTCCGCTAAGGAGCTTGATAAAGGATGAATACTTTGCCATTCGACTGCAGTCGGCCACGTGGACTCTACCCGGCTTGGGCCCCACCGTGGTTTCTAACAACAATCACAAGCTTCATTGACAATAACATAATCACTAGGCCATAGAATTTATTCGTTAAACATAGAATCTATAGTTTTAAACGTACCTTTAAAATACAAAGTGCAGGCTAAAGACTCCGTAGGCCCTTGGGAGGACCCAAGAAACTCATCCGACCCTTGGCGGCACTCAATAGAGGCCTGGACATCCCTTGGGGGCACCTAATAGGGTCAACCAGCCTTAGGTTTCAGCTTACGAGGCTAGGCTAACCCTAGGAATTTCCATTGAGGTGTAGGTCAAACTCCTCGGGTGACTTGATTGAAATTGATCACTAACGATATCCTACAAGAAATTATCAAGTGATTTTTGTTGTGAATGTAGAAAACTCGTTTGAAAGTCGCATGTAAAATCCTAGCAATGCCATAATATGGCTTGAGGGATCTTGAAACCCTAATTCTAAGAAACGCCACAATCAAGCATACACTTTTTACTATGATAATATATGGGATGCATTATCAAAGTAAAACTACAAGTTAAATTGTGGTGATGTTTCCTCCCTCCTTATAATACTGGCAAACCAACTGGTGAGTTACCACTTCCCCTGAATATAATAAATAAAGGCCTTCATCTTCCGGAAGATGGTCGCATTCAAACTATTTTAGGTGAAGGATAAAACATCAATAAAATCATCACATCATCACTACTAACAAAAGAAAATTTTTAAGGAGTTCAACTTTTCAAAGATCGGGGAATCCTAATGATGCAGGACGGTGTGTAGGGTTTACGCGCCTGTCGGCTATTTCTAGGAAACCCTAACTGAATGCAACAAAATATGATTTTTTAGCAAATAATTGAAGCGGATGTTGCGCGGATTTATGAATTTAAACAACTTTTATAAAGCACGAGAAAGACTATTTTGCTTTTAAAAAAAGATTTTCTTAAATTGAGGGTTCAATTTAAATCCGGGGAAGGAAACTCGCAACTTCATTTTGTTCCCTTTGTTGCAGCCAAAACGGAAATCGTGAACTCCAAATACGTTCCCGTTTGGAGTTCTCGACGTAGCGTTTGCTGACAAAATTTGGCGAGAGCCCAGCAATGAGTCTAAAAAAATCCTAAGAGAAAATGGAGACACGCAAAGGGGGGGGGGGGGGGGGGGGTAGAAGCAAATTACCCACGGAAAGAGCCGTCTTTCCGTATCCGAAGTCGATGGCAATCACGCAAGGAATTCCTCGTCACCTTCGATTTCCGCTTTGAGGTCGGCCGCTTTCGCACACGGGCACCAAGGAAATTAAACACTCCCTCACACGAGGTGGTTCCACGGAAACACTCAACAAAGTAAGGAGCCACAAACTAAACAAGCCTAAAATTCACTCGCTTTCACACTAGGGGCTCCACGAAATCTCTTTCACTCACGGTGGATCCACGAAACCTCAAACACACAATAAATTTTCACTCAAATAGCATTCTCACAGAAATCTTACATCAATCCTATTTCCTAAGCAGGGAAACGACAACCACTAATGTTCCACACTCAAAACTCAATAAGAGTCCTTCCAGTGTCAATCAACAGAACTACAAGCCAAAGCCCAAAACAAACAGTGGACAACTCCTCTCCACACGGGAATGGAAGAAAAAACAGAGCAATGTTTTTCTCTCACCGGGGATCAAATTCGAACAACCATTTCTTAAAATAAAATGGAACTGTTCATCTTCTCTAATTTCTACAGAAACAAGGAAGCACAGGCAGCACCAAAATCACAGTATTCATATACTCACAATTCTTACGGAATACAGGAATCAAGAAGCAAAACTCACACAGAAACAGTTTCTCAACATCAATCATCAAAAACCACAAAAACAATTACAAATCCTCCCTTTTATAGGGTTACAACAGGAAATCGTAAGTAAACAACGGAACAGAAAAAAAAAGGACACGCACTTGCACCCGAGCGGCCAAGGACGAGTCGATCTTGGACGCGGAGACTGTCGTGGGAGCGTCGTGGTCTTCGAAACCGTCGGAGGAGGGAACGTGGGAGCCGAACCGCGGGTCAAGCAGGAGGTTTTCCATGGCGCAGCGCGAAGATCGGAAGGACGCACTGGCGGGATCGGGAAGATGAACAGTGCCGCCGCTTCTTCTTCACGCCTTTTGCTGAATCAGATAAGTGTTAACATTACAGCATATATATATATATATATATGTACCCGATTATATGTAAAGATATATATATATATTTATAACTTTATATATATATATATACATATATTTTCACAAATACAAACACAATGCGACATTCAGGGCCGATAGTGGTCCGGACGGGTGCGGCGACGGGCACTTTTGCGACGTCCTGATCTGGGCTGGTCTCCACCAACTCTCCCCCTCTCGAAATCACTCATCTCTGGTGAGTTCTCCGAGCGGTAGTGTTGTAGAAGATCAGCATCCATGCGCTGTAACTCCTCGGCCAAGACCCAGCTGGTCTCGGTCTCTGGTCTGACATGCCAACGAACCAAGTATCTCTAAAATCCACCATCAGTAGTGGTCACTGTTTTGTCATCCCATATCTGTGCGGGAACCAAAATTTGCCGCGAAAGTCGATCAGTAGCTCTGGGAACTGGTAAAGTAGACTCATCTGGTATCTCATGCTCAACCTGTAAGCTGTCAGTGGAAAGGGGAAGAACTGCAGTGGACGTGTCAGTAGCGAAATGAATATCGGTATGTCCTGAATGTGGCTCCTCACTCTCACTCACCAACCCAGAAGAATCAATTGGAGGAGAATACAATGGAAAATCTACCGACTCATGCGGGTAATCGTGAAATAAAGTCAGATCGGCTACGTTAAAAACAAGATTTGCTCCCCAAACAGAAGGCATCTTAAGTTCATACGCATTCTGCCCAATCCGTTTCACCACTCTAAAGGGTCCAGTTCTACGGTCAGCTAACTTCTTTACGGTACCTGATGGTAACCGTTCCGAATTTAGCTGAACCATTACTAAGTCATCCTCTTTAAAACTAGTACCTCTCTTGTGCTTGTTTGCTTGAGTTGCGTAAAGATCATAAGTATTGTGCAACTTCCGCTCAATCTCTTTATGCAAATCATGCAGATGCAATGCATACACATGTGTAAACTGGCTAGTCCTAAATGTGTGTGGTAGTGGTGCTAAATCTAGCGGCACTCGTGCAGTGTGACCATGAACAACCTCATTAGGTGATAAACCTGTGGATCTATTCTTTGAATTATTATACGCTAACTGGGCGTGCGGAAGAATTAGATCCCAATTTCCCTGGTGATCTCCTACCAAACATCGCAATAAATTTCATAAACTTCTATTTACAACTTCAGTTTGACCGTCAGTCTGCGGATGATAAGCGGTCGAAAATAGAAGTTTAGTACCTAAAAGTCTCCAGAGTGACTTCCAAAAATAGCTGGTGAACTTAACGTCTCGATCGGTAACGATAGTCTTGGGTATTCCTTGGTGTGCGACAACCTCTTTATAATAAATATGGGCTATATGAGAGGCGTCATCCGTTTTGTTGCAAGGGATGAAGTACGCCATTTTAGAGAACCGATCAACCACCACAAGTATGGAATCGTGTTTCCTAAAAGTGCGCGGCAACCCAAACACAAAATCCATGCTAACATCATCCCAAGGAATACTGAGCACCGGTAAAGGTGTATATAAACCAGCGGGTTGTTTATTGCCCTTCGCTACCTGGCAAGTGCGGCAGCTACTGACAACCTGAGCGATAAACCGCTTCATCCCGGGCCAATAGAAGCGCTCTTCAACTAAGGCTATCGTCTTATCGCGTCCAAAGTGTCCACCTAAGCCTCCGCCATGTAATTCCCATACAATGAAATTTCATAACGAGGTGCGGGGAATACACAGATGGGTCCCACGAAACAAATATCCGTCTCGAATCAAATAATCAGTCTCATCGTCATGGGGATCCGAACGTATCGCATCATAGATACCGCTAAAATCAGGACAACTAGAATAATCATCCTTGACACGCTCAAATCCTATCACCTGAGTACGCATCTGTGATAATACAAGGGTGACTCGACTGAGGGCGCCGGCAACCCTATTCTCCGTTCCCTTACAGTGTTTGAGGACGAAGGTGTATTCTTGTAAATATGATACCCACTTAGCCTGTCGAGGGTTCAACTTCTGTTGCGAATTGATATAACGTAACACCTGATGATCAGAGTGGAGGACAAACTCCTTAGGCAACAAATAATGCCTCCAATGACGTAACGTTTGTACAATCGCATAGAACTCGCGCTCATAGTTGGAATAATTCAGCTTCGGGCCTGAGAGCTTTTCACTGAAAAATCCAACAGGGTGACCCTCTTGACTAAGGACACCTCCTATCCTAACTCCTGAGGCCTCACAAGATACCTCGAATACCTGACTGAAATCAGGGAGTCTCAAAACAGGTGCAGTGGACATCTTATCCTTGATAATCTCAAAGGCTCGAGCTGCCGATGATGTCCACTGAAAACTTCCTTTCTTCGTACATTCAGTGATGGGTGCCATAATTGTACTGAAGTTCTTAATGAATCGACGATAAAATGTGGCTAGTCCATGAAAGCTACGAACATCGTGAATGTTCTGAGGGGTCGGCCACTCACGGATCGCTCGAACTTTCTCGGGATTCATAGTGATGTCAGCAGAGCTCACTATATATCCAAGAAAGATGACGCACTCGGCCATAAAAACACACTTCTTCAAGTTGATATACAGTCGTTCGGCTCGCAGGAGCTCGAAAATAGTATGTAGGTGAGTCAAGTGCTCATCCTCAGTCCGACTATATATCAAAATGTCGTCGAAATAAACCACTACGAACTTCCCAATATATGGTCTAAAGACCTGGGTCATCATCCGAGCGAAAGTACTAGGGGCATTGGATAACCCAAAGGGCATCACAAGCCACTCATAAAGGTCATCCTTCGATTTGAAGGCAGTATTCCACTCGTCTCCTTCGCGAATGTGAATCTGGTGATAACCACTACGAAGGTCGATCTTAGAAAAGATCGTGGCTCCAGTCAACATGTCCAACATGTCATTCAGTCGAGGTATCAGGAATCGGTATTTCACAGTAATCTTGTTGACAGCACGACTGTCAACACACATACGTCAAGTACCATCCTTTTTCGGGGCAAGGAGGGCAGGCACCGCACATGGACTAAGGCTATGACGGATAAGGCCATGGACGAGTCGATCTTGGACGCGGAGCCTGTCGTGGGAGCGTCGTGGTCTTCGAAACCGTCGGAGGAGGGAACGTGGGAGCCGAACCGCGGGTCAAGCAGGAGGTTTTCCATGGCGCAGCGTGAAGATCGGAAGGACGCACTGGCGGGATCGGGAAGATGAACAGTGTAGCCGCTTCTTCTTCACGCCTTTTGCTGAATCGGATAAGTGTTAACATTACAGCATATATATATATATATAATTTATATATATAATTTAAAGTTATATACATATATATATATTGTTATGCCGCCGCATCCGCTACAATTTCAAGGGCAAACGTACACTCGGCGACCGAAAGCACGGAGGCCAAACAACGGGGCTGAACCATCCGGTTCAGCCCCCAACCTATGAAGACGCAAAGGGGGGACTGAACCGACCCGGTTCAGTCCCCAAGTGGGGGGGCCGGCCGGCCCCCTTGAGCCCCAGGTATTAATAAACCCGGGGCTCCCTTTCGTTGGCATGCATGATCATTCTCAAGGTATTTCCTCTTGTTGAAGTATTAGACCGGGCGGCTTAGCGGTCTGATCCAGCGGTTTGTTGACCGAGCGGCTTAGCGGTCTGATCCAGCGGTTTGTTAACCGGGCGGTCTATCGGTCTACCTCTGCGGCCTGTTCTATCCTGCTGGAGTTGCCGAGCGGTTAACTCATCTGTCTAACCGCGCGACCTGTGCGGTCTCCATTATTCTAGCCGCTCAGTACTGTAAATGTTTAGTCCCACATTGTTTGTATACTCTCTTCTTATCTCCTTCATTCTATATAAGGGAGGTCATACCTTTGTAAATGATATCTTTTTTTGGATAATAAAATTTCAATTATTCAAAAGTTTATTCGCTTGTTCTCTACTTTTCGCTTCTTTTCGCTACTTTCTAACATGGTATCAAAGCACACGGTCATTTCCTCCTGATTCTGTGCGCTCTCTGTTGTTCGCGGCTTGTTTTCCGCGTTCTGCGACTTGATTCGCGGCTTGCCTTCTCTTCTGTCCGCGCGGCTTGTTTCTATCCGCACGGCTTGTTTCTGTCCGCTGCCCTGTTCGCGCGGCTTGCTTCTTCTTGGTTCTCTTCTCCTACTGCTCTTTGTCGCAGCGACCTGTTTTCTTGTCGCCGCGCTCCTTGTTCTTTCCTGCCGCTCCGACTTGCTAGTCGTTGCGGTCTGTCGCGTGTGTTGTCTCTCTACTCGCGGTTTGCTTCTGTGATCTGCCTGACCGTGCGGGTTGTTCCTTTCTCACCCGCATCTTGGTCGCGGTCACCTGCTCTTCTCCTCTCTTCTGTTCGCTCGGCCTTTTCAGTCTGCGCGACCTCTTCCCCGCTGTGCCTTTGACCGCTTTCTAGCAGCTGCTGTGATCTGCCTGACCGTGCGGGTTGTACCTTTCTTACCCGCATCTTGGTCGCGGTCACCTGCTCTTCTCCTCTCTTCTGTTAGCTCGGCATTTTCAGTCCGCGCGACCTCTTCCCCGCTGTGCCTTTGACCTCTTTCTAGCCGCTGCTGTTCGCGCGGCTTCTTCTGTTTCCTAACCGCTCCTGTTCGCGCGGCTTCTTCTGCTTGCCGGGTTCTATGACTACCTCCGGTCTCACCACTACTCCTGCAGCTCCTTCTCCTCCTCCTCCTCCTTCGGGCAACCTTGGCACCCTTTCCAAGCTTGTTGGCTCCAACTATCCCGATTGGAGCGTTTCTTTCACCTTTCTCCTTCGTTCTCAACGCAAGCGTCATCACCTCACCGATGACCCTCCTCCTCGCACCTCTCCTGAGTTTGATGACTGGGATGCGAGTGATGCTCTTGTTCGCACCTGGCTGGCCAACAGCCTTTCTGATGAGTGCCTTCCCGTCATTCGCCATGATGAGACGGTCAAGGCCGCCTGGCTTCACCTCGCTGCTCTCTATTCTAAGGGGGGTCAGACGTCCCGCATTTATACTCTCTATGCGAACCTCTTCGCCCGCCCTTCCATGTCACCGGCTGCGGCTTATCAGCAGGTTCAGGCTCTTGGTGCTGAAATCCTCCAGAATCGCCCCTTCTCCGCGGACTTGGCCGACCAGCACAAACACTTCCAGGAACTCCTGGTTGTTTGTTATCTTCTTCGTCTTCCTGACTCTTATGATATGATCCGCCAGCAGATCTTGGGTGAGGCGGAATCTCCTACTTTGGATGTCACTGCGGCTCGCATTGCCGCTGTTACTTCGCTCCTCCAGCGGCCTCTGTTGGCCTCCCCCCCTTCCCAGGACTCCTTTGCTCACCAAGCTCAGAGGGGGGCCCTAGTGGCCGTGGCTCCTCTGGCGGACGGGGTTCCTCCCGGTTCCTCTGCTCTCACTGTGGTCGTACTGGCCATACTGTTGACCGCTGCTGGCAGAAACATCCTCATCTTCGCCCTTCCGGTGATGCTCCTTCTTCGGCCTCCGCCTCTTCTAGGCCGTCTGCCTCTGTGGCCACGACGTCAGGTAGTGCCCACGTCGTTACCCAAGGTAAATGACTGATTGACTCCGGTGCCACCAATCATATGACGGGCAACTCTCATTGCTTCTCCCGTCTTGAGACCCATGACCGCTTACCCCCAGTTCGTGTGGCGGATGGTTCCCCGTCCCCGGTTCATGGGACGGGCATGGTTCAACTCACTCCATCGCTTTGCTTGGAGGATACCCTCTATGTCCCGAAGTTCCCGTGCAATTTGTTATCCGTTACTACTTTATGCCGGCAACTTCAGTGCTCCGTCTTATTCACTCCCACTACTTGTTCTTTTCAGGACCCGAGGACCCAGCGGACGATTGCTACTGGGACTGAGAGCGGCGGCCTCTACTTCCTCGACGATGTTTCTGCTCTCTCTGCCTACTCCTCCTCCACCGATCTCCTTCAGTGGCATCTTCGTCTTGGACATCCTCCTCCTCGGCTTATTCGTCAGCTTCTGCCCCACTTACCTCCTACCAGTTCTCCGCTCAACTGTGATGCGTGTCAGCTTGGCAAACATCATCGCTCCTCCTTCCCACCGAAGCAAGGCCGTGGCTCCTCTCGCATTTTTGATCTTATTCATTCTGATATATGGGGTCCTGCTCCTACCCTCACAGTTGGTCGGGGCAGTTCCTATTTTGTCACTTTTATCGATGATTTTACTCGATGTACCTGGGTGTATCTATTAAAAGATCGCTCTGAACTATTTTCTGTTTGGCAATCATTTTACTTTATGATTAAGACTCAATTTGCTATTTCTATTAAAGTCTTACGTTCTGATAATGCCAAGGAGTATCTCACTCATGAGTTCTCCGCGTTCTTTCACAAACATGGTCTCCTTCATCAAACGACTTGTGTTTACACCTCCCAGCAGAATGGGGTGGCGGAGCGTAAAAACCGTCACCTGCTTGATGTTGCGCGTACTCTCATGACGCAGATGAACGTCTCTCGCTCCTACTGGGGCTACGCTGTGCTCCTCGCCTGCTATCTCATCAATCGCCTTCCCTCCACGGTTCTCCACGGCCAGACTCCCTTCTCCCTTCTCTACCCCCACCAGGAACCTTTTCCTCTTCCTCTCCGTGTCTTTGGCTGTACGGCCTTTGTCCACGCTCCCTCCGCTACCCGCGACAAGCTTTCCCCCCGTTCCACCAAGTGTGTCTTTTTGGGGTACTCTACCACTCAAAAAGGCTATTGTTGCTTTGACCCCCTCCTCCGCAAGCAGTTTGTCTCCGCCGATGTGACTTTTTTCGAAAATGCTTCCTATTTCTCTCCTCCCTCTTCTCTTCCTTCTCTTCCTTCTGATATCTCTGTTCCTTCCACACCTCTCCACGTTTTTCCACCTTCGTCTCCTCCTCCACCCACTCCTTCCCAGTCCGTCTCTCCACCCACCCCTCCACCCTCCTCTCCGCTGCCGTCTCTCTCTAGTCCCGGGCCAGCCTTCTCCGCCACGGACGCTCCGGTCGCTGACGCTCCCGTCGTCGACGCTCCCGTTGACCTGGATGTTCCCATTGCCCTTCGCAAAGGGGTGCGGGCGTGTACTCAACACCCGCTCACGGCTGTTGTTTCCTATGATCAGCTTTCTCCTTCTCGCAGGTGTTTTGCCTTGGCTATCTCTGCTACTTCTACTCCCCGTACCTACCAGGAGGCTCTCGCTCTCCCTCATTGGAAGTCTGACATGGATGAGGAGATGACTACTCTTACTGAACGGGGTACCTGGACCCTGGTTCCTCCTCCCGTGGGCACTGATGTGGTTGGCTGTCGCTGGGTCTTCGTTGTGAAGTTTCGCCCCGACGGCACTGTGGATCGCTACAAAGCCCGGCTGGTGGCCAAGGGCTTTACTCAGACTTATGGCGTTGATTATTTTGATACCTTCTCTCCGGTTGCTCGCCTCAGCACCATCCGGGTTCTCTTTTTTGTGGCTGTTAACCGGGCTTGGGCTATTTCCCAGCTTGATGTGAAGAATGCCTTTCTCTATGGCGATCTTCAGGAGGACGTCTATATGGAACAACCTCCTGGGTATGTTGCTCAGGGGGAGACACGTGTCTGTCATTTGAAGAAGACCATTTATGGCCTAAAGCAGAGCCCTCGGGCATGGTTCGACAAATTCAGTGGTATTGTGGCTACCATCGGCTTTCAAAGGAGTTCGGCCGATCACTCCTTATTCATTCGCAAAACGGCCTCGGGACTGGTGGTTTTGGCCGTATATTTGGATGATATTCTCCTTACTGGCGATGACCGAGATGGGGTGTACTTGACGAAGAAGCACCTCCGTCAGCACTTGGTCACGAAGGATATGGGCTCCCCAAAATACTTTTTGGGGATAGAAATCTCTCGGAAACTTGACTCCTTGGTTCTCTCTCAACGGAAGTATGCACTTGATCTTCTACGAGAAGCAGGATTGACAGGTGCCAAACCAGCTCGTTTTCCCATGGCTGTTGGAGAAGACAAAACGTGGACGGATGATTCGCCTCTTCTATCTGATGTCACACGGTACAGACGTTTGGTAGGCAAACTCATCTATCTCACGGTGACTAGACCCGACATCGCCTACGTTGTAGGCAAGGTCAGTCAGTTTATGCAAGCTCCCAGGGAGTGTCATCTTCAGTCCGCCCTGAAGATTTTAGAGTATATCAAAGCAGCACCGGGCAGAGGGTTACTCTTTCAGAGGAATGGTTATCTGAGGGTTGAGGCCTACTCAGATTCAAGTTACGCGGATGACAAAGACGATCGTAAATCCACATCAGGTTTTTGTACCTTTGTTGGAGGTAATCTCGTGAGTTGGAAGAGCAAGAAACAGTCCGTTGTTTCCAGATCCAGTGCCGAAGCAGAATACCGGAGTATGGCGTCAACCACGTGTGAGTTAAAGTGGTTGCGGGCTCTCATGCTTGACCTGGGCGAGGTATATGACTGTCCTCTCCCTATGTTCTGTGACAACAAGGCCGCTATACACATATCCAGAAATCCGGTCTTCCATGAGAGAACAAAGCATATAGAGGTTGACTGTCACTTCATTCGGGAAGAGATTTTGAAGAAACAGATTTGTACTCCTTTTGTCACCTCTGACAAAGAGTTGGCAGATATCTTCACCAAGCCGGTTTCTACTTCCTTCTTCCGCATTTGTGACAAGCTGGGCATGATTGATATCTATGCTCCAGCTTGAGGGGGAGTGTTGAAGTATTAGACCGGGCGGCTTAGCGGTCTGATCCAGCGGTTTGTTGACCGAGCGGCTTAGCGGTCTGATCCAGCGGTTTGTTAACCGGGCGGTCTATCGGTCTACCTCTGCGGCCTGTTCTATCCTGCTGGAATTGCCGAGCGGTTAACCCATCTGTCTAACCGCGCGGCCTGTGCGGTCTCCATTATTCTAGCCGCTCAGTACTGTAAATGTTTAGTCCCACATTGTTTGTATACTCTCTTCTTATCTCCTCCATTCTATATAAGGGAGGTCATACCTTTGTAAATGATATCTTTTTTTGGATAATAAAATTTCAATTATTCAAAAGTTTATTCGCTTGTTCTCTACTTTTCGCTTCTTTTCGCTACTTTCTAACACCTCTCTCTCTCCCTAACCCTAATTCCTCTCCTTGCTCTCTCTCTAGATCTCCCTCCTAGATCTCTCTTCTACTTGCAAGTTCTTATCATTTGGTATCAGAGCAACATCCTGCGACAATGGTGACTCGCTCAGAAGCCGAAACCGCGCGGCTTGCATCCCTCGAGGAGAACTATGTAGGGTTGTCGGACACGATGACGGCGCTCGAAGAACAAGTGAAATCCTCCCAAAAAACCCTAGAGGATCGCTTGGATGCGCGCATGGAGGAGATCAAAACCCTACTTGCACAAAATCTGAAGGGAAAAAATCCTGCGGTGGAAGGATCGGAAACGGAGGCATCCTACCATCCTATGGCGCAGAACGACACTGGCATCGGAAGCGGAGTGCAGCAGGGGACCGGATCGGGGCCTATGGGGGGCGGATTCGTCGCTGCGGGATCGGCGGAAGCCGATCCTACGCGGATCGACGCGTACGCCTACCGCGCGGCAGGATCGGCACCGGAGGGATACGGGGGCCCTGGGGGGCACGTCGGGGGGTCGACGGAGGCCGGCTACCGCCGCCCTGGTGGCTGGAGGCCGCCGGAGGGCCTAGCGGCTCCGTGCGGACCGTTCGGCGCCCAGCCCGCCTGGAACGGACCCGGGACTCAAGCTGGGCCCTCTTGGCGGGGTCCGGGGCAAGGAGTGGCCCCTTTTCGACCAACTGGAGCGAATGCGGTCCCAATCGGAGGAGTGGCGGGCATCCTACCGACACCTCCGCTCTACGGAGGACCGGCGGACTACGAAAATGGCAACCCATGGGGTGGAGGGCAACAAGGAGGCTACGGCATGGACCGGGGGCGGCCCGGGCCCGCAGCGGCCCCGGCGCAACCTTACCAACCAGCACATGCAGAACCCCGGCCATACATGCAGCCCAAATTGACACGTATGAACTTCCCTAAGTTCAAGGGCGGCGACGCCTTAGAGTGGATCCAGAAGGCTGAGCTTTTCTTCAAGTACCAAGAGATTCCTGAGGGGCAGTGGGTCCAGTTGGCGTCTTTCCATCTGGAGGAGGACGCCTTTCAGTGGACCAAGTGGTTTCTGAGGGGACGCAATTACGCACCGTGGGAGGAGTTTGTGGAGTCCTTCTCGGCTCGTTTCGGGCCCTTAGAGTATGAAGATGTGGAGGCTATGTTACAGAAGCTGCGGCAGAAGGGATCAGTCACAGAGTACCGGACAGAATTCGAACGGTTGGCCAATCGGGTCAATTGGGAAGAAAGGACAATGCTGAGTTGTTTTGTATCTGGACTGAAGGACCATTTGAGAGACGAGGTCCACACGTACATGCCACGCAGTCTGAGTCATGCCATCAGCCTAGCCAGGATACAGGAGGAGCGGTACAACCGACAGAAGACCCGAACAACAGGACGGGCACCCACAGTGACAGAGGTAATCAGGAAGGAACCACCGGCCGGGGGCCGTCCCACTGTGACAAAGTTGACGTGGCAGGAGCTCCAGGCCAGAAAGGACAAGGGGTTGTGCTTCAAGTGTGATGAGAAGTTCGTTCCGGGGCATCGGTGTCAGAAGGTCCAAGTCTTCATGCTGCGGAACGAGGACGGCGAAGAGGACACTACGGGTGACTCAGTTGAGGATGATTTGGATCTTACGGAGTTTGGAATATCTCTTCAGGCGATGGCAGGGTGCACAGCCCCCCTCACTTTACGGATCGCAGGGGAAATTGGCCAGGAGCGGGTTACTATACTAGTCGATAGTGGGAGCACCCACAATTTCATTGACCCCGGGGTGGCTCTCAAGACAGGGATTCCTATTGATCGGGAGGCCGCATTCCAGGTCATGGTTGCGGATGGGAGCAAGTTGCGATGCGAAGGGGTCCTGAAGGGGGCCGAGCTGCGGATGCCGGGGTACATTTGCCACACCGACGTCTACCTTCTTCCCATTCGAGGCTCGGATATGGTCTTGGGCGTGCAGTGGCTCCGGCAGTTACGGCGGGTGACCACAGATTGGGACAGGATGACGTTGGAGTTTACTCAGCAGGGCAAGGACCACTGTTTGCAAGGCATCAGGACATCTCCACTCAAGGAGATCTCATTCAGGGGTTTGCAGAGACTGGAGGAGCAAGGCGGGACAATAGCCATGATTCTGGGGGTGGCACCCGTAGGATCAGAGGCTAGCGCGGAGCCCGAGCAGATACAAGCACTTTTGGGACAGTACGATGATGTTTTCCAGGAGCCACGCTCCCTTCCTCCGTCCCGCTTCAGGGACCATCAGATCCAGTTGAAGGTTGGGACGGATCCCACCAACATCCGGCCTTACCGCTACCCCCATATTCAGAAGATCGAGATAGAGCGTAGCGTACGCGAGATGCTGACGTCTGCCAGTACGTGCTTTCTCTTCCCCGATCAGAAGTACGAGACAGTACCTCTCCCGCCGGGCTGCTGACACCGTTGGAGATCCCCCGTCAGATTTGGGACACTATCTCTATGGATTTCATTGACGGCCTGCCCAAGTCTCAGGGCAAATCCGTCATCTTGGTCGTGGTTGACAAGTTGTCCAAATACGGACACAGAGATCGCCTCATCGCTATGAGCTGGCATCCGTACCGACTGGAGCAACAGTTGCTGATGTTTTCGCCAAGGAGATTGTGAGACTTCACGGCATTCCAAGCGCGGTCATATCAGACAGGGACCCCGTCTTTGTGAGCCATTTCTGGCAGGAGCTGTTTCGACTTCAGGGGACTTCCCTCCGTATGAGCACACTATCTCTATGGATTTCATTGACGGCCTGCCCATCACCCTCAGACAGACGGGCAGACCATCCGGAGGTCCTCAACCGTCATATCAGGGGACCCCGTTGTGAGCCAAGGAGCTGTTTCTAATTGTATGAGCGGTCACCCTCAGACAGACGGGCAGACGGAGGTTCAACCGTTTGAAACCTCGGTGTTTTGTCATGGATGAGCCACGCTCCTGGACTCGGTGGCTCCATTGGGCGGAATACTGCTACAATACCTCTTTCCATACGGCCAGCAAGCTCACTCCTTTTGAGGTGGTCTACGGCCGCCCCCCGCCTACTTTGAGTTCTTATGAGCCAGCCAGCACCGCTCTGCCCGCGGTCGACCGGATGTTACTGGATCGCGACTGGACTTTATCACTCCTCCGGGAGAACTTACGCCTCGCCCAAGATCGCATGAAGATTCAGGCAGACAAACATCGTACCGAGCGGGAGTTTGCGGTCGGCGATGAGGTCTTCCTTAAGCTCCAACCATATCGGCAACTATCGGTCTCTCGACGGACCAACCAGAAGCTGGCACCGAAATACTATGGCCCGTTCCGCATCCTCCGCCGGGTGGGGCCCGTGGCTTATACTCTTGCTCTCCCGGAGGGTTCTCGCATCCATCCAACGTTCCATGTATCCTTGCTGAAGAAGAAGCTCGGGACCTCCACTACCATCAGCCCTACTCTTTCAGAGGCTACTAGCAAGGAGTGGCTCCGTGCGGATCAGTTGGTGATGAGGACTGTGTTGAAAGCCTCTTATCAAGGAGGTCTGGGTATAGAGCCCCAGCCTCAACATCCCGCGGTGATTAAACTGGTCACCGAGACGGGTTGGGGTGTACGGGCCGCGGCCCTGTTAAGCATTGCGGGTGGGTCCCCCGCTGGTCTCCATGCCAGGATAATAGGGGGGCAGCCCAGCCCGTAACATAAAAGTGCACTTTTATGATACGGGCTGGGCTGCCCCCCTATTATCCTGGCATGGAGACCAGCAGGGGACCCACCCGCAAAGTTATCAGGGTCGCGACCCGCGCACTCCAACCCATCTTATTGACCAGTTTAATCAATACGGGATGTTGTCACCGCGATTTGAACCCGGGACCTTGATAAGAGGCTTTCAACACAGCCCTCCGGGTGGGTCCCCTGCTGGTCTCCATGCCAGGATAATAGGGGGGGTAGCCTAGCCCGTATCATATATATATTTATAACTTTATATATATATACATATATTTTCACAAATACAAACACAATGCGACATTCAGGGCCGATAATGGTCCGGACGGGTGCGGCGACGGGCACTTTTGCGACGCCCTGATCTGGGCTGGTCTCCACCACCTAATGGATAAAATCCTAAAATGCCAGGTGATGGAGATCAGTGACCAACACGAGTTTATTCCCACAGGAGGCGGTGAACCGTTTCTCATTCGGGGGATCCGAATCTGTGGTTGTGCTCGGATGGTTGTTTCGAGGAAGTTTAATGTATTATTTTATATTTTTTGAGTAATATTTAGCGTCAGATAAGCTTGAACGTTGTGGGCCATCTGGCTAGGATGCTCTATTTTCAGTTTGAGTATTTATACTTACATGTTATGGTGGGCGGGGGCTTCATGGGTTTGGGATTTCCATTCGAAAACGTCGGTCACCCTTGGTGAGACGCCAAGCAGTTCCTCTGGGGAGACTCCAGGATTCTCTTCTCCCGCAGCCCCTGTTTCTATCGATCCCCAACATACCCGCTGTCCAAGCCTACGCTAGACCCGTAATCCCACCCTGTCCTGTCTCCTCCGCCCCTCTCAACTGCTTACAACCTCCTTTGTTAGTCCACCGTCAACTTCAACTTCCTGGCCCAGATCTGGAATCCGCTTTGCCCCTTCTCCCCCCCAAACCACCGCCTGTTTCACCTTCCCATCTCGATTTTGGAACCTGCCTGCCTGGAGATCCCTTCTACCACTAGACAGTCCCAAATCCCCACTCGAAATCCCTTCCCCCACCCTTCTACCAGCGACCAATAATACTCCAAACCCACTCTCATCCCATCCCCGCCCATAAATGACCCTAACCCTCTAGCCCCTTCCAGAGTTCTCCTCTACCGCTGCCCAACTGTCTGCAATCTTGGACGGAGCTACCAGCGCTTGGATCGTCATCATCTCCCACCCCACTGTCGCCTGCATGTGTAAGTTGTAGTTTAGAGTTGTATTTTTTATCGCAGGTACTTGACAATATATTTTTGTGGATGTTTATTTTATTTACATTGAGTATTGGATATTGTGTGACTTGCAGGGCTTATTTCGCGCACACTTAAAACATTTGTGCACTGATTTGTTCGTTGAAAGTCACATGTTTTCCTTATTCAATATTTGCGAACGCCCGTGCCTCTGCAACTTTTTATTTTACTAATTACTGTTGCTATTTTAAGCGGACCTTCTCTTGCATTTACATCATCTCATATTGCATATAAGGTCACATTTAGTGTGTCCATCCAGAGTCAACCTACCACTGCATCACCAGGTTTTCCCAATGACCCTAATTATAAGTCTGAGCAGTTTGGAACATCTCTTAGAGGTGGTGTCCATGATGTGTTTTTTGTGCATATTCTCGCATATTTCATACAACTGACCGCTTAAAAACCTTATTTGTATCTTTTTACACGCTACTGCATTCTATTCTTAGAATCTGTTATTGCAAAAAGAACACAAAATACGCGGAAGAAAGTAAATAATTTACAGTATTGAAGCCATAAAAATAGAAAGACTTACTCCCCAATTCAGAGGTAAAATCAGATTGAGCATCCACACTTCTAATGGGATTATCTCCATCCATCTTAGTCTGAGAAAAGAGAACAAAAAACTGTTCAACATTTCTTTATTTATCTGACTACTTTGTAAGAAAAACTTGGTCTCAAACAGTGTTCTGTAAGTTAAATTAAGGTCCGGTACATGCGGTCGTAACCGCTTGACCGGTGAAAATAAGTCCCCCCAAACGGAGCCTAAGTCTCCATTTGGCATGATGGTTGCGGTCATGAAAGTGGCGGTTATGAACCATCGTTTGTGAACGCCCAACCTCACCTAACTTCATTCACTTTTATGTTCAAAATTTGTTTTCTTTGTGGCGGTCATAACCGTTGTCATGTCAAAAACATATTCTATGACGGTGGCATTTTTATCCAAACTCATCGGAGAAAAAACGCCGCGTCAAATGGAGCCTAACACCCCATAAAGCATGAGCTAAGCAAGCTTTTTTGTGTTACATAAATTTAAAGCTTTGAAAATGTATTATTAAGGTAACTTCTGAAAATAGCTTCTAAATGCTACGGGACACAGTATTGAGATAATAGAATTTAAATTATTTGATTTTGATGACATATTTGTGTTAATCACAGAGAAAAAAATATTAAAGAAATTTGTTATATTTGATGTTAACACAAGAAAACAGAACCCTTTACGATTCTTTAGATCAAATTGCATTTCATGTACAATACAGCCAAGTGATAGGGAAGTAAATGTTCACTTATTGACACTAAAGCTAGATATTTTGTTAAAACTTGATCTTTAGATTTCATTCTTTTACCGTGGTGTAAAAATGTACATCTATGCATATCTTACGTTTCTTTTTCAAATCTGTGAAATTGTTACATTTATAAAGAAAAATAATAGTCACCAAAAATTTTAAGTCATATATCTTTTATGTGTAGTGAGTACATTAAAAATCTTAGTTTTTGGTTACATATATTTTGTTAAACAATTTTTTGTGATATTGTCTACCAAGTCATGTAAATGCTCAATTTAACAATAAAAACTTGATTTAAGAGAACTACGACCAAAACCAATAAAACACTACACATAAGATGTGATCAAAAAATCCAAAATGGGTGGGGCGCATTTCGTGGACATGTCTAAAATACGAATTTAGTATGCGTGCCTAAAATATATGCAATATATATACATATACATATGTATTAATATAAATTTAATTATAATTAGCTATACATCGTCCCAGTCATCTTGTGATACATCTCAATCATACATAAGTTTGACGAGATCAACAGTGATGATGCTCAATAAGCTATGATCAACAAAGAGAATTTACCTCCGCATCAAATGGAGCCAATTGTGAGATTGAGAAAGGCTTAGATCTACTTGGAAAGGGAGCTTCTTGAACGAGCAACTCCAACTGAATATCAGACTCGTCAAACTACAAAAATAAAAGGAATATATCATTTAAAAGTATGTCTAATAACAAGTAACTGATTCCAATATTCATAGAATTTAGAATGCACCTTGCTTTGGGGTGATTTAATTCCTGGGCCCTTTTCCTCTTCACAGGATTGAATGTTCCCGCTCCATGGCTTCACTTGCTCAACTTCAACTAACTTGAAAATCCAAAAAAGGATTACATAAGAAGTTGTTCATGGCCACAACAACACCAGCAAATGTAAAGTGATAAAGATGACAATACTTTCATTATTTCTGGATCATTCCATGGTCCTTTATTTGATCTCAGGCATCCTCTATTCTCACAAGTGCATGAACCACCGAGGAAATCAGGAAGTTGGCTGTAGACTCGGAAATGCATGGAAAATAACTCCATTTAGGCGCATGCTATGGAGATGATTGCATGTATAATGACAGAAGTGATAAGAAAAAACCTCATGTCAATCCACTCCAGCAGTGTTTGTTGATAAGCACTTCCTAAAACCTGAAAATTTAACCTAAATGGGGATCATTGCAGTAACTATAATCATTTTTGTTGCAGTAACAGACATTGAGGAGTATATTCCCACCTCTATTTTTGCAGAAGTCCTTGGATCAATAAAACCTTTTAAGGCATTCCATAGCAATCTGAAACCATGGCCAGCATTAACAATGAACATCTTATTCAATATCTGCACAAATGAGCTGGCATCAAGATAGAAGTGAAGGAGCTTGAAAGGATCTTCTTAGGCATATAAAAACTATTTACCTCGGGATAATTACTGCTATCAATTTTATTGATGCGGATGATAATATCCTGAACTAGGTTGACTAACTTCGCAACATTCATCCAACTCTGCAATACAAATTATTTGCTCGATGATAAATTGGAAAATAAGACCGAATTCACACAAAGAATCATAAAGTTTATAAAGAATAGCATACCAAACCTTCTACATCTAAAATTGTTGTCATTGTATCAATGTGTTTTTTTGCTGCAATGGAGCATGCCGGGCATTTCTCAAGATAGATCTTCTCTAAACTCTGGACATGGTACTTCAAGAACCTTTCGACTGTGGTAACATTCAAGAGCTTATTTGGATCGACCTTTCCGAGTTTCTCAATGTAAATGGGTCTGCCTTCCTTGTCTACTCCATGAAAACCATGTGGATAGTAAGAACGAACCTCTTCTATTTCAGAAAAAGTGAAATCCTAAATTTGTAATAAAAAGTTAGTTCTTAATGCAAGAAACAACGAAGAAGAACAACCATACTTTACCAAAACAAAACGTCTTATAAAATTCATGAAAAAAATCATCAGTTAGCTCAATTATTCTACTGATCTACTCTTACCGAAGTCGGTTTGAAAATGAAGAAAAGGAGAATTGAAGAAGGTTTTATCCTACTACTCATGGGTGATTCAATCAGTATATTTAAACAACTAGGACTTATCAAAACCAAATCCACTAATCAATGGATTCCATTATAAAGAAACAACTAAAAGGACAAATAATTCTGCATGAATAAGAATGTTGTAAATCTGAAGGTAGGTGATAAGAAATGAAATGGGGAGAATCTAAATAAGAAATATAAGATTTTGCTATGGGGAGCATAGATAAGAACTTACCGTGGATGACGAGTTGTGGGCCCGTTCAGGGACAATTGGCGACTTTCCATATATGGTGTGTCTGGATCAACGATCGGACGCCGCAGATGTGTCCGGATTCGCGTTACGAATCGATTTGATATATTATTTCATTCGTTTGAATTGTATTTTAATGTATTTGGGTGGCCCCACCTCCGACCAAGCGTAGTCGTTGAAGGTGGGAAGCCCTAGCCTTTATTTTATTATAAATAGATAGGTAGTGGATTGATGGAGACATTGCAGAAATTGGAGAAAGCTTTTCCCGGATTCCTGCGATCTCCGACTCCATGGAACCATAGGTGACGACTCCTAGACTTGTATCTTCTTTCCCAAGGTAACCCCAAACCCTAAGCCTCATTTTCCCTCCTAACCCCCTTTCAACCGCCCAAATCCGCCCCAAAACAACCCACAGTTGGTTGTCCAGAATTCTATTTTCTCATTCACTCTACTATTGAAAAATGAAATTTACTGTTCATTTATAAAGTTCCCTCAGCCCTGAAAACTGTTGCCTTGTTGTTTCCCCCTTACCTGCACCGCCGGCCCTAGCAGCGACCCTCATCAATCTAGTCGCACCTCCCCAAAAAACCCCTCCACCGTCGGCCTCATATTCCCTTCCAGCAAGCTGTTGAGCCACCCCTATCCCATACGCCACCTCCAGGCCTCCTCTCCCCACCAGCAGTGCCGCCAGCCCTCTTCCCACTCTTACAGCCACCGCCCTACCTATCCAGCACCATAGTCCTAGCCGCCAGCCCTGCCCATACGTGGAACCACCATCCCTAGTCCTTTTCCTTTCGGATCAGCCCAGATCTGGAAATTTTAAGCCCGGATCCGACCTCATATTATCGGATCTACCCTTCCCGACCGAATTTATCCATACGTGCCGGATCTACCCATTTTTGGTCTGATTCCACCTACCGCCGAGGACAGCCACCGACACTATCTCCACGCAACTGGTTCCACCTCGGATCATCACACGTGCATCACCGACTCCGGATTCTTTAGTGCCTTGGTCAACCCACTATTTGGTGAGATTTGGTTGTATTAGTTTATTGTTTTCAACATTTATTTATATGGTTGGACATTTTATAGTTGTTTGGAGAAACATTATCGTAGAATTTCGCCCAAGATTATTATTGTGATTTGCAGGGTTTATTCGTTGAGCGCTCTTGTTTTGGCCTTCCACGTGGAAGAAAGCCTAAGCTTGTTTCGCCCTAATTAATTATTGTGTCTTGCTGTGAATTTATTTGCGTTAGATGTTTTAATTATTATCTAATTGTGATTTAATCTGTTGTGCTTTGCATAACATGTAGGTTTAGGCCACCAATTTTCTCGCCGCCTATAGATTCACCCTATGCCACAATCTCTTTTTTAGTGGGCATTTAAGGAAAAAGTATTGTCCGCCGTCACTTTTAGGAGGATGTTGGTTCTCTGTATATATTCATCTTTGGAGAACGTAAGGGATAAATTAGGCAGATTGAAATACAAAACCAAATTTTCCTAGAGTAGCCATTATATAGAATTTGTTAGATATTGTGTGTATGTATTGGGGCTTATCTGTATTTATCTGTATATGTTCGGGTCTTGTATATATAACCCCAAGATGGGTCATTATTGTAATGCAATATACTTTTTCTAAGATGGTATCAGAGGCTAGGGTTTAACTCTCCTGATCTCTCTCCCTCTCCCGCGCGCCGATCGCTCCCGCTCGTCTGCGCCGATCGATCCCGGTCCCTCTCTCGCTCGTCGATCGATCGATCTCTCTCTCGCTCGTCGATTGACCGCTGTGTCGATCCCATTGATCTGATCGACTGCTTCATCTGATCGACTGCTTCCGGTTGTCTGCTCCGATCGACTTCTTCCTCCGATCGACCGACACCTTCCAGTTGTCTGCTCCGATTGACTGCTTCCTCCGATCGACTGCGTCGATCCGCTGTGTCGATCCGCTCGATCCTCCGATCGACTGCTTCCTCCGATTTCAGCGCTCGATCCTCCGATCGATCCTGCTCCAGATCTCGGTGTCGGCCTTCAATGGATCCCGCCTCGACTCACAGTGGCTACCTTCCTAAGCCTGATGTGCTGCTCAACGGGCAGAACTACAAGTCTTGGTCTTCCACCATGCGCATGCATCTCCGAGGCCTACGCCTTTGGGGCCATTTAGATGGATCCAGCCCAGCACCGTTGCTCCCTGCCGCCTCTTCAACTGATTCTTCTGTTTCCACAGCTAGCACCGGTGTTTCCTCCGGTCAGGAATTGGCCCAGTGGCAGGACAATGACTCCAGGGCTATTGTTATCCTTGGCCAGTCTTGTGAGGTACCCATCCGCCTGGCCATCTGTGAGTTCCCTACTGCCAAGGCGATCTGGGATCATCTTTCCGATCTCTATCAGCCTTCCAGCCAGGCACTTCAGTATTCATTGTTACAGACTCTTGTTGCTACCTACCAGCGCGACCGCTCAGTGCAGTAGTTTTTTGCTGAGATCACTTCCCTCTGACGTCAGTGTGACGAGATGGCGCCGCCCCATTGCTTGTCCTGCGGTCATTGCGTTGTCACCACTCAGTACAGAGACGCCTGCCGTGTCTACGATTTCTTGATGCGCATGCGCCTGGAATTTTAGTCTGCTCGCTCACAGTTTCTCCATCGGGGTACTCCACCCACACTTCATGACACTCTGTCCACGATTTTGGCGGAGGAGACTCGTCTTCGTACCATGGAGGGGAGGCAGCACACTACCTCCCCCCATGTTGTTTTGGTCGCTCCTCAGTTTGCTCCGCAGCCTCTGCTGCCACCTTCTCCAGGGCTCAGTACTCCTGTGGGACCGTCTGCTCTGTTTCCTACCCATGGACCCTCTTCCCAGGGTCCCAATGTTGCGCAGCGGCGGTCTGTTCGCTGTCATGGGCCACAAAGTGTCTGAGTGTCGCAAGCTTCAGCGCTCCCAGCAGAACATCCAGTCTCATGACACTCAGCAGCGTGCTGCTCCAGTTCTGCTTGTACCTCCTCCGACAGCCTCCTTCTCTGAGCAGCTCATACAGCTGGCTCAGTAGCTGTCTTCAGGCACCTTCCCGAGTACATCTGCAGCCACAGTTGGTCAGGCTCTACCTCTGCTGATTCCTCAGCGACCTCTGCCCCGTCAGGTATCTCTCCGTCCTCGTGGTTACTTGACTCGGGAGTCTCTTTTCATATGACATATGATGCCACCCATCTTCATGTCTGCCAGCCTGTTTCCTCCGACCTACGTGTTATTATTGCTGATGGCACCACCCTTCCTATTACCAATCGTGGCCTTCTCCACACCCCTCAGTTCCACATTCCTGATGTTGCCTACATCCCTCAGCTCTCCATGAACCTCATCTCCGCCAGCCAGCTTGCCTCTAGTGGTTACCTTGTTGTTTTTGATGAGTTTGTTTGTCATGTGCAGGATCGTCTTACAGGGACCCTCATTGGAGCTGGCCGTCGCCATAGTGGGGTATATCTCCTTGAGTGCCTTCGTCTGCCATCAGTCACACCATCCCCAGCTGCTCCTCTTTTATGTCTTCCCGCTGTTTCCTTTCGTCTGTGGCACATCGACTTGGTCATCCCAGTGGCGCCCGTCTCTCAACTCTTGTTCGTCAGGGTGTTTTGGGTCGTGTATCTGTTGACACTAGTCACTCTTGTACGGATTGTAAGCTTGGAAAACAGCTACAACTCCCCTATCAGTCTTAGTATGTCTAGGTCTTCGGCTTCGTTTGAGTTAGTCCATTCTGATGCATGGGGGCCTGCTCCTTTTGTATCCAAGGGTGTACACCGCTATTATGTCTTGTTTATTGATGATTTTTCTCGTTTCACTTGGATATATATGTTGCGCTCGCGTGCTGAATTTTTTCAGGTTTATGTTACTTTCTCCACCATGGTTCGTACTCAGTTCTCCGCCTCTATTCGTATTTTTCGCTCTGACTCAGGGGGGGACTACCTATCGCATGAGTTCCGTGACCTTCTCGCCTCTCATGGCACGCTCTCGCAGCTCTCCTGTCCTGGTGCTCATTCCCAGAATGGCACTGCGGAAAGGAAACATCGCCACATCATTGAGACCGCTTGCACTCTTCTTTTGGCTTCCCATGTTCCCCCACATTTTTGGGCTGAGGCTGTCTCCACCGCTGTCTATCTCATCAACCTTCAGCCATCCACTTTCCTTCAGGGTCGGTGTCCCAGTGAGTGTTTGTTCTCTTATCCTCCTCGATACACTCATCTTTGAGTGTTCGGATGTCTGTGTTATGTCCTATTGCCACCACGTGAGTTGACTAAGCTCTCTGCTCAGTCTGCTACATGTGTTTTTCTAAGCTACAGCTCAAATCACAAGGGTTACCGCTGTTATGATCCTGTTGCGCTCCGTCTTCGCATTTCTCGTGATGTCACATTCGTTGAGGACCAACCTTTCTTCCTTTCTTCATCCACCTCCGCTTCACCCTCATCCACTACCCCGGCTGGCATTCAGTTCCTTATTTTTCCTACTGAACCACCACCTGTTTCGCCACCACCGTCAAACCCGTCACCAGCAGAGCTACCGCCATCATCGTCATCTCCCTCTTCTGAGTCCTCTCCACCTCCTCATGTTCTGCCATCCCCCGGCCCTTTACCTCCTATTCTTCACCACTACACTCGTCGTGCTTTGACTACCCCTCAGGTGCCCCCAGTCTTCATTGAGAGTCTCGTGGATGATCCGCCTGCCAGACGTTACCCCCTTCAAGATCGACATCCACCAGATCGCCTCGGTTTTACCACCCAGCCACTCGACCTCACTGCTCTTCCTATTACCTCCACCAGTACTCCAGAGACTAGTTCCTGCCGCGAGGCTTCTTAGGTTCCGGAGTGGCAGGCCGCTATGTTTGATGAGTTGACTGCTCTTGAGCGTACCTCTACTTGGGATCTTGTGCCTCTTCCTCCTGGTTTTGTTCCCATCACTTGCAAGTGGTTCTATAAGATCAAGACTCACTCTGATGGTTCTATTGAGCGGTACAAGGCTCGCCTGGTTGCCCGGGGTTTTCAGCAGGAGCATGGTCGAGACTATCATGAGACTTTTGCTCTTATGGCACACATGACCACGATCAGGACACTTGTTGTTGTTGCTGTTGTCCATCGTTGGTCCTTGTTTCAGCTGGATGTGAAGAATGTATTTCTTCATGGTGACCTACAACAGGAGGTCTACATGGTTCCTCCTCCCGGTTTTGCTGCTCCTCCTGACATGGTTTGTCGGTTGCGTCGTGCTCTTTATGGTCTCAAACAGCCTCCTCGAGCTTGGTTCGAGTTCTTCAGCTCTGTCGTTACAGCCGCTGGTTTTCAGCCCAGCCAGCACGACCCGGCCCGGTTTGTTCACACCTCTTCCCGAGGCCGGACCCTTCTTCTGCTCTATGTGGATGATATGATCATCACTGGTGAGGACTCGACTTTCATTGACTTTGTCAAGCATCACCTGCAGCAGCAATTTCAGATGACAGATTTGGGACCTTTAAGCTATTTTCTGGGCATTGAGTTCTCTTCCACCTCTGCAGGGTTCCAGTTCTCTCAGCAGCGGTATAATACTGATCTTCTAGCTCGGACAGCTCTTTCCGACACCCGCACTGTTGCCACACCGATGGAGCTTCACCTGCAGCTTCAGGCTGATGAAGGGATCCCTCTTGTTGACCCCACTCGCTATTGTCATTTGGTCGGCAGCCTGCTCTATCTCACCATCACTCGGCCAGATATTGCTCATGCAGTCCATGTGTTGAGCCAGTTTGTCAGCACTCCTACATCAGTCCATTATGCTCACTTGCTGCGTGTACTGCGGTACCTTCGTGCGACTCCTGGTCGTGGTATGTTCTTCTCCAACAGCAGTTCCCTCCAGCTTTCTGCTTTCTCTGATGCTACTTGGGCTAGTGGTCCTTCTAATCGTCGCTCTGTCACTGATTTCTGTCTGTTTTTGAGCTCCTCCTTGCTTGCCTGAAAGTCCAAGAAACAGTTTGGTGTTTCCCGCTCTAGTACTGAGGCTGAGCTACGCGCCATGGCGTCTACAGCCGAGGAGATTATCTGGCTACGTTGGCTTATTGCAGATTTTGCCATTGTCTCCTCAGGACCGACCACGCTCTTTTGTGACAACACTGGTGTCATTCAGCTCACTCTGAATCTAGTGAAATTTTCTCTCTCCAAGCACATTGGAGTCGACGTCTTCTTCCTCCGTGAGCAGTACAGCCGACGTACATTCGTTCCCCAGTATGTTCCCACCGAGCATCAGATTGCGGACTTGTTCACCAAGTCCCAGACGAGGGTTCAGCATGACTACCTTGTGTCCAAACTCTCGATGTATGATCCCCCGTGAGTTTGAGGGGGGTGTTAGATATTGTGTATGTATAGGGGCTTATCTGTATTTACATGTATATGTTTGGGTCTTGTATATATAACCCCAAGATGAGTCATTATTGTAATGCAATATACTTTTTCTAAGAGGATTGAGGTTTCATATTGGCAGAGAACTCTCGATTAAGGACTTCACACGAGCCTAAGATCTGGAGAATGTGTGTTCATCCAAACCAATAAAGTTGGCAAATCCGGGGGGGGGGGGGGGGGGGGGGGGCTCACGCTAATTAGTTGAGTAAAGCATGAGTGAGATTTAGAGTGTGAGTGCTTACCCTAATTGGTAAAGTTTGGCATGAGAATCTGATAAAGAGTGTGTGCTCATTCTGAACAATAGAATTTGACATGATGGCCTAAGATTTGAAGAGTATATGTGATGTATCTTTTGTCGTATCATAAGTCACGCATTTTATTTTTTAGCATTTATTTATTAACATGTAATTCTTTCGCGCAATTTTCTTTTGAAGTTAGTTGGCTTATCGGGTTGACCGACCGATGTGAACTTGAATAATTAGGTCCGGTAATTTTAGTCGTTAGGACGTAACGGACAAACTTAAAATTATTTAAAAATATATAAATTTAAACTCAAAAGCCATAATATTATTGCGCTAAAAATGTCATATTGGAAATAAGTATTTGCAAAGAATTTATGAAAAATAAGTATTATTTGGAAGTTATTCAAAGGAGACAATGTTTTAAAAGCTATTATTTGGCCAGCCATGCTATTATTTGGAAACAATTAAAACTTGGAAATCATTATTTGGCCAGCCTTGCTTTGGAAAGTTAATTATCAGGAGCAATGGAAAATCATTATTAAAGAAATTCATCGTTGAACAGAAGAGAGAACTGGACACAGAGAAACGATGTAATTTTTCATTTCTCTATTTGTCGGGTACCACGCACGCTCATCTCTCCCGACGCCGCAAGCATTGTTGCCGCTCTACCTGCCATCTCCAGCAAGCCCCGTTTCAGCCGGCCTACTCCACCGCTCAATCCTCCGGCCTACAGCTAGCTCGTGTCCGTCGATCTCTTCTGTTTGGTTGTGATGCTATTACGGGCCTACTTCCGTAACCGTGGTAGCTCGTCGGAGTAGTGGTCGGAGGCGGAGATGATGGCGGTAGTGGGGATACCGTGGAGCCGGAACCGCGGCTGCCTAGGCGGGGTTGCTCGTTGGAGGAGAGAGCCACCAAGATCTCACAACAAGAGACAAGAACTAGAATTCATTCATTGATAATCTCATACAAGACACTAAGAGTCTATTTATAGAACCCACGGGTGGCACATCTGTAAATACATGAAGATGCAAGCAATAATAAAATGTCCTAATATAATAAGACTCAATCTTAATACAAACCCAGTACATATAATATGATAAATGGCGAAGGATCCAAAACCGATCTGTAACATCTCATCCCCCCTTGAAATCGAGCTTGCCCTCAAGCTCGAACTCCTCGCGGCGACTAGATCATCTGGTAGCTTGATCTCCCGCCAAAACAATGCATGATATCGTGCAGCAACGGCGGCGGCGACGGTGAGTAGTGGCGGTGCCGGTGGGCAGACGAGCGGCAAAAGAAATGGCTTTTGGCAAGATCGGGGGAGCGGTGATGAGCAACAACAACAAGTAGGTCGGGGGAGCGACGACCGACGGGAGGAACATATTTGAAGGTGGTGATGTGGCCGGAGACAGGAATGGGTCCGGCGGGGTCGACGGAGCGGGGGCCGGCAGAGCAAGTGCTGGCGGAAAGGCGGTCACGACGTCTGACGAAGGTGGCCCAACAAGGGGCGGCACTACCACGGAAGGTGATGGCGGAAAGTCAATCACCGCTAAGAGCTGTGGCACTTCAGCGACCGGTGCAGATGGCGAATGCACAAGAAGAGGTGGGGGTGGAAGAGGCATTGACACGGGTTGCAACAGAAAGACGGCTGTCGGATTCTTAATGTGGTAGAGGAGTGCGTCGGCGTTCCGAAGGCGGGCGTCCATGGAGGACATGAAATCTTGTAACTTGGAACGAAGTGATTCTAGTGTTGCCTCATCTGTGACACTAAACCTCAATGCCATTATAATTAATTGATGAAATAATTAATTAACTCATTTAAGAATTAAATAACTAAAACAATTAATTAATAGGCTGAGGCTGTCAAATCAGTTTCTTGTTTTTTTTTTTAACTATGGGGTATGAGCGAAATGGGGGGAAGGCGTGGGCTGCCCTGCTAAAAGTTTTAATAAAGTTGTTGTAGGGGGGAGGGGGGAGGGGCATGGAAGGAAAATAAATAAAGCTATTGTAAGCAGAATGGTAATAATGATAAAATTAAAGGGACTGCTGGGCTTCAGAGGGAGCGGGGCTCGAAGAGGCGGGGAAAAAAGAAATTAAAGGTGGGACGATTGGGCGGCACGAGAAAAAGTAGAGGCGGAGCGGACAAGATGCGTGAGGGAACAGTAACGGTGGGCGAAGACTAAGCGGTCGACGAAGGGACGGAGGCGTGAGGCGTCGAAGCGGGCAGATACGAAGGCGGAGCCGGTGCACAAAAGTGTCGCGCAGGGCTCGAAATCACGGAAGTGAAGGAGCGGTGGTTTTGTATAGGGCACGAGGCGGGCGCAAGTAGCGGCGTGTCGGGGGTTCGAAACCAGAGTTGGTCGGTTCAAAGTGACGAAGCAGGTGTGTCGACGCCAGAACTGCAAGGTGCGTGACGTGAGTCGACGCCGGAGCCACCAAGATCTGTCGGCGCTTTGTTTGCTGGAAACAGGAACCACAGAAATTACCGGAAACAAAACAATGGACCAGGTGCGTTGACGCCGGAACTGCGAGGGCTGGCAGAGCCCGTTTGCGCAAGGGGTGACCAGTGACAGGGGAGCAGTCCAGGCGGGTCGTCCCTGGAATGGGAGCAGCGCCAGTTGCAGCCCGATGGAGACGATGAGAGGAACCCTATCTTGTTGAAATCTGAGGACAGCGGAAGTGTTGAGCGGTGGAAGTCTTAATCCGAGGAAGGAGAGCTCTGATACCAAGTTGTTACGGACCAACTTCCGTAACCGTGGTAGCTCGTCAGAGTAGTGATCGGAGGCGGAGATGATGGCGGTAGTGGAGATACCGTGGAGCTGGAACCGCGGCTGCGTAGGCGGGGTTGCTTGTTGGAGGAGAGAGCCACCAAGATCTCACAACAAGAGACAAGAACTAGACTTCATTCATTGATAATCTCATACAAGACACTAAGGGTTTATATATAGAACCCCCGGGTGGCACATCCGTAAATACATGAAAATGCAAGCAATAATAAAATACCCTAATATAATAAGACTCACTCCTAATACAAACCCAGTACATATAATATGATAAATGGCGAAGGATCCAAAACCGATCCGTAACAGACGCGCCCTCCTTCATCGCCTCCACGTCCTCCACTGTCGGTGACTCCAACCAGCCAGCATACCCCGCCATCCTTCTCCGGCGCCGCCCGTCCCTATTGCAAGAGGGAGGGGGGAGGGGGGGGGGTCGTCGACCTCAGTATCCTATTATGGCAACCCCTATGTAGCTCAACCCGTCGGCTGGAGCCAGTAACGTCAAAATTGGGATCACTTCCTACTCGCCCGGTTTGACCCGCCAACAGCGACAACAACTACTCCTCAACTTGTGATTGGGTCGACCTCTTGTGAAAACTTGTCTATTTCTTGCTCGCAAATAATTAATTTTAAATTTATGTGTATTTTAATTAATTAAGATCTAGGCCCGAACGTTCTAATCGCTTGAATTACCGTATTTCATAAATTGTTATGCGTGTCTTTGTTTGTGGTTCTACAACTCTTGCCACGGTTAAACTCGTGAGATGCTCGCTGGAGTCTCTCAAATAACGATCAATGGATTTACGAACTTCACGTTGGAAATCACTTTTGGGCGCAAAAGCTCGATTTGGCCCTCTCGACGCCTTTTAAAAATTAAAAACAACTTAATTTTCAAAACCTATTTTTATTTGACAACAAATAAAATAAGTTGGATTAAAAAATAATTATGTTGCAAAACCTAATTTGAGCCTATATTAAACTAAATTGCTAAAAATATCTTAATTTTGAAAACTCTAACCCTAGTTTACATCAACTTAGGGTTTAGGGTTTAGAGTTTAGGGTTAAGGGGTTTTAGAGTTTAGGGTTTTTAGGGCTTTAGCATTTAGGGTTTAGGGTTTAGGGTTTAGGGTTAGTGGTCGATTCACTCCCACCGTGAATCGGTCGATCCGGTATTTAAAAAAAAGATTTAAAATTTAATTAAAAAAAGAGGTTACGATGTTCATTTTTGTTCTATTGAGTTTAAAATAAAATATAAAAAAAATCACTCGTTTTAAATTTTATATAATTAAGTTTTTCTTTAAAAAAATTTAATTAAGATGGAGAATCTTGAAGAGCGCATGAAAACCCTAATGAAAAAAATCGAGTTCGTCACTACAAAATTCAAGCAATATCTGAATGGGTTGTGCATCGATGTGCACAACCTTAAAACGACAATGAGCAAGCATTATGTTGTTCCTGATTACGTCTCAACTACGTATCAACCAGTGGAACTCACGCTTCAAAAAAATAATAGTCCTCTTTCTAGACTCATCGTTTCCCCCACTATCACCTTACCTCCACTTAGCTCCACTATAGCACTCCCTCCAGCTGAGGAGTCTCTTCATGAGCCCCAGCTCCAGAAAGAAGAGATTCTTCCTTTTATTTATAACATAACGATTGAAGTAGAGGCTCCACTTACCCCCACTGAATCACCAAGTGTAGTCACTGAGTTTCTTCATGATCCCCTGCTCCAGGTAGAAGAAGTTGTTAGCGACGTGTCACTCACCCTAGATGACACAAACTCGAACTCCGTATTTCTCAAGTCATCTAGTTTCCTATCGTTGCCTACTCATGAGGCCGCTAGAAGTTTTTTTGACGATCACTTATCATTCACAGTAGAGTCATCATAATATATTGATTTTATATTTAAGAAACGTCACTTTAAACCACTGCATTATCCTCTAAATATAAACGTATCTAATGAACTCTGTTGTCAAATTCTCAACATTATTACCAAAATTATAGTTGGAAAGATAGAGTGGATGCCCAAAATTTTTACTCCAAACAAAGGCACGTTTTAAAAAATTTCTTTGAAAATTTTTAAAAGATAAAATTGGAATAAACTTAAAAAATTGTAATATTAAGTTATATGTGAGCGAATTTGTGAAATCGCAACAATATCTTAACTATTTTATGTTGTATTTTTGGAACGTACTAAGGGGACGAATGAACACCAAACTCGAGTTTAGTAGCGCTTATCACTCTATAACCAATGAACTGATTGAAATCGTTAATAAGAGTTTGGAGAATCTTCTTAGACGTTTAATTGGGTCGAATCTAAAACAATGAGATCTTGTATCTCCACAGACAAATTTCACTTGTGAGTTGTGATAATTCTAAAAGTCACTCTTTTAATATATCTACTTTCGAGATTTTCTATGAGTTGCCCCGCCCACCTGACCGACATCATCTTTCATTTCATGAATATATTTCCTTTGATATGCAAACTCATATTAATTATTTAAAAGAACTGCATAAAATTACAGCAAATATTTTGCGAGCAATCTTTGAACATTACAAACTCATGATCGGTCGTTATCGCCATGAGTTATACTTTTTAAAGGGAGGTCGGGTGATTGTTTATTGCAAGAGGTTTGGTCTAGTTCATGTTCAGAAACGTATTGGGTCATTAGTTGAGCCACCCGTCAAGGCCCCAAATATTCCACCTGATCTAGCACCAACGGTGATGTCAGATCTCTCCATTGCCAGTTTTTTTCAAAGTCTCGTCGAAGTTGAGCTCTTTCAATCCTGGGAGAATTGATGCATCCTTCGTCGCATTTTAAGTCACGCATTTGATTTTTCAGCATTTATTTATTAACATGTATTTCTGTCGCGCATTTTCTTTTGAAGAAAGTTGGCTCATCGAGTTGACCGTCCGATGTGATCTTGAATAAATAGGTCCGGTAATTTTAGTAGTTAGGACGTAACAAGCAAGCTTAAAATTATTTAAAAATACATAAATTTAAATTTAAATTCAAAAGCCATAATATTATTGTGCTAAAAATATCATTTTGGAAATAAGTATATGAAAAGACTTTATGGAAAATAAGTATTATCTAGAAATTATTCGAAGGAGACATTTTTTAAAAACTATTATTTAGCCGGCCATGCTATTATTAGAAACAATTAAAACTTGGAAATAATTATTTGGCCGGCCCTGCTTTGGAAAATTAATTATCAAGAGCAATGGAAAATCATCATTAAAGAAAGTCATCGTTGAACAGAAGAGAGAACCAGACATAGAGAAATGAAGTAATTTTTTGTTTCTCTATTTGTCGGGTACCACACACGTTCATCTCTCCCGACGCCGCAAGCACCGGTCGCCGCTCTATTCGCCATCTCTAGCAAGTCCCGTTTCAACCTACTCCACCACTCAATCCATCGGCCTACAGCGAGCCCGTGTCCATCGATCTCCTCTGTTTGGCTGTGACACACCCTCCTCCACCGCCTCCACGTCCTCCACCGCCGAAGACTCCAACCAGTCAACAAACC
Organism: Platanthera guangdongensis; assembly: GCA_039583875.1. NCBI lineage: Eukaryota > Viridiplantae > Streptophyta > Magnoliopsida > Asparagales > Orchidaceae > Platanthera > Platanthera guangdongensis. The sequence goes on along the minus strand of CM077157.1, from coordinate 110,351,098 downwards.
CCGCCATCCTTCTCTAGCGCCGCCCGTCCTGTTGCAAGTGGGGGGCCATCGACCTCAGTACCCTGTTCTGGCACCCCCCTCCATCATTCAACCCGTCGACTGGAGTCAGTAACGTCAAAATCGGGATCACTTTCTGCTCGCCCGGTTTGACCCACCAACAGCGACTACAGCAACAACTCAACTTGTGATTGGGCCGACCTCTTGTGATAACTTGCCGATTTCTTGCTCGCAAATAATTGGTCTTAAATTTATGGGTATTGGGTCTTACATTCTCTGGGAGAGGCCAAAGAATTTAGACAAGTGAGACTTATAATCATGATAGCTAGTCAAATTAGATTTGAGTGTGTGGATTCTGGATTAGTTATTTTGCAAAAACCTAATTTGAGCCTATATTAAACTAAATCGCTAAAAATATCTTATTTTTGAAAACCCTTACTCTAGTTTACATCAACATGTGCTCACCTAATTAGTAGAGTTAAGCATGAGATCCTTTGTGTTGAAGTTGGTGACCTGGCGGTCTGGCGGTTTGTCTTGGCGGGTTGAAGACCGCGCGGTCTGGCGGTTTGTCTCAGCCGGCTTGGAGGCCGGGCGGTCTGGCGGTCTCTCTTCCTCTCTGGTGGTAGCCGTGCGGTTAGCCCTGCTATCTAACCGCGCGGCTTGTGCGGTTTGTTTTGTATAGTCCGCTTAGTCCTGTAAATTTTAGTCCCACATCTCTTATTTGTATTCTCTCATCTCTCCTTCATTCTATATAAAGGAGGGCATACCATTGTAATAGATACCTTTTTTGGATAATAAAGTTTCAATTATTCAAAAGCATATCCGCTTGTTTTCTACTTTTCGCTTCTTTTCGCTACTTTCTAACATGGTATCAGAGGACACGGTCTTTTCCTCCTGATTCTGTGCGCTCTCTGCTTCTAGCGGCTTGTTTTCCGCTATCCCCGACCTCTTTCGCGACTTGCCTTCTCTTCTGTTCGCCGCCCTGTTCGAGCGGCTTGTTTCTGTCCGCTGCCCTGTTCGCGCGGCTTGCTTCTTGTTCTCTTCTCCTGGTGCCTTTTCGCAGCGACCTGTTTCCTTGTCGCCGCGTTCCTTGCTCTTTCTTGCATCTCCGAGTCTTTGCGGCTTGTATCTACCCGCTGCGGACTTCTTCTCCCTGTCCGCTTCTGCTTTCCTCATATCCGCTTGCCCCTATACTCGCGGTTTGCTGCTGTGATCTGCCTGACCGTGCGGGTTGTTCCTTTCTCACCCGCATCTTGGTCGCGGTCACCTGCCCTTCTCCTCTCTTCTGTTCGCTCGGCCTTTTCAGTCCGCGCGACCTCTTCCCCGCTGTGCCTTTGACCTCTTGCTAGCCGCTGCTGTTCGCGCTACTTGATTATTCCCCTCTACCCGTTCCTGCTTGCTAGTCGCGCCGGCCTCATCTTTTGCCGTGCGACCTGTTCTCCTCTGTTCGCCCGACTTTTTCAAGCCGTGCGACTTCTCTCTGCTTCTTGGTAGCGGCCTTCCTAGCCGCCCGACCTGTTGCTGTTCGCCCGACTTGGTGCTCTTTTCTCTTCTTGCGGCTTGTTCTTATCGTCGCGGCCTGCTCCTCTCTTGCCTCCATGGCTTTTCCCTCCTCAGGCTTGTCCGCCTCCGTGGTCACCTCTTCTGGTAGTGCTCATGTTGTTACTCACGGCAGATGGCTCATCGATTCTGGTGCAATCAATCATATGACAGGAAATCCTCAATATTTCTCTCTTCTTGACACACATGCTCGGTTGCCCCCGGTCATTGTTGCTGATGGATCTCCCTCCCCGGTCCATGGGACGGGCATGGTTCAAGTCACTCCCTCTCTCTGCCTGGCTGATACCTTCTATGTGCCCAAGTTTCCGTGCAACTTATTATCGGTTACTTCTTTATGCAAGCAACTACGGTGTTCTGTCATATTCACCCCTAGCTCTTGTACTTTTCAGGATCCGGATTCCCAACGGACGATTGCTACCGGGACTGAGAGTGGTGGCCTCTACTTCCTCGACAACGTTTCTGCTTTCTCCGCCTTCTCCTCCTCCTCTACAGATCTTCTCCAATGGCATCTTCGCCTTGGACATGCTCCTCCCCGAATTCTCCGCCAGCTCTTCCCGCACCTCCCTCCTCATCATCCTCCACTAAACTGTGATGCATGTCAACTTGGCAAACATCACCGCTCCTCCTTCCCCCCAACGCAAAGTCGAGGCTCTTCCCGTCCGTTCGACCTCGTTCACTCTGACATATGGGGACCCGCTCCTAACCTCACCATCGGTCGGGGTAGTTCCTATTTTGTCACCTTCATTGATGATTTCTCTCGCTGTACGTGGGTATATCTTCTCAAAGATCGCTCCGAGCTATTCTCTGTTTGGACCTCTTTTTATTCTATGGTTAAAACTCAGTTTGATACGTATATTAAACTCCTTCGTTCTGACAATGCTAAGGAGTATCTTAGCCACGACTTCTCCTCCTTTTGTCTTCACCATGGTGTTATTCGTCAAACAAGTTGTGTCTACACCTCCCAACAAAATGGGGTGGCGGAACGCAAAAACCGTCACCTCCTTGATGTTGCTCGCACTATGATGACTCACATGCATGTTCCTCGCTCCTATTGGGGATATGCTGTCCTCCTCTCCTGCTATCTCATCAATCGCCTTCCCTCCACAGTTCTCCACGGTGCTACCCCCTTCTCCATTCTTTATCCAGACAAGGATCCCTTTCCTCTTCCTCTACACATCTTTGGGTGCACCGCTTTTGTGCACTCTCCCGCTGCCACCCGTGACAAACTCTCACCACGTGCCACCAAATGTGTCTTTCTGGGCTACTCTCCCACTCAGAAAGGATATTGCTGCTTTGACCCTGTTACCCGCAAGCAATTTGTCTCTGCGGATGTCACCTTCTTTGTCAATGCCTCTTACTTCTCTCCCGCTTCCTCTTCTGCCCCTCCTACTCCTACTTCTCATACCAACCCATCCCTTCCCTCTGCTCCCACTACTGTTCCGCCCGCTCCACCCACTCCACCGTCTTCCCCATCCTCCTCCTCTCCACCCTCTACTCTGCTTTCTCCCTCCACTCCGCTGCCATCTCTCTCTACTCCCGGGCCAGCTCTCTCCACCACGGATACGCCGGATACTGAGGCACCTGCTGACCTGGATCTCCCGATTGCTCTTCGCAAAGGGGTTCGGGCCTGTACCCAACACCCACTTGCTGCAGTTGTTTCCTATGATCGTCTTACCCCTGCTCGCCGAGCTTTTGCACTGGCTATCTCGGCCACTGCCACCCCCCGTTCCTACCAGGAGGCCCTTACTATTCCTCATTGGAAAGTTGCCATGGATGAGGAGATTGCTACTCTCACTGAACGGGGTACCTGGACCCTTGTTCCTCCTCCCTTCGGCACAGATGTTGTTGGCTGTCGCTGGGTCTTCGTGGTGAAGTTTCTCCCGGATGGCAGTGTGGATCGTTATAAGGCTCGCCTGGTTGCCAAGGGTTTTACCCAAACTTATGGGATTGATTACTTTGACACTTTCTCTCCCGTGGCTCGTCTCAGCACTATTCGGGTTCTTCTCTCTGTGGCTGTCAACAGGGATTGGCCCATCTCGCAGCTAGATGTTAAGAATGCCTTCCTCTATGGTGATCTGCAGGAGGATGTTTACATGGAGCAACCTCCTGGGTATGTTGCTCAGGGGAGACACGGGTATGCCGGCTAAAGAAGACTATCTATGGCCTCAAACAGAGTCCTCGTGCCTGGTTTGACAAGTTCAGTGGCATTGTTGCGGCCATTGGTTTTACACGAAGCTCAGCAGATCACTCCTTGTTTGTTCGGAAAACCGCCTCTGGTCTTGTTGTTCTTGCGGTTTATGTTGATGACATTCTTCTTACTGGCGATGACCAGGAAGGGATATTGATGACCAAGAAACACCTTCGTCAACATCTGGTCACAAAGGATATGGGCTCCCCGAAATACTTTCTGGGAATTGAAATCTCTAGAAAGCCCAACTCCATGGTCCTTTCACAACGGAAGTATGCTCTTGATCTTTTAAAGGAGGCAGGACTGACTGGTGCTAAACCTGCACGTTGTCCTATGGCTGTTGGAGAAGACAAAACTTGGACAGATGACTCACCTCTTCTCTCCGATCCTACGAGATACCGGCATCTGGTGGGCAAGCTCATATATCTCACGGTAACCAGACCCGACATCTCTTATGCTGTTGGCAAGGTGAGCCAGTTCATGCAAGCTCCGAGGGAGTGTCATCTACAATCTGCTCTGAGGATATTAGAGTATATTAAAGCTGCTCCAGGGAAAGGACTCTTATTTCAGAAAAATGGTCACCTTAGGGTTGAAGCATACTCTGATTCAAGCTATGCGGATGACAAAGGGGACCGCAAATCGACTTCAGGTTTCTGCACATTTGTTGGAGGCAATCTTGTGAGTTGGAAGAGCAAGAAACAGTCTGTCGTTTCCAGGTCCAGTGCAGAGGCGGAATATCGCAGCATGACATCGACTACATGTGAGTTGAAGTGGTTGCGGGCTCTCATGCTTGACTTAGGAGAGGTTTACAACTATCCTCTTCCTATGTTCTGTGACAATAAGGCCGCGATACACATTTCCAAAAATCCGGTCTTTCATGAGAGAACAAAACACATAGAAGTCGACTGTCATTTTATTCGGGAAGAAATATTGAAGAAACAGATTTGCACTCCTTTTGTTACTTCCGACAACGAGTTGGCAGATGTCTTCACCAAGCCGGTGTCCGCTTCCTTTTTCCACATCTGCGACAAGCTGGGCATGATCGATATATATGCTCCAGCTTGAGGGGGAGTGTTGAAGTTGGTGACCTGGCGGTCTGGCGGTTTGTCTTGGCGGGTTGAAGACTGCGCGGTCTGGCGGTTTGTCTCAGCCGGCTTGGAGGCCGGGCGGTCTGGCGGTCTACTCTGGCGGTCTCTCTTCCTCTCTGGTGGTAGCCGTGCGGTTAGCCCTGCTATCTAACCGCGCGGCTTGTGCGGTTTGTTTTGTATAGTCCGCTTAGTCCTGTAAATTTTAGTCCCACATCTCTTATTTGTATTCTCTCATCTCTCCTCCATTCTATATAAAGGAGGGCATACCATTGTAATAGATAACTTTTTTGGATAATAAAGTTTCAATTATTCAAAAGCATATCCGCTTGTTTTCTACTTTTCGCTTGTTTTCGCTACTTTCTAACACTTTATTTTGAAGAGAGTGCTTGTTCATCGTGATCACGAAAATTTTGGCATGAAGCCCAAGATATGGTGAGTGAGTTTGATCACCTGATTGGTAAAATTTGGAATGAGAGTCTTAGATCTAAATTTTGCAACATCCTAAATTGGTAGGTCGTAGTCCGATATCAAGTGGTAAAAAAATAAGAACACGGGTTAGTGGAATGAAGCCGCCTTATGAAGGTATACCAGTGCTGGTGTTACATTCTCTGGGAGAGGCCAAAGAATTTAGACAAGTTAATTAATTAAGAGCTTGCCCCGAACTTTCTAATTACTTGAATTACCGTATTTCATAAATTGTTATGTGTGTCTTTGCTTGTGGTTCTACAACTCTCGCCACGGCTCAACTCGTGAGATGCTCGCTGGAGTCTCTCAAATAACGATCAACAGATTTATGAACTTCACGTTGGAAAGCGATTTTGCGCGCGAAATCTCGATTTGGCCCCATCGGCGCCTTTTAAAAATTAAAATCAACTTAATTTTCAAAACCTATTTTTATGCAACAAATAAAATAATTTGGATAAAAAATTAGTTATTTTGCAAAAACCTAATTTGAGCCTATATTAAACTAAATCGCTAAAAATATCTTATTTTTGAAAACCCTTACTCTAGTTTACATCAACATGTGCTCACCTAATTAGTAGAGTTAAGCATGAGATCCTTTGTTTTGAAGAGAGTGCTTGTTCATCGTGATCACGAAAATTTTGGCACGAAGCCCAAGATATGGTGAGTGAGTTTGATCACCTGATTGGTAAAATTTGGAATGAGAGTCTTAGATCTAAATTTTGCAACATCCTAAATTGGTAGGTCGTAGTCCGATATCAAGTGGTAAAAAAATAAGAACACGGGTTAGTGGAATGAAGCCGCCTTATGAAGGTATACCAGTGCTGGTGTTACATTTTCTGGGAGAGGCCAAAGAATTTAGACAAGTTAATTAATTAAGAGCTTGCCCCGAACTTTCTAATCACTTGAATTACCGTATTTCATAAATTGTTATGTGTGTCTTTGCTTGTGGTTCTACAACTCTCGCCACGGCTCAACTCGTGAGATGCTCGCTGGAGTCTCTCAAATAACGATCAACAGATTTATGAACTTCACGTTGGAAAGCGATTTTGCGCGCGAAATCTCGATTTGGCCCCATCGGCGCCTTTTAAAAATTAAAATCAACTTAATTTTCAAAACCTATTTTTATGCAACAAATAAAATAATTTGGATAAAAAATTAGTTATTTTGCAAAAACCTAATTTGAGCCTATATTAAACTAAATCGCTAAAAATATCTTATTTTTGAAAACCCTTACTCTAGTTTACATCAACATGTGCTCACCTAATTAGTAGAGTTAAGCATGAGATCCTTTGTTTTGAAGAGAGTGCTTGTTCATCGTGATCACGAAAATTTTGGCACGAAGCCCAAGATATGGTGAGTGAGTTTGATCACCTGATTGGTAAAATTTGTAATGAGAGTCTTAGATCTAAATTTTGCAACATCCTAAATTGGTAGGTCGTAGTCCGATATCAAGTGGTAAAAAAATAAGAACACGGGTTAGTGGAATGAAGCCGCCTTATGAAGGTATACCAGTGCTGGTGTTACATTCTCTGGGAGAGGCCAAAGAATTTAGACAAGTTAGACTTATAATCATGATAGCTAGTCAAATTAGATATGAGTGTGTGGATTCTGGATTTGTGGAGTCAGAGAAAGTATCAATCTTCTAACCAGATCAGACTTGTTTCACTTTATTTTCTATATCAATCTTCAACATTCAAGTTTATGATATGATATTCAGTGAAACATCAAGCCCATGCAACAAATGTATATGTGAGCAGTCCCATTGTATTAATTCAAATAAAAAAGAATTGTCAGCGAAAGGAAAAGAATAAAAATCATATACTTACACGCAATATAGAATCTGCGCCAAAGTTTGCTCTCCACTGAAGCATTTCTGTCCACATATGGACTGCTCTTTCTAAATTGAAACTTCTAGCTTTCAAAAACCTGATTTTGAAAATAAACAAAGTCAATTAAAAAACGTGTCAAATTTTTTGGAGAACAATATTTCAAGAAGTGAAAAAGCTACAACTTTGAATCACATAACAGGCTGAACAGTAGAAATTACAAATATGCAAGCAATTGAAAACCACACAAACACCATGTCAGGCTATTGGATTTCACACTCATTCGTGTTGAAACCCACATATCCGTTCAACAGAATTCGGACTGAGGTGGTGGTTCGGGTTACTTATTTCGAGCACATAACCAATTCTCACAAACGGTAGGTGGATGTCTATAGAGAAGACGTTCAGGTTGCAGCGAGGAGGTCGCACCACTAACCCGGAAGTTGCTTGTCACTTTCCCTCCCAAAACCAAGAGCTGAGTCAATCCCCCAGATAGTAAGCTAAAGCAAGGAGGAGCTCAGGATCTCCAAGGGGAAGAAAGAATTGTCTGATTTGAGGGATTGAGGGTCCTATTTATATGTAAATCGATCTGAGGGCGGAACTGTTTTTTTGTCTGCAAATAGCTACATCCGCTTTAAATTAGTTACTATCCGCAGACCTAAACGGTCTGCAGGTAGCCTATCATGCTTTCTGATTAAGCTATCCTCACCCCTACATTCCGTGAGTGGCTCCCACTAGGAGAAACCGAGTAGCTCGCGGAGAGGAAGGACTCGCGAGCTGGGGAAAGTACACACTGGCGGTTTGAGCTTGCCTACAGCTGCTCCAAAGGGGGCGAGTACGGTAATCCGCTTTGGTTGGTTGGCTAGTATGGAGAGGGGCAACAAGTTCGCCCCGTTCCGTCCCCGCCTATACGGCCTACTCGTCTAATAGGAGTTGTACAATTTGATTCATCTTTCACATGATGAAATAGTCAAAGATGCAACAATAGAGGAAAATCAAGGAGGTCTCCATGGGGTGTATTCAGGAATTTCAACAATAGGAGGTCTTTCATTGTCTTACTCTAGCCAAAAATAAATTGAGCTCTTTCTCTCTCATCTGACCACCATTTTTGATATATAAGTAGTCAAGATTCATAGAACAAGGAATTCAAGGATGAAAAGTCAGGAACATCCCACAAATTCAGCAGTAATCAGAAATTTACAAGCTCCAAAATCAGAATCACAAGGGAAAACAACAAAAGAACGGCAATACCTGGAAGATAGTAATGTTTTATGCCAATCAAAATTCGCTAGAGAGAGAAAAAGGATCACCTCCTCATGGTGTGATAATCATCATGCCGCTGCGGCAGGAGATCTCTATCCATCAGCTCCCGGCGAAACTCCTTCACCGTTCTTTCCTCCTCTGGATCCCTCCTCCTCCCATCCCCCTTCTCTTCGATTTGCGGAGACCAGAAAGCCTCCGGCTTTCGCCCCCTGACCGCACGACGCCTCATCGCCGACGAAGGCACCGGCATCGCCGGCTCCTCCGATGAATCTGAGGCAAGACCGCAGCTTTATAAATCAGAAGCCACCGTGCCGTAGCTGTCGATGGGCTCTTAGTTAAATCATCCCTCAAATGACAGAGACGGGTGTGTGGGAGCTCGAGAAGCCCAAAAATGGTATATTTATCAATTGTGCTCTTGTCGTGATAGGAAGGGGAAAGAATCAAAAACAGGAGTGCGGAATTTTCGTGCTTCGAGTCTTTTGACTCCGAATTGTGGATTAGATCTCCCCCCCAAAAAAAGGCACCGGCCACCAGAAAGTAAAGGGAGGCGATGATAGATAAAATACGTAAAGTTGGCAAATTTAGGAAGCTGTTATTAGCACCACAGTTTTGCAGTTTTGAGCAGTAGCATGTATTTTCTTCTAATTTTTTTGTATTTTTTTTTAAAATAAGTCTTATATCTGTATTTTTTGGAAAAGAGTTCAACATAAAAGTTGTAGATCTCGACGAGATCTACAACTTTCGTGTTGAACACTTTTTCTAAAAATGCATGTACAAGACGTGCTTTGAAAATACGCTCAGGTTTCACGTCTTTTGTAAATATTTTTTGTACATATAATTTTAGGAAAAGTGTTCAACACAAAAGTTGTAGATCTCGCCGAGATCTACAATTTTTTTGTTGAACATTTTTTCTAAAAATAAATATACAAGGCGTATTTCCAAAAGACACGAAAAACTAAAAGAAAGTGCGGTGCGATTAATCAAAACTGCGGTGCCATTAATTAAAACTGCGGTGCTAATAACAGCAATAACAGCGCCCAAAATTTAAGCTTTTAATCTTTTAAGTTGGAAAATACGTAAAGAAAAATAAAATTTCATATTAAAACAGGATGTTGTCATGTGCACATCATAATAGATTATTTGTACATCCAAAAAAGAAAGGGCGTTTATATTGGCAGCCCGCATATCGATATCGACAGCTCAATTATAATGGCAGCCTAAAATATGGCTATTGGCAGCCCGATAGATACTGGCAGCCCAAACAATAAATTTTTAAATAGACATTTTTAGAAAAAGTGTTCAACATGAAAGTTGTAGATCTCGTCGAGATCTACAACTTTTATGTTGAACACGTTTTCTAAAAATGTCATATAGTCGGCATATTTTCAAAAGGCGCGGAACCCGGGCGGAACTATGCGAGTTCCGCCCGGGTTCCGCGCCTTTTGAAAATAGGCCGACTATATGACATTTTTAGAAAAAGTGTTCCACATAAAAGTTGTAGATCTCGACGAGATCTACAACTTTCATGTTAAACACTTTTTCTAAAAATGTCATATAGTAGACCTATTTTTAAAAGACGCGTGTTCCGCATTTTGGGCTGCTATTAGCGGTCATATTATGTATGTTTTTCATTATTTTTTGGGTTGCCAATATCGAAAGCTGGGTTGCCAATATAAACGCCCAAAAGAAATATAACTTCATTAAATATTGATTGGGTTCTATTGAGGTATATTTATAAAATGGTAACTGAAACTTATTAGATTTGGTGTGGATAGGAATGTAAGTCAAAATCAACCGGATCGCAAAATAAGTAGGCCGTGGTTAGGTTACGGTTTTGATTTTAGAAAAACCATACGGTTCGGTTCAGTTTATGATTTTGTGTGACAAATCGAAGCGAGTCGAACCAAAGCGAACCGTTGTGTATAAAAACAATTAATTTATTTATTAAATTTCACTAAATCATACGATTAATCATGCAAAAGTTAATTACATTTCATATTTTCATTAAATCATGTTAAACTGTTAAAACATGCGCTTCATGCTTTTGACTTTTGTGTCAAAAAGTTAATTATATTTCATTAATGATTAAACTCAAGGGCGAATCCAACACACTCAGGCGTGATTTTTCGCGGATTTCACCTTGCGATATAGAACTCATTTTTTGTGGGCCGCTTCTCCCTCGCGAGTCGCGATTTGCCCTACCCCGCTAACTACGCGCCTCTCTTTCGCCGTTCCGAGTACCGCGCACCATTCTTACCTCTTCTCCACCTTCGTCGTTTCGATCTCGGATCTCGTGTGGAGTGTTTCGTTCAGAAATTAGGGCAGAGGCGCAAGGAGACTGAGTGATAGTCGCAACCGCAGTCTTCCTGCATCCCGCTTGCATCTTCTGATAGGCATCTTCTCCATCTTCTTCCCTATTTCGAGGAATCCAGATGCATTTTCGAACAATCAACATTATCTTATTTCGTTGAGGTGGTTTCCAATTTCTCTGAATCTCTGAGATCATAACTTCATATTTCTCTTAATTCGATCAAAAATGACTCATATTGTTGTTCATCCCTTTTCATGTTTGGCGCTCTCTCATTTTCCCTTTCCAGATTCCAGTTCTTGCCTCATTGGACATTGTTGTTCGGCCTTTTCCAGATTCAAACCTCTTGCTGTCAGCAGCCCAGTAGGTATTTCTCTTATATTTTTTTAAGATTTTTTATTTTTTTGTTTTAATTAAGCATCTAAATTGTCGTTGATCTCTAATCAAGATATTTATCTAATCTAGATTTTTCTCCAAACAAATAATGCTGATGAATATTTCACTTTCCATTCATTTGATTTTGGAGTTCTGAAATGGTTAGGTGATAGGAATTGTATTCAGACAACACTTTCATGTTGGGTGGTTGAGCATCATTCATTGCACTATCCCTGATCTCTATCTATAAATCTTTATGTTTTATTACATTATTTAAACCACCAAAACCGAACCAAACCGAACCAAATATTTGGTTCGGTTCGGTTTGGTTTCAATGTTTGAGCGGTTCGATTCGGTTCTAAATTTTTGGAACCACATATGAGTGGTTCGGTTTGCGGTTTTGCTTACAAACCGAATCAAACCGAACCGTTACAGCCCGGAGTGTTCAACTGGTAGGCATCCATTAATCCGTTGAGAATTTAGCGTTATGCATATAAATATTCATGTTGGGTGCAACGTGGAGGTTGTTCCAAATTTGACGGCCACACGAGAAGCTTCGAGTGCACTAACATTCCCAAAGTGTTTTTTTTTTGTTTTTGGCGCCGGATTTTCAACGAATATTTTTGTTCCTCATGAGGTTACGCCGCTCGATTGTTGTAGAAGGAGCACGCCGCTCGTTCGCTAGTTTTTCTATGGCCGGTCAGGAAGAAGGAAAGGAGGTAGTTGTTTTGCGTGCTTCCGCTACAGATCACGGAGGAGTTCTTCCTGCTGCAGTTGATCACTTCCCGTCGTTGCTTTCACGTGGAGCCACCGCCGCTCGTCCTCTCTCCTTCTCGCCCTACTGCCGTGGTAGATTGCGAAAACCCGTTGCGATTTGGGTTGGAGTTCACAATCATGTGCCCCGCCGAGTGAGAGTCCGACACTCTCCCATCGCCGACCGTGAGTGTACAACCCCGTATCCGGCGATTGGGGTTTCGAGGAGCCAGACGGGTCGGCCTCCCTCTTTCTGAGACTCGGGCGAGCACTAAGGGGGACGGGGCTCTGCGACATTAAGCTCGCCCTGGCGAGTCCGACGCATATCCCGCAAGTAGGTCAAGCCTCACGAGCTCGGCGGTCGACGAACTGAGTTCGGCGTTGGTCGAACGGAGCTCGGGGTTCGTCGATCATTCCCCTTTTTGTCGACCTCCGGACAGCTCGCCGAGTCCGGACAGATTGGCGAGCTCGCAGCTCGCGAGCTGGGTAGTCCAAAACCGTGCTCGCTGCCCATGCCGAGTAGAGATTGCCGAGGGCAGCTCGCCCGTGGATCTGTGAGGTAATTTTTACCATTTTGCCCTCGCTGGCCTGCCCATAGCCTTTCAGAACAGCGGAGTTACACTGTTGGCATGCCAGCCTGGACTGCACATAGCCATTCAGAACAGCTGAGGTTGGCTATTTGCAAACCATTTTCAGAAATCTATAAATAGGACCCAAGGGGTACCTCAGAAAGCATGCTTCTTGTGCCCCCTTGCTCCATCTCTCAAGCGCTTTCTGAGGATACCTTAGCTTGGCCTTTGGCTAAGGAGGGGAAGCGCTCTAAGATCTTCTGGGTGTGTGGTGGGTCCTCCCCGCCGAGCCCTTGGGTCAGTTCTTCTTTGCTTCCTTTGTTGTTTTGCTTGTAGGAGAGAAGTAGGTGCGCGATCACCCCTTCCCCAAGGGTGAACTCCACAAGAGACCGAGTTTTCGGTTTCAACATTTTAGTGTGGTGAGCGTGAAGAGTGATCAGTACAGAAAATCTTCAGAGAGCTCGATGACGGGAGGGCAAGGAACTGACAGGTCAGACTCACCGCCCCTCCTCCTCTGGCCACGATGGGAATGTTCGAGGATTTCAGGAACGAGGTGCTGAGGCTCGTCAAGTTCGCACTCGGCGCGCAGGCCGAGTGCTCAACTCCAGCTGCTCAGAACGATGTCGCCCCATCTCTGGGCGAGGATGCCCCCGGCAGGCGAGCATGGAAGGAGGTCGCCGAGGAGGGCCGGTGGTGTAACGCCCCCGATTTTTTTGATGATTTTATTTGTTTGGGAACGTCAGATTTATGACGTCGTGGCGTTACTTTAAACGTCGATTTGACGGCGCAATGTCGTTAAGGCAATTTCGCGTTCGTGCGGTCGAGTAGGCCGAATTCTTGTTGTAATGGGAAGATTTTTCTTTTGGAATTTAAGTTAAGTAATTTTGGACTTGCTCGTCAAGTTTCATCGCAATCCGAGCATTTTTGGAGTCGCGGCGCGCGATTGAAGTTTTGGATTGTTTTTGTTCGTCGTATATTTTGAAGATTAATATCTCGGGAATGGCTCATCGGATTCTGGTTTTGATTTCGCCGTTAGATTTGTAGCATTGGTTTTCGCATTCGGTGCAAGTTTCGTTTAATTCGGCGCTCATTTGGGCTTCCGTGCTGAGTCTTCTCGAGAAGCTATGGTTCTACTCGATTAGCCCGTTTTAGATTTTACGCGGGCGCCGTTTTGAGGGTCAAAACGGCGTCGTATCAAAACATAGTCAACATGAAATTTGTTCGTCGCGACGAGATCTACAACTTTCATGTTGACCACTTTTCGATTTGAGGTCGTTTTAAACCCCTAATTCCGTTTTTTCTGCTATAACTCGAGTGGTGAGCTGCGACTCGAGTATATGCTGCTTCTACTCGAGTAAGTCATGTTTTTACTCGCGTAATGAGGCTCTACTCGAGTATATTGTGTTACTACTCGAGTAGGTATGTTATTACTCGAGTAGGTATGTTACTACTCGAGTAGGTATGCTGTTACTCGAGTTTGTATGCTGCTACTCGAGTAGGTATGCTGCCACTCGAGTAGGCTGTTTCAGTCTGCTTTAAGAGGCCGTTTTGAGGGTCAAAACGGCGTCGTATAAAACAACGGTCAACATGAAATATGTTCGTCTCGACGAGTTCTACAACTTTAATGTTGACCACCTTTCGATTTGAGGTCGTTTTAAACCCCTAATTCTGTTTTTTCTGCTATAACTCGAGTGATGAGCTGCCACTCGAGCATATGCTGCTTCTACTCGAGTAAGTCATGTTTTTACTCGAGTAATGAGCCTCTACTCGAGTATATTGTGTTACTACTCGAGTAGGTATGTTATTGCTCGAGTAGGTATGTTACTACTCGAGTAGGTATGCTGTTACTCGAGTAGGTATGCTGCTACTCGAGTAGGTATGCTGCCACTCAAGTAGGCTGTTTCTGTCTGTGTTCAGAGGCCGTTTTGAGGGTCAAAACGGCATCGTATCGAAAAATGGTCAACATGAAATTTGTTCGTCTCGATGAGATCTACAACTTTCATGTTGACAAACATTTGATTTGAAGTCATCCTAGATCTCTATTTTGGGTTCCCGCAAAACCGCTCGAAATAAACCGTTTTTGACAAAACTTTTTATATATATATATATATATATATATATATATATATATATATATATATATATATATATATATATATATATATATATTCTTGGACTTAGGTTTTAGAACCAAACTTCATCTTCTCCGTTATTTTTCTCCCGAACCAGAGCAACGAGCGAGAGAGAGAGTTTCTTTTTCGTGAATCTTCCGGTGGCCGCCGACGGTTCTCCGGTGCTCGAAATCTTCAACCGAACTTAGATCCGGAAAGCTCTCGCCGAGAGCTACGCTATCGTGGTAATTTCTTCCCCATTCCTTGAGTTTTTTCGTTAGGGTTTTTCGGCCCTAATCCCTTTTCCACCATTTTTGTCTAGATCTCAACCTCTCCCGCATCCTTTTGCCCCGATCTACGACGTGGAGTGATTCGGTGGACTTTTCCGGTAAAACCAAGGCAAGTGGTGGTTTCTCCTCGTTTCTCCTTGTCCGATTCGATGGTAACGACTATGTTTTTCATGTCCCCTAACATTTTCTACAATTATTCTTCCAAATTATTGCTATTATTAACCGTTCTGTTGATCACATGTCGTTATGATGTTTTGCCGTGCTATACTCGATCTTGTCTATTTATGTTTAATCATTCTTGAAGTGTTTTAGCGATGGTTTAAGTACCTTAGCTCTCGTTATCAAACGTGTTAGAGTTTAATTAAGATTGTAAATCGTTCCTAAGGGTTGATCAACCGCCTCTCGAGTCTAGAAATACCAAGTAGAATCTGTCAAGCCAAATCCTGAGATATTTTGTGTTGTGGTTTCTTTGTGTTCTTAAATGCGAGAGTTGGTGGACGATTCCACCTCTGCAGTGTTTGTCACCTTCATTAGTGCCCTGTGGAAGTCTACCTGGTTTTTGGATGTCTATAGTGTATGGTGGAGAGTATGAGACTCCTTCGCAGTTAGACGGATTATATATCCGTTTGGTGCCTTTTTGGGGGGTGTGTCCAAGAGCGACCACTTCGCCCGTATTTTTGGGTGGTGCGTCCAAGAGTGACCACTTCGCCCGTGCCTTTTTGGGGGGTGTGTCCAAGAGCGACCACTTCGCCTGTGTTTTTGGGTGGTGCGTCCAAGAGTGACCACTTCGCCCGTGTGTTCGGGTAGAGTCGACCACAGGTGCCTAATAAGGTTTTTTTTTTTGTATTTTTCTTTCTGGTGAAATAATCATGTAGCCACCTTATAGCCTTGTGCATCTGGTGCACCCTTGTGGACGTGAAAAATCACGAAGGAGTTCTTTTCCTATTGATGCCCTGTTTTCTTTTGTACTTTACTTCAATGCTTTTGGTCTTGGGTTGGTACCCCTGTTGACCTTTGTTTATTTTGGCTTATTACTTTTCCTGCCACTACTTGTACCTTCTTGTTGAGGTATTCTGTTTTTGGAATGCCTCAGGTTCATAGCTGTAGCAGTTAGCAGTGCCGGTGTTGGATTTCTGGCGGCAGTGTTGGTCATGGTTGTTGCCTCGTTATAGCGAGGTAGGTTGTTGTTGGTTTTGTTTTTACTAGTTCAGACATACTTTTGTACGTGGGTTCGTGTCAGCTTGTTGGCGCCCACTGATTGTTAGTTGTTGATACTTGCTAGCTGCTCATTTATTTAAAAGTGGATGTTTTACTTGCTCTCTGGGAGGATTTATGCTAGGAATGCATGTTATGTATTTTAAACTATAAAACCTACTACTACTACTTCATGCATTGCATAATTTGAAACTCTAACTTGTTATTTTTGGCGACCGTAAAAGCTATCTTCCCTACTATAATAAATTTAGAGTCTTGCATAGCATGAGTTGTCCTTTAGGGACGTTTTTACTCATGTAGGATGTTTGAGTTAATCTAATCAAGTATTTTTTCGCAGCGTATAATATATTTTGATTCGTGGACTAGATGAGCCACTAAGCCGAGGGATACGGCTAACTTCTGCACTTAATTGATTTTCCTTATAATAACTTAAAAGGAACCTTTCTTCATGATTAGTTTGGTATCTGCTTGAGCGTCTGCAGTTATCCCCTGCTGACGTGGCATCATGACGCGTATTTTCCCTTACTCTGATAAGCCTTATTTGCGGTGAAAATGCGGGTTGTGACAGTTGGTATCAGATGGAGGTTGCTTGACAATTTGTCTGGCAACCTTTCCTTGTTGGTATTAGGTGTTTAGCATCGTATCATACCACACACCGATATGTCATCAGCACGTCTCGGCTGAAGCACGAACACTACACTCATAGCATAACATGAAGTATATGTGGCATATTATGTAGTGTGGGATGCATAATATGTTTCTGTATATGGATCCACCTTAGGGGCAATATGTGAGGGTTATGTAGTATGAGATGCATAACCTCACCACATGAATGTGACTACCACGTTTCTTTTTCATTGCATGAGAATATCATGTAGTATGAGATGCATAACATTTTCATGCGTACGCCGCTCATAACATGCATTAGGGCCTTTTTAGAATGCATAGCACAATCATGCATAGCATAACACTGCATAAGCACAACGTGCCAAGCTAAGGATTTGCGGGATGACATATGTACACACATGGTTTTAAATCAAAATAATAATAATAATAAAGAATACATGCATTCATGTCATAGGTACAAGAGTCAATAGGATGAGAGAATATCATCCTAAGTAGGACATAACATCATTATAAAAATCCCAGAGCAAGTTGCAGCGTAAGCAAGTGTCTTTTAAGTATGGTCTGAACTAAGTGGTGTAGTCCTAGTTTAAGCTAGAGTTTTAATGAGGTGTTACATGTTTTTTTAGAATGTCGCATGAGCGTGTTACGACCAGGTCGACTCCCCAGTCTGAGGGCCAGTCGTCAGGTACGCGGCGTGAGGCGATGATTGTTGAACTACGCCAGAGCATGGAGACCATGACAGGTCAGATCGTGGCAAGGCAAGCACAGTTGCAGGCATTGTTGGCTACCACCTTAGGGCAGCATCCTGGTGAGCAAACCCCCATAGTGATTGGGTATGAGAGTGAGATCATTAAATTTAATAAGTTTGCTTCTGAGTTGAGAGCTGCTGAGGAGCGCAGGGTTAAAGGTTTCTTGGGCGGTCTCCAAAATGACATTCAACAGTTCTCCAATACTTACCAGTCTGAGACTAATGCGAGGACAGTAGAAGTTGCTCTTGAAGTTGAGACCATTGGATATGCTAAGGATCGTGATATGATACCGAGGAAAGAGAAGAGGAAGGGTGTTGAGCATGGAAGCTCTAGGGCATTTGTCACTTTTTCAAAAAAGAAAAGTGGAGAAATATGTAGCTTCTGTGGTCGACCTGGCCACCTTTTTGAAAGGTGTTTCAAGAGAAGTGCCACTCAAAAGAAGCAGCAGGTACTCTCCATCCAAGGAGTACCCAAGGGAGATCGGGTGTGCACGTTCTGCTCAAAGAAGGGACATGACGTGAGTCATTGCTGGTTGAAGGAAAAGACTTGCTTCCATTGCTGGCAGAAGGGACACCTGAAGACTTCGTGTCCCCAGGCCAAGATTTCTGTCGTGATGGAATAAGAGAGACCTTCTACACCCAAGAAGATTATGAGTTTCTTGGGCATGCCTGGCTATTATAGAAGATTCATGGAGGGGTTTTCGGTGTTGTCTGCTCCTTTAACTAGACTTACTCAGAAGAATACTGCTTTCATTTGGAGCGATAAGTGCGAAGAGGCTTTCCAAGAGTTGAAGAAGATATTATGCATTTCTCCTTGTCCGATTCGATGGTAACGGCTATGTTTTTCATGTCCCCTAACATTTTCTACAATTATTCTTCCAAATTATTGCTATTATTAACCGCTCTGTTGATCACATGTCGTTATGATGTTTTGCCGTGCTAAACTCGATCTTGTCTATTTATGTTTAATCGTTCTTGAAGTGTTTTAGCGATGGTTCAAGTACCTTAGCTCTCGTTATCAAACGTTTTAGAGTTTAATTAAGGTTGTAAATCGTTCCTAAGGGTTGATCAACCGCGTCTCGAGTCTAGAAATGCCAAGTAGAATCTATCGAGCCAAATCCTGAGATATTTTGTGTTGTGGTTTCTTTGGGTTCTTAAATGCGAGAGTTGGTGGACGATTCCACCTCTGTAGTGTTTGTCACCTTCATTAGTGCCCTGTGGAAGTCTACCTGGTTTTTGGATGTCTACAGTGTATGGTGGAGAGTATGAGACTCCCTCGCAGTTAGACAGATTATATATCCGTTTGGTGCCTTTTTGGGGGGTGTGTCCAAGAGCGACCACTTCGCCCGTGTTTTTGGGTGGTGCGTCCAAGAGTGACCACTTCGCCCGTGCCTTTTGGGGGGGGGGGGGTGTCCAAGAGCGACCACTTCGCCTGTGTTTTTGGGTGGTGCGTCCAAGAGTGACCACTTCGCCCGTATGTTCGGGTAGAGTCGACCACAGGTGCCTAATAAGGTTTTTTTTTTGTATTTTTCTTTCTGGTGAAATAATCATGTAGCCACCTTATAGCCTTGTGCATCTGGTGCACCCTTGTGGACGTGAAAAATCACGAAGGAGTTCTTTTCCTATTGATGCCCTGTTTTCTTTTGTACTTTACTTCAGTGCTTTTGGTCTTGGGTTGGTACCCCTGTTGACCTTTGTTTATTTTGGCTTATTACTTTTCCTGCCACTACTTGTACCTTCTTGCTGAGGTATTCTGTTTTTGGAATGCCTCAGGTTCAGAGCTGTAGCAGTTAGCAGTGCCGGTGTTGGATTTCTGGCGGCAGTGTTGGTCGTGGTTGTTGCCTCGTTATAGCGAGGTTGGTTGTTGTTGGTTTTGTTTTTACTAGTTCAGACATACTTTTGTACGTGGGTTCGTGTCAGCTTATTGGCGCTCACTGATTGTTAGTTGTTGATACTTGCTAGCTGCTCATTTATTTAAAAGTGGATGTTTTACTTGCTCTCTGAGAGGATTTATGCTAGTAATGCATGCTAGGTATTTTAAACTATAAAACCTACTACTACTACTTCATGCATTGCATAATTTGAAACTCTAACTTGTTATTTTTGGCGACCGTAAAAGCTATCTTCCCTACTATAATAAATTTAGAGTCTTGCATAGCATGAGTTGTTCTTTAGGAACGTTTTTACTCATGTAGGATGTTTGAGTTAATCTAATCAAGTATTTTTCCGCAGCGTATAATATATTTTGATTCGTGGACTAGATGAGCCACTAAGCCGAGGGATACGACTAACTTCTGCACTTAACTGATTTTCCTTATAATAACTTAAAAGGAACCTTTCTTCATGATTAGTTTGGTGTCTGCCTGAGCGTCTGCAGTTATCCCCTGCTGACGTGGCATCATGACGCGTATTTTTCCTTACTCTGATAAGCCTTATTTGCGGTGAAAATGCGGGTTGTGACAGGTGGTGCAAGCTCCCTGGGCGTGTGCTCTACCTCGGCTCGACAGGCGTAGGCTGGATCGACGAGTTGGGGTCGCGAGTTGCTCCAGCTCGCCCCGTGGGGGGAGGCAGCCCCTTTAGCGAGTTGGTTTCTTCTCCCCCGGTTCCGGAGGGGTTTAGGGAACCCGAGATGTCTTACTAAACCGGGAAGGGGGACCCGGTCCAGAACGTCTAATGGTTCGAGGATGTGGTTTCGATCCGGCAAATGTCGGACGGCTTCAAGTGCCGACTCTTCGCCATCACCCTCAAGGAGAAGGCGAGGGAGTGGTTTCACTAGTTGTCGGTCAGCTCCATCTACTGCTTCGAGGACCTGGACCGGGGGTTCATGTTGAGGTTCATCACCTCAAAGAGGAGGAGGAAGGAGTCGGTGTTGAAACCGAAAATCGATCTCGGTGGAGTTCTACCCTTGGGGAATGGGTGATCGCGCACCTACTTCGCTCCTACAAGCAAAATAACAAAGGAAAACAGGAAAGAACTGACCCAAGGGCTCGGCGGGGAGGACCCACCACACACCCGGAAGATCTGAGAGCGCTTCCCCTTCTTAGCCAAAGGCCGAGCTAAGGCACCCTCAGAAAGCACTTGAAAACTAGAGCAGGAGAGCCAGGGAGCATGCCTTTTGGGGTACCCCTTGGGTCCTATTTATAGTTTTCAGAATCTAAACTACCAATAACCAAACTGAACTGACCTGAAGTTACCAAAATGCCCTTGGTTGGTGAAAGTACAGCTAGATCTGATATACTCTAGAGGGGGGTGAATAGAGTATATGGTGCTTAAAAACTTTTTACAACAATTGTTGTAATCTGAGTGAACAGGGAAACAATTATTAAATCTAATCACAGAATAACCTACAACATAAATTAATCATAGATCTAAACTAATCACAAAATAATCACAGAACAATCACAGCCAAAAACAAAAGATAAAGACAAGCAATCCAGAAGACACAAGGAGCTATAGTGGTTCCCCTAAACTTGGGTACATCCACTCTTCTACCACCCTAGGTAGGAATCCACTGCAGGATGAGTTGATCAGGTGTCCTGGGCACCAATGAGCTTTTGATAAGGTGCTCAAAAACCAAATCAGATTTTTTGATCAGGTGTCTTGCCACCAATGAGCTTTTGACAAGGTGCTCAAAAACCAAACTCAAACTTTTGAAGGGAGTTTGAGAAACCCTTTACAAAGATGGGGATGAGAGATTTATGGAAGTCTTCTCTTTCTCAAACCAGATGAGAAGACTATGTGGATTTGATGATGTCAAAGCTCCCCCTGAGTTCTTGAGATGTTCAGGAAATGAAGCTTTACTGTAGGGTGATAGGCCTTCAGAAGTTGATCTCCAGCAGATGATGATTTCAGCAACAACTGAAATGTTAGGTGTCTGGAGTCTTGAAAGATGTTGGCCTTGAACACTTGAGACAAGAGAGATCAGAAGATTTCAGAAAGTTTGATCTCCTTGGATGTGTGTTCTTGAGAGAATTCTTTGAGACAGAGAATATTTTGTTTTTCTTCTTCTTGTCTGTGTTCTGAGTGTTCAGTGAGTAAGAGATTCAAAAAATCTTGTCTTTTATTCTCTGGTACTGAATAGAAAAACATCTTCTGTCAAGAATAGCCATTGGCCTGCATTAATTGCATCCTTAATTGCAAATGTCTTATGGAGGAAAGTCCAAAGAAACATTCCTTGATAATCCCTTGAAACTTGGTCCAGAATAAATGAAAACGGCTAGAAAATCTTCTGAATTAATTGCTGAATATCTCCTTAACTGTTCTGAATTTGAATCTTGAAAAATCCTTGAAGACATCAAAAAACGTCGAACTGAGCTCTGCTATCGTCGAACTGAGTTCAGCGATATGGACTTATACAACAACAAAAATATCGTCGATCTGAGCTCAAAGATCGTCGAACTGAGCTCAGAGATAGAGAGCCAATACTGAGTCAAGATCGTCGAACTGAGCTCGCAGATCGTCGAATGGAGTTCGACGATTTGTTGAAGTTGAGCTCAGCGATCGTCGAATGGAGTTCGACGATCTGTCAAAGTTGAGCTAGACGATCGTCGAATGGAGATCGACGAATCGTCGTGCTGAGCTCGACGATATGACTTAGTCTCAAACTGAAAATTCTGGGTCTTGAGGGCAGCTTCCAAACCTAGACTTCTAACTCTTAGACTCAATTCTAATTGACCTTTAGATCTATACAAGAGGTCAAAAATAGGTTTCCTAGAGACATAGTGATCCTGACCCAAATTAGTAATAGGGTGTTCCAACAATCTCCCCCTATTTGGGTTAGGATTACTATTTACAGAATTTGAAAAAATTAAATAACAACATACACAGCAACAAAACAGAAAAGCAAATTGCAGAACCACAGATATATATCACATCCCAAACAGAATTCAGAATTCAAAATGATTGTCACCTTACATTGTTATTTCTTCTCCTTGCTCCTTATGAGTTTGATTTCTCTATTAGGGTTGAGGGCTTCCTTCTTTGATCTTGTGTCATCCGCTGCACCTAAAGAGGTTTGTTGTTTGGGCCTGGGAACTACAGCTTCAGGATGCAGCTCCATGTATCTGTCAGAATCAAAGAATTTACTTGAAGCATATCTTTCCGACTCTTTCTTTCTCTGATCAGACAATGTAGTGATGTTGGAGGAGTCTCTGCCTGCTCTTTAGCTTTCTTAATCTGGTCCAGTGCAGCAAGCTCTTTCATCCTTGCAGTCCAAGCAGTTGGATTATTTTCAGGATCTTCAAATGGCACTGGTGGCTCATATCTATTTGATGGATTGTCCTGAGGAGGCCTGGATGAAACTACTTCCTTCAGTTTATAGGGAAAAGGACCAGAGGTTGTGTCAGATGAGATTTGTCCTTCCCTGGAGTAGGGATGTTTCCTTGAGTAACCTTTAGAATAAACCTGGACTTCTCTTTGATTTCCTCTGTAGTTTCCTCTTCTGGATTGAGAACCCCTAGACTGGCTTCCCCTATGATAGGATCTGGCATGAGGCTGATAGGGGGTTTGACTTCTAGCATAGGGTTGAGCAGCTGAACTTCCACCTGCACCTGCATCAGGAGGAGGTGGTGGAGGAGGATGAGGATGTTGAAATTGAGAGGATCCTTTTTCATATTTCCTCTTTTTCTTCATAGCTTTGAGTTGATTCTTTGAATACTGCATCCAGTGCTCAGTTATGGGGCCGTCATGAAGAATATAATATAGAATGTCATTATTGTCCTTGACCTTGGCTGGAGGTACTCTCTTCATGGCTTTGCTCCTTGCCTTTCTCTTTCTGGCAATGGTAGCAGAAGAATCATCAGAATCTGTCTTGAACTCATCACTTTCTGAACTTTGATCATCATAAAGAGCATCAATCCTTTTCATCAAATCTTTCTTGAGCTGGGTTGAAGCAGATGAGGCAGCAGAGGTTGGAGCATCAGCAGATACAACACTTGTAGTAATTGTAGTTGAAGCAGAAGCAAAGGTTGAAGCAGCAGTAACAGCAGCATATACTGAAGTTGTGGCAGTAGTAATAACAGCAGTTGGTGCAGCAACAGTTTCACTTTCAGAAACAACAATATCAACAGCAGGAATATCATCAGAAAACACAGAAGGCTCAAAATCATGTGCCTCTGTCATAAGGATATCAGCAGAAACTGGAACAACAGTAGCAACAACAGAAATATCAACAAAACTTTCAGCAGCAGGAGGGGCAGCAGCATCAGAAACATCAGCAATGCTTGCAGCAGCATATACTGAATTGACAAAAGAAGTTATGATGCAGGGGTCACATCATGAGAAGGGCACAAGGGCCTTGGAGAGATCCTCTGGGTGCTGGACAGCAACTCTCTCTGGCAAACAAGCTTTCTCTGGCAGACAACTGAAATAGGCTGAGTCAAATGCTGAAAGCAGAGACCTGAGGTCTATGGAGAATACTGCAACTGGAGGTCTAGCTGGAACTTGAGGAACAGCAGCAGCATGTACTGAGGAAACAGAATACACAGCAGGCAAGCTCACTTTATAGGGCATCTCCCCCTACCTAGATTCAGTCAAAGTTGGATCAAGGCACACTGCTGAAGGGGCTGCCTGAGGGAATAAGGAGGAGAGCCTGGCAGAAAGAGCTGCCACTGACTGGAGTAATGGAGCCAAGGAGGTCTCCAAGAGAAGAGATAGCCTGGGGGCTAGCAATTCATAGATTCTGTCAGCTAGGGCTGGAAGATCTACTTGCTCAGCAGTGACTGGAGCAGAGGTAGAGGATGGAGGTGGAGCTACTGGTGATGGTAGTGGAGAGCTAGTGTATGGGGGAAGAGATGGTTGAGGTGTGGGTAAAGTGGTGATGGAGGACAGTGGGATGGAGATAGATGATGTGAAGGTGGGTTGATCAATGATCTCTTGCAGAAGGTCTTGGTAAGAGGTTGATGATGAGGGTAGCTCAGGAGGTGAGGAGGGTGAGTCATCCATGAAGGAATCATCAAGGAGATTGAATGAGGGAATGGAGGGTGATATGGCAGAGTCTGGTTGAGAGTAGGAGTATAATGGATGGAATGGTTCTTCTGTTGTTGGTAGAATTGGAATTGGAGATGGTATTGATGTTGGAGAAGGGCTGGAGATGATGATAGTGGATGGAGTTTGAATGTTAGATGGGATTTGAATGGTGGATGGAATTGGAGAAGATGGAATTGGAGGAGGAGAGGCAGCAGCAGGCAGGTCATCTGCAGGGGCAGAGACCTGAGGGGAAGTGACTATGGCAGTCCTGGTGCCTGAAGATGTGCTGGAAGAGGGCCTGCTGAGCTTGATGATCTGCCTGTCCCATTTAACAAACAGGGCACATGATAGTCTCTTGGAAGCATTTATGTGTATCCCAGAAGATACTAGCAATGCAGGGCATTTGTTCTGCAGAAAAAGCCCTAAAATTCTCCCAAAATTCACAAAACTCTTGTTAATTTTCTTTTTGATTAGGTCAAAGAAGACCTCTCCCCAGTTCAGATTCTTCTTGTCCACTATGGCTCCCATTAAGCAGAGCTGATACCTAGAAATGGTATCATGAGCAAAGTGCTTAGCCAATAGGACCTTCCCAACTACATTAGCCAGGAATCTATATTCCACAAACAGATTCTTCTTCAGCAGCTTGCTAGGGTTAGCCTCAGAATGACCCATTCTTACAAGCAAGTCAGCATATTCCTCTCCAGATAAATCAGCAGAATCTCCACCAGTACTTAACTCAAAAACTTCTGTCAGAATTGCTGGGGTCAAGGGTACCTGTGTGCCAGAAATTGATCCAATGATTGTGTGTTGATCCTGATTGTGGGCAGTGTAGACCCACTCTTTAATCTCATCAGCAGCAAGTTTAATTCTAGTGGTCATGATTGTAGCAAGTTTCTGCTCTTTGAATATGTAACACCCCCTATCCGTCGCATAGTATATAGCAGTAGGTCCGGCCGGGGCCCGACGCCATATACCACAGACAGACCGGGTGGTTACGTATGGAAACCATCCAACCAATCTCAACGTCCTACACAGAGCATTCTAGCGGAAGCAGGTTATATAAGTTGTAAACAAGAACCCAGCATAAGAGCACGAATGTCCACTATTACAATAATTAGGAATGTATACAAAATACCCAAAAATCGGCCTTAAGGCCTTACAGAGTGTTCCACTTGTTTAATACATGATTTACAAACCTCGGCACGCAGACCGGTCATACATGAATAAAACAGAAAAACATTTCCACTTGAGCCTTCGAGGGCCAGCTTCGCAAAAAGGGCTTTAGCCCGCTACTGACTGCTTGGTCCAGCTGCACCTGCAAGCAACACACCACCGCACGGTGGCAAACAAGGCAACGGTCAGCAATGCTGACCAAATTATAACGATCCCGCCCCCAACTCGGGGCGGCGATGCTCCTTCCCTGCATTTCATTAGCACAAGCGAGCAATGCATATAACCATAGCCATTTCAACACAGACGTTGGCTCGTACGGCCACACGTCCCGTGCACTCAGGGCACATTCTCGGTGAACCGGTCGATGTTACGTCAATTAAAGCCATTAACATTCCGGACTCACCACCGCCACTTAGACGGCCATTCCTATGAGCAATTCGTCTTCCTGGTATTGGTCACGTCAATTTAAGCCATTGACCACCGAAGACCCCCATCTATGCCAACGGCGAGTGCCATGTAACTTTAGGTCTCTCTAACCCGAACGACATAGAGCGGGTACGGTTCCATCTAACCCGTGCTCACATCGCAATGACAATTTAAGCCATATGCGCGGGTCAAACTTTCACCGAATCCCATTCTACCGCAAATCACATAACCCTGTTATGTTCAAGTTGGCTCTCAGGCCACCAAGTTGGCAAGATCTCGTATCCGCCCAGTTTTCCGGGTGCACCTTTGGGTTAGTCCCCAAGGCTCCCTGCTGCAATCTACCGCGTAGAAAACCCGAAAAACACCCAATAGCACGGAGTCTTCTCCGGCCTTATGCAATGCAACATCACCGATCCGGACTAACATGTCCGGGTAGGCTTCAACCAAAATGCCTATGTCCGTTCTCGCATACGAACTCTAAACAACTGGGACTTTACATATCTACCCGAAGGAACGCCTCCAACTCTCCGCAAACTCGCGAGAGCGGGCTTCCTATGCTAAGAAAGAGAGCTATTAGTGCTCAAGATGAGGATCGTTACCCTTGCGTTCCTCTTTGGCGCCATCGAAAAGTAATCAGATAGAAATCACCGCACTTGCGTTGCCTCCGTGGATCCGGAGTCGGCTTGCGATTCGGAGCTCCGAAGCTCCTCCAATGGCGGATCTAGCTCCTCTTCCTCTTGCCTTAGCTCTTCTTTCTCCAAGGGTTTGGAGAGATGAAAAGGTAAGAAAAATGATGGATTTCAAGTCAACTCCCGGGTATATCCTCCCAGGAACAACCCCCAGCCATTGGATCTTCAATCAAGGAAACGAACGGCTTTGATTCGGGGCTGAAATGCCCAATCTGGACCGAACACGGCCTGGCACACGCCCGTGTCCAGGGCCGTGTGCCGCATTCGCCGTCAAAATCGAATCTCCTGGACACGCACACGGGTATCGAACACGCCCGTGTTCGAGCTGACACGCCCGTGTTCCAGCTGACACGGCCGTGTAGCCGGCCGTGTACCCCATGATTTTTCCCCCGTTTCCAACCCGAGCACTACACGGGTTCTAGGACACGCCCGTGTCCTTGCCCGTGTCACTTTGACACGCCTGGGCCCCCAGGCCGTGTACACGGGACATTTCGTCGAGTGGAGATCAACGACTCGATGACACGGCCTTGGACACGCCCGTGTCCTAGGCCGTGTGCCTTGACTCGACGATCGTCGAGTGAATCTCGACGATTTCACCTTGACGATCGTCGACACGGGTCGACACGCCCTGCGACACGCCCGTGTCGCAGGCCGTGTGCCCATTCTCGACGAATCGTCGAGTATAACTCGACGATTTCACGGCTAAGTGTCGACACGGGTCGACACGCCCTGCGACACGCCCGTGTCGCAGGCCGTGTGCCCATTCTCGACGAATCGTCGAGAATAACTCGACGACTTCGCGGCTAAGTGTCGACACACGCTTGACACGCCCTGGGACACGCCCGTGTCCCAGGCCGTGTGCCTTCAGCCAGAAACCAAAACTGGCCCAAAACGTCCCCCTTTGCTCCTTTGAGTTTCGGGGCGTTACAACTCTCCCCCTCTTAAAAGAATTTCGCCCACGAAATTACATAAAGGAAAGATATACAAAAACAACATTTGTACCTGAGCGGAACAACTCCGGATACTCGTCAAGCATAGTCTGCTCTCGCTCCCAAGAGAGCTCCTCACGACCGCAATTGTCCCACCGGACTTTGACCATCCTGATCTCTTTATTGCGTAGCCGCTTGACCTCCGAGTCCTCAATCCGCACGGGCTTGACCTTTGTCGTTAGCCCACTATCCACCGGCACTTGATCGACCGCGATCACTTGCGTAGGCTCTTACACCGCCTTCCGAAGCACCGAAATGTGGAACACATCGTGTAAACCACTTAGCTCCACCGAAAGCTTCAACCTATAGGCCGCTTCTCCAACTCGCTCCAGAACCTCAAACGGTCCAAGGTATCTCGGGCTTAGCTTTTTCAACCGTCGCACCCGCGAGACACCCTTGAACGGCTTGATCTTTAGGTACATATAATCACCCACAGCGAACTCCACGTTCCTGTGCTTGGCATTATAGTACTTTGCTTGCCGGTCCTGAGCGATGAGTAACCTCTCCCGAATGGTTCTCACCAAAGAAGTAGCATCATCCACTTCCGATCGCTTATACAACTTCGACTCGCCCGTTTCTAACCAAGACAACGGCGTGCGACATCTTCTACCATATAGGGCCTCGAAAGGCGCCATCTGAATACTTGCTTGGTAGTTGTTGTTGTATGCGAAATCCACCAAATAAAGGTGGTCCTCCCATTGCTTTCCAAAGTCCAAGACACACATGCGAAGCATGTCTTCCATGGTTCTATTGACCCTCTCGGTCTGCCCATCCGTTTGCGGGTGGAAGGCTGTGCTAAACTTCAGCTTTGTTCCCAACATTTGCTGCACCAGCCTCCAATCATTGGACGTGAACCGCCCATCACGGTCACTCACGATGCTGCGGGGCACACCATGAAGCCGTACTATATTATCCATATAAAGCTTTGCCAGCTTCTCCACCGGATCGTCCTTCCTATGCGGAATAAAATGCGACACCTTCGTTAATCGATCCACGACCACCCAGATGGCGTCGTTCCCCTTTTGCGACCTTGGCAAACCGTGCACAAAGTCCATAGAGATGTCGTCAAATTTCCACTCCGGAATAGGCAAGGACTTAAGAAATCCTCCCGGCTTTTGGCACTCCGCCTTTACTAAGGCGCAGGTTTGGCACTTCGCTACGTATAGCGCCACATCCTTTTTCAAACACGGCCACCAAAATAGCTTCTTTACATCACGATACATCTTCGTGCTCCCCGGGTGAATCGAGTACTTGGTATGGTGCGCCTCGTACAACAACTCCACCCGTAAATTGCCCACACTTGGGACGCACAGACGACCGTCTTTCCAAAGCAATCCGTCCTCCACGACGAATTGGGAATTTGACCCATCCAGAGCCTCTATCATGAACTGCTTCATATGAGCATCCATATCCAAAGCCTGCCGAATCCGATCAGCCAGGTCATATTGGACTTCAGTCCAATTCAGAACTGCTTCAGCACTAGATTGTCTATCCACACAAACAATCTCCAATGCCTCCAGCTCCTGCACCAACCGCTCATCATGCACTGATAGCCAATTCGCTTGAGCTGGGCTCGGCGACTCAACGCGTCCGCAACCGCATTCCCTTTGCCAGGCACGTAGTGGATCTTGAATGTATAGTCCCCCAGGAACTCCATCCACCTACGCTGCCGCATATTCAGATCTTTCTGATCAATCAGGTACTATAGGCTCTTGTGATCGGTGTAGATATCAATCTTCACACCGTACAAATAGTGTCTCCACAGCTTCAAGGCAAAAATCACGGCCGCTAACTCCAAGTCATGGACCGGATAATTCCTCTCGTGCACTTTTAGCTGTCTCGAGCCATAAGCTATCACGCTGCCGTGTTGCAATAGCACGCAACCCAAACCGCTGCCTGAAGCGTCGCTATATATCTCATAGCCTTCGGTCCCCACCGGCGAACTCAGCACAGGCGCCGTGGTCAACCGACACTTCAATTCCTCAAAAGCTCGCGCGCACTCCGGCGTCCAAACGAACTTATGCTCCTTCCTCGTCAAAGTAGTGAGAGGTAGCGCTATCCGCGAGAAGTTCTCTACGAAGCGCCTATAATAGCCGGCAAGCCCCAAAAAGCTCCGGACTTCTGCTACCGTAGCAAGCTCAGGCCACTCCCGTATCGCAACAATCTTCGCCGGATCCACAGCAATACCCTCTCCACTCACTATATGCCCGAGGAACGCCACTGAGGATAGCCAAAACTCGCACTTCGAGAACTTGGCATACAACTGGTTTCTCCTTAGCGTCTCCAACACCAAATGAAGATGCTTGAAGTGATCTTCCTCACTTTGCGAGTACACCAAAATATCGTCGATGAAGACGATCACGAAATGGTCCAAGTACTCCCTGAACGTCCTGTTCATCAAATCCATGAATACTGACGGCGCATTAGTCAGCCCAAACGGCATGACCGTAAACTCATAATGCCCGTATCTCGTACTAAATGCTGTCTTCGGGA
This sequence comes from Platanthera guangdongensis, assembly GCA_039583875.1. Taxonomy (NCBI): domain Eukaryota; kingdom Viridiplantae; phylum Streptophyta; class Magnoliopsida; order Asparagales; family Orchidaceae; genus Platanthera; species Platanthera guangdongensis. The sequence continues at coordinate 110,320,979 of CM077157.1, read as the reverse complement.
TATCACTCTCCCTTATCCGCAGCTGATAGTACCCAGACTTGAGATCTAACTTCGAGTACACCGTCGACCCGACTAACTGATCAAAGAGATCATCAATCCTAGGGATCGGGTACTTATTCTTCTCAGTCAGCTTGTTTAGCTCCCGATAATCAATACATAATCTCAAGCTTCCGTCCTTCTTCTTAACAAAGAGGACCGGTGCGCTCCAAGGCGAAGAACTCGGGCGCACATACCCTTGCTCCAACAACTCTTGCAGTTGAACTTTCAGCTCCGCCATTTCCTTAGGCGCTAGCCGATACGGAGATCGTGACACAGGCTTTGCACCTGGCACTAGCTGGATCGTAAAATCTATCTCCCGTTGAGGCGGGGCTCCAGGAAGATCTGCGGGGAACACATCAGGGTATTCTGATACCACTGAAATACAATCCAAAGCAGGCTTCGGCTTTGCAACCTCCACTAGTGTAAAGAACAGTTCTGCTCCGGCACGAACCACCTTCACCACCTGAAGAGCAGACATCAACGTCTTGCTCGACCCCTTTAAGCCCGTAAAAGTCGTCTCACGACTCGCTCCCAGCTTTACTTCCTTGCTACCGCAATCTATATGGGCTTGCTGCTCCGAGAGCTAGTCCATGCCAAATATGACGTCGAACTCCACTAACGGCAGTAAAGACGCCCGCAGGTCGAACTCCTGCTCTCCAATATGAATCTTAACATCGCAGATCCTAACCGCTCGCATCGAACACCCATTGGGCAACAACACATCCAACTTATCCTTCGCCATCGAAGAAGGGACTCCGATGCGTGATATAAATCCTTCGGACAAGAAGGAGTGTGAAGCTCCCGTATCGAAGAGTGCTCGTGCCGGATTTTCACAAATCAAAACAAATCCTAAACAAACAGTGGTAAGGTAACATATACATAACAAGTATTTAAATAAATTAACTTGCTATAAATTAAACCGTACCTGTCACCACATCGGCTTGTTTAATGGCCTCCTGTTGGCCAAGATTGTAGACCCTTGGTTGGGCCGGAGCATAGTGGGATGCGGTCGACTCCACCGCCTTTCCCTTCTCTTCGTAAGTAGCTCCAGGCCTCCTTTCAGACTTAGGACGTCCGCTCCAACAATCACGGGCGAAATGCCCCGTCTTGCCACAAGTAAAACACGCACCCGGGGTCCGACCCGTAGTCGCCCCAGAAGCGCCAGAAGGAGCTGGACCCGAAGTCCTATGCTTCTTGAAAGCCCTCCGATAGCCAGACTTTGAAGTAGTCGGCACTCTGAACTCAGATTTCTTATCAGCCAAGCCTTTCTTCGCTTGTACATTCTTCATGTCCTTCTCCAAGGACCGGGCAGTATTGACCAAGGTTAAGAAACCCTGCGTCATTGGCCCCGACAGTAATAATCTCAGCTCATCCCTCAGGCCTTCATAAAAACGATTAGTCTTGCGCTCCTCATCCATGATGGTAGAGCTCGCATAACGAATCAACCGCGTAAACTCGTGGAGATATTCATCCATGCTCCTCTCACCCTACACCAACTTCAGGAACTCATTCTCCATTGAGATCCTCTGAGTAGAAGGGAGGTATCTTGCTAAGAACAATCCCGAGAACTCTTCCATCAGAACGTCTATCAGTTGTCTACCTCTCAGATGATGCAGCTCCAATCCTTCCCACCACATCCTCGCTTCCCCGTCCAGCAGGAATGTAGCGATGGTGGTCATTTGCCACTCCTCCGTCTCCGTCGCTGTCATGACTCACTTCACCCTGGAGAGCCAGTCTTCAGCCTGAGATGGGGTTCCCAACCCCGAGAATAACGGAGGGTTAAAGCTCATTACATGCTTCAACTGCCTCTCAGTTGCCCTCCTTGGCACTAATGGTTCAACAACCACTTGCTCCACCCTCCTCGGCTCAGCCTCTTGAAGAGGTACTTGCTCCATCACAGGAGCTGGCTGCTGCGCTTGCCTCCCAGGCTGCGCATTGATCACGGCCAACACCGCTTCAGCCACCAATCTTATATTTTCAGCCGACAGAGGTGTTGCGGGAGCAACATCCGGTGCACTACTTGCCTCAGAAACTCGGCGTTCTGACGGCCCAACACCACTTCTGGTCACCTATAGTGGTACAAAACAACGTTAAGCGACCAAACAAATTGCAAACAGCAATTATAGGAACACGCAGGTTCCTCAAACACGAGTATTTTCATTCCTAAGTGGACATTCATGGGTTCTTTTACCGTTATAACGATGACGCACACAATGTGCTCACCACCCCTTAAAAAGAATTCGCCCACGAATTCACTTTAAGCCCGACCAAAACCAGTAGTCTGATACCAAATTGTAACACCCCCTATCCGTCGCATAGTATATAGCAGTAGGTCCGGCCGGGGCCTGACGCCATATACCACAGACAGACCGGGTGGTTACGTATGGAAACCATCCAACCAATCTCAACGTCCTACACAGAGCATTCTAGCGGAAGCATGTTATATAAGTTGTAAACAAGAACCCAGCATAAGAGCACGAATGTCCACTATTACAATAATTAGGAATGTATACAAAATACCCAAAAATCGGCCTTAAGGCCTTACAGAGTGTTCCACTTGTTTAATACATGATTTACAAACCTCGGCACGCAGGCCGGTCATACATGAATAAAACAGAAAAACATTTCCACTTGAGCCTTCGAGGGCCAGCTTCGCAAAAAGGGCTTTAGCCCGCTACTGACCGCTTGGTCCAGCTGCACCTGCAAGCAACACACCACCGCACGGTGGCAAACAAGGCAACGGTCAGCAATGCTGACCAAATTATAACGATCCCGCCCCCAACTCGGGGCGGCGATGCTCCTTGCCTGCATTTCATTAGCACAAGCGAGCAATGCATATAACCATAGCCATTTCAACACAGACGTTGGCTCGTACGGCCACACGTCCCGTGCACTCAGGGCACATTCTCGGTGAACCGGTCGATGTTACGTCAATTAAAGCCATTAACATTCCGGACTCACCACCGCCACTTAGACGGCCATTCCTATGAGCAATTCGTCTTCCTGGTATTGGTCACGTCAATTTAAGCCATTGACCACCGAAGACCCCCATCTATGCCAACGGCGAGTGCCATGTAACTTTAGGTCTCTCTAACCCGAACGACATAGAGCGGGTACGGTTCCATCTAACCCGTGCTCACATCGCAATGACAATTTAAGCCATATGCGCGGGTCAAACTTTCACCGAATCCCATTCTACCGTAAATCACATAACCCCGTTATGTTCAAGTTGGCTCTCAGGCCACCAAGTTGGCAAGATCTCGTATCCGCCCAGTTTTCCGGGTGCACCTTTCGGTTAGTCCCCAAGGCTCCCTGCTGCAATCTACCGCGTAGAAAACCCGAAAAACACCCAATAGCACGGAGTCTTCTCCGGCCTTATGCAATGCAACATCACCGATCCAGACTAACATGTCCGGGTAGGCTTCAACCAAAATGCCTATGTCCGTTCTCGCATACGAACTCTAAACAACGGGGACTTTACATATCTACCCGAAGGAACGCCTCCAACTCTCCGCAAACTCGCGAGAGCGGGCTTCCTATGCTAAGAAAGAGAGCTATTAGTGCTCAAGATGAGGATCGTTACCCTTGCGTTCCTCTTTGGCGCCATCGAAAAGTAATCGGATAGAAATCACCGCACTTGCGTTGCCTCCGTGGATCCGGAGTCGGCTTGCGATTCGGAGCTCCGAAGCTCCTCCAATGGCGGATCTAGCTCCTCTTCCTCTTGCCTTAGCTCTTCTTTCTCCAAGGGTTTGGAGAGATGAAAAGGTAAGAAAAATGATGGATTTCAAGTCAACTCCCGGGTATATCCTCCCAGGAACAACCCCCAGCCATTGGATCTTCAATCAAGGAAACGAACGGCTTTGATTCGGGGCTGAAATGCCCAATCTGGACCGAACACGGCCTGGCACACGCCCGTGTCCAGGGCCGTGTGCCGCATTCGCCGTCAAAATCGAATCTCCTGGACACGCACATGGGTATCGAACACGCCCGTGTTCGAGCTGACACGCCCGTGTTCCAGCTGACACAGCCGTGTAGCCGGCCGTGTACCCCATGATTTTTCCCCCGTTTCCAACCCGAGCACTGCACGGGTTCTAGGACACGCCCGTGTCCTTGCCCGTGTCACTTTGACACGCCTGGGCCCCCAGGCCGTGTACACGGGACATTTCGTCGAGTGGAGATCGACGACTCGATGACACGGCCTTGGACACGCCCGTGTCCTAGGCCGTGTGCCTTGACTCGACGATCGTCGAGTGAATCTCGACGATTTCACCTTGACGATCGTCGACACGGGTCGACACGCCCTGCGACACGCCCGTGTCGCAGGCCGTGTGCCCATTCTCGACGAATCGTCGAGTATAACTCGACGATTTCACGGCTAAGTGTCGACACGGGTCGACACGCCCTGCGACACGCCCGTGTCGCAGGCCGTGTGCCCATTCTCGACGAATCGTCGAGAATAACTCGACGACTTCGCGGCTAAGTGTCGACACACGCTTGACACGCTCTGGGACACGCCCGTGTCCCAGGCCGTGTGCCTTCAGCCAGAAACCAAAACTGGCCCAAAACGTCCCCCTTTGCTCCTTTGAGTTTCGGGGCGTTACAGAATAACTCCAAGATGTCCTGGAAATCCTGATCTGTCGTGCTGAAGGACTCCATGTCAATGTCAAAACCGGCATCAAATTTCATGGCGGCAAGAACAGCAACTGAAACGGCCATGATTACCTGCAAGGATTCAACAAACAAAGCGACCAAGTGTAGAAATGTTTGGAGGGAAAGAAAGTGTTTGCAGAGAAATCGAAAGCGCAAAAGGAGAACGACGACAAAAAATGAATTTTATATTAGGGTTCGACGCAGAAATGGAAAGATCGTTGAACTCAGTTCGACGATCGGGGCTTCTAAAGGAATCTCAAGAGTCTTCAACATCGTCGATCTCCGTTCGACGATATTGGAGAGCGTCGAGCTCTGTTCGACGATCGTTCAGAGAACAGAATCGTCGAGCGCCGTTCGACGATCGTTGACCCGAAGAGATAGTTCATACTATCTGAGAAACGCTGAACTCAGGTCGACGATGTCGGAAATCGTCGATCTCCGTTCGACAATCTGGGGGAAAATCGTCGAGCGCAGTTCAGAGACCAGAAAAACTCTAGACACTAAGAAAAATCAAGATGTTTGCCTAGTCTTGGTCAATTTTTAAACTTTTAAAACTTGGATATTATTTTAGACTTCCTCCATCTAACATTCCTAACTGATTTAGGAAGAAGGTGTGTTTCTTTTCATCTAAGGGCTTGGTGAAAATATCTCCCCTTTGTAAATCAGTTGGGATATATTGAAGTTCAATTTTATTCTTTTCGACATTATCCGTTAAGAAGTGATGCCTAATCTCTATGTGTTTTGTCCTACTATGGAGGACTGGATTTTGGGCTATAGAAATAGCACTGGTGTTATCACAAGATATTTTATACTTCTCTAAGTTGTAGCCATAGTCTAGGAGTTGGTTTTGAATCCACAAGATTTGTGAACAACAACTGTCTGCAGCCATATATTCAGCTTCAGCAGTTGAAGTTGACACATAAGTTTGTTTCTTACAAAACCAAGAGACAAGTCTGTCACCAAGGAACTGACAAGTTCCACTGGTGCTTTTCCTGTCAATTCTGCATCCAGCATAATCAGCATCAGAAAATCCAGTTAAATCAAATGCTAAATCTTTTGGATACCAGAGACCTAGATTTGGACAACTTTTAACATACCTGAGAATCCTTTTTACTAATGTTAGGTGTGACTCTCTAGGGCTTACTTGGAACCTAGCACATATACATATAGCAAACATTATATCTGGTCTACTAGCTGTAAGGTACAGTAAAGAGCCAATCATTACTCTATATGTTGTCTGATCAACATGTTTCCCATGTTCATCAGCATCCAATACAACATTAGTAGGCATAGGTGTTTTCATACAAGATGCTTCAGACATGCCAAATTTCTTAACCAATTCATTTGCATACTTGGTTTGAGAAATGAAGATGCCTTCAGCATGCTGTTTGACTTGCAATCCTAGGAAGAAGGATAGCTCACCCATGCTACTCATTTCAAATTTAGAATGCATTAGGTTGGAAAACCTTCTGCACAATTTTGAGTCAGTAGAACCAAAAATAATATCATCTACATAGATCTGTACTAGTAGAGTATGTGACTTATGGGTTCTAATGAAAAGAGTTTGGTCTACTCTACCCCTTATAAATCCATTTTCCAAAAGGAAGCATGCTAGGGTCTCATACCATGCTCTAGGAGCTTGCTTGAGACCATATAATGCTTTGTTCAACTTTAAAACAGAATCAGGATAAGTTGGAGAGATAAAACCTGGAGGTTGTCTGACATATACTTCTTCTTTGATGTCTCCATTGAGAAATGCACTTTTGACATCCATCTGATATACCTTGAATCTTTTATGTGCTGCATAAGCTAAAAAGATTTTGATGGCTTCCAATCTTGCAACTGGTGCAAAAGTCTGGTCATAGTCTATTCCTTCTTCTTGAGAATATCCTTGAGCAACTAGCCTTGCCTTGTTCCTTACAATTACTCCTTGATCATCCAGTTTGTTTCTGAACACCCACTTTGTTCCAACAATGGAGTGATCCTTAGGCTTTGGCACTAGTTCCCACACTCTGTTCCTTTCAAATTGATGCAACTCTTCTTGCATTGCAATGATCCAGTGTGGATCTTGCTCTGCATCTTGAATGGACTGAGGTTCAATTTGAGATAGGAAGCAGGTGTGCAATAGGTTTTGGTTGACCTGATTTCTGGTTTGCACACCAGCTGAGATGTCTCCAATTATTTGGGAAATTGGATGATCTCTTGATGTTACTAAATCAACATGGGGTGTTGATTGTTCACCAATCCGTGTTGTTATTTCCTCTTGTGGTACAACAACTGGCTCTTCAGGTTGTTCTTCAATATGTTGAATACTTTCTTCATCTTCACTGCTTTCATCCTTTTGAGTAACTTGTAACTTGTTCAAGTCTTCAATAAGAGAATGTTCCTGCAAAGGTTCTATTGTAGAAGAGATCTTCTCCTTGAAAGACATGTTAGATTCATCAAATGATATATGAACAGATTCCTCAATTTTTAGAGATGACTTATTATAAACCCTATAAGCCTTGCTGATCATGGAGTATCCCAGAAACACTCCTTCATCAGCTTTAGCATGAAATTTTGCTAAATATTTCTTGTCATTATTATGTATGTAGCAAATACAACCAAAAACTCTAAAATAATCAACTTTAGGTTTCTTCCCTTTGAGTAATTCATAGGGAGTCTTTCCCTTTAGTTTATGTATCAAACTTCTATTCAGCACATAGTTGGAGGTGTTCACTGCCTCTACCCAAAAGGATAGAGGAAGGTGAGCATCTGACAACAATGTAGTGGCAGATTCAATAAGGGTTCTATTTTTTCCTTTCAGCTACCCCATTTTGTTGAGGAGTTCTAGGAGCTGAGAAAGTATGCCTGATCCCTTCACTTTGAGAGAACTCTTGCATAAGAAGAGAATCAAACTCTGTCCCATGATCACTTCTGATCAGGGCAATGTGAGTATTGAACTCAATCTGTATACATTTGAGAAACTCTGTCAAACACTTAAAGTTATCAGACTTCTTCCTCAGAAAGAACACACAAGTGAATCTAGAGAAGTCATCTACAACTACTAAAGTGTAAGATTTCCCTCCTAGGCTTTGTACTGTGATGGGTCCAAAAAGATTCATGTGTAACAGATACAATATCCTACGTGAATCACTCTTATTAAGTGACTTAAAGATATTTTTAGTTTGCTTGCCTAATTGACAAGCCCTGCGGAGTCCTTCCTTCTTGTAGGGGCCAAAAGGTAGTCCTCTAACAAGGTTGTCCTTGGATAGCCTAGTAATAGTTCTAAGGTTTAAGTGTCCTAGTCTCTTATGCCATAAAATATTTGGTCTACAAACAGAATTGAACAGCAAATATCTACATCTGTTGAAAGAAAATCTACTAGATAGATATTACCTTTCTTTTTACCTGTCAACACAGTTGTGTTGTCCTCTGACTTGATCTTGCATAACGTTTTGCTGAAGGTCACCTGGTAGCCTTCATCACATAGCTGACTGATGCTTATTAAGTTGTGCTTCAGTCCTTCCACATAGGCTACCTTCTTGAATGTTACTGATCCAATCTGGACTGCACCATATCCTTTAGTTTGTCCAAAGTTTGAATCACCAAAGATGACTTTGGGTCCAAGCTTGGCTCTAAAGGATGTGAGGTTGTCCTTGTTTCCTGTCATGTTCTTAGAGCACCCACTATCCAAGTACCATTGCTGGTTAGATGTTGGATAGGTCTTCACCTGCACATAAGATAATTCATTTGTTTTTGACCCAGTTTACCTTGGGCCTAGGTTGATAACCTTTAAACTCTGAAATAAAAGACATCCCAGGTTGACTCTTATAACCTTCAGGATGATATCTCCTTGGAGGTATAATCCATTCAGTATAAGGGTTAAAGATTTGGGATGAAGGACCCTTAGGATTGGATTTTGATTTGCCCTTGAAAGAATTTCCAGAGCTCTGACCTTTGTTTGACGATCGTGGAGCTCCGTTCGACGATCTTGGGTCAGATCGTCGAGCTCTGTTCGACGGTCGACTATGGCATAGTTCAGGAACTTGAGATCGTCGACCTGAGTTCGATGATTTTGCTTGAGATCGTCGATCTGCGTTCGGCGGTCGTCGATCTCCGTTCGACGATTTCTGCTGGGACTTAGTTTTCTTGGGCAGATCAGAATTTTTCCTAGCTACCTCTACAACTCCCTTTCCTTTATCAGAAATGAACTTGATTGGAGTTGTTAGAACTATGGGTTGGCTGGATGAAGCACCCAAGCCCAGTGTACTATTAAATCTGGAGTTCACTGTGCTTGTGATGTCCATCAGCTTGATACTTCTCCCATTAAGGGATTCTTCAAGCTTCTTGGCCTCAGATAGCTCACCTTTCAGTGAAGCTATCTGCTCCCTACAGCCCTCCAACTCCTGAGAGAGTTTGAGGTTTTCTGACTTTAAGGTATTATGTTCAGATAAATGATTTCTGAGAGAGATAATTTCTTTCTCAGATTTTAGCAGGTCTAAACATAATGCTTTAAACTCAGATTTAAAGTCCTCTGAATTAAAATCAAAAGAACTAATTACCTGATCTTCTTCAGGTTGAGTCTCTGAATCTGACTCTGACTCTTCTTCATCTGAATTATGTTGAGAGACATTGATTGCCATCATGTAGAACTCTTTCTCTTCTGCATCATCTTCATCATCACTGGAGCTGGATGAGGCTTCTGACTCCTCTTCAGTCTCACTCCAGGATTCAGCAACAAACCCCTTTGTTGTGTGTTTGTTTTTGCTTGAGGAGGGTTTGCCATTGCCATTCCTCTTGGAGTCTTTCTCCTTTCTTCTTTCTTTCTTGTCCCTTCTGTCCTTGTTTTTGTTTTCTGGACAGTCAGGAACAATGTGCCCTGGTTTCCTGCAACCAAAGCAGACAATTTCCTTATTATTAATTGACTTATCATACCTTGGATTATCATGCTCCTTGTATGATCTCCTCCTGAAGTCCTTTCTGGCCATCTTGTAAAATCTTTTGGCCAACAGACTGAGCAGTTCATCATTGCATGTGACTTTGTCTTCAGGCTGATCTTCAGTTGCCTTGAAGGCTATTGTCTTCTCTTTTCTTGTGGCTGGTGAGGCAGCCTTCTGTTCTTCTTCTCTATTCTTAATGAGTAGCTCATAATATTTGAGCTTACCCAATAGAGCTTCTGTTGTGATCTCATTCAAACTTCTGGCATCCTTGATTGGCCAGATTCTTGAATCCCAAGTGCTAGGGAAGCACATTAGAATTTTGTCATTGAGTTCAGTTAGTGAGATCTCTTTATCCAAGGTCCTGAGTTCACTGACTAATAGACTAAGCCTGTTGTACATATCTCCAACTGACTCAGCTTCTCCCTTCTTGAAATTCTCATATTGAGATATGAGGTGGGATCTCCTGTCCTGTCTCTCATCAGCTGAGCCTGAGACTATTTCAGAGAGTTTATCCCAGATTTCCTTTGCTGAATTGCATTCAGCCACCTTTTGAAAGATGTCATCAGACATTGTCTGGGCTAAGATGTTCATAGCCTTGGCATCAACTACCTTCCATTTCTTGATATCAGCATCTGTTCCTGATGGAGGTAGAACAACATTTGTACTTGAGTTCTCTGGAGGTCTTGGACAAACTGTCAAAACTGAGTTAAAAATATCCTCGTCAATAGAATTCATGTATAATCTGATCCTTGCTTTCCAAAGTGCAAACTTGGATAAATTGCACACTGGAGGTCTGGTGCTAGCATAATCTTTGTTTTGGGCCATGATTTGTGAAAACAAAATCCAATAATAAACTCAAAAGAAAACATATCTAACTAGGAATCTTTGGGTTCAGGTGTTAGCCTGTACAACCACCAAGTTGTGGTATGTTTAACCAACCTGCCTCTGATACCAATTGAAAGTGCAGCTAGATCTGATATACTCTAGAGGGGGGGGGGGTGAATAGAGTATATGGTGCTTGAAAACTTTTTACAACAATTGTTGTAATCTGAGTGAACGGGGAAGCAATTATTAAATCTAATCACAGAATAACCTACAACATAAATTAATCACAGATCTAAACTAATCACAAAATAATCACAGCCAAAAACAAAAGATAAAGACAAGCAATCCAGAAGACACAAGGAGCTATAGTGGTTCCCCTAAACTTGGGTACATCCACTCTTCTACCACCCTAGGTAGGAATCCACTGCAGGATGAGTTGATCAGGTGTCCTGGGCACCAATGAGCTTTTGATAAGGTGCTCAAAAACCAAATCAGATTTTTTGATCAGGTGTCTTGCCACCAATGAGATTTTGACAAGGTGCTCAAAAACCAAACTCAAACTTTTGAAGGGAGTTTGAGAAACCCTTTACAGAGATGAGGATGAGAGATTTATGGAAGTCTTCTCTTTCTCAAACCAGCTGAGAAGACTATGTGGATTTGATGATGTCAAAGCTCCCCCTGAGTTCTTGAGATGTTCATGAAATGAAGCTTTGCTGTAGGGTGATAGGCCTTCAGAAGTTGATCTCCAGCAGATGATGATTTCAGCAACAGCTGAAATGTTAGATGTCTGGAGTCTTGAAAGATGTTGGCCTTGAACACTTGAGACAAGAGAGATAAGAAGATTTCAGAAAGTTTGATCTCCTTGGATGTGTGTTCTTGAGAGAATTCTTTGAGACAGAGAATATTTTGTTTTTCTTCTTCTTGTCTGTATTCTGAGTGTTCAGTGAGTAAGAGATTCAAAAACTCTTGTCTTTTATTCTCTGGTACTGAATAGAAAAACATCCTCTGTCAAGAATAGCCGTTGGCCTGCATTAATTGCATCCTTAATTGCAAATGTCTTCTGGAGGAAAGTCCAAAGAAACATTCCTTGATAATCCCTTGAAACTTGATCCAGAATAAATGAAAACGGCTAGAAAATCTTCTGAATTAATTGCTGAATATCTCCTTAACTGTTCTGAATTTGAATCTTGAAAAATCCTTGAAGTCATCAAAAAACGTCGAACTGAGCTCTGCTATCGTCGAACTGAGCTCAGCGATATGGACTTATACAGCAACAAAAATATCGTCGATCTGAGCTCAAAGATCGTCGAACTGAGCTCAGAGATAGAGAGCCAATACTGAGTCAAGATCGTCGAACTGAGCTCGCAGATCGTCGAATGGAGTTCGACGATTTGTTGAAGTTGAGCTCAGCGATTATCGAATGGAGTTCGACGATCTGTCGAAGTTGAGCTAGATGATCGTCGAATTGAGATCGACGAATCGTCGTGCTGAGCTCGACGATATGACTTAGTCTCAAACTGAAAATTCTGGGTCTTGAGGGCAGCTTCCAAACCTATACTTCTAACCCTTAGACTCAATTCTAATTGACCTTTAGATCTATACAGGAGGTCAAAAATAGGTTTCCTAGAGACATAGTGATCCTGACCCAAATTAGTAATAGGGTGTTCCAACAGTTGGGTCTGCCAACGGCCAAGCTCCGCAGTTTTGAAGGGCTATGGGCAGAACAGCGGGTGCAAAATAATAAAAAGTACCTCAGGGATCCAGGCGAGCTGGGGAGCCTGGCCGCCTCGGCAGATCCGGCTCGCCTACTGTTGCCGAGCTCCGTTGTGAGAGTGCGAGCTGGGACGGTGAGCAGGCCCATCCGTCGACCTCCATTAGTCGATCTCAGCCCGACGAATCTTAACATAGCTCGGCAAATGCCGGGCTCGCGGTCGACAAATTCCGAGCTCAGGTTCGGCTTCTCCTTGCCGAGCTCGCCCACTATCTTCAGATTCCTCTGCTAGGCTCGCCTGTTGTATGGACGATCTGAACTGACCGGTCTGGTTCCTGGTGACCTCACTCGCCGGATACGGGATTGTACACAATCCCCGCTCTTTTTGAGCTTGGCAAAGCTCAGAAAGAAACATCCAACCCCAAGTGTTCGGCGAGTGCGGGGTGGACTGGAGGGAATCTTCGGGTGGGGTCCACCTGTGGCTATATATATGCACCTACATACCTGCCTGACTCTTGCCATTCCCTTTGCTCTAATCCTGCCAAGATGTCGATCCCCAAGGATATTTAAGAGCGGCTTATGCGCGACCGTCAGGCCTCAGCTGCCCGCGTAGCCTCCCTGACAGCAGTCCTAGCTGCCGTGCCGCGAGGTGGCTCTGCCGAGCCTAACTCCAAGAAGATGAAAATATTCCCCCAGGCGGCCGAGCCCATCTATGACGACTTGAGGACCACTTTGGAGCACGGGATCGGCTCCTCCACTCTGCCTGCCCCTAAAAAGGGGAGGAATATTGTCGAGGTCTGTGACGGCCCAGACAACCACCCTGATGGCGCGGAGGACGTCGCACCGCGAGACGTCACCCCGCGAGCCAAGACCACTCTAGGGACTCGCAGTTCACGACTCCGGAGAACCGTCCCCGTGACCCGTCCCCTCCCTTTGGGACCATGGGGGTGAGCTCATAGAGGCCGAGCTTGCCGGTGCGCGCTCGCTCCCCTCAGCAAGCTGTCGTGACCACGGGGGTGGATCTGGAAACCATCCCCATCCCGGGATTCGAACTTCTCTCACCGGGAACGCGTGGCCCCGGTCGCGGGAAGGATCTGAGATTTATCCCTCCCCGCATCTCCTTTGAGTTGCCGAGCTCGTCAGGTAAACTTTGCTTGGATTCCTACCTCATGTGATTTTCCTGCATTCCTCCTTTTGCTGATGTTTGCCTCCACAGTTCCCCCCAGCCAATCTGCTGTCGAGGAATCTTCACAAGCAGCCCATTACTCTCCCCTCCCCTCCCCAAGCTCGCTGGACTCTTACCTAGGCCCCAAAGTGGATCAAGGAGAGTTGACGAGGAGGGAGGTTAAGCTTTTCAAGAAATTGGTGTGCGGGCTGCGCGAGGTGCAGAGGGTCAATGAGACGTTACAACCCGACTACGCGCGTCTTGCTGATGAGGTGCGAAGCGGCCAGGCTGGAGAGATGGCATCTCCTTCCCGGCTTGTGGATGAGATAGACGACGACCTCTCGGTGGCGCAGAGGAATTCGGGGAGGATCCGCGAGCTGCTCCGCGTGCGGTAGTCTGGGGGGCGGGAGCTGCAAGACCGGGGTAGATAAGAGGCGGCTCCTTTGCCGAGCCGACCGGTACTCGCCTCCTAGTCTTCCCCTCGCTCGCGCCCCCCGCTTTCATATTCCTGCACTTTGGTCTTTGTAATAAGTAACCTTAAAATATTCTTAGTCATGCGGCATTTAAATAATATATTGCTTTTCATTCGACTTAGCCTTGGTTGGAATGCGCCGGAAGTCGGCGAGTTGGGGGTTGGCGAGTTGGGATTGGCGAGCTTGGATGGCGAGCTGGACCGATTGGATAGTTTTACCCTCTGATTACTTTTTCTATAAATAGTCCCCCCACCAACCCCCGTACTGCTGCTTTTATTGCTTACTCTTTCTCTCTCTTCCTGCGGTTTTCTTCTTGTCTACTCGCGCTCCGCCTCCTCTCGCAAGCATGGGCAAGACCAATCCCGACGCTACTGGCCGCACCAAGTGCGCCCAACACTTCACCGATTACTGCTTCTTAGAGGGGTGTACCACCGAGGAGGAGCTCGCGAAGTTTGTTGGCGACTACGTTCCACCGGGCTTCAAGGCGCGCCGGCCGAGGCAAGGGGAGGCCATCAATACCTTCTACGACAACGCGCTCACTTTTCCCATCTCTCACTTTTAGGTGGGGTTACGCCTCCCCCTCTGGCCGGAGATCCGGCAAATTCTGAAATATTATGGCGCGGTGCCCGCGCAGTTGAACTCCAACGCCATCGCCATGATGGTGGCGTTCACGAGCTATCTCCGACAAGAGAGGATTGAGTTCAACCTAACAGTATTCAGGAAACTCTTCTCTTACAACGCGACGCCGGACGGGGTCGCCTACTTCGGTGGCTCACTGATTAAAGTTCGCGAGATCGCGAACAAGCACCATAACTGGATGACCAAGATCGCCTTTATTAAGGGCGATCTCGGCAACATCCCATACTCGCCGCAGCAGAAAGGCGAGGAGGTCTACCACCCCCCGACCGTGTCTGGCAATGATGCCGACCTCCATAAGTTTTTCCTCCACAAGGACTTCGAGGTCGCCTTCCTGCGAAGGGGCCTCGACGCCCTTCTCCCCGTCTTACCTGACGAAGGTATTGTTCTTCCCTCATTGCCGAACTCGCCAGGTTACCGAGCTCGCGACATTGCTGTTGAAAATCTAACTTTTCCCAAGTTTTCCTTGCATGGGAGTGGCTAATTCTTGTGAACCTGCCGTTCGCCAACTCGGGGTTATACCCGGGCCTCCTTGCTCGCGAGAAGGCGGCGGCGGCCTGCCGAGATGAGGCCGCCTTCTCCCAACCCTCTTCCAGCAAGAGGCGGTCTGAGGATGCAGGATCGAACCCGGCACACCGCCAACCATTACCCAAAAAGATTAAGAAAGTTGTGCTCGCTCCGCGGGGAAAACAACATCAATCCAGCCCCAAGTACATAAGCTCGTCTGAGACCATCCCCGACGCGTCACCTGAGAGCCCGCTGAAGGAGATCACCAGCAAAGGGATGAAGGGCGGCGAGGCTCCTGCTCCCGCGACGACAATCTCCCCACCTCCTTCAGCGAAGAGGGCGGCTCGCGAGCGTGGGGCGCCAAAACTTCATCCCCTCTTTAGCTTCGGGGGGCGGTGGAAGGACTCGGAGGGCGAGCCCATGGTGCAGTGGGATGAGCTGGCCCATTGGGTCTCTATCTGCACCCTGCACCCTTCCTGGCACGACCGCGAGCCCGCCACCAACCATGCTAAAAGAATTAGTGCCTAACCACCTAGAGGGGGGGTGAATAGGTGTAATTTTTCTTTTACTTTAAAGGCAGACAATCTGTTCTGTAATTTAAGAAGTAATTGCAAATTCTACAGCTATCAGCACAGCAATCACAAAAACAATCATACACAGAGTGCACACAGTGTTTATAGTGGTTCCCCAAGGTCTGGGTACATCCACTTTCCCCCTTCGCCTATCTAGCAGTGTAGTAGATTCGGCCTAACTTCTGCACTTCTCCTCAGATCCTCAGATCTTACAGCTTAGAACCCCAAATAGGTTCCTATAACTCAGAGTGACCTCACTCCTACAACTCAGACAAACTGCCCTACCTCAGCCTTCACCAAGGCCTACACTCAGAGAACACAGTCTCCTACAACTTAGGCACAAATACCTACCACTCAGTCTTCAACAAGACCTACACTCAGAGATCTAAATCTCTTACACTCAGCCTTTATAAAATAGGCTTACAGCTCAGATCCCTTAGGATCCTACAAACAGATAATAAAGGGTTTTAGGTTACCACTCTGTTCGAGAGAATGAAGAGGGCAACCTTCTTGATCAGTTCTTGATAGAACTGATTTCTGAGATCAACTTTGTCTTTGTTTTCTTCATGGCTTCTTGAGTCTGAACTCAGTAAAAGTTGATCTTCTTGAAGTAGTCCGGCTGACAACTTCCTTCTTAAGATGAAGAATTAAATCTGGATCCTTCTTTGCAGTCTGCTTCAGAACCTGCTTCTTAAGAGATTTGATTAAACAAGTCTCTTGATTTCAATTACTGGAGTTCTCTCTCTCCAAGTAAATCTGAAGTTTCTTCAAAATACTGATTTATAGTTTTCTCTGGATCTGTATTCTACAATGATTGATCGTCTTAACCGTCTCTTTCTGTTGAAGGAGAAAGCCTTTATATAGTCTTCCTCCATGGTAACCGGCTGATCCGGTTTCTAACGAACTTCTGACAGCTCTGACAGTTACAGTAGACCGGTTGAAATGGCAGCTGTCAAGTCATCCAGTCACTTCTTGAAAATTCTGTCTCTGTCTGAAAGTGTCGAGACTGTTCTTCATTATGTGTCGACACAAATAGACTAAGTGTCGACACAAGTGGACTAAGTGTCGACACATGCCTTGGTGGTGTCGACACAACTCCTTCTATTGTTGTAACAGCTTCTCGACATTGCCTTATGTTGAATGTGTCAACACTGATTCTGTGTGTCGACACAAATACTTCTTGATTTCTTAGTTGAATTCTGCTGTGTGTCGACACATCTCATTTGTGCCGACACAAGTACTTCTTTACTTTAACTGTGTTGAAACTTGCTGTGTGTCGACACAAGCCCTGTGTGTCGACATAGTTGATGTCGACAATGCCTTCAGTGTGTTTACACAGCATCCCGGTGTCGACACATTTGATGTCGACTAAGCTTCTCTGGGTGTCGACACTGCCTCTAAGTGTCGATACGATTTATGTCGACTATTCTTCGCAGTGTGTCGACACTGCTTGTATGTGTCGACACATTTATCCTGGTATCGACTCTGCCTTTCCTGGTGTCGACACAATTTACTCCAAGTGTCGACACAGCTTTTCTCCAATGTCGACACAAGTCTTCATAAGTGTCGACACTACTTCTCTAGGTGTCAACACATGGACTTAGAAGTTTTTTTGCATTTCCTGCAATTGCTTAACTTGCACATATAAACTCAAAACACATCAAATACACCTTGATGTATATCATTGAGTAGGGTGAGGCTTCTTCAAATCTGGTACACATTTTCCAATGTACCCAACAATCTCCCCCTATTTGGAGAAGTCATAACCCTTAGTTAATGATATACACCATTCATAACAAATACTCAATATGATGTATAACAGCATTATATGACAGGGTAAATACTAAACAAAACATGTATAAACAATCTTCACAGAATAACAATGTAACAGATTGAACATTAAACATTGTTTTGTTACAACTTCCAATAGTTTCATGAACAAAAGTTTACATAGATGTTTTAATACTAAAGATTACAAAATGTAAACTCAAGTAAATCTAATCTAATGCTGCTCTGGCTCCTTGATGACAATGCCCTTGCCTGATTGAATCTTTGCTTGCACAGGAACATCAGAGTCATCAGTAGGCTTCTTACCCTTTAGATCTTTCTTTTTCAGCTCTTCAGCCCTTATCTTTTGTCTTTCAAAATAATGATAAGGCTTGGGGAAATATTTGCTAGGATCCTGTGCATTAGGAGGTAGCTTCCCAAGTTTAGCCTTTCTTCTGTACTGAACAATAGCCTCTTGCCTGGCTTCATGTTTTCTCCACTCTTGTTTAGAGTACCATTTACCCCTTTCTAGGGTATTGTCCTTTGCAGCTTTCCAAGCAGTTAGAATGATATTTCTAGAAGTAGGGCTCCACTGCTCAAAATCTGGCCTTAACTCAGCCTGTTCTCTGAACCACTTCTTGGACAAAAGGGTTTCTTGTTCTTTCAATACTGCCTCTAGCACAGGCTGATCTACTTTCTCAATGATAATATTTTTATTACCCTCTGGAGGGCTATACATTGATTGTACTTCTTGATGAATCATTTCAAAATGTGCAGGAGGATAAATGACTTGAGCAACTTCAGCTGGCTCACCTCCAAAAATAGCAGGATGTATTCCAGATTCAGCTACATTGTCATCATCACAAAGGGGTGGATATCCAAGAGTGGCTCTGATGCTATTGGAAATCCATTTAGCATGATCAGAGCCAGCTTTGACTAGTACTCTCTCCCCCTTTATGACTTCTCTAGCCACATGATCTCTAAGATCATCCTTCTGAAACCTGATCTGTTCATCCATATAATTAACTCCATCTTTATAAAAACCCCTCAACTTCAGCAGCAGTCCAGAAATAACCTTTTGAGAATCTGTAATAGCAGTTTTTACAGCAGCTATGCCTTCCTGGAAATCCTTATCAAACTTTTCCTTATCAAACACTGGGTTGGCTTTAGAATTATCAGCAGTTGGGGCAGTTGCAATATTCTTTATTTCAGTAACAATTGCATTATGGGATTCAGTCAGATTATCATTCATTCTAATATGATTTTCTAAGACATATCCCTGTTTTACTGCTATATCATCCACCTGTGTCTTTATCTTTTCTAGATGATTGGTTAGATAAACCACTGCATTACCTCCTTTGTGGAAACAGTCAGTCATTTCCTTCTTAGTTTGATTTACTTCAAACCTTATAGATTTGATGTCTTGGGCCAAGGAGAATTGGAGATCTTTGTGAGTTTCATCCATATATTTCTCCATTGCTATTCTTTGCTCATCCAACTTCACTTATAAAGATATTAATAATGAGCTGTAGTCAGCTGTAGGGGCAGGTTGTGGAGCCACAGTTTGTAATGCTTTCTTGTAACTCTGGCTTCTTCTCTTGAAGACCATGAGCTTCCTTTTCTTTGCTTGAACCTCAGCAGCATCTTCAGATTCTGAGGTACTAGCTATGTCAACTATATCCTTTGGACTAGGAGGCAATTCCTTCTCAGTCCTTGGCAGCTCCTCATCATTCCTTGCAGTCTCCTCATGAGATCTCACATACTCCCCCTCAATATGTGCTTGCTCTTCCTCAAAAGCAGTTTTCTCCCCCTCAAAACCAGCATGCTCCCCCTCAATATCAGGAAATAGCTCTTCTAGAGTAAACTCCTGTTGAGTAGGGACAGGATAGTTTCTTATTTCTAGAGCATTATCAGTAACTGATGTATCATCCATGACAACATCTTGTGGTTGACTATGTAATTGAGTTTGCTGATCAACATCAATTAAAGACTCAGTTAATACTTCATTCTCAATATGGAAAATTGATTGATTAACTTCATGTATTACCTCAAGGATTGTTTGAGTTGCCATTTCACTGTCTAAGTGAGTAGGCTCTTCCATATGATGAGACTCCCCCTGGAGTGGATCCAGGGGAATGGGGCTAGCAGATGGTTGCTCCCCTGCCTCTGTGCATCTTCATTTCTTGCTGGTGACTGTCCAGCATTTCCAACCTCTCCATTATAAGAACTAAACACTACTTGCTCCTCTGAGCTACTGGATGATTCAGGAGCCATTATGGCTTTCTTCTTCTTCTGTGGAGGTGTTTCCTTCTCTGGAGTAGGCATGTCCTTAGTTAACACCCTATCCCATCTTGAGATAATTCTGATATCTATCCTCCTCATATGATTAATTTTAGAACTAGCAGCTTGGTTCATGACTTCTAGAATTGTTCCAGCTAGGTATAGACTCATAATTCTACCCAGATTGGGCTTCTTCAGACTTTCCTTAATCTTTTCAAACATCACTACTGACCAATCAGTTTTTAACTTAAAGATAATTCTTGTCATTAAGCTGAACATGTGAGCTGATATCCTATCATGCCCACCTGGCTTGCTCAGAATCACCTTTCCTACTACTTCTGACAAGAACTTTCCCTGCATATTCATGCCTTTCCTGTTAAAAACGGAGCCAATCTTCATGGTTGAATCTAGTCCACACCATTGCAGTGCATCCCTAGTCTTAGATGTAGGTACATCTTCCTCTTCTTTAGTTCTTGGTAGATGTAGAACTTTTCTTAGACTCTTCTGGGTGAGTTTTACTTTTACTCCATGAACTGCAGACTTGATTTTGAGTCCAGTATCATCAAGGGTAGCTGCACCAAAGAATTCGAGTACTTCCTTCTTCCAAATCTTGGTTGGCTCAGAAACTAAATACTTCAACCCGTTCTCAGTAATTAGGGTTACACCATCCTTAATTTCTTGTTCCGCATGGTCAAATGCATTCTGCACTAACTCATATCCTTCATTGACGTTCTCCTCGAGCTTTGGCGCTATTAGGGTTTTGAAAAATCTTGAATTTAGATGAGAGAGATGTCGACACTAAGTTTTGGTCTCGAAACTATTGAGAGCATGCCGACAAACAATGGTGAAGACCTATTTATACCTTTCTAAAAACGAAGGTGAAAAGGCGCGTCATAATCCTCTAAATGTGTCGACACTGTTGAAAAGTGTCGACACTGACTACTTAAGTCTCGACAACGGTGATGACTACCAAGTGTCGACACCAATAAAGTCGACAAAATTTATGTGTTGACACTTATGCATCTACGCTCGACGATTAGTCGAAACTCTACTCGACGAAATCTGTATTAAACCTAAGTGTCGACACCACTTCTAGATGTGTCGACACCTACTCTGGATGTGTCGACACCATTTCTCTGAAGTTTCGACACAGACTTTCTAGATGTGTCGACACCATTTCTCTGAAATGTCGACACCTACTCTATATGTTGACATAGACAACTTCTTGTGTCGACACTATTTTACTTAGCCAATTTTATTAAACTATTCTAAGTTCAACATTCGTAATTCAATTTTAAACTTATTGAATTTGGTTTCATCTAGAGGTTTAGTAAACATATCAGCAATTTGATAATTTGTTTTAACATACTCTAGTGAAATGTCTTGTTTCTCTACATGTTCTCTAAGAAAATGGTATCTAATTTCTATGTGCTTAGTCCTACTATGTGAGACAGGATTATTTGCAATAGAAATGACACTTGTAGAATCTCAAAACAAAGGTGTTCTACTTACTTGAATACCATAGTCTTCTAGCTGGTGCTGAATCCACAATAGTTGTGCACAACAGCTTCCTGCAGCAACATATTCTGACTCAGCTGTGGAGATTGCCACACTGGTCTGCTTGTTACTGCTCCAAGACAATAGTCTTCCACCTAAAAATTGATAGGTGCATGTAGTACTTTTTCTATCTTCCTTGCAACCTGCAAAATCTGCATCTGAATAGCCAGTCAGTAGAAAATCTCCATTCATAGGGTACCAAAGGCCTAGATTAGGGGTGCCCTTAAGATATCTCAAAATCCTTTTGACTGCAGTCAGATGAGATTCTTTAGGGCATGCTTGGTACCTAGCACAAACACATGTAGCATACATGATATCTGGTCTACTAGCAGTCAGATATAGAAGGGAGCCAACTATTCCTCTATACAAAGTTTCATCTACAGGTTTCCCTGCATCATCTTTGCTTAGAGACACGCTTGACCCCATAGGAGTTCTCATGGTAGTGGATGATTCCATACCATACTTCTTTATTAACTCTAGGGTGAACTTAGACTGTGATATGGACAAGCCATCTTCAGTCTGTCTAACTTGGAGACCCAAGAAGAACTTAAGTTCCCTCATACTGCTCATTTCAAATTTTCCTTGCATAAGTTTTGCAAACTTCCTGCAAAGATTACTTTCAGTAGACCCAAATATTATGTCATCAACAAATATTTGGACTAAGATTATCTTACCTTTAGATTCCCTAAGGAATAGAGTCTTGTCTATTTTCCCCCTTGAGAATTTGTTCTCAATGAGGAAACTAGACAGGGTTTCATACCAAGCCCTTGGGGCTTGTTTCAACCCATATAATGCTTTCCTAAGTCTATAAACATAATCAGGTTTGAGAGGATCAACAAAACCTGAGGGCTGCTCTACATAGACTTCTTCTTTTAAATTTTCATTTAGGAATGCTGATTTCACATCCATTTGGAATACCTTGAACCCTTGATATGTTGCATAAGCAAGGAACATCCTGATTGCCTCCAGTCTTGCTACTGGGGCAAAGGTTTGATCAAAATCAATACCTTCTTCCTGCCTATATCCTTTTGCAACAAGTCTAGCTTTATTCTTTACAATGATTCCATTCTCATCCAATTTGTTCCTAAAGATCCACTTTGTTCCAATGATGTTGTGGTCTTTGGGTTTACGAACAAGCTTCCAGACCTTGCATCTTCTGAACTGATTTAGCTCCTCTTGCATTGCATCAATCCAGTGTGGGTCTAGAACTGCTTCTTCAAATTTCTTTGGCTCCACTTGTGATAGGAAGCTGGAGCAAAGAATAGTGCTCAGATTCCTGCTTCTTATTTGCACTCCTTGTCTTGGATCACCAATTATCTGATTGGCTGGATGATCCTTTAAGTGTCTATTAGCTGGAGGTAGTCTTTCTTCAGGTTGAACACCTTCAGCCTCTTCATTAAGCTGCACCTCTTGGTTCTCTTCAGCATCTAGAGAGTCTTGGACTCCTCCTGGACAACAACCACCATTTTCCACTTCCTGATTTGCAGTAGAATCTTCTGCAATGGTAAGCTTGTCCATCCTCTCAGTTACACCTGTAGAACTGCAAACACTACTTGACAACTTACAGTTAATTAGTCTTGTTTCATCAAAGACTACATGTACAGATTCTTCTACAACTTGAGTAATCAAGTTGTAGACTCTATAAGCCTTACTATTGTTGCTGTACCCAACAAATATCCCCTCTTGGGATTTGGCAGCAAACTTGGTTAGATAAGACTTGCCATTGTTAAGTATATAGCACTTGCAACCAAAGATCCTAAAATAGGATAAATTTGGTTTTCTGCCCTTCACAATCTCATAGGGAGTCTTTTTGTGGCACTTGGTGATAGTAGCCCTATTGATCACATGACATGTAGTGTTTACTGCCTCAGCCCAGAAATACTCTGGGAGAGAAGTGTCACTCAATAGAGTTCTACCAGCCTCTATCAATGTTCTATTCTTCATTTCAGTAATACCATTTTGCTGTGGTGTTCTAGGTGAGGAAAATTCCTGAAAAATCCCAAAATCTTCACATAGTCTTGTCATACTTTCAGACTGAAATTCAGTGTCATGATCACTTCTGATTTTGACCACTGTACTGTTTAAGTCAGTCTGAATTTGTTTAACAAAACTATATAGGACAGTTGGAGTTTCAGATTTTTGTCTTAGAAAGAACACCCAGGAATATCTAGAATAGTCATCTACCACCACAAATATGTAGACCTTCCTACCTAGACTATGAACTGGCATAGGACCAAAAAGATCCATATGCAAGAGGTATAGACACCTCACAGAATCCTTATTTTCAAGGCTATGAAAGGTGGATTTGGTCTGCTTGCCTTTTTGACAAGCTGAGCATATCCCATCCTTTATATACTTAACTTGAGGACCATTCCTCACTAACTCTTTGCTAAAGAGTTGACCAATAGTCTTATAGTTAAGATGAGCCAGTCTCTTGTGCCATTTAACACAATGTGAGACTCTCTCATTAGCTACAAGACAAATAGGAGAACCTTTGTTCTCACACTCAAAGTTAAGACAATAAACATTTCTCTTCCTATATCCTGTCAATATGACATTTTAATCACTTGACCTTTTGATATGACATCCATTCTTAATAAATGAAATGTCATAACCCAAATCACTCAGCTGACTTATGCTTATAAGGTTGTGTTTCAAACCCTTCACATAGGCACTTGAGTGATTGTAATCTAATTACTAGAAATGTTACCAAAGCCTTTGATGATTCCTTTTTCTGAACCACCAAAGGTTACTTTAGGGCCATCCTTGATAGCTGTGTAGTCCTTCAGCAACCCCCTTGTTCCAGTCATGTGCCTGGAACATCCACTGTCCAAGTACCATATTGGGGGCATGACAGCTTGGACTCACCTACAACACAGATTACTTAACCTTAGAACCCAAATAACTTTTGGGTCCTTGGTGCAAGTTAGCCTGTACTTTAACAAATCTACATGTAGCTCTTCTAGCGAGCAGATTGCTACTCTCCTTGACACTAGCATTGTGCCAACAATCTAAGGCAAAATGACCTACCTTGCCACAACACCGGCACTTAAACCTGTTGTACCTTTGTTTAGGTACTACCCTGGCTGAATTATCTACAGTAGACTTCTTGTTTTGTGTTGGGGCTTTGCCTTTAGATTTGGACCTAGTAGTCCAGACAGTTTTCTTAAACCCTAATCCAGCCTTACCCTTTTGAGGTACAAACTCATCTATCAAGGGTAAACAGATTTAGGTTTAGAAAAACTAGCTACTATCTCTTTCTCTTTCTAAAGTCTAACCTCCAGATTTCTAATCTGGTCATTCTTGAATGTGATAGTACCCATCTGAATAACTGTAATGTTTTTCAGTCTGACTATCTCATTCAGTTTTTGATGTAGCAACTTCTCTGAATCTACTGCAGCCAACTTAAGATCTGTAATTTCCTTAGCTTGAGATTTGACCAAGTTTTTGCTCTTCTTAAGTGCCTGCAGCAAGTCTCTATATTCATAAATTAACTGATGAATATCTCCTTCAGATTCAGACCCACCCACATCACTTGATGCAGATTTATCTGACTCTGACTCAGTACTATAAATTGAACTAGAAAAACAACTTTGTATCTTACTTGGTCCAGGCTGATTCTGGCTCTTGTCTCCTTCAGATATAGCCATTAGTCCCTTGCACTGATGGTCTTCATGCACATAAATTGAGTTCATTAGCTGCATGAACTCATCTTCTTCCACTTCAACAAATAATCCAATGTAGGCTTCATCTTCTGATTCTGTTTCTGAAGATGACTGGTTTGTCAGACTCTTATCTTTCTTAGCAACAAAGGACTTTTCCTTTTTGCTCTTAAACTGAGTCTTCTTTTTGTCAGCTGACTCCTTCCTCTTTTCAGGACAGTCAGCCACTACATGTCCCTGTCTATTGCATCAATAGCACACAATCTTTGAAGATGTAGCTTTGCTTGGCTTGGACCTGCTTCTGTCATTCTTGGATGACTTTCTCTTCTGATAGTAGTCATCTTTTGGCTGAGAAGTGGAAGGCTTACACCTCCACTGCCTCTTCTTTAGAAATCTTTGAAAGTGCCTAGTAAAAGCAGCAAAGTCTTCATCACTTTCACTGCTATCAGAACTCTTGCTATCTGAATTATCTGTGATAGCCTCAGCAATTATTTTAGGTGGAGATGGAGACTTGCTTCTATACTTCTTAGTGGCTTCAGTCTTGAATGCCACAGACTTTTCCTTGTGCTCCACTCTAGTATTCTTCTCTTCCTCCTTTCTAGCCATTAACTGCATCTCATAAGATAGCAGTTTTTCAAACAAAGTTGGAGGAGGTATATCAGCAAGTTTGGCCACTTCCCTAATGGCACAAATCTTGGTGTTCCAGTCGTTAGTCAGGGATCTTAAGAACTTGTCATTCAGCTCATAGTTGCTGAAGACTCTTCCATAGGACATCAACTCATTAACAATCCTATAGAACTTCTTGTAATATTTTGTAATGCTATCAGACTTTCCTTGTCTGAATCTTTCATATTCCTGATTTAACATTGACTTCATATCTTGTCTTACTTCCTCTAATCCCTCCATATAGACTATTAATGTGTCCCACATTTCTTTAGTGGTTTTACAATGAATTAAGTTCTGAAATGTTGAATCATCAATGGCACTAACAATTATATTCTGGGCTCTCTTGTCCATAGTGGCCAGGATGATTTCATCTTTAGTCATTTCAGAAAAGTCCTTGGGAGTTTTCTGATTTGCATCCAGAATGGATATCTTCATTGGCACATATGGGCCTTCTTCGACTGTAATATATATCCTTGGGTCAGAAGCTTCCATAAAGAGTCTGACCCTCTCTTTCCATATGCCAAATATCTCTTTTCTACATATTGGCAATTTCATTGACCCCAGCTCCTTGTGATTTTCACCTGAACCCATTTTCTTGATTCTTTCTTGATCTTAAATCTGCCTTAAGGATCTTACTCTGACTGTTAAGTCCTTTCTTGAGGAACCTGGCTTTGATACCACTTGAAAGAATTAGTGCCTAACCACCTAGAGAGGGGGTGAATAAGTGTAATTTTTCTTTTACTTTAAAGGCAGACAATCTGTTCTGTAATTTAAGCAGCAATTGCAAATTCTATTGCTATCAGCACAGCAATCACAGAAACAATCAAACACAGAGTGCACACAGTGTTTATAGTGGTTCCCCAAGGTCTAGGTACATCCACTTTCCCCCTTCGCCTATCTAGCAGTGTACTAGATTCGGCCTAACTTTTGCACTTCTCATCAGATCCTCAGATCTTACAGCTCAGAACCCCAAACAGGTTCCTACAACTTAGAGTGACCCCACTCCTACAACTCAGGCAAACTGCCCTACCTCAGCCTTCACCAAGGCCTACACTCAGAGAACATAGTCTCCTACAACTCAGGCACAAAGCCCTACTACTCAGTCTTCAACAAGACCTACACTCAGAGATCTAAATCTCTTACACTCAGCCTTTATAAAATAGGCTTACAGCTCAGATCCCTTAGGATCCTACAAAAAGATAATAAAGGGTTTTAGGTTACCACTCTGTTCGAGAGAATGAAGAGAGCAATCTTCTTGATCAGTTCTTGATAGAACTGATTTCTGAGATCAACTTTGTCTTTTCTTTCTTCAAGGCTTCTTGAGTCTGAACTCAGTAAATGTTGATCTTCTTGAAGTAGTCCGGCTGACAACTTCCTTCTTAAGATGAAGAATTAAATCTGGATCCTTCTTTGCAGTCTGGTTCAGAACCTGTTTCTTAAGAGATTTGATTAAACAAGTCTCTTTCTTGATTTCAATTACTGGAGTTCTCTCTCTCCAAGTAAATCTGAAGTTTCTTCAAAATACTGATTTACAGTTTTCTCTGGATTTGTATTCTACAATGATTGATCGTCTTAATCGTCTCTTTTTGTTGAAGGAGAAAGCCTTTATATAGTCTTCCTCCATGGTAACCAGCTGATCCAGTTTCTAACGAACTTATGACAGATCTGACAGTTGCAGTAGATCGGTTGAAATGACAGCTGTCAAGTCATCCAGTCACTTCTTGAAAATTCTGCCTCTGTCTGAAAGTGTCGAGACTGTTCTTTATTATGTGTCGGCACAAATAGACTAAGTGTCGACAGAAGTGGACTAAGTGTCGACACATGCCTTGGTGGTGTCGACATAACTCCTTCTGTTGTTGTAACATCTTCTCGACACTGCCTTCTATTGAATGTGTCGACACTGATTCTGTGTGTCGACAAAAATACTTCTTGATTTCTTAGTTGAATTCTGCTGTGTGTCGACACATCTCATTTATGTCGACACAAGTACTTCTTTACTTTAACTGTGTTGAAACTTGCTATGTGTCGACACAAGCCCTGTGTGTCAACACAGTTGATGTCGACAATACCTTCAGTGTGTTGACACAGCATCCCGATGTCGACACATTTGATGTCGACTAAGCTTCTCTGGGTGTCGACACTGCCTCTAAGTATCGATACAATTTATGTCGACTATTCTTCACAGTGTGTCGACACTGCTTGTATGTGTCGACACATTTATACTGGTGTCGACTCTGCCTTTCCTGGTATCGACACAATTTACTCCAAGTGTTGACACAGCTTTTCTCCAATGTCTACACAAGTCTTCATAAGTGTCGACACTGCTTCTCTAGGTGTCGACATATGTACTTAGAAGTTTTTCTACATTTCCTGCAATTGCTTAACCTGCACATATAAACTCAAAACACATCAAATACACCTTGATGTATATCATTGAGTAGGGTGAGGCTTCTTCAAATCTGGTACACATTTTCCAATGTATCCAATACATGCTTACGCCCTCAGCTTCTGTCTCTATGGCCGGGAGGATGCCGAGGCCTACAAGAATATGACACTGCGACAGCTCGGCCATGAGGGCCTGCTGGCCCATCTGTGGGCCATGGAGCTTTATCACATGCTGACCAGCCGCAACTTCGGCCTCAGCAACCAGCTCCAAAAAGCTGAGCAGGCCCGCGACGTCGCCAAGGACAAGGTCGCCGACCAGTCGAGGAGGCTCGGCATCGCCGAGGGTCTTCTCGCCCAGGCCGCCGGCAGATTGGTGAGTATCGGGATTCCCCTTCCTTCTTTTGAAATATTTTGCGCTGTTACTAATAAACTTTTCCTGTCAGGACGCCAAGGCTGCCGGGGAGCTGCGGGCTCGCAATACCGAGTAGGATGAGGAGATCGGCCAGCTTCGCGTCCGGCTTGCCGAGCTGGAGGGGGCGAATGCGAAGCTGAAAGAGGAGAATCAACACCTCAACCGCGAGGTCTGCCGCCAGGCGGAGATCTTCTTCCCGCCCAGCGGCGCCGATCCTACCCTCCCCTACAAGAGGCCAAGGATTTTTGGCTAGGCCGACCTCGCCGAGAGGCTGCGGATCAACTCCATCCAGGCTGCCGAATGCACCCTCCAGATGATGGACACTGTAGTGCTGGTGGAGGGATGCGAGGAGATCTCGGTCCGGGACCTGATGTCGAGCCTGTTCCCGGCGACGCCTCCCAGCGAGATCAGTCAGGAGAAGGGGAGGACCACCAATCTGGCAGGGGGGCTAGGTCTAAATGTATATACTTTCTTTTGTTTCCTCGCCGAGGCGAGCTCCACCTATAAACATCACTGTTTAATGAAATAGATTTTTGATTATAGTCAAGCCATTCTCTTCTTTCTTCTTTTTTCTATTTTCTATCCTTGCTGCGTTCTGCCCGCCCGCAAGCCCTTCTCCAGGCGACCTCGCGTAGATAGACTTCGAGTAGAACAATCGCTAGGACCCCCCCTGAGAGCACCTTTTGAGAGTTCGTCAATCCTCAGGGCTCGCCAGAGCTCGCTCGCGAGCTGTCCATAGCCTTATTCAACAAATAATCAAGTTCACTATAATTTTTCCAAGTAAAATATCGTGGGGGCAGGGCGTCTTGGCGGGATCCGCCTCCCTTAGCGAGGTCCAAGGGTCTGGCTCGCCAATTCTTAGGATTCGCCTCAACTCGCTTGCGAGGAACACATAATCTCACCTATCTGGAAACCAAATTCACCAAATTTTCCTGAGTGAAATATAGTGGGGAGACGAGGCGGCCCGGCGGAATCCACCTCCTCCTAGCGAGGTCCCAGGGCCTAGCTTGTACCCTTCTGCCGAGACTGGGGTGAACTGGCGAGCCCGAGCTCGCCCATGCCGAGCTCTCCACTCTTACCTTTAGAAGAGGAACTTGTTATACACTACCTGGGGAGTGTAGGACTTCTCTGAGGGACTTACAGCCCTGCCAGCTAGGTGAGCCTGACAACGGGATCTGCTTGGGGTCCAAGGCTGATACCATCGAGTGACTTCCAGCCCTGCCAGCTGGGTGAGAGCCTGACAGCGGGATCTGCTCGGGGTCCAAAGCTGATACCATCGAGGGACTTCCAGCCCTGCCAGCTAGGTGGGAACCTGACAGCGGGATCTGCTCGAGGTCTAAGGATGACACCGAGTGACTTCCAACCCTGCCAGCTAGGTGAGAGCCTGACAGCGGGATCTGCTTGGGGTCCAAGGCTGATACCATCGAGTGACTTCCAGCCCTGTCAGCTAGGTGAGAGCCTGACAGCGGGATCTGCTCGAGGTCTAAGGATGACACTGAGTGACTTCCAGCCCCGCTAGTTAGGTGAGAGCCTGACAGCGGGATCTGCTCGGGGTCCAAGGCTGATACCATCGAGTGACTTCCAGCCCTGCCAGCTAGGTGAGAGCCTGACAGCGGGATTTGCTCGAGGTCTAAGGATGACACCGAGTGACTTCCAGCCCTACCAGCTAGGTGAGAGCCTGACAGTAGGATCTAATCGGGGTCCAAGGCTGATACTATCGAGTGACTTCCAGCTCGGCCAGCTAGGTGAGAGACTGACAGCGGGATCTGCTCGAGGTCTAAGGATGACACCGAGTGAATTCCATCCCTGCCAGCTAGGTGAGAGCCTAACAGCGAGATCTGCTCGGGGTCCAAGGCTGATACCATCGAGTGACTTCTAGCCCTGCCAGCTAGGTGATAGCCTGACAACAGGATCTGGTCGAGGTCTAAGGATGACACCGAGTGACTTCCAGCCCTGCTAGCTAGGTGAGAGCCTGACAGCGGGATCTACTCGGGGTCCAAGGCTGATACCATCGAGTGACTTCCAGCCCTGCCAGCTAGGTGAGAGCCTGACAGCGGGATTTGCTCGAGGTCTAAGGATGACACTGAGTGACTTCTAGCCCTGCCAGCTAGGTGAGAGCCTGACAGCGGGATCTGCTCGGGGTCCAAGTACACTTCATTTATTCAGGCAAACTCATTGCGACAGTATTGGCATATTAAAGAACTTTCATTAAGAATTAAAGCACCGCTTACACATTTCAAGGGAAAAAATGTTTTAAGTCGTCGCCACTGCAGGTGAGACTTAGGGTCTCGCCCTCCACATTTTGGAGTCGATACCCCCTGATCTCAAAGCTTCTTTTACAATAAATGGACCTTCACAGCTGGGGTTGAGCTTCCCCATGGTTGCCGACCTCCCTGCTGCATCCACCTTCTTCAGCACCAAGTCCCCCTCCACAAATTGCTTGACTCTGACGTGCTTGTCAAAGTAATTTGCCATCCGCCTCTGCACCTCTTCCTGCCGGAGGGCGGAAAGATCCCGCAGTTCTTCCACCATGTCAAGGGAGAGCCGCAGCTCCTCCTCGTTCTCAGCCTACCATTCTTCCTTGCCTTCCCTGACCGCAACAACTCGAGGTGTTTGAACTTCAAATTCCACGGGGAGCACTGCCTCGCACCCATGAGAGAGTTTGAAGGGGGTTTCTCCGATAGCTGTGTTGGGGGTGGTCCTCAGGGCCCAGAGAACTGTGGGGAGCTGCTCCACCCAGCTCCCCTTCAGATTTTCCACTTTCGTTTTAGGAGGTTGACAATGATCTTGTTCGCGACCTCCACTTACCCGTTGCTCCTGGTGTGATGGACCGAGGCGAACCTGAGATTGATTCCAAGCTGCTCACAGAAACTAGTGAACTCAGCGCTGGTGAATTGGGGCCTATTGTCCGTAACAATGGCCTAGGGCAGCCAATGGCGGCAGATGATCTCTCCCCAAACAAAGTTTCTGATAACCTGGGAGGTCACCTTGGCCAACGCCTTCACTTCCAACCACTTGGAGAAATAATCGATCATTACTAGCAGGAACCTCCTCTGCCCACTGTCCTGGGGGAACGGTCCAACCAAATACATTCCCCAAATGGCAAAGGGCTAGGGGGCTGTGATACTTTTGAGTCGCTGAGCCGGCTGTAGCTGGAGGGGGGCAAACAACTGGCATTTATGGCATCTTCTTGCGAACTCCGTTGCGTTGCGGCCTAGGGTGGGCCAGAAATACCCTTGCCTGACGATACTCCCTTCCAGGGTCCGACTCCCGGAGTGACTCCCACACTCCCCGAAGTGGACTTTTTCCAAGATCCTTTGCACCTCTCCCTCGGCCATGCAACAAGCTAACATTCCCGAGAGAGTCTTCCTGTACAGCTGCCCGTCCTGGAGGAGATAATACGCCGACTTGTTCCTGAGCTTCTTCTGATCCACCCCCTCTGGGTACTCTCCAGTGGAAAGGAAAGTTGTGACTGGGTCCATCCATGAAGGCTGCTGATCTATCTCCATGAGCTCCCCTTCTTCGATGGAAGGGTGGAATAGGTCAGTGATCGTACCCCCCACCCGGGGACCATGCTTTGTCAGTTGATCGACCTGCTCATTCTCCTCCTGGGGCACGTGTTGGATGGAAAAAGTTTGGAATGTGTCGATGACCCCCTTTACCTTGGCCAAGTATAGCCGCAGGGTAGGCACTCTTGCCTCGAACTCCCCGTTGATCTGGGAAGCTACTACAATGGAGTCGGTGAGGACCTCCACATCCAATACCCCAAGTTCTCTAGCCAGGCGCTGCCCTGCTATCACAGCCTCATACTCGGCCTGATTGTTGGTGATGGGAAAGTGCACCACCACAGTCTGCTCAATTCTAATCCCCTAGGGGCTCTCCAGATCACTCCTACTCCTAGAGAATGCCTCCCAGAGGCGCCATCTACCTTTACCTTCCAAGGGGTTGGACGAGTGAGCTCTTCCTCTACTACCTCGATCACATAATCAGCCAAGAAATCAGCCATTGCTTGAGCTTTGATCGAGAGGCGGGGGAAGAAGGAGTCGTCGAATTCACTCAACTCCACCGACCACTTGGACAGCCTACCAGAATGCTCCACCCCCTCGAAGATGTTGCGAAGAGGATGGTCAGTCGCCACTCGGATTGAGTGTGCCTGGAAATAGGTCCGTAGCCTTCGGGCCGAGATGACCAGGGCGAAGGCTAGCTTCTCCAAAATGGGATATCGGAGCTCGACCTTCCTTAGGACCCGACTTACGTAATATATGGGTAGCTGCTTCTTCCCCTCTTCCCGAACTAGAACGGAACTCAAGGCCTCCGCCCCGACCCCGAGATACAAAAACAGGTCCTCCCCCTCCTTTGGCCCTTGGAGCAGCGGAGCCTGGGTCAACTGTATCTTGAGGGCCTGGAATGCCTCCTCGCACTCCTTGGTCCATTTAAATTTCTGACCCCCCTTAACGTTTTGAAGAAGGGGGAGCACTTCTCCCCAGCCAGAGAGAGGAACCTACTTAGCCCTGTCAGCTTCCCTGTCAGCCGCTGCACCTCCTTAGTGTTCCGCGACGACCCCAGCTCCATGATAGCCTTGACCTTATCAGGATTCGGCTCGGCCCCCGTAGGGGTGAGGAGGTGCCCCAAGAACTTTCTCCTGCTAGCCCCGAAGACACACTTCAGGGGGTTCAAACGCATCTTGTACTTGCGCAGGATAGCAAAGGTCTCCTCTAGGTCCTGGAGGTAAGAGTCCACATCCTGACTCTTGACCATGAGGTCATCTACGTACACCTCCAGGTTCCTCCCCTTCTGCTCTTTGAAGACCCTATCCATCATCTTTTGGTAGGTCGCCCCTGCATTCTTTATCCCGAAGGGCATCATCTTATAACAGTAGAATCCATCCCCCGTGATGAACGAGACATCCTTGATGTCCGGGGGTGCATCCTGATTTGATGATAACCTGAAAATGCATCTAGAAAACTCATTACAAAAAAACCAACGGCTGAGTCAACCAGCACGTCGATCCGAGGCAAGGGATAATAGTCCTTAGGACAAGATTTATTAAGCAAGGAGAAGTCGATACACATACGCCACCAGCCATCTCCCTTTTTAACCATGACTACATTGGAGACCCAGCCGTGGTATTGGATCTCGGACACGAAGCGGACCTTGAGAAGCTTTGCCACCTCCTCTCTGTTGGGCTCCGTCAGCTTGTCCGCGGTGGACCTCTTCTTTTGTTAGACGGGGCGTGTTCCCAGGTCCAAGTTGAGGCGGTGGCAGGCCACATCCGCGTCAACCCCCAGCATCTTCGCGGTGCTCCATGCGAAGATGTCCATGTTCTTTTGGATGCACTCCAGCATCCTGCCTTGATCCTCTAGGGTCATCCCTCTGCTGACGGGGACCTTCTCTACCCTGCATCCACGGGTGTGGACCTCCAGCTCCACCACCTCTTCTGCAGCTTCCAACCGGGACTGCTCCCCCCACTCTTCAACATCCCTCTCCTCTGGGACGAGGACTTCCGCCTCCATCTCTTCCTCTACGACCATCGCCTCGGCCGACTCCTCCTGACCTCCTGCTGCCTTTTCCATGACGCAGCTCTTCGCCTCCAGCTCCTCCCTGCCAGCTTCCTGCTCCGCCTCCTCCATCCTTCGCTTCATCTCCTCGGCTCCCTCCTGCCAAGAGATGGAGTTCACGGCGGTGACATAGCATTCACGCGCCACCTTAGGGTCCCCCCTGACCCTGACCTGAATCCCCTTGGCATTAAACTTCAAGCACTGATGGAATGATGAGGGGACGCAGCGGAAGACACTGATAAGGGGCCTCCCGAAGATGGCATTGTAGCTGCTGGGGGCATCCACGATGACGAACCTGCAGTTCCTCGACTGCCCCCCCAGGGTGACATGGAGGCCTACTCCTCCCTCTACTTCCTTTCTCTCCCCCGAAAATCTGAACAAGGGTCCATCCGAGGCCAACACCCTCTTCACCTCCACCTTTATCGCGTCAAACGCCTTCTTAAAGACGATGTTGACGGAGCTTCCATTGTCAACGAGGATCCTGGAGACGGTAAAGTTTTTGATGGTCGTCTGGATTACCACCGTATCGCAAAATGGATCCTCGTGATCTGGCATATTGCTCCTGGAGAAGGTGATCCTCTCTTCTGGGGGTGGGGTTTGGGACGTGGAGGCAACACTTCGACGATACATGGTATGGAGGCTCGCCCTCCAGGAGGCCTCTACCCCCACCCCCATGGATCACCCCGATCCCTCCTCGGGTCCCGACATCCACCCGGTCTTCGCAACGGTCCTCCTCCGCCCGAGGCAGGAACTCCTCGATCCTCACTTCCTGCCGTCTCTGCTGCTGCTGCTGCTCCCTATTCCCTCTCATTTCGAGGAACTCTAGGCACGTGGCTGTGGCGTGCCCCTCCTCTTGATGGAAGTCGCAATAGGGCAACTCCACCCTAACTTCTCTCCTCCTCCTCCTTGCTACTCTCCTCCTCTCCCCTATGGCTATGACCATAGCCTCTTCTTGATCGGGGAGTCGTGGCCTCTGGGCCTGCCTCCAGCCCGGGGGGTGGAATTGATCTTGCCCCCCTTGATGGCAATCCATTCCTTGGTACCCTCTCTGTGGCCCTTGCCCTTGCCACTCGGGCCTCCAGCCCAACCGACGGTCGGGCTCCTGATGCCCCACTTGGGCTGTTGCTGCCCTTAGAGCTGCCTCTGCTCCATCTGCTAGGGCTCTCCTCTCCTCCTGTCCTCTTCCTCCTCTCGACTCCTTCTCCTCCTCCGTGGCCCACTTGGTCAGCTTCCGTGCAAACTCCGGTTTTGACGCCTCCCCGTCAACCTCTCTTGCCGACCTCTCCATCAGCTCCTCGTAGGAGAGGGGGGGATTCTCTTCAGCTCCATCCTAAAGAATCCCTGCTGCAGGCCCAGGGTGAAAGCCATCATCAGACTATGGTCTGGCATCTCCTGGACCTGCGTGACCTCCTCCTGGAACCGGTCCACGTAGCTTGCCAGAGTCTCGTTCACTCCTCGCTTGATATGGAACAGGGACTCCGACTCCTTCTTCCTCCTCTTCGAGGTAGTGAACCTCAGCATGAACCCCCGGCGCAGGTCTTCGAAGCAGTAGATGGAGCTGGCCGACAGCTGATGGAACCACTCCCTTGCCTTCTCCTTGAGGGTGATGGTGAAGAGTCGGCATTTGAAGTCGTCTGACATCTGTCGGATTGAAACTACGTCCTCGAACCATTGGACGTGCTGGATGGGGTCTCCCTTCCCGGTGTAGTAGGACATTTTGGGTTCCCTGAACCAATCTGGAACCGGGGCAGAGGAAACCAAGTCACTGAAGGGGCTTCCTCCCCCTACTGGGCAAGCTGGACCATCTTGCGAGCCCAGCTCGCCGAACCGGCCTCCGCCTGCCGATCTGGGGAAGAGCTCGCGCTCGGGGAGCTCGCACACCTGGCCTTCCTCAGCAACCTCCTTCCCAGCTCGCCTGCTGGGGGCGTCCTCGCCCAGAGAGGGGGCAGCTGCGATCTGAACTGCTGGAGTCGAGCACTCGACCCTCGTGCCGAGTGTGAACTTGACAAGGTTAAGCACCTCGTTCCTGAAATCCTCGAACATCCCCACCGTGGCAAGAGGCGGGGGGGGGGGGGGGGGGGGGCGAGTCCGGTCCCGTCATCGAGCTTGCTAAAGTTTTTCTGTGCTGACCACGCTCAACGCTCATCACACAAAAATGTTGAAACCGAAAATCGGTCTCGGTGGAGTTAGACCCTTGGGGAAG
This sequence comes from Platanthera guangdongensis, assembly GCA_039583875.1. Taxonomy (NCBI): domain Eukaryota; kingdom Viridiplantae; phylum Streptophyta; class Magnoliopsida; order Asparagales; family Orchidaceae; genus Platanthera; species Platanthera guangdongensis. The sequence goes on along the minus strand of CM077157.1, from coordinate 110,284,989 downwards.
GGGTGATCGCGCACCTACTTCGCTCCTGCAAGCAAAATAACAAAGGGAAACAGGAAAGAACTGACCCAAGGGCTCGGCGGGGAGGACCCACCACACACCTGGAAGATCTGAGAGCGCTTCCCCTCCTTAGCCAAAGGCCGAGCTAAGGTACCCTCAAAAAGCACTTGAAAACTAGAGCATGAGAGCCCAGGGAGCATGCCTTTTGGGGTACCCTTTGGGTCCTATTTATAGTTTTCAGAATCTGAACTGCCAATAACCAAACTGAACTGATCTGAAGTTACGAAAATGCCCTTGGTTGGGTCTGCCAATTGCCAAGCTCCGCTGTTTTGAAGGGATATGGGCAGACCAGTGGGGGCAAAACAGTAAAAAGTACCTCATGGATCCAGGCGAGCTGGGGAGCCTGGCCGCCTCGGCAGATCCGGCTCGCCTACTATTGCCGAGCTCCGTTGTGAGAGTGTGAGCTGGGACGGCGAGCAGGCCCATCCATCAACCTCTATTAGTCGATCTCAGCCCGATGAATCTTGACATAGCTCAACAAATGCTGGGCTCGCGGTCGACGAATGCCGAGCTCGGGTTCGGCTTCTCCATGCCAAGCTCGCCCACTATCTTCAGATTCCTCTGCTAGGCTCGCCTGTTGTATGGATGATCTGAACCGACCGGTCTGGTTCCTGGCGACCTCACTCGCCGGATATAGGGTTGTACAGTCGCAGTCTATGTTCCACATCAAGCATGGAGTGAACGAGACCTTGGGGAGCTATTTAGATCGGTTCTAGGAGGAGGTCACCCAGGTCCAGGAGATGTCGGGCCATAGCCTGATGATAGCTTTTACCCTGGGGCTGCAACAGGGTTTCTTCAGGATGGAGCTGAAGAGAGTGCCCCCCTCTCCTACGAGGAGCTGATGGATAGGGAGGCAAAAGAAGTTAACAGGTAGGCGTCAAATCCGGAGTTTGCCCGGAAGCTGATTATGTGGCCACGGAGGAAGAGAAGGAGCCAATAGGCGGAAGGGTGCAGGTGGAGAGGAGAGTGGAGCCTCGACAGAGGGAGCAGAGATAGCTCCAGGGGCAACAACAGCCTAGATGGGGGCGACTGGAGCCGGACCATCGGTTGGGCTGGAAGCCCAAGTGGAAGACCAGGGGCCACGAAGATGATACCAAGGAAGGGATCACCACCCGGGGGGCCAGGATCAATTCCACCCCCGGGGGTGGAGGCAGGCACAGAGACCTCCCCTGCACAATCAAGATCAGGCTATGGCCATAGCCCTGGGGGCGAGGAGGAGAACAACGCAAAGGAGGAGAAGAGAGGTGTAACGCCCCAGATTTTTGATTGCGTACGCATGATGGGCATTACGTTGGCTTTGGCCGTTGTTCGAGCATGGTTTTCCCGCGGGCTTGCGAGTGGCTGTTGTGGTAGCCGAGTTGCACGATTCCCCAGCAAACCGGAGTCCAAATTGGGGACTCGGTGAGGCCTCTTAGGGAATGTTTGCACTTTTTCGCGCCCGGGAAATGTTGCTCAAAGCGAGTTGCTGGTACAGGAAACAAAAAAATGGTAAAAAGTTCTTAAGGCAAAAATGGTCTAGGACGACACAGAAACATTTTTCAAAACAGGGAAAAATGGTCATTTTTGTGCGAGACACGCCCCCTGACACGGGCGTGACCCAGGCTGTGACCTGGGCGTGACCTCCTTGACTCGACGAATTTTTCTTGCGTCGAGTTGAGCTCGACAAATGGGGTACACGCCCCGTGACACGGGCGTGTCACGGGCCGTGTCCCGCTTTGTCGAGTGTCGAGTGTCGAGTGTCGGGTGTCGAGAGAGGGTACACGACCTGTGACACGGGCGTGTCACAGGGCGTGTTCAGCTTGTCGAGTGTCGAGTGTCGCGTGTCGAGTGTCGAGTGTCGAGTATCGAGTGTCGCGTGTCGAGAGAGGGGACACGGCCTGTGACACGGGGTGTCACAGGGCGTGTCAAGCTGTGTTGAGTGTCGACACTTTGTGTCGACGAGGTGTCGAGACACGGGCTACACGCCCTAGGTCACGGGCCTGACCGACCCGTCACGGGCGTGTACCCGGCCGTGTACCGTGTGGATAAACTTGGAATTGCCGACTTTCTGCGCCGCTTAAGGTACACGCCCTGTGTCACGGGCGTGACACAGGGCGTGACCGACCCGAAAATCGAGTTTTTCCAGTTTTTTTGTGCCGTTCATTTCCTTGAGTCTGCATCTAACGGTCCAGCTCTGTTCTGGAGGAAATAAGGCCGAAACAGAGAATTGTTCTTCTCATTTTCACCTTCTCTTCATCTTCTTCTTCATTCTCAAAAAGGAACTCTAGGGAGCAAGGCTCAAGCAAGGCAAGGAAAGAGAGGAGCAGCCGTCGCGGCATCATCTCGGTTCAGGCAAGCGGTGTTCGTCACCCTTGCCAATCTTGATTTCTTGTTCTTTGATTACTTGCTCTTTCAATTTCCCTATGCTTATTTTGTTCTTCTTGATTCAATTGCCTAGTTTGTTCTTCTTGATTCAAATTATGCTTATTTTATGTAAGTATCAGTCCTCTTGCTTCTGAGCAAATTTCCCTATGCTGAATGACTTTGATCTTCCATGTTTCGTTTTGTTAGTTATCAAGTCTATGTTAGGTTACTTCATGTAGTTCTCTTGTTCATGTGATTCATGTAGCTCTCTTGATTTTATGTTTATGTAGCAATCGAATTTATGTGCTTCATTCTTATTCATATCAAACGCATGTGATTCTTGTTCCAAACATGTGATTTATGTAAGTAAACTCTATCATGTGATGAAATTCATCAAACTCTACGTTGGCAATTTGTAGTCATGTGTGAGGATGAAGGAAAGAAACGTGTTACCTTGGGTTATGGGGCGTTTTGCGAGGCGAATTGTGAACCATGGCAGGAGCGTTTGCGTGAGAAGTCTGCAAGGGGTGGTGTGGTTTCAGCCTGTGGCCACCGGGTTTTGGTTTTTGTGGTTAGAGAGACCACTTTGGCCCCGATTTGGGCTGGTTTTGTTTGGTGTGTTCCACGTTAGGGCCGCCACCGAAAGACCCTTGCGGAATTGAACTTAACCGCTGCTTATGTTTCACTAGTTTGGTGGTTTCTTGTTCTAACGATGATGAATTGGGCATGTGTATGGCCTTTTTGCTCCTGCGGGTTAGCAGGACTTGATGAAACTTGTACGCACTTGGTGCGGTTGGCACTTTGGAATGACATTGTTTACTACTTGTACGCACTTGTTTTATGCACTCTTTTTACTTCTATGAAACATTGCTACGGGGTCGGTAAGCCCCTTCTTTATCGATTATGAAATTCATGCTCTCTTTTGTGTAGCTTTGATGATTGCTGAGGTGTTCTTTCTTGAATGCCTCAGGTGCAGGTTGTAGCCGGTTGAGCTGCTAAGGCGTGGAGAGAGTTTTCTTGGGAGCTAGTCGAGCTTACTGAGCGAGGTAGTTCTTTTCTTTGTGGTACAGACATACATGTGCCCCAATGGGTTCGTGTCAGCTTGTTGGCGCCCATTGGTGGTTTTCTTTACTTGTGATGTATGAATAATATACTGCTATGTGACTCATTTGGATGATGTCTTCGTGCTCTTGGGAAGGATTTATGGTAGGTTGCATTAAGTATTTTTAAGCTACACAAAACCTATTATTGTATCTCATGCATACATGTTTTGATCAACTAAGACGTATTTTCCAAATGACGTAAACAAAGAGGATTTCTTATAGTAGTATCACTATAGACTGCATATAGGAACTCATCATAAATAAACAAAGTATTTCCGCCATGTACAAATACAGTTTTTGATCCCTAAGGCCGAGGGATACGACCATTCAATCCAAAGGTTTTCTTACATTTCACTGTTGAATTTCAACTCATAAAGTAAGCGTCAAGAGTTGCCTGAGCGTGTGCAGTTATCCCCTGCACGACGTGGCATCATAACCCGTAGTTCCGCTTGCTCTGATACGATGTACTCGTTGAGGAAATGCGGGTTGTGACAGTTGGTATCAGAGGGAGGTTTGCTTGACAATTGGTCGGGCAAACTTTCTTTTTTGGTTGTAAGCATCATATCATACACACACCGAGGTGCCATCAGTATGTCTTGGCCGAAGCACGCACACTACACTCATGACATGACAAGAAGTATACGAGGCATATTATGTAGTATGGGATGCATAATATGTGGTTGTATATGGATCCACCATATGGGCAACATGTGCGGGTTATGTAGTATGGGATGCATAACCTTACCACATGGATGCGACTAGCACGTTTTCTTTTCTTCGTTGCATGCAATGCTATGTAGTATGGGATGCATAACATTGTGATGCGTACGACCGCTCATGGCATACATTAAGGCCTTTTCTAGAATGCATAACACAGCACGCATAACATCACATTGCATGAGCACAACGTGCCAAGCTAAGATTTACATGATGACACCTGTACACTCATGGTTTTGGGTCAAATAAAGTCATGTATTTGTCGGTCAGGCACAAGTTAGTGGGCTGACGATGAGTCATCTTTAGGCATACCATCATTCTCAAACTCCCAGAGCAAGTTAGCAGTTGATGTTCATATTTCTATATGTATGGTCTGTACATAGCCGTTGTGTGTTTTGTTAGGTTTGAGTTTGACAAGAGTGAACGTGTTTATAGGATGTCGAAGCGTCCAGTGATAAGGCAAACTCCCCAATCCGAGGGCGAGTCTTCGAGCGCGCAGAATAATGCCCTGATGGATAGTCTTCGCCAAAGTAATGAGGCTTTGACGAGGCAGGTGCAGGAAGTGCAGTCCCAGCTCCAAGCTATGTCATCAGCGATGTCGGGGCTAGCACCAAGAGGGCAAGAGACTGTTAGAGGCCCCACGATTTCTACTCCTTCAGTGGAAGTGACACCCCCAGTTGTGGTTCCTCCTGCGATGACCTTCATCTCGCAGTTTCAGCGACTTGGACCACCGACTTATGATGGAAAAGCAGACTTTGTGATCTTGGATGATTGGGTAATCACATTGGAAGAGATGTTTGTGTATTCTGGCGTTACCGAGGACCAGAAGGTGATGCTTGCCGCCTATCAACTCAAAGGGTTGGCGAAAGGTTGGTGGTTGCGAGAAAAGGAAGGCCTAGGGGCGGGATGTTCGTGGGAAGCCTTTAAAGAAATGTTACGGCGCAAGTTTCTACCGGCAGTGGAAAGGGACCGCCTGATGAATGACTTCGTGTACTTGAAGCAGAGGAAACTCACAGTGAGTGAGTATGAAATTGAGTTTAGCAAGTTAAGTCTGTTCGCTCCGAGCTTGGTGACTACGGAAGCTGACCGAGTAAAGAGATTTCTTGGCGGACTCTGCAGCGACGTGCAGCAATTCGCAAGTGCTTATGGAGCGACAAGTTACACCACTGCGGTTGAGGCTGCGTTGAAGGTGGAAGCTATAGAAAATGCCAAACAAAGAGGGCAGCAGATGAGGCAGGGCAAGAGACAGCTGGTGGGAGAGAAAATGTCCCACGAGTCAGACGTAAAGAACAAGAAGGAAATATGTAGCTTCTGTGGCCGAGCCGGTCACCCGTTTGAGAAATGTTTCAAGCGGTTGGGGATGCAAAAGAAGGAGCAGGTGCACTCCATTCAGGGTGCGCCAACCAGAGACTTGGAGTGTACATTTTGTGGGAGAAGAGGTCATGATATGGGCCGCTGCTGGGCCAAAGACAAGGTGTGCTTCCAGTGTGGCAGGCAAGGACATCTTCGCGCAAGGTGCCCGCAGATCCAACCTGTTCTACAACCCGCACCACTCCAGGATTTGCCTCCGCCTCCGCGTTTAGACAAAGGCAAAGGGAAGTTGAATGTGGTCTCTTCAGAGGAAGCTCAGACGTCACCTCAGGTTATCTCAGGTTCGATTCATTCCTCTGGTTCCTGTTTCGTTTCTGCCTTTTACGTGTAGTTCTTAGCATATATACCCTTATAGGAAACTTTAAGGTAAAGAACCGTTGGGCGCGTGTTCTCTTTGATTCTGGCGCGACCCATTCATTTGTGGTGCGAACCTTTCTAGATCGGTATCATTTGACACCAGATCGAGTGGGGAATGCGTTTTTGGTAAAATTTCCTTCCGGTGCTTCGGTGGTGGCAGACTGGGGTCTTCTTGATTGTCCCATTTTGTTGGGCGATTTCTTAGCAAAGGCTGATTTCAAAGTGATCGATTTGGTGGATTTTGACGTCATTCTGGATATGGATTGGTTATCCCGCTATGCCGCCGTCATCCAGTGCAAAGGGAAGCGCTTGGATTTTATGAAAGACAATGGTCAGCCGGGAAGTGTTTATGGTGATTCATGCCAGGATACTCCAGGGATTTCGGCGGTATGTGTTCGGACGTTGTTTGTTTTCGACTGTTTTGCTTGTCTAGTCGCAGTTGTGGGGACTAGTGCTGTTTTGCCGCGTTTGGAGGAGATTCCTGTTGTGCGTGAATTTCCAGATGTTTTTCCTACGGATCTTCCTGGTCTTCCCCCTGATCGTGATGTCGAGTTCGTTATTGATTTGGAACCGGGTACGCGACCTATTGCGAAAGCGCCGTACAGAATGGCCCCGCGTGAGCTATCAGAGTTGCGTACCAGTTGAATGACTTATTGGCAAAAGGGTTTATCAGGCCGAGTTCATCACCTTGGGGTGCACCGGTGTTATTTGTGAAGAAGAAAGATAGGTCGATGCGGCTTTGCATCGATTACCGGGAATTGAACAAGGTGACGATTAAAAACAAGTACCCACTGCCAAGAATCGATGATTTGTTTGATCAACTGCGTGGCAGTTCCGTATTTTCGAAGATTGATCTCCGCTCGGGCTATCATCAGCTCAAAGTCCGGGAGTCTGATATTCCGCGGACTGCATTTCGATCAAGGCATGGCCATTTTGAATTTCTGGTGAAGTCGTTTGGTTTGACCAACGCACCATCAGCCTTCATGGATATGATGAACAGGGTGTTCAAGGACTACTTGGATAAGTTTGTGGTGGTTTTTATTGATGACGTTCTTGTTTACTCCCGTAGTGCGGAGGAGCATGAACAGCATCTGCGTTTAGTATTGGCCACGTTGCGAGACCAAAAGTTATTTGCCAAGCTAAGCAAGTGCGAGTTTTGGTGGCCTCAAGTTGCCTTTCTGGGTCATGTCATTAATCACCAGGGAATTGCAGTGGATCCCGAAAAGATTGCTGCAGTCATGGAGTGGAGAAGACCGGAGACACCCAAGGAGATTCGAAGCTTCTTGGGATTGGCCGGCTATTATCGCAGATTTGTAGAAGGTTTTGCTACGTTAGCCGCACCTTTGACTCGCTTAACCCAGAATAATGTGGCGTTTGAATGGAAGGACAAGTGTGTGGCCTCATTCCTTGAACTCAAAAATAGGTTATGTACCGCTCCTGTGTTGATCTTACCGACATAAGGAAAAGATTATGAAGTGTTTGTGGATGCGTCGCACGTTGGACTTGGATGTGTGTTAATGCAAGACAAGAAGGTGATTGCGTATGGGTCTCGGCAGTTAAAAAGTCATGAAAAGAACTACCCAACGCATGATTTGGAGTTCGCAGCGGTGATCTTTGCCTTGAAGTTGTGGAGACACTTAATGTATGGTGCACAGTGTAAAATCTTTACAGATCATAAAAGCTTGAAGTATGTCTTCACGCAGAAAGAACTTAATTTGCGCCAACGGCGATGGCTTGAGTATGTAGCTGATTATGACGTGGACATTCAGTATCATCTGGGGAAAGCGAATGTTGTGGCCGATGCTTTGAGTCGGAAGACGGGGAAATTATTTCATCTTTCAGTCGACCGTCTTGTGGAGGAATTTCTTTTGATGGATATTTCCGTGGGAAAATATGACCCCCAGAGTCATTCGATGGTAGAAGAACCTTCATGGCTGGTGCTTACAAGACAACATCAAAAGGATGATCCTGATCTTTTACATTTGTTTCGTCGAACTGAACAGAGTGAATTACCAGATTTTTCTATTGATGAAGGGGGTACGTTAAAGTATCGTGGTCGATTTTGTATTCCCGTAGTTGGAGATATTCGCGAGATGGTGTGTAGGGAAGCACATGGCTCAAGTATGGCCTACCATCCAGGATCAACAAAAATGTACCGTGATCTGAAACAAATTGTCTGGTGGTATGGAATGAAAAGAGATATAGCGCAATTTGTCTCTCACTGTCATACCTACAAGCGGGTGAAAGCTGATCATGGGAGGCCTGGTGGCAAGTTGACACCATTGGAGATTCCAACCTGGAAGTGGGAAAGCATCTCAATGGATTTTATTACCGGTTTACCAAGATCTCCACGAGGACATGACTCCGTGTGGGTGATCGTGGATAGGTTGACCAAATGTGCTCATTTCATACCCTTTAAGGTCAACTACCCGATGAAGACAATAACGGAGCTCTATTTGAACGAGATCATCCGACTGCATGGTGTGCCAGTGAATATCATTTCAGACCGAGATTCCCGCTTTACCTCTCGTTTTTGGCGAAGTCTACAAGAGGGTTTGGGGACAGATTTGTGATATTCCACGGCTTATCATCCTCAGACGAATGGCCAAACAGAACGAGTAAACCAAATTGTGGAAGATATGATTCGATGCTACATTCTTGAGTATGGCGGAGCATGGGATGAACGTTTGCGGCTTATGGAATTCGCATATAATAACAGCTATCAAGAAAGCTTGCAAATGGCTCCGTTCGAAGCTTTATATGGGCGACGATGTCGGACCCCACTATTTTGGGCTGAGGTTGGCGAGCGGCCTTTGTTGGGTCTAGAGGCGCTCGAGGACATGGAAGTTGCCGTACGAGGTATCCAGGAGAAGCTCCGAATCGCCCAAGAGCGATATGAAAAGTACGCCAACCAACGAAGGTCGGAATTAGAATTTGCGGCGGGGGATTCCATTTTCTTGAAAGTCTCCCCAATGGTTGGAATTAAAAGGTTTGGAAAAGAGCGCAAATTAGACCCAAGGTTTGTGGGCCCCTTCAAGATTCTTGCGCGAGTTGGTGCATCCGCCTACAAAATCGAATTACCCGTGAACTTTCCTGGTGTTCATAATGTGTTTCATGTTAGCCAACTTCGCAAGTGTGTGCGACATGACACGCAAGTGTTGGACGTGGTACCGCAATTGGCGCCAAACCTTTCTTATGCGGAGATGCTCATCCGGATATTGGACTCCCAAGATCGCGTGTTGCGGAAAAAGAAGATTCCTATGGTCAAGGTGCTATGGAAAAATCAGGATGTGGAAAGCGCGACGTGGGAGCTCGAGTCAACGATGCGGGCGGCTCACCCTTATTTGTTCCCATAGATAAGCTGGTATATGACTTGGTGTTTGGTTGCATTCATGTTTTGGTTTGCTTCTGTATTTGATTTCGTGAAAAGTTTCGAGGCGAAACTTTTTGTTAGGGGGAGTGATTGTAACGCCCCGGATTTTTGATTGCGTACGCATGATGGACGTTACGTTGGCTTTGGCCGTTGTTCGAGCATGGTGTTCCCGCGGGCTTGCGAGTGGCTGTTGTGGTAGCCGAGTTGCACGATTCCCCAGCAAACCGGAGTCCAAATTGGGGACTCGGTGAGGTCTCTTAGGGAATGTTTGCACTTTTTCGCGCCTGGGAAATGTTGCTCAAAGCGAGTTGCTGGTACAGGAAACAAAAAAATGGTAAAAAGTTCTTAAGGCAAAAATGGTCTAGGACGACACAAAAACATTTTTCAAAACAGGGAAAAATGGTCGTTTTTGTGCGAGACGCCCCCTGACACGGGCGTGACCCAGGCCGTGACTTGGGCGTGACCTCCTTGACTCGACGAATTTTTCTTGCGTCGAGTTGAGCTCGACGAATGGGGTACACGCCCCGTGACACGGGCGTGTCACGGGCCGTGTCCCGCTTTGTCGAGTGTCGAGTGTCGAGTGTCGGGTGTCGAGAGAGGGTACACGGCCTGTGACACGGGCGTGTCACAGGGCGTGTTCAGCTTGTCGAGTGTCGAGTGTCGCGTGTCGAGTGTCGAGTGTCGAGTATCGAGTGTCGCGTGTCGAGAGAAGGGACACGGCCTGTGACACGGGCGTGTCACAGGGCGTGTCAAGCTGTGTCGAGTGTCGACACTTTGTGTCGACGAGGTGTCGAGACACAGGCTACATGCCCTAGGTCACGGGCGTGACCGACCCGTCACGGGCGTGTACCAGGCCGTATACCATGTGGATAAACTTGGAATTGCCGACTTTCTACGCCGCTTAAGGTACACGCCCTGTGTCACAGGTGTGACACAGGGCGTGACCGGCCCGAAAATCGAGTTTTTCCAGTTTTTTTGTGCCGTTCATTTCCTTGAGTCTGCATCTAACGATCCAGCTCTGTTCTGGAGGAAATAAGGCCGAAACAGAGAATTGTTCTTCTCATTTTCACCTTCTCTTCATCTTCTTCTTCATTCTCAAAAAGGAACTCTAGGGAGCAAGGCTCAAGCAAGGCAAGGAAAGAGAGGAGCAGCCGTCGCGGCATCATCTCGGTTCAGGCAAGCGGTGTTCGTCACCCTTGCCAATCTTGATTTCTTGTTCTTTGATTACTTGCTCTTTCAATTTCCCTATGCTTATTTTGTTCTTCTTGATTCAATTGCCTAGTTTGTTCTTCTTGATTCAAATTATGCTTATTTTATGTAAGTATCAGTCCTCTTGCTTCTGAGCAAATTTCCCTATGCTGAATGACTTTGATCTTCCATGTTTCGTTTTGTTAGTTATCAAGTCTATGTTAGGTTACTTCATGTAGTTCTCTTGTTCATGTGATTCATGTAGCTCTCTTGATTTATGTTTATGTAGCAATCGAATTTATGTGCTTCATTCTTATTCATATCAAACGCATGTGATTCTTGTTCCAAACATGTGATTTATGTAAGTAAACTCTATCATGTGATGAAATTCATCAAACTCTACGTTGGCAATTTGTAGTCATGTGTGAGGATGAAGGAAAGAAACATGTTACCTTGGGTTATGGGGCGTTTTGCGAGGCGAATTGTGAACCATGGCAGGAGCGTTTGTGTGAGAAGTCTGCAAGGGGTGGTGTGGTTTCAGCCTGTGGCCACCGGGTTTTGGTTTTTGTGGTTAGAGAGACCACTTTGGCCCCGATTTGGGCTGGTTTTGTTTGGTGTGTTCCACGTTAGGGCCGCCACCGAAAGACCCTTGCGGAATTGAACTTAACCGCTGCTTATGTTTCACTAGTTTGGTGGTTTCTTGTTCTAACGATGATGAATTGGGCATGTGTATGGCCTTTTTGCTCCTGCGGGTTAGCAGGACTTGATGAAACTTGTACGCACTTGGTGCGGTTGGCACTTTGGAATGACATTGTTTACTACTTGTACGCACTTGTTTTATGCACTCTTTTTACTTCTATGAAACATTGCTACGGGGTCGGTAAGCCCCTTCTTTATCGATTATGAAATTCATGCTCTCTTTTGTGTAGCTTTGATGATTGCTGAGGTGTTCTTTCTTGAATGCCTCAGGTGCAGGTTGTAGCCGGTTGAGCTGCTAAGGCGTGGAGAGAGTTTTCTTGGGAGCTAGCCGAGCTTACTGAGCGAGGTAGTTCTTTTCTTTGTGGTACAAACATACATGTGCCCCAATGAGTTCATGTCAGCTTGTTGGCGCCCATTGGTGGTTTTCTTTACTTGTGATGTATGAATAATATACTGCTATGTGACTCATTTGGATGATGTCTTCGTGCTCTTGGGAAGGATTTATGGTAGGTTGCATTAGGTATTTTTAAGCTACACAAAACCTATTATTGTATCTCATGCATACATGTTTTGATCAACTAAGACGTATTTTCCAAATGACGTAAACAAAGAGGATTTCTTATAGTAGTATCACTATAGACTGCATATAGGAACTCATCATAAATAAACAAAGTATTTACGCCGCGTACAAATACAGTTTTTGATCCCTAAGGCCGAGGGATACGGCCATTCAATCCAAAGGTTTTCTTACATTTCACTGTTGAATTTCAACTCATAAAGTAAGCGTCAAGAGTTGCCTGAGCGTGTGCAGTTATCCCCTGCACGACGTGGCATCATAACCCGTAGTTCCGCTTGCTCTGATACGATGTACTCGTTGAGGAAATGCGGGTTGTGACAAGAGGTCAGGGTGGAGTTGCCCTACCGCGAATTCCACCAAGAGGAGGGGCACGCCGTGGCCACGTGCTCAGAATTCCTCATGATGAGAGGGAACAAGTAGCAACAACAGCTACAAGGGCGCCAAGAGGTGCGGATTGAGGAGGTCTTGCCTCGGGCGGAGGAGGATCGGTGTGAAGACCGGACAGATGTCGGGACCCGGGGAGGGATCAGAGTGATCCATGGAGGGGTGGGGGTAGAGGCCTCTTAGAGGGAGATCCTCCACACCATGTATCGCCGGAGCGTTGGCTCCATATCCCATACCCCACCCCCAGAAGAGAGGATTACCTTCTCAAGGGGTGATATGTCGGATCATGAGGATCCATTTTGTGATGCGCTGGTCATCCAGACGGCCATCAAAAATTTCACAGTCTCCCGGATCCTCATTGATAATGGAAGCTCCGTTAACGTCATCTTCAAAAAGGCATTCGATGCAATGAAGGTGGAGGCGAAGAGGGTGCTTGCCTCGGATGGACCCTTGTTTGAATTTTCGAGGGAGAGGAAGGAGCTAGAAGGAGGAGTGGGGCTCCATGTCTCCCTGGGGGGGGGGGGGGCAGTCCCGAAACTGCAGGTTCGTCATCGTGGACACCCCCGACAGCTACAATGCCATCTTCGAGAGGCCCCTCATCAGTGCCTTTCGCTGCGTCCCCTCGTCCTTCCACCAGTGCTTAAAGTTCAACGCCGAGGGGATGCAGGTCTGAGTCTGGGGTGACCCCAAAGTGGCGCGGGAATGCTACGTCACCACCGTAAACTCCATCTCTTGGCAGGAGGGAGCCGAGGAGATGGAACAAATGATGGAGGAGGCGAAGCAAGAGGCTGGCAGGGAGGAGATGGAGGTGGAGAGCTGCACTGAGGTAGAGGTGGAAAAAGGAGACGAGGAGGAGTTGGCCGAGGTAATGGCCGTAGAAGAAGAGGTGGAGGTGGAGGTCCTCGTCCCAGAGGATAAAGATGTTGGATAATGGGGGGAGCAGTCCAGGCTGGAGCATGCGGAAGAGGTGTTGGAGCTGGAGGTTCTCACCCGTGGAGGTAGGGTAGCGAAGGTCCGTGTCAGCAGGGGGCTGACCTCGGAGGCTCAAGGCAGGATGTTGAAGTTCATCCAGAAGAACATGGACATATTCGCATGGAGCGTCGCAGAGATGTCGGGGGTTGACGCGGATGTGGCTTTCCAGCGCCTCAACCTGGACCAGGGAGCACGCCCCGTCCAACAGAAGAAGAGATCCACGGCGGACAAGCTGACCGAGCCCATCAGGGAGGAGGTGGCAAAGCTTCTCAAGGCCAGCTTCATATCCGAAATCCAATACCCAGACTGGGTCTCGAATGTAGTCATGGTTAAAAAAGGAGATGACCGGTGGCGTATGTGTATCGACTTTTCTTTGCTTAATAAATCGTGCCCTAAGGATTGTTATCCCTTGTCTCGGATCGAAGCGCTGGTTGATTCAGCCGTCAGTTTTTCTGTAATGAGTTTTTTAGATGCGTTTTCAGGTTACCACCAAATCAGGATCCACCCCCCGGACGTCAAGGACATCTCATTCATCACGGGGGATGAGTGCTACTGCTATAAAATGATGCCCTTTAGGCTGAAAAATGCAGGGGCGACCTACCAAAAGATGATGAACCGGGTCTTCCAGGAACAAAAGGGGAGGAACCTGGAGGTGTACGTCACCCCCTACCTCTTGCTGGTGATCTCCTTGAGCGGGCTCTCCGGCGACCCGTCGGGTGGGCTGGAGGCCCGAGTGGCAAGGGCAAGGGCCACAGAGAGGGTACCAAGGAATGGATCGCCATCAAGGGGGGCAAGGTGCCCCACTTGGGCTGTTGCTGCCCTTAGAGCTGCCTCTGCTCCCTCTGCTAGGGCTCTCCTCTCCTCCTATCCTCTTCCTCCTCTCGACTCCTTCTCCTCCTCCGTGGCCCACTTGGTCAGCTTCCGTGCAAACTCCGGTTTTGACGCCTCCCCGTCAACCTCTCTCGCCGACCTCTCCATCAGCTCCTCGTAGGAGAGGGGGGATTCTCTTCAGCTCCATCCGAAAGAATCCCTGCTGCAGGCCCAGGGTGAAAGCCATCATCAGACTATGGCCTGACATCTCCTGGACCTGCGTGACCTCCTCCTGGAACCAGTCCACGTAGCTTACCAAAGTCTCGTTCACTCCTTGCTTGATATGAAATAGGGACTCCGACCCCTTCTTCCTCCTCTTCGAGGTAGTGAACCTCAGCATGAACCCCCGGCGCAGGTCTTCGAAGCAGTAGATGGAGCTGGCCGACAGCTGATGGAACCACTCCCTTGCCTTCTCCTTGAGGGTGATGGTGAAGAGTCGGCATTTGAAGTCGTCTGACATCTGTTGGATTGAAACTACATCCTCGAACCATTGGACGTGCTGGATGGGGTCTCCCTTCCCGGTGTAGTAGGACATTTTGGGTTCCCTGAACCAATCTGGAACCGGGGCAGAGGAAACCAAGTCACTGAAGGGGCTTCCTCCCCCTACTGGGCAAGCTGGATCATCTTGCGAGCCCAGCTCGCCGAACCGGCCTCCGCCTGCCGATCCGGGGAAGAGCTCGCGCTCGGGGAGCTCGCACACCCGACCTTCCTCAGCAACCTCCTTCCCAGCTCGCCTGCCGGGGGCGTCCTCGCCCAGAGAGGGGGCAGCTGCGATCTGAACTGCTGGAGTCGAGCACTCGGCCCTCGTGCCGAGTGTGAACTTGACAAGGTTCAGCACCTCGTTCCTGAAATCCTCGAACATCCCCACCATGGCAAGAGGCGGGGGGGGGGGGGGGGGCGGCGAGTCCGGTCCCGTCATCGAGCTTGCTAAAGTTTTTCTGTGCTGACCACGCTCAACGCTCATCACACCAAAATGTTGAAACCTAAAATCGGTCTCGGTGGAGTTCGACCCTTAGGGAAGGGGTGATCGCGCACCTACTTCGCTCCTGCAAGCAAAATAACAAAGGGAAACAGGAAAGAACTGACCCAAGGGCTCGGCGGGGAGGACCCACCACACACCTGGAAGATCTGAGAGCGCTTCCCCTCCTGAGCCAAAGGCCGAGCTAAGGTACCCTCAAAAAGCACTTGAAAACTAGAGCATGAGAGCCCAGGGAGCATGCCTTTTGGGGTACCCTTTGGGTCCTATTTATAGTTTTCAGAATCTGAACTGCCAATAACCAAACTGAACTGATCTGAAGTTACGAAAATGCCCTTGGTTGGGTCTGCCAATAGCAAAGCTCCACTGTTTTGAAGGGATATGGGCAGACCAGTGGGGGCAAAACAGTAAAAAGTACCTCATGGATCCAGGCGAGCTGGGGAGCCTGGCCGCCTCGACAGATCCGGCTCGCCTACTATTGCCGAGCTCCGTTGTGAGAGTGCGAGCTGGGACGACGAGCAGGCCCATCCGTCAACCTCTATTAGTCGATCTCAGCCCGACGAATCTTGACATAGCTCGACAAATGCTGGGCTCGCAGTCGACGAATGCCGAGCTCGGGTTCGGCTTCTCCATGCCAAGCTCGCCCACTATCTTCAGATTCCTCTGCTAGGCTCGCCTGTTGTATGGATGATCTGAACCGACCGGTCTGGTTCCTGGCGACCTCACTCGCCGGATATAGGGTTGTACAGTCAGAGTCTATGTTCCACATCAAGCATGGAGTGAACGATACCTTGGGGAGCTATTTAGATCGGTTCTAGGAGGAGGTCACCCAGGTCCAGGAGATGTCGGGCCATAGCCTGATGATAGCTTTTACCCTGGGGCTGCAACAGGGTTTTTTCAGGATGGAGCTGAAGAGAGTGCCCCCCTCTCCTACGAGGAGCTGATGGATATGGAGGCAAAAGAAGTTAACAGGTAGGGGTCAAATCCGGAGTTTGCCCGGAAGCTGATTAGGTGGCCACGGAGGAAGAGAAGGAGCCAAGAGGCGGAAGGGTGCAGGTGGAGAGGAGAGCGGAGCCTCGACAGAGGGAGCAGAGACAGCTCCAGGGGCAACAACAGCCTAGATGGGGGTGACTGGAGCCGGACCATCGGTTGGGCTGGAAGCCCAAGTGGAAGACCAGGGGACACGAAGAGGATACCAAGGAAGGGATCACCACCCGGGGGGCCAGGATCAATTCCACCCCCGGGGGTGGAGGCAGGCACAGAGACCTCCCCTCTATAATCAAGATCAGGCTATGGCCATAGCCCCGGGGGAGAGGAGGAGAGCAGCGCAAAGGAGGAGAAGAGAGGTCAGGGTGGAGTTGCCCTACTACGAATTCCACCAAGAGGAGGGGCACGCCATGGCCACGTGCTCAGAATTCCTCGTGATGAGAGGGAACAAGTAGCAACAACAGCTACAAGGGCGCCAGGAGGTGCAGATTGAGGAGGTCCTGCCTCGGGCGGAGGAGGATCGGTGTGAAGACCGGACAGCTGTAGGGACCCGGGGAGGGATCAGAGTGATCCTTGGAGGGGTGGGGGTAGAGGCCTCTCAGAGGGCGATCCTCCACACCATGTATCGCCGGAGCGTTGGCTCCATATCCCATACCCCACCCCCAGAAGAGAGGATTACCTTCTCAAGGGGTGATATGTCGGATCATGAGGATCCACTTTGTGATGCGCTGGTCATCCAGACGGCCATCAAAAATTTCACAGTCTCCCGGATCCTCATTGATAACGGAAGCTCCGTTAATGTCATCTTCAAAAAGGCATTCGATGCAATGAAGGTGGAGGTGAAGAGGGTGCTTGCCTCGGATGGACCCTTGTTTGGATTTTCGAGGGAGAGGAAGGAGCTAGAAGGAGGAGTGGGGCTCCATGTCTCCCTGGGGGGGGGGGGGGGGGGGGCAGTCCCGAAACTGCAGGTTCGTCATCGTGGACACCCCCAGCAGCTACAATGCCATCTTCGAGAGGCCCCTCATCAGTGCCTTTCGCTGCGTCCCCTCGTCCTTCCATCAGTGCTTAAAGTTCAACGCCGAGGGGATGCAGGTCTGAGTCTGGGGTGACCCCAAAGTGGCGCGGGAATGCTACGTCACCACCGTAAACTCCATCTCTTGGCAGGAGGGAGCCGAGGAGATGGAGCAAATGATGGAGGAGGCGAAGCAAGAGGCTGGCAGGGAGGAGATGGAGGTGGAGATCTGCACTGAGGTATAGGTGGCAAAAGGAGACGAGGAGGAGTTGGCCGAGGTAATGGCCGTAGAAGAAGAGATGGAGGCGGAGGTCCTCGTCCCAGAGGATAAAGATGTTGGATAATGGGGGGAGCAGTCCAGGCTGGAGCATGCGGAAGAGGTGTTGGAGCTGGAGGTTCTCACCCGTGGAGGTAGGGTAGAGAAGGTCCGTGTCAGCAGGGGGCTGACCCCGGAGGCTCAAGGCAGGATGTTGAAGTTCATCCGGAAGAACATGGACATATTTGCATGGAGCGTCGCAGAGATGTCGGGGGTTGACGCGGATGTGGCTTTCCACCTCCTCAACCTGGACACGGGAGCACGCCCCATCCAACAGAAGAAGAGATCCACAGCGGACAAGATGACCGAGCCCATCAGGGAGGAGGTGGCAAAGCTTCTCAAGGCCGGTTTCATATCCGAAATCCAATACCCCGACTGGGTCTCGAATGTAGTCATGGTTAAAAAAGGAGATGACCGGTGGCGTATGTGTATCGACTTTTCTTTGCTTAATAAATCGTGCCCTAAGGATTGTTATCCCTTGTCTCGGATCGACGCGCTGGTTGATTCAGCCGTCAGTATTTCTGTAATGAGTTTTTAGATGCGTTTTCAGGTTACCACCAAATCAGGATCCACCCCCCGGACGTCAAGGACATCTCATTCATCACGGGGGATGGGTGCTACTGCTATAAAATGATGCCCTTTGGGCTGAAAAATGCAGGGGCGACCTACCAAAAGATGATGAACAGGGTCTTCCGGGAACAAAAGGGGAGGAACCTGGAGGTGTACGTCACCCCTACCTCTTGCTGGTGATCTCCTTGAGCGGGCTCTCCGGCGACCCGTCGGGGATGGTCTCGTGCGAGCTCATGTATTTGGGATATTGATGTTGTTGTTGTTGTTTCACCCGCAGAGCCAGCACGTCTCTCCTCATCTTTTTTGATGGTTGTTGGTGATGGGGAGAGCTCGAACTCGCGAGCTCCACTCGCTTTTTGCCAGACGAGGACTTGGAGGAAGTTGGCTCATCTCGGCAGGCCGCCGCCGCCGCCCTCTTGCGAGCCAGGGGGTCCGCGTATAACCCCAAATCCGCAAATGGTAGGTTCACGGGGATTAGCCTCTCTCCTGCATGAAACAACTTAGAAAATTTCCTTGATAATATGACAAACTGAGCAATGGGGAAGAGGACAATACCTTCGCCGGGTAGGATGGGGCGGAGCGAGTCGAGGCCCCTTCGCAGGAAGGCGACCTCGGAGTCTTTGTGGCGTTGCCTACTTCGAGGTCGGCATCGTTGCCGAACACGGCAGGGGGGCGGTAGACTTCCTCGCCCTTCTGCTGGGGGGAGTAAGGGATGTTGCCGAGATCTCCCTTGATGAAGGCGATCTTGGTCATCCAATTATGGTGTTTGTTCACGATCTCGCGAACCTTGATGAGCGAGCCCCCGAAGTAGGCAACGCCATCCGGCGTCGCCTTGTAGGAAAAGAGCTTCCTGAACATGGTCAGGTTGAACTCTATCCGCTCCCGGAGGAGGAAGCTCGCGAACGCCACCATCATGGCGATGACATTCGAGTTCAGCTACGCGGGCGCCGCGTCGTAGTACTTCAAGATCTGGCGGATTTCCGGCCAGAGGGGAAGCCGCAACCCCACCTCAAAATGCAAGATGGGGAAGGCGAGTTCGTCGTCGTAAAAGGAGTTTATGGCCTCCCCCTCCCTTGGTCGGCGCGCCTCGAAACCAGGCAGAACATGGTCACCGATGAATTCTGCGAGCTCGGCCTCGCTGTTGTTTCCCTCAAAGAAACAGTAGTCCCTGAAATGCTGGGCGCATTTGGAATGACCATCGGCATCAGGGTTGGTCTTGTCCATGCTCGCAAAAGAAGGGTGGAGCGCGAGTATGAGAGAAAGGAGTGCGAGAAGAGAGAGAAACCAATTAAGACGGCGGTACGGGGTTGGTGGGGGGGGGGGGGGCTATTTATAAAAAAAGAAATCTGGGGCCGAGCTGTCCAATCGGCCCAGCTCGCCATCCCAACTCGCCAACCTCTGACGTGTCCCATCCCGGGTCGAGTTAAATATAAAGAAACATATTTACTATTATTCAAACACCAGATACCAGTCTAAAAATATTTGGAGATTATTACAGAAATCGAATACGGAAATAACAAGGCGAGGCTCGCGGACAGAGGAGAATCAAGGGGAGACTGCCGGTCAGCTCGACAGTGGAGTCACCTTCTATCTACCCCGACCTCGCGTCCCCTGCCCCCCAGCCTGTCGCGAGCGAAGAAACTCGTGGATCCGCCCCGAATTCCACCATGCTGCCACAAACCCCTCGTCGATCTCATCCAGGAGCCGGGAAGGAGACACCATCTCGCCAGCCGGGCTGCCCCGCACCTCGTCAGAAAGCCATACGTAATCGTGCTGCAACACCTCATTGACCTCCTGCACCTCGCGCTGGCCGCGCACGAGCTTCTTAAAGAGCTTGACCCCCTCCTTGTCAACTCGTCGTTCTCCACTTCAGGGCCCAGGAAAGAGTCCAGCGAGTTTGGGGAGCGGAGGGGAGAATAGGGAGCTGTTCGCAAAGACTCCTCGGCTGTGGATTGGCTGGGAAGGGCTGTTAACACAAAAACATCAGCGAGGGGAAGTGTCCCGAGAAACCATGACAAGAATCCAAGGCCAAACATACCTGAAGATCTCAACATCTCCAAGAAGGTGCGGGGGGGGGGGGGGGGGGAGGGGGACGAATCTTAGATCCTTCCCACAGCCTGGGCGACGCGTCCCTGGCGAGAGGAGGTCGAATTGCGGAATAGGGATGGCTGCGACACCTGCCCCCACGGTCCCGGCAGGTCGCTGAAGAGAAGGGGGCCGAACTGGCGAGTTTGGCCTCTGCGAGTCCAACCCCAGGGTCCCAAAAGGGGGCGACAGGTCCCGGGGGTGATTCTCTGGGGTTCTAAACCGCGAGTCGCCAAGAATGTTCTTAGCTTGCAGCGTGGAGTCTCACGGACCGATGCCGTCCTGTTGGATGTCCGGGTCGTCACAGAGGTTGACAATATTTTTGCCCTTTTCAAGGGCAGGCAAATTGGAGGAGCCGGTCCCATGCTCCAGGGCAGCCCTCAGGTCATTAAAAATGGGCTCGGTTGCTAGAGGAAACAGCTTCGCCCTCTTGGAGGAATCGGGCTCGGACAAGCCATCCTGCGGGACGGTGAGGGGACCGCTGTCAGGATAGCTATGCGAGCGGAGGAGGCTTGGTGAACTCGGGCGAGTCACTCTCGGATCTCCTTTGGGATCGGCATCTCGGCAAGGTTGGACTAGAGGGAAGGCCAAGAGTCAGCCAGGTATGCAGGTGTGTATATATAGCCGCAGGTGGACCCCACCCGAAGATTCTCCCTGACTCATCTCGCACTCGCCGAACACTTGGGGTTGGATGTTTCTTTCCGAGCTATGCCAAGATCAGAAAGAGCGGGGATTGTGTACAAGCCCGTATCTGAAGAGTGGGATTGCTAGGAGCCAGATAGGTCGGCCTCCCTCTTTTTGAGACTCGGGCGAGCACCAAGGGGGACGGGGCTCGGCGGCATCAAGCTCGCCCAGGCGAGTCCGACGCATATCCCGCAAGTAGATCCAGCCTCGCGAGATCGGCAGTCGACGAACTGAGTTCGACGTTAGTCGAATGGAGCTCGGGGTTCGTCGATCACTCCCCTTTTCGTCGACCTCCGGACAGCTCGCGAGCTGGGCAATCCGAGACCGTACTCGCCGCCCATGCCGAGTAGAGATTGTCGAGGGCAACTCGCCCGTGGATCTGTGATGTAATTTTTACCATTTTACCCCCGCTGGCCTGCCTGTAGCCTTTCAGAACAGCGGATTTACGCTGTTGGCAGGTCAACCTGGACTACACATAGCCATTCAGAACAGTAGAGGTTGGCTATTTGCAGACCATTTTCAGAAATCTATAAATAGGACCCAAGGGGTACCTCAGAAAGCATGCTTCTTGCGCTACCTTGCTCCATCTCTCAAGCGCTTTCTAAGAATACCTTAGCTCGGCCTTTGGCTAAGGAGGGGAAGCACTCTAAGATCTTCCAGGTGTGTGGTGGGTGCTCCTCGCCGATCCCTTGAGTCAGTTCTTCTTTGCTTCCTTTGTTATTTTGCTTGTAGGAGAGAAGTAGGTGTGCGATCAACCCTTCCCCAAGGGTGAACTCCACAAGAGACCGAGTTTTCGGTTTCAACAGTGATAATGAAGGAGGAGACCCACTTTTTTCTGAGCCCCAACTACTTTTGATCTCTGTGTAACACCTCCACTGTAATGATCATATAATATGAATCTGGTTGGGGCCCCACAATACATAGACGCTACAATTTTAGCATTATATAGTGATATATAAGTACTACCCGTCTCAAAACTCAAAAACATGACAGCGAAAACACAACACCGGAACTAGAAGTTATCCACAACTATAAGAGTCTGAAATGGCCTTAAGGCCTTATAACATTCAAACGTCTAAAACCACGTCCACACCACACATATCAATGTGTCATAACGGTCCTAGGCTATCTCGACATGCAAGCCAGATTATAGAGAAATAAACATGACATTCAAACATAAAGGAACCTAAAGAAGGGGTACACTTCATGAGACTTTAGATCTTTTTAGCCGGCGATCTTGCGCTCGCTTGTGATCCTTGCCCTGTAAAAATTTGTTGTAATGTGGGTCGGCAAAGGCTGACCTCAACTGTATAAGCAACACTTCTCCTCCTGGTCGTCCCTAGCGGACCACGGGGCACTCCATCACCCTACAGGTTAGCACTTTTTATATATATATATAAATAATATGATTAAACATAGAAGTAACAAGTTCTGGTGTCTCATACATCAAACCTGTTTCTATGTTAAACATTTTAAATAAAGGGGCCTACAATGCAGCATGTATGCAAGTTTGGGTTTCAACCAAGGCACCTGATAGTGCGTATGATTCTAGTGCATCATCACATCACATCATTCATACTTGTACTTCTAATTTCTCCATCGACGTTCAAGACGCAACATAGAACTCTTGCATAGGCCCAACCCGCTCATGGGTCTCAATACCCGGGCTTGCTTGCAAGCTCTGACTATCACGTCAGTCTCGTTACACAAACCAACCAATGTTAAGAACCTTGCTTAACCTTGCCCGCTCGTGGACTTCATTGTCCGAGCTTGTCCAAAAGCTTGGCGTTCTCATTAGTTTCCATAGAAGGGGACTTGTCTTGTCGGGACACTCTCCACACGTGACTTACAACATCACAGGATAGCGAGCCGACCACAGAGACACAGACAATGCTTCGCATAATATTCAGCAATCACATCATTTCCCTCACTAAATCATCATTCGTTCTCACATGAAAAAGTGTGCATTGAGCTCGGCATATTCGCCGCAATCAGATTTCTAGCAAAAATCCCTATATTGCACGTCAAGAAACATCACTGAATCGGACCACCAGTCGCGATTACGGCTTCAACTACAATGCCTAATCAACTAACAAAGCGAATCTCTAATGCAACAGTATGTCGAGGTTAGACTCTATTGACCCAGTGGCACCTCTTGAACCATGACGACCTGAACCCCTATCACTTTAGAGATCTGGTGCCTAAATGCTTGAATAAAAGCATAAACAAAATGGATGCCATGCACACATCCTAAAAATCAGTAGGAGACATTTCGTTACCTTTTTATTCCTCTTTCTAGCCATGGAGATCTTGATTTTCACGGATGGAAGTGTACGTCTTCAAGCCCTCTCCACGAATCTGACCTCGGATCGACGAACAGAGCTCCGGAGCTTCGTCAATGGCGGAAGATACCTCTTATTCCTCCTCTAAGCTCTCTCACACTCTCTCTCAAACCCTACCCTCTCAACCCAAATGAGAGAAAAATGAGAGGAATTAACCCCTCAACCTTACTTAGGGTTCATATATGGAGGATTCTTGGTCATACAATCAACTTTTAAGAATTTCAGACGGCCAGAAATCACCATTTACGAAACTGGTTCTGCGTGCTACCGTCGGGCTGTAACTACATACTATGTCGCGGTAGCTCACAGAACCGATAGCCTCCACAGATAGCCACTCTATCGCCAGCGTAGCGCTATCTCCGCGTGGTAGCTACGCAATGCTTTCATCTCGATGCTCTCGATGAAAAAGGGCTACCGCCGTGCGGTAGCTTCCAGAACCCCAACCTCTTAAATCAGGAAGAATGGTGTGTTACACTCTGCCACCAAACCCCTCTTTCAAGCCATTATTATCGACCGCCTGTTGTCGCTGCTTGGGCTCACCGTTTGGTCATTGTAACTTGTTTCATTCGGTTGGAGAAATGAAAGTGTGGGATTTGTGAATCCCTTTTTGCCGAACTCCATTGTAGTTTGATTGATCCTAGTAAGTTGGAGGAGGTGCTAACATTGTGGGTATTGTTTTTGAGAGTCAGTTTTTCCAAGTGTTGCAAGTAGTATTATTCCATTATTTATTGGGAGTTCTATCTTAATCCAGCAGATCCAACTTCCATGGTTGTTTTGAGGGCCTATACTGTTGAGGGATGTTGATCCCGTCGTTGGAGTGGTATTAAAGTGCTTGAAAGGGGACCTAGAATGTCAAAGGAAAGCAATCTCTCCTCTCACGGGCCGATGATCAAACTAGAGAAATTCTCAAATTTAGATTCCAGTGCCTGAAAGCGGAACACCCAGTTCAGCATGAAGTATCTAAATATTTTATATAGTGTGCAGTCCGATTTTGCATCTTATGCGGGAGGAGATGATGACGATTAGTGGATCGACAACAAAGATTTTTATCACGATTACCTTCTCAATATTCTCTTAAACAGACTGGCAAAGACCTAAAGTAAGAAGGAAACTACAAAGAGATATGAGATGCTCTAGAGGAATAATTCAGAGAAGAAGAGAACATGTCAAAGATGCACCTGGTGGACAAATTCATGACCTTCACCTTCGCTGAAGAAAAAGAGATTCTTCCACATGTTTCAGACTTTGAGACCCTTGTAGACAGGCTCAATAATAAGAACATCCCTCTGTCAGATGGATTTTTTGTATGAGCCATCATTTTCAAACTCTCATTGGCATGGTGCTCCTTTAAAACAAAGATGTATCAGAAGAAGACACAGTTAATCTTTAAGACTTTAAGCATTTCATTTGCATTGAGGACAAGAATCAGACTAGACATGCTTTAGAGACGGTTAGTAAGCAAAGCTCTTCTACTAACATGATCACGCATCCTAAGCAAAAGCTTAAGCATGTGAAGAATAAATCGCTCATCAGTGCACCCACAGTTGCAGACACTAGCAAGAAGATCACAAATTTAAAGGTAAGTACTACAACTGCAACAAGTGGGGTCACTGTGCCTCTGAATGCAAGTAACCAAAAAGGGGCGAATCCAGCACAACTAAAATTGATAATAAAGCAAACATGCTTAATCGAACTGTACTATCCAACTTTGTTGCGCGATTGGAAAAAGTAAAGGTCAGTATAGAGTGGTGGCTAAATTCAGGAGATACATGCCACATTTTCAACAATTCTGCGCTACTGAAGGATGTCACTGCAGTTGAAGAAACTGTTACTGTTACGAATGGTGACACCACACATGTAATCCATACTAAGACTACAGTTTCACTGTACAACCCCATATTCACTGAGTGGGTCTTTTCCCCCAGGGCATGTAACTCAAGAGCCTTTTGTTAGGGTAGGAGGAAAGGCTTCCACTTAGGTAGGCGAAAAGGCTTCCGCCTGTGTAGCCGGAAAGATCCTGGGGTTGCTAAAACTCTTTCATTTTAGGCATAGCGTGATCAGCCTGCACTCGATGCACTCGATGCTCTTTAGTTCTACGCGCCAAGTGATCACCCTTCACTCGACGCTCTCAGTGTTTTTTGAGTTAAAGTCGTTGAATGATCATTCTATACTCGACACTCTTGGTGCTCTTTGGTTCTAGGCATCGAGTGATCATCCTTCACTCGACACTCTCGACACACTTTGGTTCTAGGCACCGAGTGATCACCCTTCACTCGATGCTCTCGACGCTCTGTGGTTCTAGGCGCCGAGTGATCACCATTCACTCGACACTCTCGGCATTTTTTGAGTTAAGGCGTTGAATGATCCTCCCGTACACAACGCCTCAGTTCTTAGACCGATTTACTTAGGCGGGCAGACCCACATTTGGCCAGGAGATTGAAAAGCCTTTCACCGGGGCAGGCGGAAGGGATTCCTCCTAGATATATTGGAAGCCTCTCTCCTGGTATGGTCCAGAGGTAAATTTACCCGAATACCCCTAGGGGTCTGCATTTAGCTCCTCAGAACAACGAAGTTTGGCTGCTGGTAGACCACTTTGAGCTGCGTATGGTCTTTTGGAACAACAGAGCTATGTTGTTGGCAGACCAGTTTTCTGGATTCTATTAATAAACCTACATGATACCTCAAAAAGCAATCTTTCTCATTTTCTAAAGTCTTATGGCACTTTCTGAGGTATCCTTAGCTCAGCACTTGGCTAAGGAGGGGAAGCACTCTAAGATCTTCTGGGTTAGTGGAGGGATCTTCATGATGTAGCTTAGGTTAGTTATTTAGTTCCTTGTGGCTGGTTAGGGGTCTGGGTTTGGGAGAAGTAGGTGTTAGCTACACCCCAGGGTCTGAACTCTCTTTGGGGAACAGGTTTTGGTTCCAACATTTCTAGTGCGGTGAGTGTGGACCGTAGCTGATACAAGAAAATCTCAGGCTAAGTCTCATGGCTAGATACGGGGATGAGGGAGCAAGCTTGGGAGGTTATCCACCTCTGGCGAGTGGGGTGAAGATGGGTATGCTGGAAGACTTCAGGCGAGAAGTCTTGCAGACCATCCATTTAGCTTTCGTTGCGAGAAGCGACTGGCCAACGCCTCCGGTTCCAGTAGTTGCGACCCATTATTTGGGCGAAAACACTCTCAGACAGCAACCCGAGAAGGAGATTCCGGTGAATAGTACTGAGAGGGATATCGCCGGGCAGGAACTCTTCCTCGGGCAGGCTAGTGCTTGTACAACCCCGTATTCGCGAAGAGTGGACCCTAAATGAGGCAAGCACGTTTTTAAGCTTTTCGAGTATTTTGAACTCCTGGTGGCCAATTTTGGCTCTAGCTTGGAAATCTACTAGTAAGGGGAGGAGAAATCGGCCTCCCCCAGTGGCCCCTTAGTTGGAGTGTGAAAGCGGCAGGTTGGTAGGCACCCGCTCGGGCCATTTGGGTGTAGAGGCGGGATCAGCAGGCCCTCCCCCTCCCCCTTTTCCCCTCAGGCCGGCGAGACCGGCCCCGAGCCCGGCGGGTAGGCCGGGCGAGACCGGCCCTCGGGCCGGGTCTCGCCCCACCCCGCGGGCAGCTAGGCGAGACCGCCCCCCAGGCCGGGTCTCGCCGAGCCCGGCGGGTAGGCCGGGCGAGACCGGCCCTCAGGCCAGGTCTCGCCCCGCCCCGCGGGCAGCTAGGCGAGACCGGCCCCCAGGCCGGGTCTCGCCAAGCCCGGCGGGTAGGCCGGGCAAGACCGGCCCTCGGGCCGGGTCTCGCCCAGCCCCGCGGGCAGCCGGGCGAGACCGGCCCTAGGCCGGGTCTCGCCCAGCCCGGCGGGTAGGCCGGGCGAGACCGGCCCCCAGGCCGGGTCTCGCCCCGCCCCGCGGGCAGCCGGGCGAGACCGGCCCCAGGACGGGTCTCACCCAGCCCGGCGGGTAGGCCGGGCGAGATCGGCCCCCAGGCCGGGTCTCGCCCAGCCCCGCGGGCAGCCAGGCGAGACCGGCCCCCAGGCTGGGTCTCGCCCAGCCCGGCGGGTAGGCCGGGCGAGACCGGCCCCCAGGCCGGGTCTCGCCCCGTCCCACAGGTGATGGCGAGGATGCCCCGCCATTTGCTCGTGCCGACATGGATCTCGCTTTTGATCGACGCCGCTACATGTTCGGGGACATTGATGGCCGTTGTCGCAACTGTCGCCGCCGCCGCCGCTACATGTTCATGGACATTGATGGTCGTTGCCGCAACCGTCGTCGCCGCCGCCGCCGTAACTTCACATCATTTTGATTATAATGATATAGCATTATAATCAAAATAGTTTTGTTATAAACAATTTTTGTCTTAAGATTTATAAGTTTATAATTTATAAATTTATAAATCTTATTAGGTGTTTTTTTTGTTGTTTGTTGTTTTTATTAAGCATGAGTGGTTAGGATTAGATTAGATTTTGATGAAGGGTGGATGGAGAGTGTGTAATATTATATATATATGTGAGGTATTGGAGAGGGGATCATGTTTGAAGGAAAAAAACCTTAAACTAAAGTGTGCGTGAAGCAGCCCCCTTCGACCAGGCCGAACTAGAACCCGCGCCTCCTGGAATCGCAGAAAGCTGCTGCCGCCGCCCCCCCTCTTGGTGGCTATTCCCGCTGCTCCGGCGATCTCCTACCTCCTCCGGTGTGACTCCGAAAAAGGCAGCTCAGTTCTCCCCATCCGGTGCGACTCCGGTGGACCGTGGAAGTGCGACTCTTCCATAGTTATCCTTCTTCCTCCTCTTCATTTTCAGATTTGGGTAACGATTTCCTCTTCTCAAACTTGGGTAATGATTCTTCTTAGATTGTGAGAGTTGTGGAAACTTGATATCATATTCTATCCTAAAGTTTGATCCTCATTTGCATTACCAAAATCTGAATTTATATTGCTTTATTTCCGAATTTTTTCGCAAAGGTTTTGCAAGGATAGGTCCCCTCGGACGTTTGCAAACCGGGGTTGGTTTAGCCTTTGGTTTCGAACGGATCAAGAGGATTTGGTATATCCTCGTTTGATTTTGTTTTGAGGGCTGCATTTGGACTTTTTCCGAATCGAATTTCTTAGTCCAGAGCGCTCTCCATGTGGATGGAAACGCGGTGATATAACACTAGATGTATGACTAGGTTATGAAAAATGTGTATGTGAATGTTTCGTGCAGGTTTGGATGGGAATTTCCCCCTTGTGAGATCGCAACATTATAGATGAAACTCTGCAGAAATTTTAAGTTTTACGCGCACACTACGTGTTCGTTTAAATTCCCCTTAGGAACCCCTTTGTCATTTCGTGCCTTAATCCCATTCCTGAGAGTGTGCTACATCAATTTGGTATCAGAGGCGGCGCAAAGCTTTCTTAATCTTTGTCGGTCCTCCCGCGTCACTTCCCTACCTTTATGCACACACATCCCAATTTCTTCACCTTCGAGAAACAGGTTTGCCAATTCCTCAACTTGGCAACGATCCGCTCGTTTCAAGCTTTCCCCCTTTTTTTTGCACTTAGGCACGCTTGTTGGTCTTCTATTTATTTTCTTAGTTATATAAATTTTTTTTTTTGTTTCCTAAAATATATCACAAAAACAAAAAAAAATATTTTTAGTGTTCCTTTAGTTTGAGTTTTCCGTTAGACTTTATGGCGCACATTGGGAGTTCCGCTCACTCGCCTTCAGTCGTTGATCGAGATGTTATGTTAGCCCGGTATTTGACACCACCGCCGCGCACCTCTAGCCCTGTTAGAGTTCCTGTTCCGACCTATGATGGGATAGGTGGACCGCGAGTGTTTTTAGGTTGGGTGAAGGAAATGGAACTCTATTTTGAGCGATATCATATTGTGGACCCCCACAAGATTCCCGTTGCGAGACTTCAATTAATGGGTCGAGCTCTGACCTTCTAGCTCAATGAGGAATGACGTTTTGGGATGTCACTCAACGACTCACTTGTAGGTTGACAGATTATGAAGAATCTATTAACGGATGAGTATTACCCTCCCTACTGTCGTTCCCAGATTCCTGATTGTCTGAGTGATTCGCCGCCTACACCTTTGCCTACATCGAACCAGTACGTCCCCTCATCCCCCCTTACTCAGACGTCTTTTGATCTCATTTCTCCCCTCTAGGGCACTAGTCTCATTTTTGATCACAGGAGTGGCTCCAAGCCTCCCGCTAGATCCTTGCTCTGCCAAGATCTGACTATTGCGAGCCCGCGTCCTCCCACCTTTAGGGAGAAGGAGAAGGTTAGGTCCTATGCCCCGCCACCTATCGTTGCCCCTACTAGGGATGTTACAAATCCACGGGCTATGCATAGGCAGACAGTTAAGACTTGCAAGGAGAACACCACATGTTATGCTTGTGGCTTGATTGGCCACTATGCCGTGGAGTGCCCCACAAAGCCTTGAGCTTTGGCTCTTTTAGCCTCGATGTCTGAGCTCGCCACTGAGGGCGATGCCACTTTCTCTAATGACCTTAGTGACGATGAGGAGCTTGAATATCCTAGTGACATGGATTAGGATGTCTCCTCTGAGGTATCACCCCCTGAGATTATCCCTCTTCCCCTCGACCATATTTCAGGTCCGTCTCCTATGATAGTTGAGGACCCGTCCGATGGCCCTGAGTTAGCAGATGTACCTATTATGTTGGAAGATTTATCTTGCGAGGGAAGGCTATTTTTGGATGATGTTAGCGCTGAGGACCCGAAAGCTGTTACTTTGATGTTATCTCCGTTGCCTGAAGCCCCATGTGGAATTAAAAATTTGTCGGGTTCGCTTTTGCCTACTTTTGCGATCGTCCCTGATTATGATTTGGATGAAATATCTAGTGGGTTGGAAGACATTTCGGCTGAGTTGGTAGACTCAACCTGTGATGAATGTTTATCTGAGAGTGAGTTAGGTGATGACGATCCGATTGAGTTTTCTATGTGGACGAATCCACTATTTGATCTTCCTATTGATTTTGTTGGCTGGCACCCGGTGGATTTTTTGTGGACGTTAAATCCGTGTTTTGATGGTGAGTATGACTTAGCTCCTCCTCTGGCCTCGACCCTGTCGACTCCCCTTCCGGTTCACTTGACTCGATTAGAGGATTTGTTAGGGACCGAGCTTGTCATTTCTAGTCCGAGATATTTGGAGGTGCCAATTTATCTAGCTCCCCCGTTAGACTTACCTAGACAGATGTGTGTGGGCGAGTTGTTAGTTGTCGCGTTCGGTCTTGCCACTCCAGCTCATAGATTCGACTATGCTTTTCCTAGGATGGGCCGTTCATCTGACCGCTTGGCGTTGGGTGAGGCTTTGTGTTGGACTGCTAGTGATTCCTTGGCTATGGGGATTTTTGATGCGGTGTCCCCTAGACACACTTATTTGCCAAGCCCGGTCGCACTCATTTATCCTCCGCCTTTTGATGATCCGTGCATGCACATGTTAGTGAACCTAGTTGGGTATGTTGAGTTGTAACGCACGTGCGTCATTTCAAATCTGGGAGCGTCCAAATCTATAGTTGGTGGTGAGCATTTTTCGCTGGCATTTATTTATGACATTTTAAAATCAAAATTTAAAACTATAACGTTGGACTTGACTTGTGGGCTATGCATTAGTGAGTGTCCGTATGCGGATATGTCTTCGTCTACGACTGCGTGTGATTTCACGGCGACTGTGCCTTTTGATTTGGTGTCCTCACGACATTATTACCCATCAAATCAAATTGCACCTATTTTTCATCCATCCTGGTACGATCTGCACGTACACATGTCGTCGCCTTATGCCAGTGTCTGTGGGTTGCATCACTTTCACGTCTGTTCACCTCCGAGAGCTTCTGACTGCAGAATTGTTGATTCCAATTTAGTCTGGTTAGCCCACGAGTGGATACCTTCGGGTTCCGTAACAACATTATTACGTTGGAGCGCCGATCCTTTCATGATTTTCGCGAATTTTGGATTTAATGCAATATTTTTGGATTTTTACGATGCGATCGGTGTTTCACCGTGTTTCAATTTTTTGGATTTAATTTTGCATATCTGGTTTCCACCTGAGTGGCTTTCCCCGACGTTTCTCTCTTCCACTTCAGATTCTCTTGGGTTGAGAGGTGAGATTCTTTTCGTGTCGCTCATCCATTTGGGTTTCCTGGTTCTCGCATTGGATGGTAAGATCTGTACTGCTTTTCTTTATGCTGACACATCTACGAGGTTTCCTGCTGTTCTTGCTCATGACAGGTTCTGTTCTATTGCGGATGCCTGCCTTGCTTGTCCTGCCCCGTGGATGTCCTCTCTTGCTTTGCTACCTGTGGATGTTGCTGTCCCCTGCTATTCTCTCCCTGTCCACTCATCGGGGATGAGTGATTTTGAGCGGGGGAGGATTGATGGCGAGGATGCCCCGCCATTTGCTCGTGCCGACATGGATCTCGCTTTTGATCGACGCCGCTACATGTTCGGGGACATTGATGGCCGTTGTCGCAACTGTCGCCGCCGCTGCCGCCATCGCCGCCGCTACATGTTCGTGGACATTGATGGTCGTTGCCGCAACCGTCGTCGCCGCCGCCGTAACTTCACATCATTTTGATTATAATGATATAGCATTATAATCAAAATAGTTTTGTTATAAACAATTTTTGTCTTAAGATTTATAAGTTTATAATTTATAAATTTATAAATCTTATTAGGTGTTTTTTTGTTTTTGTTGTTTTTATTAAGCATGAGTGATTATGATTAGATTAAATTTTGATGAAGGGTGGATGGAGAGGGTGTAATATTATATATATATGTGAGGTATTGGAGAGGGGATCATGTTTGAAGAAAAAAAAACCCTAAACTAAAGTGTGCGTGAAGCAGCCCCCTTCGGCCAGGCCGAACTCGAACCCGCGCCTCCTGGAATCGCAGAAAGCTGCTGCCGCCTCCCCCCTCTTGGTGGCTATTCCCGCTGCTCCGGCGATCTCCTACCTCCTCCGGTGTGACTCCAAAGAAGGCGGCTCAGTTCTCCCCATCCGGTGCGACTCCGGTGGACCCGTGGAAGTGCGACTCTTCCATAGTTATCCTTCTTCCTCATCTTCATTTTCAGATTTGGGTAACGATTTCCTCTTCTCAAACTTGGGTAATGATTCTTCTTAGATTGTGAGAGTTGTGGAAACTTGATATCATATTCTATCCTAAAGTTTGATCTTCATTTGCATTACCAAAATCTGAATTTATATTGCTTTATTTCTGAATTTTTTCGCGAAGGTTTTGCAAGGATAGGTCCCCTCGGACGTTTGCAAACCGGGGTTGGTTTAGCCTTTGGTTTCGAACGGATCAAGAGGACTTGGTATATCCTCGTTTGATTTTGTTTTGAGGGCTGCATTTGGACTTTTTCTGAATCGAATTTCTTAGTCCAGAGCGCTCTCCATGTGGATGGAAACGCGGTGATATAACACTAGATGTATGGCTAGGTTATGAAAAATGTGTATGTGAATGTTTCATGCAGGTTTGGATGGGAATTTCCCCCTTGTGAGATCGCAACATTATAGACGAAACTCTGCCGAAATTTTAAGTTTTAGGCGCACACCACGTGTTCGTTTAAATTCCCCTTAGGAACCCCTTTGTCATTTTGTGCCTTAATCCCATTCCTGAGAGTGTGCTACATCAGCAGGGTGGGTCCCCTTTTAGCTTTGGGTGACGCGTTTTTCCTTCTGTACCCCCAGGCGTGGTGGTTTCCTATTGGCCCGAGTCCTTTTGGCCGTAGGGGTATTTTGGTCTTTTTACCCCAGGACTAGGAAAAACTATAAGTAGACCCCCTTGGGTGCCTTGGAGAGGAGGCTTTTTCTTAGTTTTCTCCTCCCTTAGCTTCTTCTTGGTAGAGTAGAGAGAGCTCTCCAAGGCGCCCAGCCTAGCCCTTTGGTAAGGGAGGGGAAGAGCTCAGGTAGCCTTCCGGTTGTGAGGAGGGACCTCCGTGCTAG
This sequence comes from Platanthera guangdongensis, assembly GCA_039583875.1. Classification (NCBI taxonomy): domain Eukaryota; kingdom Viridiplantae; phylum Streptophyta; class Magnoliopsida; order Asparagales; family Orchidaceae; genus Platanthera; species Platanthera guangdongensis. The sequence continues at coordinate 110,252,070 of CM077157.1, read as the reverse complement.
AGCCGAGGGTCTGTTCATAGTCTCCTAAGTCTCCGGTCCGTGACGTTCTCTCGAGTGTAGTAGGTGTGAGGTCACCCCTTTCAGGGACCCCGAACTCCACAGAGGTCAATTTTGGCTTCAACACTTTTGGTGCGGTGAGCGTGGAGTGTGACCAGCACAGAAGATCTCAGGAGAGTGTCATGACGGGAGGTCAAGGAGGTAGTGATGATCTCGGCGAGCTCCCCACCCAAGGACCCTTTGTGGGGAGGCAAGAGTTCATGGCCTCCATCCAGGGCATCATGGAGATGCTGCGAAGCATTGCCCCTCAGGGTGGCAGCTCCACCCCGACCCCCCTGGAGTTAGCTCCCCCTCTCGAGGAGTCGACTCCCAAGGGTCTAGGCGAGATGACCCCAGCGGGGGGGGGGGGGGGGGGGGGGAGGAAGTGCACCCGGAAGAAGGCCAGGGAAGGAGAGGATGGGAGATGGGGTCGAGCGAGACCTCACCGGCCGGGAGTTGTTCTCTAGCCCGGCAAGTGCCAACCTCCCAGGCGAGCAGGTCGCGCGAGTGGAGGTGGCGAGACCACCCCTTATGGGGTCACCCTTCAGCGAGCTGATCATCTCAGCTCCCGTTCCCGAGGGGTTCAGAGAGCCAGACATGACTTACTATACAGGGAGGGATGACCCCGTCCAGCATCTGCAGTGGTTCGAGGATGCTGTCTCCATCAGGCCGATGACGGATGCCTTCAAGTGTCGCCTCTTTGCGATCACGCTGAAGGAGAAGGCAAGGGACTGGTTCCATCAACTCCCTCCAAGGTCGATCTATGGGTTCGAGGACTTGAGCCGAAGCTTCCAGCTCCGCTTCTCCACCTCCAAGAAGCGGAAGAGGAGTCCTGAGTCCATCTTCCTGATAAGGCAGGGGGCCGAGGAGTCGCTGGCCCGTTACGTTGACCGGTTCCAAGAGGAGATCCTGGAGGTCCAGGAGATGCCAGAGTATGCTCTCTAGATGGCCTTCACCGTTGGGCTGAAGGAGGGCTTCTTCAAGATGAGCTTGACCCGGAAGGTCCCCCTTTCCTTCGAGGAGCTGATGGAAAGGGCGGCAGAGGAGATTGCCATGGAGGCGGCCAACCCGGCATTTGTCGAGAAGTTGACAAGGCTAACAGAGGCGGAGTCGAAGGAGCAAGGAGGCTCGAGACCTCAAGAAGGAAGAAGGAGAGAGGAGCGGAGAGCTCAGGAGGGTCCAGAACCAGGTTGGAGGCAGCAGGGAGGACCCGCTCAGGGTCCGGGAAGAGGTTACGCCCAAGATGGGAGAAACTTCCATTGGGGCCAAGGAAGGTTCAACTTCCAGAGGCAAGCCCCTCGGCAGCTCCTCCCCCCACCACAACAAGCGATGGAGATTGGTTGAAGGGAGAGGAGGAACCGCCAGGGAAGGCAAAGGGTCAGGGTAGAGTTGCCGTACTGTGACTTCCACTAGGTGGAGGGGCACGCCACAACCACCTGCCCCGAGTTCCTGGAAGTGAGAGGGGCGAGAGGCCCTGCCCAGCCGCAGCCTCCAGTGCGGGTTGAAGAGGTTCTGCCCAGAGAAGGGGGAGATGATGTGTGTGAGGACCGGGTCGATGTCAGACCCCGAGGCGGTATAGCGGTGATCCACGGTGGAGTGGGGGTTGAGGCCACTCGGAAGGCAAACCTCCATGTCATGTACCGAAGGAGAGTCGCCTCAACCTCCCGGACCCTGCCCAGGAGGAGAAGATCACCTTCTCGGTAAAGGACCTGCCGGATCATGAGGATCCTTTTTGCGATGCGCTGGTCATCCAGACAGCCATCGAGGGCTACAGCGTCTCTCGAATCTTAGTTGAGAATGGGAGCTCCGTCAACGTCGTTTTTAGGAAGGCGTTTGATGAGATGAAGGTAGAGCCAAGGAGGGTGTTGGCCTCAGATAGACCCCTGTTCGGATTCTCAGGAGAAAGAAAGGAGGTCGAAGGAGGAGTAGGACTCCAAGTAAAGTTGGGAGGGGCCTCAAGGAACTGCCGGTTCGTCATTGTTGACGCTCCAAGCAGCTACAATGCCATCTTCGGAAGGCCCCTCATCAGCGCCTTTCATTGCGTGCCATCTTCCTTCCACCAATGCATCAATTTCAGCTCCGGAGGGATCCAAGTCAGAGTCAAGGGGGACTCCAGGATGACAAGGTAGTGCTACGTCACGGCTGTCAACACCATCTCTTGGTTGGCCCAGGCAGAGGAGATGGAGAAGGTCATGGAGAGCTTGAGCAAGATGGAAGTGCCCGAGGAAAAGGAAGCGGAAGACGACCGTCATGCCCAGGCCCCATGAGGGTGCCTCGCCTTGCGGTAGTTTTTTCATTTTTCTGGTTTTGTAACAAGTGCTACCCCTGACCAGCTGAGTCAGGGGGACTATGTAACCCATCTATTTCTCCCCGTTTGAGGATGTAGGATTTGGTAAGGATTGATTGAGATGCTTAGTCCTTTTGCTCCGAGACGGTCCCGCTGCCCAGGATCTCACTAGCTGGGCAGGGCCGGTGGTACCTCTCGTTGATGCCTAGTTGTCTCACCTCGAGATGGATTCCGCTGCCAGGCTCTCACCTAGCTGGCAGGGCAGGTTGATCTCTCGGAGGGTGGGAAGGTCTCACCTCGAGATGGATTCCGCTGCCAGGCTCTCACCTAGCTAGCAGGGCAGGTTGATCTCTCGGAGGGTGGGAAGGTCTCACCTCGAGATGGATTCCGCTGCCAGGCTCTCACCTAGCTGGCAGGGCAGGTTGATCTCTCGGAGGGTGGGAAGGTCTCACCTCGGGATGGATTCCACTGCCAGGCTCTCATCTAGCTGGCAGGGCAGGTTGATCTCTCGTGGAGGCCAAATACCTTAGCTCCGAGATGGATTCCACTGCCAGGCTCTCATCTAGCTGACAGGGCAGATTGATCTCTCGTGGAGGCCAAGTCCCTTAACTCCGAGATGGATTCCGCTGCCAGGCTCTCATCTAGCTGGAAGGGCAGGTTGATCTCTCATGGAAGCCAAGCCCTTAGCTCCGAGATGGATTCCGCTGTCAGGCTCTCATCTAGCTGGCAGGGCAGGTTGATCTCTCGTGGAAGCCAAGCCCTTAACTCCGAGATGGATTCCGCTGCCAGGCTCTCATCTAGCTGGCAGGACAGGTTGATCTCTCGTGGAAGCCAAGTCCTTTGCTCCGAGATGGATTCCGCTGTCAGGCTCTCATCTAGCTGGCAGGGCAGGTTGATCTCTCGTGGAAGCCAAACCCTTAGCTCCGAGATGGATTCCGCTGCCAGGCTCTCATCTAGCTGGCAGGGCAGGTTGATCTCTCGTGGAAGCCAAGTCCTTTGCTCCGAGATGGATTCCACTGCCAGGCTCTCATCTAGCTGGCAGGACAAGTTGATCTCTCGTGGAAGCCAAGTCCTTTGCTCTGAGATGGATTCCGCTGCCAAGCTCTTATCTAGCTGGCAGGGCAGGTTGATCTCTCATGGAAGCCAAGTCCTTCGCTCCGAGATGGATTCCGCTGTCAGGCTCTCATTTAGCTGGCAAGGCAGGTTGATCTCTCGTGGAAGCCAAGCCCTTAGCTCCGTGATGGATTCCGCTGCCAGGCTCTCATCTAGCTGGCAGGGCAGGTTGATCTCTCGTGGAAGCCAAGTCCTTCGCTCCGAGATGGATTCCGCTGCCAGGCTCTCATCTAGCTGGCAGGGCAGGTTGATCTCTCGTGGAAGCCAAGTCCTTTGCTCCGAGATGGATTCCGCTGGCAGGGCAGGTTGATCTCTCGTGGAAGCCAAGCCCTTAGCTCCGAGATGGATTCCGCTGCCAGGCTCTCATCTAGCTGGCAGGGCAGGTTGATCTCTCATGAAAGCCAAGTCCTTCGCTCCGAGATTGATTCCGCTGCCAGGCTCTCATCTAGCTGGCAGGGCAGGTTGATCTCTCGTGGAAGCCAAGCCCTTAGCTCCGAGATGGATTCTGCTGTCAGGCTCTCATCTAGCTGGCAGGGCAGGTTGATCTCTCGTGCAAGCCAAGTCCTTTTCTCCGAGATGGATTCCGCTGTCAGGCTCTCACTAGCTGACAAGGCTGGTTGATCTCTCGTGGGAGCCAAGTTTGTTACCCGGAGAAGCTCTCGCCACCCAGGCTCCCATAGATGGCATGGTAGGTTGACCCCGCGGGGAAGTTACACTCCGCGAATACGTTGGGTTGGATGTTTCTTTCCGAGCTTGTGCCAACCTCAAAAAGAGAGGGGATTGTGTACAACTCCGTATTCGCGAAGAGTGGACCCTAAATGAGGCAAGCACGTTTTTAAGCTTTTCGAGTATTTTGAACTCTCGGTGGCCAATTTTGGCTCTAGCTTGGAAATCTACTAGTAGGGGGAGGAGAAATCGGCCTCCCCCAGTGGCCCCTTAGTTGGAGTGTGAAAGCGGCAGGTTGGTAGGCACCCGCCCGGGCCATTTGGGTGTAGAGGCGGGATCAGCAGGCCCTCCCCCTCCCCCTTTTTCCCTCAGGCCGGCGAGACCGGCCCCGAGTCCGGTGGGTAGGCCGGGCGAGACCGGCCCTCGGGCCGGGTCTCGCCCCGCCCCGCGGACAGCTAGGCGAGACCCGCCCCCAGGCCGGGTCTCGTCGAGCCCGGCGGGTAGGCCGGGCGAGACTGGCCCTCGGTCCAGGTCTCGCCCCGCCCCGCGGGCAGCTAGGCGAGACCGGCCCCCAGGACGGGTCTCGCCAAGCCCAGCGGGTAGGCCGGGCGAGACCGGCCCTCGGGCCGGGTCTCGCCCGGCCCAGCGGGCAGCCGGGCGAGACCGGCCCCAGGTCGGGTCTCGCCCAGCCCGGCGGGTAGGCCGGGCGAGACCGGCCCCCAGGCCGGGTCTCGCCCAGCCCCGCGGGCAGCCGGGCGAGACCGGCCCCATGCCGGGTCTCGCCCAGCTCGGCGGGTAGGCCGGCCGAGACCGACCCCCAGGCCAGGTCTCGCCCAGCCCCGCGGGCAGCCAGGCGAGACCGGCCCCCAGGCCGGGTCTCGCCCAGCCCGACGGGTAGGTCGGGCGAGACCGGCCCCCAGGCCGAGTCTCGCCCCGTCCCGCAGGGTGGGTCCCCTTTTAGCTTTGGGTGACGCGTTTTACTTCTCTACCCCCCGGCGTGGCGGTTTCCTATTGGCCCGAGGCCTTTTGGCCGTAGGGGTATTTTGGTCTTTTTACCCCCAGGACTTCGAAAAACTATAAATAGACCCCCTTGGGTGCCTTGGAGAGGAGGCTTTTTCTTAGTTTTCTCCTCCCTTAGCTTCTTCTTGGTAGAGTAGAGAGAGATCTCCAAGGCGCCCAGCCTAGCCCTTTGGTAAGGGAGGGGAAGAGCTCAGGTAGCCTTCCGGGTGTGAGGAGAGACCTCCGTGCTAGAGCCGAGGGTCTGTTCACAGTCTCCTAAGTCTCCGGTTCGTGACGTTCTCTCGAGTGTAGTAGGTGTGAGGTCACCCCTTTCAGGGACCCCGAACTCCACAGAGGTCAATTTTGGCTTCAACAGTGCTGACAGGGTTAGCGAGCCGAGGCCGCGGGATGTGCCCTCTCGCCCTGTTGTGGGCAAGAGCCCTTTCAGAGATCTAGATATGTATTACTACACGGGCACGAATGACCAAGTGCAACATATTCAATGGTTTGAGGATGCCGTCTCCATCAGACAGATGTCAGATGCCTTCAAGTGAAGACTCTTCGCCCTCACTTTGAAGGAGAAGGTTAGGGACTGGTTTCATCAACTTCCCACAAGTTCCATCTATTATTTTGAAGATTTGTGTCGTGGGTTCCTGTTTATGTTCTCCACATCAAAGAAGAGGATGAAGGTGGAAGAGATCTTGTTAGACATCAAGCAGAAGCCGAAGGAGATGCTGAGACACTATGTCGATCGGTTCTAAGAAGATATGTAATGCCCCAAAACTCAAAAGAGCGACGAGAGGCGTTTTGAGCCAAGTTTGGAATTTGGCAGGGGGCACACGGCCTGGGACACGGGCGTGTCCCAAGGCGTGTCGTGTTTGGGTCGACGATCTGGCCGAGAGGTCAACGAATTTTGGAGTCGACGATCATCAAGCAGCGAACACGGCCTGCAACACACGTGTGTCCCAGGGCGTGTCAAGATCGTGACGATGATCTGGCCGGGAAGTTGATGATTTTCGCTCGACAAAGTATCGAGACAGGGAACACGACCTAGGACACGGGCGTGTCCAAAGCCATGTCGGGTGGTCGACGAACTATGCTCGACGAAGTGTCGAGACAGTGAACATGGCCTGGAGCCCAGGCGTGTTCGGGTTTGACACGGGTGTGTCAAGTGGGACACGGGCGTGTCCAAGACCCGTGTGTGTCTCGGGTTGGTGTTGTTCCTGTGTCGATGGAGGAACACGCCCGGGAACACGGGCGTATGCTGGATGACACGGGCATGTCAGACCAAACACGGGCGTGTCGGGTACCCGTGTGTGTTTAGGGACGTGTCGGTTTCGACGGCGAATGGGGAACACGACCCTGGACACGGGCGTGTCACAGGCCGTGTTCGCCCCAGATTGTGCATTTCAGCTCCAGATCATAGCCGTTCATCTCCTTATTTTGTGATCCGACGGCTGGGGGCTGTTCCTACTGGGATATACCCGGGAATAGGGTTTCAAATCCCTCATTTCTTTCACTTAGTATCTTTCTAAAGTCTAGAGAGAGGGGAGAGCAAGGAAGAAGAAAGGAGGCTAGATCCGGTCACCGGCGGAGCTTCAGAGCTCTAAATCGCGAGGCGACTTCGGATCCACAGAGGCAAGGAGATTGCGGTGCTTTTCATCTGCATAAATTTCCATGGCGCCAAAGAAAAATGCTAGTGATGGCGCGGCCCCTCCAACACTTCCTGATGATGACCCGGTTGCTGCGGCCCCTCCAACACTTCCTGATGATGACCCGGTTGCTGCGGCGCAACAAGTTAAAGATTTGCGGCGTCATGACAACGCCACGGACGCTAACGGAAAGCTGCGATACAACCTCCATCCGCGGCGCGCAAAGCTTGCTTAATACTTTTACTTAGTTTTATTTTAATTGCTTAAAACATTTGGCTTGTATTATTTTTATTTTTATGTTGGTGTGCTATTAAACCCTTGGTGTGTATGTAACCGCCCGGATGGATGAGATTTCATCTCCATCTTGGATGGTTGGATCTCTTTTGTAACTCCTATTTAAAGGAGGATATTATGATGAGTTATGCATTGGAAGAAGAAAACCTAAACTCTCCCCTAGAGAATTTCGGCCATGGAGAGATTCCACTAGCCGCCCCCCCTCCCCTTTGGGTGTGAAGCCTAGCCTTGCCTCCTCCATCCCCGTTCGGTGCGACTCCGGCGTGGCTTCTCTCGGTGCGACTCCGTGGAAGAAGGAAGCAGCCCCTTCGGTGTGAAACCGGTGGAACCGTGGAGAGAGTGATTCTCCCACAAATATTGTGTGATCTTCTTCTTGGTTGGGTAATCTCTTCCCTATCTTTGTGCTTCTTGCTGTGAGATTTTTGTGGAGGTTATTCAACCGTCTTTTCCGCGATTTTAAAGTGTTTTTCGCTTGCAAATCTGAATCGAACGTTGTTATTGACCCTCTTGTTTTTCGGATTGGAAGATCCGCGGGAGTACAAACTAGGCCTAGCCTTGACTTGTTCTCCAAGATGGGGCACGCTTTGGTGCTAACAAGGGAGTTAATCTCAACTTGTTCTTGATCCCTCCTTATCGTTTACCGCCGCTCCTAAATATATTTTTGCTGCGATTGACAGCTTATTGTGAAAAGAATAGATGCTTGTGTAGGTGCGGTGAGACGTGTGCTTGTTGGAGAGGTAGGTCCTAAGGTCGTGGTATCGAGTCCGGCTAGGCGCGAGTTGTGTGCTTGTTGGAGAGTAGGTCCTAAGGATGTTGTATCGAGTCCCGTATTTTTGAGAGCCAACCGACCCCTTTTCGTTCGCTTTTGGTCGGAGCACTCTCTTATTTTTTCTATGTTCTGTGATGGGTAATCCGCCGTTAGCGTAGGCACGTCCATCTCACAAACATCCCTACACCAATTTGGTATCAGAGGCGGTCGTTTCAACTTTCACGTTGCAAACATCCTCTCTGCGTTCCTTGTTAGAGATCCGATCGTTAGAACTCAAAAAAAAAAAAAATTTCTGTGGTCTGCAAATAGCGGGCTGAAATCTTTATTTTTCAGCAAAATTTCAAAGAAAATTTTTTTAACGATCTACGTGTTATTCTCATCGGGAGTATATAAAAATATCTTATTTTCAATATAGCTTCAGTCCTAGGAAAATTCATCTTGCCCGGGGCCTCCCAAACCTGAATGCGCACTAGGCTAGGAACGGAGTACGCAACCCCGTCTACGTCTAGGATGGCTGCGAACGAGCATGGTGATCCCAACACCGAGGCTATAGCAGGTCTTCGTGCCGAAATGACAGAGCTTAGGAACGCCTTAGCCCAGATCCTACAAAATCAAGCAAGGCCAACCCCACCTCCCGTTAATGCTGGGCAGCCCAACCGGCACCAACCGAACTTTGATTCGGATTCTGAGGGAAACTCTCCCCGTATGCCCCCTCGAGAACCCCGCCCCGAGCGAGGCTTTGATATCACGAGGGCTATCAAGATAAATGCCCCCACCTATGATGGCATGGGAGATCCCCAGATCTTCCTCCATTGGGCTATAGACATGGAGTGCTATTTCGAATGGCACAACCTCACGGACCCCCAAAAGGTTCAAGTTGCGAGGATGAAATTAATGGGACGTGCCAAAACCTATTGGCTGAATGAAGAACGTAGGTTAGGAGCTGGGCACAGGGTCCCACTCATTGGATGGGCTGTTATGAAGAACCTGCTAACCGATCAGTACGTTCCCGCGTACCATCAGACGCAAATGTTCGATGAGCTTGCCACCCTTCGGCAAGGCTCAATGTCTGTTGCTGAATATATGGGAGAACTTAAGGACCGTATGGTACGATGTGACCTTCGAGAGATCCCCGAAGTAACTTTATCTAGATTTCGAAAGGGACTTCACCCCGACATTCAGTGGAAACTCTTGCGTTATGGTCACACGGACTTGAATACGACTTTCAATGCCGCCTTGGACATTGAAAAGAACCTAGCATCTAAAGCTCACTCCCGTTATTCTAATGCGAAGAATAAGTCCACCACGGGGGCATCTTCTTCCACTTTTCCTGATAAAGGAAAATTTATTTCCTCCGAGTCGAAATCCGTTGTGATTACCACGAGAAATACCAAGAACCCCGCTAGTGAGCGTATCCCCGTTGGAAAGGTTAGCAAGGCTAACACCACTTGTTACTCATGCGGTGTTCAAGGCCACTATGCCTACGAATGCCCCACCAAGACGAAGGCCATAGCCTTACTAGAGTCCACTACCGACCCTGACGACTATGTCCATGAGGCCGAAAAGGAGAGCGACCCCGACGGAGTCCCTAGTGACTTGGAGGACGATCACCGCCTTATGGTGATGCGTTGCATTATGACCACTCCTCGTCCTGTAGATGACTGGAAGAGGACGAGCATCTTTTCCCTGATCTTTAAGAGTGGAGAAAAACTTTGCAAATTAGTTATTGATGGTGGTAGTTGCGTAAACGCCGTTTCTGAGAATGCCGTTAAGCGTATGTCCTTGACCGTAGAGCCGCACCCGACCCCCTACCAGGTCGCTTGGATTAGTAAGGTTACTATTAAGGTTACCCAACGATGCCTAGTCCCCCTGTCTTTCAAATCCTACATGGATGAGGTTTGGTGCGACGTCCTACCAATGGACGTTTGTCATGTGTTATTAGGCCGCCCTTGGCTATACGACTGTGATGTGACGCACAATGGTCGTGCCAACACTTATGAGTTTAAATTCAATGGCAAGATCGTCACCTTGAGACCGACTGTGCCAAAAGAGCCGGTAGTGTTGGCTAAGGATACCACCATCCCAGTTGAGAGGAAAGCCTTGAGTTTAGTTGGTAGGAAGGAATTTGTGAAGGATCCCTTCATTGGGGGAATAATGTACGCTCTTGTACTTCTGAGTGAAAAAACTGATGGTGGCGTGTTGGAAGATTTACCCCGAGAGCTACGGGTATTGTTGGATGAGTTTAGGGATGTATACCCGGAGGAGTTGCCTTCGTCGTTACCACCGCTTAGAGATATACAACACACAATAGACCTTATCCCCGGATCGTCCTTACCCAACCAACCACACTATAGGCTTAATCCAACTGCCCACATAGAGTTACAAACCCAGATAGAGGAGTTGTTAAATAAGGGATTTATTAGGACGAGTATGAGCCCATGTGCTGTCCCCGCTCTTCTTGCCCCTAAGAAGGATGGCACCTGGCGCATGTGTGTTGATAGCCGAGCTCTCAACAAAATTACTATAAAATATAGGTTTCCAATTCCGCGACTAGATGATCTCTTGGATGTCCTATCGGGTGCCACTATCTTCTCTAAACTGGACTTACGGAGTGGTTACCACCAAATCAGGATCCGAGTGGGGGATGAGTGGAAGACGGCGTTCAAGTCTAAGGACGGGTTGTATGAATGGCTTGTGATGCCCTTTGGGCTATCCAATGCCCCCAACACCTTCTCCCGGATGATGACGCACATCTTTAGGCCATATATGGGGAAGTTTGTTGTAGTGTATTTTGATGACATCCTAGTGTTTAGTACCTCCCCCGCCGAACACCTCTCTCACATCAAAGTAGTCCTCTCCACCTTAAGGACTGAAACCTTATATCTAAATCTAAAGAAATGCACGTTTTATGTTTCGGAGGTTGAATTCTTAGGTTATATAGTTGGCTCTGAAGGAATTCGTGTTGATCCAGGAAAGGTTCAGGTGATTAGAGACTGGCCCGAGCCCACTAGCCTTCGTGAGGTGCGTAGTTTCCACGGGTTAGCTACCTTTTATCGTCGTTTCATACGTGATTTTAGTAGCATTATGGCACCCATTACGGACTGCATGAAGAAAGGAGAATTCACATGGTCCAAATCCGCCACGTTTGCATTCCATCGTATTAAGGAGCTTATGACCGAAGCACCGGTGTTACGTCTCCCAGACTTCACCAAGGTCTTCGAGCTTACTTGTGATGCATCTGGCGTAGGGATTGGAGGTGTCTTGAGTCAAGAGGGTCACCCGGTTAGTTATTTTAGTGAGAAGTTAGCGGGTGCTAAATTAAATTATTCCAATTACGATAGGGAGTTTTATGCGGCCATTAGATGTTTGCATCATTGGAGGCACTACCTCCTTCATAAGGAGTTCGTGATCCTCTCTGATCATGAAGCGTTGCGATTCATCAATGGTCAGCACAAAATCAGCCCGCGCCACGCTAAATGGGTATCCTTCTTGCAAGAATACACATTTACTCTCAAGCACCTTAAGGGGACCGACAATCGAGTTGCCGATGCACTCAGTCGCCTCACCCTCTTACTTTCCTCCATGCAAGTCCACGTGGTAGGTTTCGAGCGCATAAAGGATGAATACGCCACATGCCCTGATTTTCAGGAGCCATACTTATCTGCCCAGGATAGCTCTCCCACGACCATCACGGCCTATTCACTTAGAGACGGATACTTATTCAAACACGGAAAATTGTGTATCCCCCACTCCTCTTTGCGACTCCACATCATTTGGGAGTTACATAGTGGTGGCTTGAGTGGCCACTTTGGCAGAGACAAAACGATAACGCTCGTAGAGGAGAAATTCTTTTGGCCTAAACTAAAGGCGATGGTTGGGAAAGTTGTGAGCAGTTGCCGTACGTGCCAAGTTTCTAAAGGTACTAAGTCCAATGTAGGTTTATACACTCCGCTACCTATTCCGTCCGTCCCGTGGGAAGACGTGAGCACGGACTTTGTATTAGGCCTTCCCCCCACCCTGCGACATCATGATTCTATACTCGTTGTTGTGGATAGGTTCTCCAAGATGGCGTACTTCCTCCCCTGTAGTAAGACCAACGACGCCTCTCACATTGCGAAACTGTATTTTAAAGACGTCGTTAGTCACCGTGGCGTTCCGAAGACTATTGTCTCAGATAGGGACGTCAAGTTCACTAGCTACTTTTGGAAAACCTTGTGGGTTCTTATGGGCACAAAATTATTATTCTCCGCGGCTTATCACCCACAAACTGATGGCCAGACGGAAGTAGTCAATCAGAGCCTAGGAAATCTTCTTCGATGTCTCGTGAGCGACCATAAAGGCACTTGGGATTTACTGCTTCCACATGCACAACTGGCTTACAATAATTCTAAAAATCGGTCCACGGGTATGTCTCCGAATGAAATTGTCCACGGGTATAAGACCCCTGTGCCACTTGACTTGGTCCCCTTACCTCCCACATACAAAACAAGTCAGTTTGCACAATCCTTCGCCCAACATATTCACGACTTACATGCACGTATACGAGCTACCTTGACTGCTCAATATGAGTCTTATCAAGCGCACGCTAATCTACATAGGAAGGTGTCACACTTTAAGGTCGGCGATCTGGTTTTAGTACGGTTAGTTCCCGAACGAATGCCAACTGGCACCGTTAAAAAGTTAGCTCCAAAACGCGCCGGTCCTTTTCGGATTATCAAGAAGCTAGGTGACAACGCTTTCGTATTGGATTTGCCTGCTGAATGGGGTATCTCCCCTATTTTTAATGTCTCGGATTTGACGTTGTTTGTTGCGCCTCCACAAGAGTTGGTTTCTTTGTCGTCTTCTCCCTCCACTGAAATTTCTAATGGGTTGGGGAGTGGTAGTTTGGATGATCTCTATCCTCCGGTCCCCGCAGGTATAACATCGGATGGTACGTTGCCTTCTTTTATTCCTACTGCTGACATGTTTCCCAGGTTTCCCAAGACGTTTCTCCATCCAGATATGATACTCGCTGCTGAGCCACTTACTACTCCTGACGGTGCTACCTACCGCTTCCTCATCCGTTGGCGTGACCGCCCACCGTCGGACGACTCATGGGTACTCGCGACAGAGCTTCAACGTTTGGATGTCGAGCTTCTCCGCCGCTTTCTATCAGCCCACGCATCGGAGATGCGAGATTTTGAGTGGGGGAGGATTGATGGCGCGGCCCCTCCAACACTTCCTGATGATGACCCGGTTGCTGCGGCCCCTCCAACACTTCCTGATGATGACCCGGTTGCTGCGGCGCAACAAGTTAAAGATTTGCGGCGTCATGACAACGCCACGGACGCTAACGGAAAGCTGCGATACAACCTCCGTCCGCGGCGCGCAAAGCTTGCTTAATACTTTTACTTAGTTTTATTTTAATTGCTTAAAACAATTGGCTTGTATTTTTTTTATTTTTATGTTGGTGTGCTATTAAACCCTTGGTGTGTATGTAACCGCCCGGATGGATGAGATTTCATCTCCATCTTGGATGGTTGGATCTCTTTTGTAACTCCTATTTAAAGGAGGATATTATGATGAGTTATGCATTGGAAGAAGAAAACCTAAACTCTCCCCTAGAGAATTTCGGCCATGGAGAGATTCCACTAGCCTCCCCCCTCCCCTTTGGGTGTGAAGCCTAGCCTTGCCTCCTCCATCCCCGTTCGGTGCGACTCCGGCGTGGCTTCTCTCGGTGCGACTCCGTGGAAGAAGGAAGCAGCCCCTTCGGTGTGAAACCGGTGGAACCGTGGAGAGAGTGATTCTCCCACAAATATTGTGTGATCTTCTTCTTGGTTGGGTAATCTCTTCCCTATCTTTGTGCTTCTTGCTGTGAGATTTTTGTGGAGGTTATTCAACCGTCTTTTCCGCGATTTTAAAGTGTTTTTCGCTTGCAAATCTGAATCGAACGTTGTTATTGACCCTCTTGTTTTTCGGATTGGAAGATCCGCTGGAGTACAAACTAGGCCTAGCCTTGACTTGTTCTCCAAGATGGGGCACGCTTTGGTGCTAACAAGGGAGTTAATCTCAACTTGTTCTTGATCCCTCCTTATCGTTTACCGCCGCTCCTAAATATATTTTTGCTGCGATTGACGGCTTATTGTGAAAAGAATAGATGCTTGTGTAGGTGCGGTGAGACGTGTGCTTGTTGGAGAGGTAGGTCCTAAGGTCGTGGTATCGAGTCCGGCTAGGCGCGAGTTGTGTGCTTGTTGGAGAGTAGGTCCTAAGGACGTTGTATCGAGTCCCGTATTTTTGAGAGCCAACCGACCCCTTTTCGTTCGCTTTTGGTCGGAGCACTCTCTTATTTTTTCTATGTTCTGTGATGGGTAATCCGCCGTTAGCGTAGGCACGTCCATCTCACAAACATCCCTACACCAGCTAGGGTAACGATTCTCATCCTAGTATATGTGAAGTCCTCTTTTCCTTTGCATAGGAAGCCCGCTCTTGCGAGTTTGCGGAGAGTTGAGGCATTCCTTCAGGTAGACATGAATAGTCCCCGTTGTGTACATGTAGAGTCTGTAATCAAGAACGGATATAAGCATGATGTGTGAAGCCTACTCGGACAAGTTGGTCTAGATCAGTGATGTTGTATTGCATAAGTGGCCGGAGAAGACTTCGCGCGGATGTTTGTTTTTCGGGTTTTCTACGTGGTAGATTGCAACAGGGAGCCTTAGGGATTAACTCCAAGGCAAACTCGGAAAACTGGGCTGATACATGGTTTTGCCAGCTTGGTGGCCTGGGAGCCAAATTGTACATAACCGGGTTATGTAAAGTGTGTATCAGATTGGGACTCGGGAAAGTTTGACCCGCGCATATGGCTTAAATTGTCATTGCGATGTGAGCAACGGGTTAGGCGGAACCGTACCTACTCTATGTCGTTCGGTTGGAGCTGTTGACATAGATGGAGGGTCTTAGGCGATCCATGGCTTAAAATGACGTGACCAATGTCGGAAATACAAAATGCTCGTAAGATTTGCCGTCCTAGTGGCGGTGGTGAGACCGAGACGTCTATGGCTTGAATTGACGTGACGTTGACCAGTTCACCGAGAATGTGCCCTGAGAGCACGGGGTGTGTGGCCGTGCATGCCCACACCCGTGATGAAGTGTTAATCTATACTGCTTGGTTATGCTAACAAAGTGCAGGGAAAGGAGCATCGCCGCCCCGAGTTTTGGGGGCGGGATCGTTATAATTTGGTCAGCATAGTTGACCATTGCTTTTGTTTGCCAACGTGCAGTGGATTGTTGCTTGTAGGTGCTGCGGAGCCGAGCGATAAATAGCGGGCTAAAGCCCAAGTTGCCGAGCCGGCCCTCGAAGGCCAAATTTTGAGTGTTTACTTATTTATTCATATGTGACCGTCCTGCGTGCCGTGGTATGGAAGACACATATTAATTTGAGTAAACAATTGTAAGGCATTAAGGCCATTGTACTTGTGTATTGTACTTCATTCCTATTGGGTTTTGTAGTGGAAAGCTTTTGGCTTGGTTCTTTAATTTGCAACTTTTATAATTGCTTCCGCTAGAATGACTCTGTGTAGGACGTTGGTTATTAGTTGGATGGTATTCTATTGAGTAACCACCCGGTCTGTCTGTGGTATATGGCGTCGGGCCCCGGCCGGACCTAATGCTATATGCTATGCGATGGATAGGGGGTGTTACAATTTGGTATCAGACTACTAGTTTCGGTCGGGCTTCAGTGAATTCGTGGGCGAATTCTTTTTAAGGGGTGGTGAGCACATGTGTGTGCGTCATCGTTATAATATCAAAAGAACCCATGAATGTCCACTTAGGAATGAAAATACACGTGTTTGAGGAACCCGTGTGTTCCTATAATTGCTTTTTGCAATTTTGTATGGTCGCTTAATGGTGTTTTATACAACTATAGGTGACCAGAAGTGGTGCCGGGCCGTCAGAACGCCGAGTTTCTACGGCTAGTAGTGCACCAAACGGTGCTCTTGCAACACCTCCATCGGCTGAAACCATACGATTGGTTGCCGAAGCAGTGTTTGACATGATCAATGTGCAGCATATAAGGCAAATGCAGTATCCCGCTCCTACGATGGAGTAGGTACCGCTGCAAAGGGATGAACCGAGAAGAGTGGAGCAGGTAGTGGTGGAGCCTTTGGTGCCGAGGAGAGCAACTGAAAGGCAGCTCAAGCACGTTATGAGCTTTAATCCTCCTGTGTTCTCGGGGTTGGGAACCCCATCGCAAGCTGAATACTGGCTCTCCCGAGTGAAGAGAGTCCTGACAGCTACTGAAATGGAGGAGTGGCAGATGACACCCAAAGCTACATTCCTGTTGGACGGGGATGCGAGGTTGTGGTGGGAAGGTGATGATTTCATTTGCTAACAAGTAATAACTTGATGCGGATTCATTCTACACTCTAGTATAAACTATGTAGATGTGCATAAGCTAGATTGAATTAACTTTCAGGCAAGTGCACCTAACAGGAGAAACCTACATCTCGTGTCGTATTCCACAGGGCCATTTCAAATACTCGTACTCACCCTCACTCTATTATCGTACCTATAATTAAAATTGATTTCTAATCTAAATTAACCTAACTATGACTATTTGGATAAATAAACTTTGGAGAATTCAAGATGATAAAAAAACCCGGAGCTTATGAGCAATTACATGAAGTTCTCATTCATTTACTCAATTCTATGTAATCATGAAATAATAAAACTATCAAATTTGTTGTAATGTAAAGGGTAAACATCTATCAAATTCTCTCTCGAGCAATTCAAAATCTAAACCTAAGCTAGTAAATTTTCTCTCGAACAATTTACAACACTCAACTTTGCATTAATGGAAGAACCCTATCTATTACATAAATTCATGAAATCCTATCTCTAAAATACCATGAACCCATCTATTTGTATTCTAATTATCCAAACAACATATCTATCGATCATGAAGTTCGAATTACAAAGAGATCTAACACCAAAATATGAACATGTAAACATCATCACAAACATCCAATTTCTCAATCTAGAGATTTGCAATTCATGTAAAACAAATAACTAATTCATAATTAGGATAAAACTCCTTGTTTGTAAGCCTACATACGAATAAAATGCAACAAATTCGATAAAAATAATACGATACATGATTAACAAATTGTTCCAAATTAAAGTTCATGCAAAATAAAAGATAACTAAAGTTGAATCAAGAGACAGGGAAGATTAAAAGGGTTTAATGAAAGATTAAATGCATACAAAAATACCCTTCAAATCCTCCTTCTCTTGGATGCTCCACTTCGTGCTCCAGAAGTTCTCCCCAATGTAAAATGATCCAAAAAGTCCCTTCTAATTGTCCTACAGGTATTTTATAGTCCCTTGCAAAGAGGGTAGAACACGGGTTCCAACACGGTCGTGTGCCAGGCCGTGTTGACGGTTCTAGGGCGGTTCCACATGAACAGGCGTGTCTGGTAGTGGGCCATGTCAGATGACATGGGTACTGACACGGCCGTGTTGTTCTACACGTTCTTCAGACACGGGTTGGTTAGCAGTCGAGGTTGAATTGACACGGGTAGGCACATGAGCGTGTGCTAACCCGTGTGAGTCTCTGTCTTCTGCTTCCAGTTTCTTCAATTCCAACGCACATAGTGTAACGCCCCAACATTTGTAGAGGAACGACCAGCGTTTCTGGCCTAAATTTTTGGAAATGTTGGTTTCTGGCAGGGGGCACACGGCCTGGGACACGGGCGTGTCCCAGGGCGTGTCGAGACCGTGTCGACTATCGGTCCGGGAAGTTGACAAGTTTTCGCTCGACGAAGTGTCGAGACAAGGCACACGGCCTAGGACACGGGCGTGTCCAAGGCCGTGTCAGTCAGTCGACGAACTTCGCTCGACGAAGTGTCGAGACAAGGCACACGGCCTACGACACGGGCGTGTCCAAGGCCGTGTCAGTCAGTCGACGAACTTCGCTAGACGAAGTGTCGAGACATCGCTCGACGAGGTGTCGAGACAAGGCACACGACCTAGGACACGGGCGTGTCCAAGGCCGTGTCGGGTGTCGATGCATGAACACGGCCTGGAGCCCAGGTGTGTTGAGGTAAACACGGGCAAGGACACGGGCGTGTCCAGTACCCGTGTAGTTCTCGGGTTATTTTCGGGGCTGTGTCGATGGAGGCACACGGCCGACCACACGGCCGTGTCAGATGGAACACGGGCGTGTCAGGTTGAACACGGGCGTGTCGGATGCCCGTGTGTCGTTCTAGGCGCGTCGTTTGGGACGGTGAATGGGGGACACGGCCTTGGACACGGGCATGTGCCAGGCCGTATTCGGCCCAGGTGTTTTATTTTTCAGACGGATCATGGCCATTCTTTCCCTTATTTTGGGATCTGATGGTTCAGGACATCTCTTGGGGAGTTAAGTCCGAGAATAGGGTTGGAAACCCTCATTCTTCTCCAAGCTTTCTCTTACGAAAGTTCTAGAGAGAAGTGAGAGCAAGGAAGAAGGAGAATGAGAGTTTGGGCTGTAGGAGAGGCTTCGGTGCTCCAAATCGCAAGCCGACTCCATATCCGTGGAGGCTAGACCGTTACGAAGGTTTTCATCAGCCTATTTTGCTATGGCTAGGAAGAGGAGTCGGAAGGTAACAACACTTCTCCTCTCGGTTTTAGGATGCATGTCTTAGCATCTTTTCTTTTCTAGTTTTTGGGCACCAAACACTCAAATGAGAGTGGTTTGGGTCGCCAAGGTTCAAGAGGAATCTCCGGGTCGATTGAGTCTGTCCCCGACATGTTTTGCATTAGAGATCCGCTCCGTTAGTCGATTAGGCATGGTGGGTGAAGCCGTAGTCGCGACCGTTAATCCGACTCGGTGATGTTGCATACGAGCTTTAGGGATTCGTAGAGATCTGTTGCGGCAAGATGTCGTTTGTGATGTGGTGATGTTTTCCCCTTTTTATCGAGTGAGTACGTGTAGCCGAAATCGGGCAAGGTTAGCTCCTCAATGACGGTAGATGGTTTCCTTGGTGGACAAGGTTAGCTCCGCATGAGTGGTAGATGGTTTCCTTGGTGCGCGGGAACGCCGCAGTACAAATGAGGAACTAGGGTGGAATTGTCTTGGTTTGTGATGTGCCAAGGCATGGCTGTGTCTCCATGGTCGGCTGGCTATCCCGTGATGTACACGTCACGTGTGGAGAGTGTCCCAGCGAGACTAGTCCCCTTCTGTGAGACTGACGAGAATGCCAAGCGAGGGGCAAGCCCGGGCAATGAGGCCATGAGCGGGTGGGGTCCAGCAAGGCTTCTTAGAATCGGTCAGTTTGTGTTTGTTGGAATCCTGACTTGAGACGCCAAAGCTTGCAGGCAAGCCCGTGTCTAAGACCATGAGCGGGTGGGGCCTTAGCAAGGGTTCCTTGTGGCGGCCTGTGCGCCGTTGGGGGGATTGTGATACCCCTTTGTTTGTGGCTTTATGCCGATGGGGAAGCGATGAGTACCCAATTGATGTGATGTTGTGCTAGATGCATATGTTTTAGGGTGCCTTGGGTGAAGCCCGGGTGTTGCATTCATGTTGCATAAATAGGCCCCTTTTTATTATATGCTCAACTAGTAGAGAACGTGTATTTTGTTTGAGACATCCAAGCCTGTTCTAAATGAATTTCTGGTTTATATTTATATATTGCATACGAAGTGCTGACTTGCAGGTTGGAGGGTTCCCCGGGGTCTATTTATGGGCGGCCGGGAGGAGATATGTTGGTTACACAGTTTGAGGTCAGCCTTTGCTGACCCACGTTACTAATAATTTTTACAAGGCAAGGATCGCAAGCAGGAGCTAGCTCGCCGGCCAGAAAGGCCTAAGCCTCATGAAGTGTTTCCCCTTTTGCTGTAGCTTTACATTTATGGCATTATATGTTTTATGATCATGTAGTCCGGCTTGCATGCCGAGGTAGACTAGGGGTGCTTTTGCACTTTAATGAATGTTGTATTATGTGAGTTTGGACTCTCTTGTGTTGTAAGGCCATAAGGCCATCTTATTACTCTTGTAGTAGTGGATAACTTCTAGTCTTGCTTGTGTTTCCGCTGTGTTGTGCAAAGTGTTTTGAGTGTGGGTAGTTATATCATCTTATAATACTAAAGCTGTGACATCCGTATGTTGTGGGGCTTCGGCCGGACCCATATTATACGACCATTACAAGGGAGGTGTTACAATTTAGTATCAGAGGGAGGTTAGATTTAAGGTCAATGCGTAGAGAAGTTATCCACATAAGAGTAATGCGGGACCGTGAGTGTCCTTATGTTTAAGTCTTGAGATTAGAGACTGATCCCTTGTTTCTTGTTTTCTTGAAGAGTGCAAGCAACGGGGCGGGTACGTCGAGAGCAAGAGAAGAACTCTCGGCGAGCAGTGCCACTACTCCAGGTCTTTTGGGCACGGGTGTATACCCGGCCGACTTCTGCCGCATGCTTGCAGAAGCGATGGTGGCAGCCCAAGCTGCAGCGGCAGCTCAGGTAGCAACCCCTGCTACACCGGACACGACGACGACCGTGCCAAGCAGAGAAGCCAGGCGAGTGGAGCCTTTGGTGGAAAGGGTGGTTGTCGGACATGGAGACCGGCACATGAAGTATTTCCTGAGCTTCCATCCCCCGTCATTCAAGGGAGTTGGTACGCCAACGGATGCAGAGGATTGGTGGGTTCGAATTCAAGAGCTTTTGAGGGCGGCAGAGACGCTAGAAGAAAAGAAATCTGAGTATGCGGCGTTCATGTTGGAAGGAGACGCCAAGCTGTGGTGGGTGAGCCATAGTGGCCGCCAGTTCCCTAGACGCACCCCGTCGGTGGAGGAGTTTGGGGTTGCTTTTCTAAAGAGGTACTTTCCCGTTTCTACACGGTTGACACTTCAGAGGCAGTTTCTGCACTTAATGCAGCGAGACAAGACGGTGGACGAGTACGTGCAGGAGTTCACCCGTTTGTGTCGTTACGCGGGAACGACGATGGCAGATGATGTAGAGAGGGATAACCTCTTCTACCAGGGGCTGAGGGAGAATCTGAGGGAGAATCTGAGGCAACCCATCATTTCCATGAAGAGAGCTGGTTTTAATGAATTAGTTGAGGCTGCCAGGATATTGGAAAGTGATCTGGAGCGAACCCAACGTCGTAAGGGTTTCACTCCCAAGCAAGGGGAAGGGAAGCCTCCCCAATCCCAGGGAAAGTCTGAAGGGAGTAGGTGGAGGAAAAAGCCTCACACTTCCAGATCTAGTGAGAAGAGCAAGTGGACGCTTGGAGGTTCTCACTCTAGGGGACCGCTGACGTGCTATAACTGCGGTAAGGTGGGGCACATAGCTCGTGTTTGTCCTTAAGGAGGAGCGGAGCAAGAGGCAAGGCAGGTGCAGACTGTGCGCTCCGGCCCCAGTGCCGCAGAGAAAGGGAAGATGGCGGAGTCTAGCGCTTCTCGGTTCTAACCGGTGCAACCAAGGGCCTACAACCTTGGACAACAGGAAGCGATCTGCCAAACCGATGTGGTGACAGGTATGAGGAAATTTAAGTTTAAATTTTGTACTTCATAACTTTAGACTTTTATGTGTGATGTCTATGTTGTAGGCTTCGGTTTAGTTTCTGGATACCCCGCTAGGGTATTGTTTGATGCGGGAGCATCACACTCCTTTCTCGCGGAGAGCTTCATCCGAAGAATAGGAGTTGAGTCTTTCTCATCGGGCGCAGAGCTGAAAGTGCGCATGCCCAATGGGTCATCCATGACCACCGGGGCCAAAGGGCGCATCTGTTGGGAACTGGACGGAGTTGACTTCATTTTGGTAGCAATGATTTTACCATTGGTTGAGTTCGATATCATTTTGGGCATGGACTGGCTTGCAGAGCAGCGCACCAGTATTGACTGCCTATCTAAGATAGTGACCCTAAGGAGCAAAGGGCAGGCGAAAGTCAAATTTGAGGGCCTTTGTGGAGTGGCCTATTCCCTGATTTTGGCCATGCAATTGATGCGGGCGGTTAACCAGGGTGGTGTAGCGCTGGTAGCATTATTAGAGGTTCGCCTCTCCAAGTTGTCTATTGAGGAAGTTCCCGTAGTGGCAGAGTTCAAGGATGTGATTCCGAATGAACTTCCTGGAGTGCCTCCTCGGCGGGAGATCGACTTTGCGATCGAGTTAGTGCCGGAGGCTAGGCCGGTGTCACGTCCTCCGTTTAGGATGACAACAAAGGAGTTGGCTGAACTCAAAGTACAGCTACAGGAACTGTTGGAGCAAGGGTATATTAGACCCAGTTCTTCACCATGGAGCGCGTCGGTGTTATTTGTAAAGAAGAAAGACGGTAGCATGCGGCTATGCATAGACTACCGAGAGCTGAATAAATTGACCGTCAAGAATAAGTATCCGATTCCTCGGATAGACGACTTGTTCGACCAATTGGTGGGGTCGGTGGTGTTTTCGAAATTGGACTTGAAGTCAGGATATTATCAGCTGCGAATTCGGAGCGAGGACATTCCCAAGACTGCTTTTGGTACAAGGTATGGACACTTTGAGTTTACGGTGATGCCGTTCGGGCTGACGAACACACCATCTGTGTTCATGGATCTTATGAATTGAGTATTTCAGGAATACTTGGATTGTTTTGTGGTTGTCTTCATTGATGACATCTTGGTGTATTCCAAATCGGAAGTGGAGCATGAGACCCACTTGAGAGTGGTCTTGCAAGTGTTGAGGGAGAATCAGTTGTATGCAAAGTTCTCAAAATGCGAGTTCTGGTTAGAGAAGGTGACATTTTTGGGCCACATGATTAGTGGGGAAGGGGTGGCAGTGGATCCAACGAAAGTGGAAGCCATCAGAGATTGGCCGGTTTTGAGAACCGTGGCGGAAGTCCGAAGTTTTCTTGGACTAGCCGGGTATTATAGGAGAATCGTGGAGAATTTTTCGCGGATAGCTCTACCCCTCACCTCACTCACTCGTAAAAATCATAAGTTTGTGTGGACTCAAGAGTGCAGTCAAGCATTCGAGGCACTGAATGAGAGGCTTATGATGGCTCTAGTCCTAAGTCTACCGCAAGGGACCGAGGGATTTCAGATCTTCAGTGACGCATCAGGATGCGGTTTGGGTTGCGTGTTGGTGCAACATGGCAAAGTGATAGCTTTTGGGTCTAGACAGCTGAAGCCTCATGAGAATAATTACCCTGTCCATGACTTGGAGTTGGCGGCGGTAATTTTTGCGTTGAAAATATGGCGACATTATGTGTACGGTGCAAAGGTGGAGATCTTCACGGATCATAAAAGCCTGAAGTATCTCTTGGATCAAAAGGACTTGAACATGCGACAACGCAGGTGGGTTGAGTTTCTTGGAGACTACGAAGTGGAGATTCAGTATACGCCAGGTAAAGCCAATGTGGTGGCGGATGCTTTGAGTATAAAGTACTCGGGGCAAGGAAATTGGATCGAAGCTCATGATGAGCAGTCGGTTCGGGAATGAGAGTCCCTTGGTTTGGAATGTGTTGCGAGAGGCGAGTCCAGCATGGCTCGGTTGAACTGGATTGAAGTGCAAAACGACTTGTCCGATCGCATTCGGGAAGCGACTCGGTTGGATGTGGAGTTTCAACCATATGTGTTGGAGGCTCAAAAGGGCGAGAGCAGCGCCTGGGAGATGAATGATGGGATTCTGAGGAAGGACGGAAGGGTTTGTGTACCACAATTCGGCAAACTCCGTGAGGAGTTAATGTTTGAGGCTCACTTCACAAAGTACTCCATTCACCCGGGCAGTACAAAGATGTACTGGATATGAAGAAATCCTTTTGGTGGCTGGGGCTGAAGCGGGATATAGCTTTGTATGTGAATCGTTGCCAAACATGCGCCTTGGTGAAGGCCGAGTGTCAGAAGCCGAGCGGGTTCCTGAAGCCCCTTCCAATCCCTGAGTGGAAATTTGATGACATCTCCATGGATTTTGTACATGGTCTGCCTAGATCGCAGCAGGGTAATGATGCTATTTGGGTGATCGTGGACCGCTTAAACAAGGTGGCCCACTTCATCCCAAATCGGAAGGAGGACAGCGTGGAGAAGCTAGTGGAGTTGTATGTTCACAACATTGTGCGACTGCACGGAATTCCTAAGAGCATAGTCAGCGATTGAGATGGGCTGTTTACGTCCAAGGACTGGAGATTGGTTCAGAAGAGTTTGGACACGAAGCTAAAGTTCAGTATGACGTTCCATCCTCAAACTGACGGGCAAACCGAAAGGACGAACCATACTATGGAGGATATGCTAAGATTATGCATTCTTGACTTTGACAAGAAGTGGGAGGATCACCTCTTCATGGTGGAATTCGCGTACAATAGTAGTTATCAAGCAAGTATAAAAATGGCGCCATACGAAGCTTTGTATGGGAGGCGGTGTCGAACACCAATGTCTTGGACAGAGGCGGGAGACACCAAAATTTTGGGAAAGGAGGTGGTAGTTGACGCTTGTGAGTTGGTACGGACCATCCAAGAGCGTATGAAGGTGGCGCAAGACCGGCAAGCAAAATACTTTAATGCTCGTCACAGGAAGTTGGAATTTGCGGTAGGTGATTGGGTTTATTTGAAGATCAAGCCGTTCAAAGGCGTCTCACGGATTCGCCGACTCAAGAAGTTGAGTCCAAGGTTTTTGGGGCCTTTTGAAGTTGTTGAACGGGTGGGAGAAGCAGACTATCGGTTGGCGCTGTCCGCGGAGCTGAGTGGATTGCATGACGTCTTCCATGTCTCCGTCTTGAGGAAAGCTTTGGTGGAGGCTAGTGTGGTGTTTGAGTCGGCATCGGTGCCGATAGAGGAAGACTTTAGGATGCGAGTCCGTCCAATTGCTATAGAGGATTCAGAGACTCGGCAGTTGTGGAATAAAGAGGTTAAACTCGTGAGAGTCTGATGGGACAACTGCGGTCGTGAGGAGCAATATTGGGAACGAGAACAAGCCATGCTAGAAGAGTATCCAGAACTCTTCATTTCAGGTACCATTTAAGTTTTGTTCCCTTTGTTTTGTAATTTCGGGACGAAATTCTTTTAAGGGGGAGAGAGTTGTAACGCCCCAAAATTTGTAGAGGAACGACCAACGTTTTGGGCCTAAATTTTTGGAAATTTTGGTTTCTGGCAGGGGGCACACGACCTGGGACACGGGCGTGTCCCAGGGTGTGTCGAGCCCGTGTCGACTATCGGTCCGGGAAGTCGACGATTTTTCGCTCGACGAAGTGTCGAGACAAGGCACACGGCCTAGGACATGGGCGTGTCCAAGGTCATGTCAGTCAGTCGACGAACTTCGCTCGACGAAGTGTCGAGACATCGCTCGACGAAGTGTCGAGACAAGGCACACGGCCTAGGACACAGGCGTGTCCAAGGTCGTGTCAGTCAGTCGACGAACTTCGCTCGACAAAGTGTCGAGACATCGCTCGATGAGGTGTCGAGACAAGGCACACGGCCTAGGACACGGGTGTGTCCAAGGCCGTGTCGGTTGTCGAGGCATGAACACGGCCTGGAGCCCAGGTGTTTTGAGGTAGACACGGGCAAGGACACGGGCGTGTCTAGTACCCGTGTAGTTCTCGGGTTGTTTTCGGGGCTATGTCGATGGAGGCATACGGCCGACCACACGCGCGTGTCAGATGGAACACGGGCATGTCGGGTTGAACACAGGCGTGTCGGATGCCCGTGTGTCGTTCCAGGCACGTCATTTGGGACGGCGAATGGGGGACACGGCCCTGGACACGGGCGTGTGCCAGGCCGTGTTCGGCCCAGGTGTTTTATTTTTCAGACGGATCGTGGCCATTCTTTCCCTTATTTTGGGATCTGATGGTTTAGGACATCTCTTGGGGAGTTAAGTCCGAGAATGGGGTTGGAAACCCTCATTCTTATCCAAGCTTTCTCTTACTAAAGTTCTAGAGAGAAGTGAGAGCAAGGAAGAAGGATAAGGAGGGTTTGGGCTGTAGGAGAGGCTTCGGTGCTCCAAATCGCGAGCCGAGTTCAGATCCGTGGAGGCTAGACGGTTGAGAAGGTTTTCATCCGGCTATTTTGCTATGGCTAGGAAGAGGAGTCGGAAGGTAACGACACTTCTCCTCTCGGTTTTAGGATGCATGTCTTAGCAACTTTTCTTTTCTAGTTTTTGGGCACCAAACACTCAAATGAGAGGGGTTTGGGTCGCCAAGGTTCAAGAGGAACCTCCGGGTCGATTGAGTCTGTCCCCGACATGTTTTGCATTAGAGATCCGCTACGTTAGTGGATTAGGCATGGTGGGTGAAGCCGTAGTCGCTACCGTTAGTCCGACTCGGTGATGTTGCATACGAGCTTTAGGGATTCGTAGAGATCTGTTGCGGCAAGATGCCGTTTGTGATGTGGTGATGTTTTCCCCTTTTTCTCGAGTGAGTACGTGTAGCCGAAACCGGACAAGGTTAGCTCCTCAATGACGGTAGATAGTTTCCTTGGTGGACAAGGTTAGCTCCGCATGAGTGGTAGATGGTTTCCTTGGTGCGCGGGAACGCCGCAGTACAAATGAGGTACTAGGGTGGAATTGTCTTGGTTTGTGATGTGCCAAGGCGTGGCTGTGTCTCCGTGGTCGGCTGGATATCCCGTGATGTACACGTCACGTGTGGAGAGTGTCCCGGCGAGACTAGTCCCCTTATGTGATACTGACGAGAATGCTAAGTGAGGGGCAAGCCCAGACAATGAGGCCATGAGCTGGTGGGGTCCAGCAAGGCTTCTTAGAATCGGTCAGTTTGTGTTTGTTGGAATCCTGACTTGAGACGCCAAAGCTTGCAGGCAAGCCCGGGTCTAAGACCATGAGCGAGTGGGGCCTTAGCAAGGGTTCCTTGTGGCGGCCTGTGCGCCGTTGGGGGGGGGGATTATGATACCCCTTTGTTTGTGGCTTTATGCCAATGGGGAAGTGATGAGTACCCAATTGATGTGATGTTGTGCTAGATGCATACATTTTAGGGTTCCTTGGGTGAAGCCCGGGTGTTGCATTCATGTTGCATAAGTAGGCCCCTTTTTATTATATGCTCAACCAGTAGAGAAAGTGCATTTCTGGTTTATATTTATATATTGCATACGAAGTGCTGACTTGTAGGTTGCAGGGTTCCCCGGTGTCCGTTAGGGGCGGCCGGGAGGAGATGTGTTGGTTACACAGTTTGAGGTCAGCCTTTGCTGACCCACGTTACTAATAATTTTTACAGGGCAAGGATCGCAAGCAGGAGCTAGCTCGCCGGCCAGAAAGGCCTTAGCCTCATGAAGTGTTCCCCTTTTGCTGTAGCTTTACATTTATGACATTATATGTTTTATGCTCATGTAGTCCGGCTTGCATGCCGAGATAGACTAGGGGTGCTTTTGCACTTTCATGAATGTTGTATTATGTGAGTTTGGACTCTCTTGTGTTGTAAGGCCATAAGACCATCTTATTACTCTTGTAGTAGTGGATAACTTCTAGTCTTGCTTGTGTTTCCGCTGTGTTGTGCAAAGTGTTTTGAGTGTGGGTAGTTATATCATCTTATAATACTAAAGCTGTGGCGTCCGTATGTTGTGGGGCCCCGGCCGGACCCATATTATACGGTCATTACAGGGGAGGTGTTACACATAGGACACGGGTAGGGACACGTGCGTGTGCCTACCCATGTATGCCCATTTTTTGTCATGTCATCAGCCATGTTGACTCCGTGAACTTCTCTGTTTGCTCCAAGACTTTTAGTTCCATTGGTTGGCATTACCTGCATTATAAAAGTGAAGGAATAAATTAGATAACTTAATACAAGGAATAACAAAAATTATAACTGTGCTATCCTATTCATGATAAGACAATTTCTCAACTATTCTCGTGAAATTACTGCAAAAAGAGGTAGAAAATAATAGACATGATTACAATTATGATAGTAAAAAGCCTATCATAATCGCACTCATCAAATACCCCCAGACTTAGATATTTGCTTGTCCCTAAGAAAACTAATTCAAACACTTGGGTTACCAATAAATAGCTTTATCTCCGCATACTGGTTGCTATGAATTTAAAGAGAACTTTGATGATGTAATCGTATAGGAAATAGTTTAGCAGACGTTTCTAAGTATAGATTTATCATAAAATTCCTCCAATATATCTTTTAACTATCTTTCACTCTTTCTTAGAAATAAAGGTATAGTCATCTATGACAAATGTGAGGAGAAAATAACAATCTCAATAAGATACGTATTAGTATTTCAAAACTTACAAGTACCCATATTGATAGTCATGAGCTTACCCTTTTCACACCCTCTCCACGACACTAGTTAGAATTAGTGAGGTCGGATCCTTAGGACTTGTATTGTGGTGAAGCCTTTTTGGCTTAGGATAGAAGATTATAGGTGAGGTAATCAAAGATAAATTTGATGGATTTTGTTTTCTTTTCTTTCACACATAGATCACAATTGAGGCTTTTGTTTTGTAAATACCTTAACATACATCAATGTTATTAAAGCACCCCCAGACTTTGCACTGATTATACTTCCCATATTTTTGGAAGATACTCCAACTTTTTATTTATTTTTTAACCAAGGGGCCATAGTAGGGATCATTCTGAATGGGTGTAAGTATACACGCACTCAGGCCATATATCACTATGTCTTCTCTTTCCATGGGTCCATAGTATGGATCATTCCAAGTGGGTGCAAGTATACACACACTCAGGCCACGTATCACTATGAACAAATTCATTCCAAGAATGTCTCAATGATAGGTGTGCTAATAGGTAAGGATTTGGCCTTGGTGAATTTTAGCGGTAGAGTATCAAAAGGATAGGGATCATGTCCAAATTGGGTTTGCAAGGGTATAATGTTTAAGGTTTTGGGTTTGCAAGGCTCAAGCTATCCAAAAGGAGGCCTAAGTCATTTCCGCCCTCACTAGTTAACCTATGCAACAGTTTTGAGGATCGCTAGAGGGTAAGTGCTAGACATCAATTGAGAGTATTTTTCATTTTAATTCCCTAATACCAACTTATAAAAATGTTACACTCATCGACTTACTTTATTATAGATAAGTATATTTTCTAAAATAGAGTGATTGATAGTTAATGTTATAAAGGGTTAATCTTAAAAATAAATTATATAGAGAAACTTAAGCTAAGGTATTTCTATACTTAATTACGAATCAATAAAGTTGAACACTCTATGAGTCTACATCAATTCATTTTAATCAGTGCGCGAAGTTAAATTAGATATTTATAATCCCAAGTGAATGAATAATGAGAGCTTAAAAGAGTAACAAAAACCAAAAGAATAAATATTTTGTTTTTTTTTGTAGGGGGGGGGGGCTATAACAAACATGAGTATTATGATAGCAAAATTATAATCAATTGTAACTATGTCTATCACAATAATTATAAAATGGAAGAAAGAACATCCACCCCCAGACTGAGAATTTGCAATGTCCTCATTGCAATGTAAAGTGCTGAAAGAGTAATTTCAGTAAGAATAATAAAAAAACCGCTATCATCAAAATAGAAGATTACATGAAGGAAACAGGAGCTGACATGAAATCATATATAATATCTGAAATACACTAATGGAAATAAAGAAATACTACAATACACAGATATATGTCAAAAGTAAGACGGCTGATCGGTCTGGTCATCGGGGAAGTGTGGTTGGCCAGGAGCTGTCGACTCTCTTGGAGAGATCCCCAAGTGGTCCCTGATCTGAATGAGGAGATCCTCGGTCCGTGTCTGCGCCTCCTCGATACGCTGTAAGCGAAACGAGAGCTCGGTGTCGAAGAACTGCCGGAACTCCCGTGAATACCGCGAACGAGCTGGAGGGGGGGGGGGGCAGTAGAAGACTCTCCACGATCATAAGTAGAACGAGATGGAGGCACTCGCGGCTCATCGAGACCCGAATCCACCTCGTCATCATCAGCGTCATCCTGCGGGTGCGGCCCACACCTCGCAAGAGAATATGTAATGCCTCCCCGGCCCTGATGGGCGGTGACTGTTGGGTTTCTCTATGAGGATGGCACAACACTTGTGCACGCAGCGGAAGAATAAAACATCAAGAAAACCCAAAAGAAATGGGATCGGGCCATGATAATTGAATCAAGAAGTTAACAAACAACTAGGCAAAAATTACCTCGGCGGCGTTGAGTCACAACTCAACGGAGATGCTCCAAACTTTGTATTCTTGCTGGTGGCGAGTTGTACGTGGAATAATGTCCACGTCTCTGCAGAAATCCACACGAGCGGGAGAACGCCGATCTTTCCGTCGCATGGAAGATCGGGAAGGAGAAAGACCGCACCTTGCTTTCCCACAGACTGCTAGGTCCGCGCCAGGGATTGCAGCGCCAGCGACGATCGCCGGAGAGAAGGTGGTCGACGGAGCGAGCACGGCGGCGGAACCTTTCCGTCGACGGGATTCGGGATCGGCAGAACGAAGGGCGGAACGGCTTCCGTCGATTTCGATTCGATCAGAATATTATGATCCCGAAAAACCCTAAGTGTTCTATTTATACCTAAAGTATAAAATAGACTTAGGAGTGTCGCTATCCCCAGACCACCCAAGAATAAGGGTTCCAGAATCGGCGAGAATCACCAGCCGATTGGTGAGAATCGATCGTCGAGAATCACTAAGGATCGGCGAGTATCGGCTAGGATCGGCGAGAACCAGTCAGTGAGAATCGGTCGGCGAGAATCACCAGCAGATTCGGCGAGAATCAATCGGCGAGAATGCCCGATGATTCACGTCGAATTGTAGGTTGACGATTCTCGTCGATCGTCGAGAATCACCGACGATACACGTCGAACAGGGTCAACGATTCTCGTCGATCGGCGAGAATCAGAGTACACTACTCGATGATTCTCGTCGATCGGCGAGAATCCGAGCACCAATCCACCAAGGAAACACTTTGCCCAACCCGACTCTCCTTTAAGGCAACACTTTGCCCACAACCCCATTCAGGTCGGTGATTGGTAACCTTTACCAACACAGTCAATCATCCAACTTTTCCACATCTCTTATGTGCGACCCTGCAGGCTCATATCATGTTGGCAGTGAGATTACATGTTTGATCACTTCTAGATCACAATGGTAACTCCAACAGACTCCCACTTGATCTCGAAAGTATCAAAGCAAAAACCTCACAAACAATGAGCGGGCATCTAGCAATGCATCATTGCTCCCCAAGCAATAAGATTTTATAACTCATAAGCCTTTATGACCAATGTATCAGCGTTGTCTTTGTCCCTTACATCCGGAAAGAACTAGAGGCATGGACAGTGTCACCCTCGTAATAGCTCAATCCAAGTTTCTTGATCCAGGACGGACTTCCAGAGAATGGTGAGTCCAATATCACATATTGACTCAACCAAGCATGGCCATGCATTTCTCAGTCCAGTTCCATCAAGGGGCCCATGGATGCAACTCCTATCATACAGGAGGACAAATCCCATATCTGCTCACACACAAACACCCAAATGATTCGTAACATACCCAACAACCACCCTTATCATCAACCTTTCTCAAGGAAGACTTTAGATGGCATCAAAGCACGCTCTTCCTCACTTGATGAATGCTGTGACTTCAGGTCAAAGGACCACAACACCATTGTCAATTGAGACCTACTCGTGACACGATTGGATGACAATCCACAGAGTAGTCTCAGGTTGGGTCTGTCCAGTACAACTTGTTCACTAACAAGTACCCACGTGATGACTTGATATCACAATATCATGACCTGTGAGAACCGGTCATCAGTCAACGCACGTGCTAGCCTTTATGTATCATCATCACCCTTAGCTTCTATGATGATACTTGACCAGGGACCTTTTAAGAATGAAGCTTCAAATAAATCATAGGCTCTCACATTCAAGTCACGTACTTGATGTCCCATGGAAGCGAACATTCTAAGGGTATCTATTATGTTAACATTTAACTATCATATAAAAAAATTCATAATAAAAGAACTTGCCATTAATTGTAAAAGAAAAACTAGGTACAATGTTCATCATATGAACAAATAGCCAACAAAATACATGATTACATGCAATCCACAAGATTCTCACTAGAGTTGATCGTTTAGGTATCGTATACCCATCGATCTAGTATGACCATCATGCTTTCTCTGTGCGAGAGGCTTTGTTAGTGTATCCGCAATATTCTCCTCAGTCGGCACTCTGCAAATGTTCACATCTCCTCGTTCGACAATCTCACGAATAAGATGAAACCGCCGAAGTATATGCTTGGAGCACTGATGGGACCTAGGTTCCTTAGATTGTGCAATTGCACCATTGTTATCACAGTAGAGAACTACGGGACCAACAATGCTAGGAACTACATCAAGCTCGCCGATGAATTTCCTAATCCATACAGCCTCCTTCGCTGCATTAGCTGCGGCGATATACTCGGCCTCTGTTGTAGAATCAGCAACTGTCTCTTGCTTGGAACTCTTCCAGCTCACAGCTCCTCCATTCAGGCAAAACACAAAACCTGACTGAGACTTGGAGTCGTCTCTATCAGTTTGGAAGCTAGCATCCGTGTAACCACTTACAACGAGCTCTTCCTCTCCACCATACACCAAGAACACATCCTTAGTCCTTCTCAAGTACTTCAGGACATTCTTGATTGCAATCCAGTGACACTCACCGGGGTCTGACTGATACCTGCTAGTCATGCTCAAAGCAAAGGAGACATCGGGTCGAGTACATAACATCACGTACATGATTGATCCAATTGCCGAAGCATATGGAATCAACTTCATGCGGTCCTTATCTTCACAAGACTTTGGACACTGGTCCTTAGAGAGATTCACACCATGAGACATGGGCAAAAATCCTTTCTTGGACTCAAGCATGTTGAACCGCTTCAACACCTTTTCGATGTACGTACTCTGGGTCAAACCCAAAAACTTCTTCGATCTATCTCTATAGATCTTAATACCGAGTATATAAGTCGCTTCACCCAAATCCTTCATTGAAAAGCAGTTCCCTAGGTTGTTCTTAACAACTTTCAGGGTAGGAATGTCATTCCCAATCAACAGTATGTCATCTACATACAGTATCAGAAAGACAACAATGCTCCCACTGATTCGCTTGTAAACACAAGGCTCATCTTCATTCTTGATAAAACCAAACTTTTTGATTTTCTCATCAAAACGAAGATTCCAACTTCGAGAGGCCTGTTTCAGTCCATAGATGGACTTATTCAGCTTGCATATTTTAGTGGCTTCATCTAGGGATACAAAACCCTCGGGTTGTGTCATATACACTTCCTCAAGGAGGTTTCCATTAAGGAAAGCCGTTTTGACATCCATCTGCCAGATCTCGTAGTCATAATACGCAGCAACAGCAAGCAATATCCTTATGGACTTTACCATGGCAACAGGGGAAAAAGTCTCATCATAGTCAATACCATGAATTTGCTTGAAACCCTTAGCCACCAGTCGCCCTTTGAATGTCTGTACATTCCCATCCATGTCGGTCTTCTTCTTGAAGACCCACTTGCACCCTATGGGTCGTACCCCTTCAGGTGGTTCCACCAAGTTCCAAACTTGGTTTGCATACATGGAGTCCATTTCGGATTTCATAGCCTCAAGCCATTTGTCGGAGTCCGGTCCATTCATAGCCTCTTGGTAGGTTGCTGGCTCATCATCATGATCCATAAGCAACACATTACCTATTTGAGACACGAAAAATCCATATCTCTCAGGCTCAAACCTCGGTCTACCAGATCTACGTAGGACTTGTGTTCCCTGAGCAGGTTCTCTAGCTACAACATCTTGTAGTCCTGTCTCAGAATCCAATTCCGGTTCATTCACTACATGTGGTTCTTGAACTTCTTCAAGCTCTACCTTTTCAGTCTTTCTTGATAAGAACTCTTCTCCAAGAAGACACCAGTCCTTGCGACAAACACTTTGCCCTCAGACAGTAGGTAAAAGTAATACCCTTTCGTTTCCTTAGGATATCCCACCAGATAACATTTATCCGATTTGGGTTCCAGCTTGTCAGGCATTTGACGTCTCACGTATGCCTCACAGCCCCAAATTTTAATGAACGGCATACTAGGAAGCTTCCCAGTCCATATCTCATATGGTGTCTTCAGAACCATTTTCGTTGGAGCGCGATTCAATGTCATTGCAGCAGTCTCTAAAGCAAAACCCCAAAAGGAAACAGGCAAGTCTGCATGACTCATCATCGAACGTACCATGTCTAACAGAGTACGATTTCTCCTCTCAGACACACCATTATGTTGTGGTGTTCTAGGTGGAGTGAGCTGTGATACAATACCACACTCTTTCAGATGATCACAGAACTCATGACTCAGGTATTCGCCACCTCGATCAGATCGGAGTGCTTTAACCCTTTTACCCAACTGGTTTTCTACTTCATTCTTGAACTCTTTGAACTTTTCAAAGGTCTCGGATTTGCACTTCATAAGATACACATATCCGTATCTACTGAAATCATCAGTAAATGTAACAAAGTAGAAATACCCACCTCTAGCCATGGAACTCATGGGTCCGCATACATCACTATGTACAACACCCAAGAGATCCTCAGCCCTCTCAGTATAACCAGTGAAAGGAGCTTTAGTCATCTTGCCTAACAAACAAGATTCGCATCGCTCAAATGATTCATAATCAAATGAGTCCAAAAGTCCATCTCTATGGAGCTTGGATATGCGCCTCTCGTTGATATGGCCCAAACGACAATGCCAGAGAAAAGTAGGGTTCGAGTCATTTGTTCTTAGTCTTTTATTATTTTCTACATTACAGATCAGATGGTCCAAGTTCAAAACATAAAGACCATTAAACAATTGGGCTACAACATAACAAACATTATTCTTAAATATAGAACAACAATTGTTCTTAATTATAAAAGAAAATCCAATCATGTCCAAACATGAAATAGATATAATGTTTCTAGTTATGGCCGGAACAAAATAACAATTATCAAGTTCTATTACAAGCCCACTGGGCAAAGAAAGACGGTAAACCCCTACGGCTACAGCAACAACTCTTGCTCTATTGCCGATGCGGAGGTCTACCTCCCCTTTACTCAGCAATCTTCTCCTTCCCAGTTCCTGCACATTTGTACAAATGTGAGAACCACATCCGGTATCCAATACCCAAGATGAAGGAGCAGAAAGGTTTATCTTTATAACGTAAACATTTGAAGCGGAAGTCATACCTCCCTTCAATTTCTACAGACCTTCAATGTACGAAGGACAGTTCCTCCTCCAATGACCAGCCTTGCCACAGTGGTGGCATTTCCCTTCCTTCACCGTGCTTTTCTTTTTCATCAGTGCAGAAGACTTGGGCTCAAGATATGACTTAGGTCCCACCTTCGTCTTCTTAGAACCCCTGCCCTTGCCCTTGCCCTTATGCACCATCAGTATGGGGCTGGCAGGCTTGGCCTTCTTCATATTGATTTCGGAAGTTCTCAACATGCCTAGGAGTTCGGGCAGTGTCTTGTCTATTTCATTCATGTTGTAGTTCAAGACGAACTGCTCATAACTGTCCGGCAACGATTGCAGGATCAGATCTGTGGCCAACTCTTGACCAAGAGGAAAACCCAGCCTTTCAAGGTTCTCTATATACCCAATCATCTTGAGTACGTGAGTCCCTACTGAGTCTCAAACTCCCATCTTGCACTGAAACAATGCTTTTGTGATGTCGAACCTCTCTTGACGAGCCTGCCCTTGAAACATTTTCTTGAGATTCTCGTCAATCTCCTTGCATCCCATGCTCTCATGTTGCTTCTGAAGCTCAGAGTTCATAGTGGCAAGCATAAGGCATTCGACATCTAAAGCATCATTAGTATACTTCTTATAAGTATCCTTCTCAGCACGGGAAGAGTTCCCGGTCAGCACCTCGGGGGCTTCTTCTTCCAAGACATAGAGCTTTCGCTCTTGCCTGAGAACAATTCTCAGGTTCCTATACCAGTCCATATAATTTGTCCCACTGAGCTTATCCTTCTCAAGGATGGCTCTCAGAGACAAAGTGGAGTGTAAAACACTTGCCATGGAATTCTACAAGAATTTTTGCAGAATAAAATCAGTACCAAAATTTCAAATACAATTTATTTTAATTTGGACTTTAATTAAAACACTCCCACTATTTTATTCGAAATGATAGCCCTCACTAACAATTCGGAGAGTTCATGCGAGCTACTCTCTTAGTGGACAAGATCCGTATTTCACCAACACAATGAGTCAGCTTTGGCTTTCCTCTCACGATGCGGTTATTTAGGTAGGCAACGCTTGCCAATTGCATCCTCATGCAATTCTTGTATGGTTGGTGAATAACTCCTTACTCGCATCCATCATATGGTGCATGCCAACCCTATGCCTCTAGGCACTCAACCTTTGAGGTCACCTAGTTAAGTTGGACCCGATGTCGACAGTGAGATATCACAATTATCCGCTCGCACCCTTACCAAGATAGATTAATGCACCTTGCTTTGGCAAGCCCACACTTCATCGATCGAGGCAGGAAGAGTGTCATCCATCGGAAGGCATCCGAACACTTAATATTTGATGAAGGGATTTTAATTATAGGTTAACAATTAACCATGATCAATATTTGATCAATGTGTACATCCAAAGAAAAACAATTTTCTAGAACCACATGCATCCCTTATGTGCACATCCTGACACCATCAACATTTGATAGAAGGAAGGGCTAAATCTGAACATCCGGAAACTTCCAAATCCTCAGATTTACATGCATTGGATAAAAGCAAAGACAACTCAATTTAAAGCAGTAGACAAGCTCATCTCTCTATGTTGGATTCAAAATCCAAAACAAAATCGAGGGATGGTTACTGCTAAGGAGACTACAATTTCTAACAATTAGAAATTCCCACGCAATTCCAGACGTTCTTGGCGGGGTACCAAGACTAAATCTAAACATTTAGAACACTTCTAAATCCCTAGGTTTACACGCACTGGAATAACAAAATTTCCAATACAACGATCATGGCCGAAACCTGGCTCTGATACCACTGTTGGGTTTCTCTATGAGGATGGCACAACGCTTGTGCACGCAGCGGAAGAATAAAACATCAAGAAAACCCAAAAGAAATGGGATTGGGCCATGATAATTGAATCAAGAAGTTAACAAACAACTAGGCAAAAATTACCTCGATGGCGTTGAGTCACAACTCAACGGAGATGCTCCAAACTTTGTATTCTTGCTAGTGGCGAGTTGTACGTGGAATAATGTCCACGTCTCTGCAGAAATCCACACGAGCGGGAGAACGCCGATCTTTCCATCGCACGAAAGATCGGGAAGGAGAAAGACCACACCTTGCTTTCCCACGGACTGCTAGGTCCGTTCCAGGGATTGCAGCGCCAGCGACGATTGCCGGAGAGAAGGTGGTCGACGGAGCGAGCACGGCGGCGGAACCTTTCCGTCGACGGGATTCGGGATCGGCGGAACGAAGGGCGGAACGGCTTCCGTCGATTTCGATTCGATCTGAATATTATGATCCCGAAAAACCCTAAGTGTTCTATTTATACCTAAAGTATAAAATAGACTTAGGAGTGTCGCTATCCGCAGACCACCCAAGAATAAGGGTTCCAGAATCGGCGAGAATCACCAGCCGATCGATGAGAATCGATCGTCGAGAATCACTAAGGATCGGCGAGTATCGGCTAGGATCGGCGAGAACCAGTCAGTGAGAATTGGTCGGCGAGAATCACCAGCAGATTCGGCGAGAATCAATCGGGGAGAATGCCCGATGATTCACGTCGAATCGTTGGTTGACGATTCTCGTCGATCGTCAAGAATCACCGACGATACACGTCGAACAGGGTCGACGATTCTCGTCGATCGGCGAGAATCAGAGTACACTACTCGACGATTCTCGTCAATCGGCGAGAATCCGAGCACCAATCCACCAAGGCAACACTTTGCCCAACCCGACTCTCCTTTAAGGCAACACTTTGCCCACAACCCCATTCAGGTCGGTGATTGGTAACCTTTACCAACACAGTCAATCATCCAACTTTTCCACATCTCTTATGTGCGACCCTGCAGGCTCATATCGCGTTGGCAGTGAGATTACATGTTTGATCACTTCCAGATCACAATGGTAACTCCAACAGTGACGAGGCGGAGGGATCGAATACTAGCCATCGTAATCGACACGGTCTTCGCTACCACAGTCATCAGGGGAAGGGCTGAGAAGATGCCCATAGTCTTCACCAAGCGCGTGATGTAGGGTGCTACACAAATAGACCCTATGTGAGGGGTGTCGGCCTGGTGAAGAATGAACTGGGCGAGGAGGAAACCTAGGTGGAGGGGATAACGAGATGACATGCTGTAGAGGTAGAGCACGTCCTGCCGACTAATAACGCCGGAGCTCTCGCCTCGGCCGCTCAAGGTGTGGCTAAGGAGGTGGTGAATGTAATGGAGGGTGGGAAAATGCAACTGGGAGGCCTTAAACCTCTTGGCCTCATACGGACTGAGATCAAAAGAGAGCCGTGTCCAGATGTTGCCGGCAAGGTCGCGAGAGGGGAGGTCGAAATGAAGCTCGGGGTAGGCGGTACTGAAGAGGAACGAGTCCTCATACACCCCTAAATATTGGGTGAATTGGAGCAGGGTGAGGGTGTAAAAAGTGCCCCCTACTCGAAAGGAAATGACCCCCTCGTGCGCGTGAGCAGAATCAGTGAGATTAGGCCTAATATTTAAGTAAAATGAGGATAGGAACTTGAGTGTGAGTTCCTTAAAGCCTAACTCCTCTATCACAAAGAATTGCTCCCAACTCGTTACAGATATTAATTCCCTGACAGCCCCCGATAAATTTATTTCTTCTAATACACTCCAATCAATGGTGCGGATGTCTTGAAATTTCTTCGATTGGAGGCGGTTGTAGCGGGCGACGTGCGCAGGATCGGTGAACACTAGTGGCGCAGCAGCGTCGTGCCGCTCAGTAGATAGAGCCTGGAGCTCCAGTCGACGACGGCGACCGCCTGGTGCTCTTCCGGACGACATGTTCTGCGCAAAAAGAAAAAGATTTTTTTTATTTAGTTTTAAAATGAAAATGGGAGAGTAAGAACTTGGAGAAAAGAGTGGAGAGGAAGGAGAAATTGAGAAAATTCATAAATCAAAAATGGTTACCAAGGAGGGAAGATTGAGTAGAGGAGGCGAATTCGCAAATTTTGGAGGCAAATAGAACTCAAACCCGAGCTCTGGTTTTGGAAGAAATGGGAAGAATTGCTGAAACCAGTAGATGGGGAGGAAGAAGGTGGCACAGTCCTTTATAAAGCAGGCGAACACGGGTGCGCACACGGGCGTGTGCGTACCCGTGTTGCGGAATCTCAGCCTCGTGAAACACGGGTTGTGGGGAGCCGTACAGTCAAACTGACAGGAAACAGCGTGCCAGGCGGACACGGTCCACAACACGGCTGTGTGTGGACCCATGTCTGTTCTGGCATAGCGCATTAAAAACACACGGGTTGGTGGGTGACACGCGACACGGGCGTGCACCATCCGACACGGGCATGGCGGATGTGTCGACATAATGGTCTCGACGATCGTCAAGCGAAGAGATGCCATATGATACGGCCATACACACGGGTTGGTGTGAAACCGTGTGGTTCTTAGGATGAAATCTTCCTACTCTAGATTTAAGTGACACGGCTGGGCCTGAGGCTGTGTTGAGCACATGGCCACCCACACGGGCGTGTGGTGACCCGTGTCGCCCCTTGTCTTTCGAGTTCTTCCTAGGTGAATTTTATTACAGAATTTTTTTCTTAAAACCTAACTAGATTTATACTAACATTTTTAGAACTTATGAACATTACTATATTTTTCATAATCCTAATCTAGATGGAGGAAGGTCTCTTGACGAGCGAAGTCTTTAGGAAGCTCACCATAATAAGGCTTCAGTCGGTGCCCATTAACCTTAAAATCTCCCTTCTCAGGGTGGGTAAGTTCGACGGTACCGTAGGGGAAGACTTCTTTAACCTTGAATGGTCCAGACCACTTAGACCTTAACTTCCCTGAGAATAAACGACGATGGGAATTGAAAAGGAGGACTTGGTTACCTTTTTGGAATGTCTTGGGTTTGCGAAGATGACAGTCATGAAATAGCTTGGTCTTCTCCTTATAAATCTAGGAGTTCTCATAGGCCATGGTTCTCCACTCATCTAACTCGTTAAGTTGAATTTTACGTTTCTCCCCTATAGAATTAGTATCAAAATTCAAAGAGCGTATCACCCAATACGACTTGTGTTCTAGTTCTATAGGTAAGTGACATGATTTGCCATAGACTAATCTAAAGGGGGTGGTCCCTATAGGTGTTTTGAAGGCGGTCCTATATGCCCACAAACAATCGTTAAGTTTTCTAGACCATTGCTTCCTATTCCCTTCTATAGATATTTCTAGGATCCTCTTAAGCTCTCTATTGGAAACTTCAACTTGACCACTAGTTTGCGGATGATAAGGAGTGGCTATCCTATGTGTAACTCCATATTTTTCCAATACTTTATCTAGCTGCAAATTACAGAAATGTGAACCCCTATCTCTAATAAGTGCATGTGGTCTGCCAAATCGTGCAAATAAGGATTTTAAAAATCGGACTACTACCCTAATATAATTAGTAGGCAAAGCTTGAGCTTTAACCCACTTCGATACATAATCTACAGCTACTAAAATATATTTATTCCCAAAAGAAACTGGAAATGGTCCCATAAAATCAATACCCCATACATCGAATACTTCACATTCAAGAATATATTTTTGTGGCATTTCATGTAATTTAGAAATATTACCTGCTTTCTGACAAGAATCACATGAAAGCACATACCTTTGGGCATCCCTGAATAGAAGGGGCCAATAAAAACCAGAATCAAGAACCTTTTTTGCCGAGCGATTTGCTCCATAGTGACCGCCGACAGGGCCTGAATGATACTGCTCCAAAATTTTCCAACCTTCCTCTGCTGATACACACCTTCGTATAACAGAATCTGCACATATCCGAAAAAGAAAGGGGTCCTCCCAAAAGTAATATTTCAAGCCAGAGAAAAATTTCTTTTTCTGCTAATATGAAAATTCTTTTGGAAGAACCTTAGCTACAAGATAGTTTGCATAATCCGCAAACCATGGATAATCAAGATGTATATTTGTAGATATGGCAAATAGCGATTCCTTAGAAAATGTATCAGAAATTTCAGATTCATCTAACATTGATCGTAGCGGATTTTCTAAACGTGAAAGATGGTCTGCCGCTAAGTTTTCCGCTCCTCATTTATCCCTAATTTCTAAATCAAATTCTTGTAATAAGAGAACCCAACGGATTAAACGAGGCTTGGCTTCCGCCTTGGCTAATAAATATCTTAGGGCAGAGTGATCAGTATATACTACCACTTTAGATAATGTTAAATAATATCTAAATTTATCGAAGGCGAATTCCACTGCTAGGAGTTCTTTTTCTGTAGTTGTATAATTCTCTTGTGTATTATTAAGTGTTTTGCTAGCGTAGTATATATGGTGAAAGTGTTTGTTTCGGCGTTGTCTTAAAACAGCCCCTACCGCAAAACTGCTAGCATCACACATGATCTCAAATGGTTGACTAAAATCGGGCGCGATCATAATAGGAGAATTAATTAATCTCTCTTTTAAAAACTCAAAGGCATGTAGACACTCTTGTTCAAAAATGAAAGGTGT
Source organism: Platanthera guangdongensis (assembly GCA_039583875.1). NCBI lineage: Eukaryota > Viridiplantae > Streptophyta > Magnoliopsida > Asparagales > Orchidaceae > Platanthera > Platanthera guangdongensis. The sequence continues at coordinate 110,210,667 of CM077157.1, read as the reverse complement.
GTCTTTTTCTAACAGCCTAGTAAGTGGTTTAGCTATTTTAGAGAAGTCCTTAATAAACCGGCGGTAAAATCCCGCATGTCCTAAGAAACTTCTCACTGCCTTAACGGAGGTTGGCAGTGGTAACTTCTCTATGGTCTCAATTTTCGATCTATCTACTTGGATTCCTTGGCTTGAGATTTTATGGCCAAGTATTAACCCTTCTTTGACCATGAAATGACACTTCTCCCAATAAGAGCTAGGTTAGTCTCCTCACACCTCCTAAGAACTTTCTCTAAATTATTCAAACATAGATCGAACGAGTCGCCAAAAACAGAAAAATCATCCATAAATACTTCCATGACATCTTCAACGTATTCGTTAAAGATGGCTAGCATGCACCTTTGAAAAGTGGCGGGCGCATTACATAACCCGAAAGGCATACGTCTATAGGCAAAGGTACCAAATGGGCAGGTAAATATTGTTTTCTCCTGGTCTTCTGGTGTTATAGGAATTTGTAAGTATCCAGAAAGTCCATCTAGAAAACAATAATAGGAATGTCCTGACAAATGTTCTAATATTTGATCAATGAAAGGAAGAGGGAAATGGTCTTTCCTAGTGACATCGTTTAACTTCCTATAGTCAATACAGACACACCAACCTATTACCGTTCGCGTAGGAATTAACTCATTCTTATCGTTAGCTACCACTGTTAGACCACCCTTCTTAGGAATGATTTGGACAGGACTAACCCATGAACTATCCGAAATTGGATATATAATACCAGCATCTAATAACTTAACAATCTCCGCCTTAACTACCTCTTTCATATTCAGGTTTAGTCTACGTTGCGATTGAATAGAAGATTTATAATTTTCTTCCAAAAGGATTTTGTGAGTGCAAAAACTAGGATTAATACCGTTTATATCAGATATTTGCCATGCTATTGCACCTTTACATTTCTTCAATACAGTTATTAATTTATTTTTTTCAGTATTAGAAAGAGTAGAAGAGATAATAACTGGGTAAGAAGAATTAGTTCCTAAGAATGCATACTCAAGATGATCCGGTAATTTTTTAGTTCTACTATTGGTGGATTCTTAGTATTATTCTTAAGAGCTACATGATCTCCTTGAGTAATCAAACTATATTCAGTCGTTCTATTAATCGCAATACTATTATCTAGAAAAAATAAATGTTCAACAATATCTTTATTTTTTTCTTCTTCTAGATAATAGTTAGTAATGCAAATTTCTAAATGATCTTTATAATAAAAATTAGAATGCATAGAAGTCATAAAATCATCAACATCATGAGAAAAATAACAATAATCATCATTATCTAAAGATTGTTTCATAGTATTGCCAATTTGAAAAGTAACTTCATCTTCCCCTACTCGCAAAACTAATTTACCATCAAAAACATCAATAAGCGCTCTAGAAGTGACTAAAAATGGACGACCTAATATAAGTGGTACTTCAATATTTTCATCCATATCTAGAATAACAAAATCAGTAGGAAATATAAACTTATCTACCTTAACCAATACATCCTCCACTATTCCTCTAGGATACTTAACCGATCGATCTGCTAGTTGAATACTCATTCTGGTTGGGCTAAGTTCTCCTAGACCTAGTTTCAAATATAGTTTATAAGGCATTAAATTTATATTTGCTCCTAAATCCGCTAAAGCTTTATTTACTTGCAAATCTCCGATTAAATATGGAATTGAAAATGAACCGGGATCCTTAAGTTTTTGTGGTAATTTATTTTACAAAATAACAGAACATTTTTCACTAAGTGTTACTAAACATAATTCCTCTATTTTCCTTTTATTAGAAATTAAATCCTTAAGAAATTTCTCATACTTAGGCATTTGAATAATTTCAGAAAAAGGTAAATTGATATGTAATTGTTTAAACATAGACAAAAATTTACCATACTGCGCATCCATGCGCTCCTTGCTAAGCTTTGCTGGGTATGATACTACAGGTTGATACTCCATCGGTTGCACATTCATCTCTCTTGGTCCTTCGCCGCTAGACTCCACTTGGGGTGCTTCATAATCCTTGCTTCTTGTAACTCCTTTCCGCTCCTCAATTGAATGGCTTTTGCATGCTCCCTAGGATTTGTCTCAGTATTTCCTGGATATGTTCCTTGTTGTCTTTCAGATACCATCCTTGCAAGCTGTCCAATCTGATTCTCCAAATTCCGAATCAAGCCCTCTTGATTCCAGAAGGCTACATCGGTAGTTTGCATGAACTTGGTGAGCACATCTTCCAATGTAGGCTTCCTTGGTTCCGGTTGTTGTTGTTGTTGTCCAAACATAGGTTGCTTCCCTTGATTGCCTTGTCCTCACCAAGAGAAATTGGGGTGGTTCCTCCATCCAGGATTGTATGTAGAACTATACAGGTTGTTTGCTTGGTTAAATGGAGGTCTAATATTGTTGCCCATATAGTCGACATGCTCTTGTACTGAAGGTTCACAACCAGGTATTCCACTACATGAAGGGTCCCATTGTTGAGGTGCCATGGAGGGTGATGCTAAGGCAAGGTTGTCCATATTTTGGTGAAGCTTCTCCACTTGAATGGCCAAGGCGGTGACAACATCCACTTCATAAATTCCTGCTGGATTACTAGGCTTTTGTCTTACGGTAGTCCATTGATAGTTATTCATCGCCATGTCTTCTTTCAACTGCTGAGCCACTTCAAGTGTCTTGTTACTCAAGGTGCATCCACTAGCCGCATCAATCATCTGTTTAGTGGCCGGATTGAGACCATTGTAGAAGGTATGAATCTGCAGCCAAGAAGGTAGAGCATGGTGGGGACATCTCCTCAAAAGGTCCTTGAATCGTTCCCATGTGTCGTATAACGATTTAGATTCCAATTGCATGAACGTAGAGATGTCATTCCTTAGCTTTGCAGTCTTTGTCGGTGGGAAATACTTCATCAAAAACTTCTCAACCATCATATCCCAAGTAGTAATCGACCCTCTAGGTAATGAGTTCAACCATTGCTTCGCCTTATGCCTTAACGAGAATGGAAATAATCTCAATCGAATGGCATCGTTGGAAACACCATTGATCTTGAATGTGTCACATATCTCCAGGAATCCGACCAAATGGGTGTTAGGATCCTCATCTTGCAGGCCATCATACTGGATATACTGTTGAACCATCTGTATAACACTAGGCTTCAACTCGAAGTTATTGGTGACTATTGGCAGTCTAACGATGCTTGACCCAGTTCCTTGGAGATTAGGTCTAGCAAAGTCAGACATAGTTTGCTCATTATGGTTGGCCATGGTATCCAAATTTTCCGGATGATTCTCTCCTTGGTTAACTGTTTCTTCTTCTAATAGTTCGTTTGAAATGTCTGCGGTATTAACTCCCATGTCCCTTTGGTTGGTGTTATGAATAATTCGCTCTGGGTCAGGATGAAATGGTGCTAGCCCAGAATTTCTGCCCCTGGTCATAGACTAACAGACTATAAAATAGAGATTAACCGGTATAATTATTCCATAAAGTAACTTACAATTATATATATGAATAAACTAACATTGGTAGATTAATAAAGTTTAGGCTTTCAAAATATTGAAATCGATCTCCCCGAAAACGATGCCAAAAACTTGATGATTTCATTTGCTAACAAGCAATAACTTGATGCGGATTCATTCTACACTCTAGTATAAACTATGTAGATGGGCATAAGCTAGATTGAATTAACTTTCAGGCAATTGCACCTATCAATCATAGTATAGGAGACCTACATCTCGTGTCGTATTCCACAGAGCCATTTCAAATACTCGTACTCACCCTCACTCTATTATCATACCTATAATTAAAATTGATTTCTAATCTAAATTAACCTAACTATGACTATTTGGATAAATAAACTTTGGAGACTTCAAGATGATAAAAAAACCGAAGCTTATGAGCAATTACATGAAGTTCTCATTCATTTACTCAATTCTATGTAATCATGAAATAATAAAACTATCAAATTTGTTGTAATGTAAAGGGTAATCATCTATCGAATTCTTTCTCGAGTAATTTAAAATCTAAACCTAAGTTAGTAAATTTACTCTCGAACAATTTACAACACTCAACTTTACATTAATGGAAGAACCCTATCTATTACATAAATTCATGAAATCCTATCTCTAAAATACCATGAATCCATCTATTCGTATTCCAATTATCCAAACAACATATCTCTCGATCATGAAGTTCGAATTACAAAGAGATCTAACACCAAAAAATGAACATGTAAACATCATCACAAACATCCAATTTCTCAATGTAGAGATTTGCAATTCATGTAAAACAAATAACCAATTCATAATTAGGATAAAACTCCTTGTTTGTAAGCCTACATACGAATAAAATACCACAAATTCGATAAAAACAATACGATACATGATTAACAAATTGTTACAAATTAAAGTTCATGCAAAATAAAAGATAACTAAAGTTGAATCATCAAGAGATAGAGAAGATTAAAAGGGTTTAATGAAAGATTAAATGCATACAAAAATATCCTTCAAATCCTCCTTCTCTTGGATGCTCCACTTCATGCTCCAGAAGTTCCTCCAATGTAAAATGATCCAAAAAGTCCCTTCTAATTTTCCAACAGGAATTTTATAGTCCCTTGCAAACATGGTCGAAAACGGGTTCCAGCATGACCGTGTTGATGGTTCTAGGGCTGTTCCACATGAACAAGCATGTCTGGTAGTGGGCCGTGTCAGATGACACAGGTACTGACACGGCCGTGTTGTTCTACACGTTCTTCAGACACAGGTTGGTTAGCAGTCGAGGTTGAATTGACATGGGTAGGCACACGGGCGCGTGCCAACCCGTGTGAGTCTCTGTCTTCTGCTTCTAGTTTCTTCAATTCCAGCGCACATAGGAGACAGGTAGGGACACGGGTGTGTGCTTACCCGTGTACGCCCAATTTTTGTCCTGTCATTAGCCATGTTGACTCTGTGAACTCCTCTGTTTGCTCCAAGACTTTTAGTTCCATTGGTTGGCATTACCTGCATTATAAAAGTGAAGGAATAAATTAGATAACTTAATACAAGGAATAACAAAAATCGTAACTGTGCTCTCCTATTCATAATAAGGCAATTTCCCAACTATTCTCGCGAAATTACTGCAAAAAGAGGTAGAAAATAATAGATCTGATTACAATTATGATAGTAAAAAGCCTATCATAATCGCACTCATCAGAAGGTCTAGAGCTGCATCTCTTAAGAGGAAGGCAATTAATGGACGTCCCGATGGAGGAGTTCTCGGGACTGTTCTTGGCAAGGTACCTCCCTTCGGCACAGAAGATAGCTTTGGAGAATGAGTTCCAAAGGTTGGTACAAGGAGAGAGTAGCGTGGACGAGTTTCTCTACATGTTTACTCGGCTGGGTCAGTATGTTAGCTCCACATTAGCGGATGAGGAGCGCAAGACGAACCATTTCTATGAAGGTTTAAGAGACGACTTAAGGCTACTACTCTCAGGGCCGATGACGCAGGGCTTCTTGACCCTGGTCAACACGGCTCGGTCTTTGGAGAAGTACTTGAAGAATGTACAAGCAAAGAAAAGCTCTGGTTATAAGAAGACTGAGTTCAAGGTGCCGACTACCTCAAAGTCTGGGTACCGTAGGTTCTTTAAGATGGTTAGGACCTCGGGTCCAGCCCCCTCTTCTGGTGCTTCTGGGGAGACTATAGGTCGAACCCCGGGTGCATGTTTTACTTGTGGGAAGCCGGGAGCAACTTATGAAGAGAAGGGCAAGGCGGTGGAGTCAACCGCGTCCCATTATGCTCCGGCTCATTCGAGAGTTTATAATCTTGGCCAACAGGAGGCCATCAAACAAGCAGATGTGGTGACATGTACGATTTAAATTTATAACAAGTTAAATTTTAAATACTTGTAATGCGTGTATTACCTTACCACTGCTTGTTTAGGATTTGTTTTGATTTGTGATAATCCGGTGAGAGCACTCTTTAATACGGGAGCTTCGCACTCCTTTTTGTCCGAAAAATTCATATCGCGCATCGGAGTACCTTCTGCGATGGCGAAGGACAAATTGGATGTGTTGTTGCCCAATGGGTGTTCGATGCACGCGGAGAGAATCTGTGGCATTAAGATTCGTATTGGGAGTCAGGAGTTCCATATGCTAGCGTCGTTACTGCCATTGGGGGAGGTCGACGTAATATTTGGCATAGACTGGCTCTCGGAGCAACAAGTTTTTATTGATTGCGGTCACAAGGAAGTCAAGTTAGGAACATGTCATGAGACGACTTTCACGGGCTTGAAAGGGTCGAGCAAGACTTTGATGTCTGCTCTTCAGGTGGTGAAGGCAGTTCGTACTGGTGCAGAGCTGTTCTTTACGCTAGTGGAGGTTGCAAAGCCGAAGCCTATGTTGGATAGTATTTCAGTGGTAGCTGAGTACCCTGATGTGTTCCCTGCCGATCTTCCGGGAGCCCCGCCTCAACGGGAAATTGATTTCACGATTGAGCTAGTGTCAGGTGCGAAACCTGTGTCACGATCTCCGTATCGGCTAGCGCCTAAGGAAATGGCAGAGTTGAAGGTGCAACTTCAAGAATTGTTGGAGCAAGGTTTTGTGCATCCAAGTTCTTCGACTTGGAGTGCACCGGTCCTCTTTGTTAAGAAGAAGGATGGAAGCTTGAGACTTTGCATTGATTATCGGGAGTTGAACAAGCTGACGAAGAAGAACAAGTACCCGATCCCGAGGATTGATGATCTGTTCGATCAGTTAGTTGGGTCAATGGTGTACTCAAAGTTGGATCTCAAGTCTGGATATTATCAGCCGAGGATAAGGGAGAGTGATATCCCTAAGACAACGTTCAATACGAGATACATGCATTACGAGTTTACGGTCATGCCGTTTGGGCTGACTAATGCGCCGTAGGTGTTCATAGATTTGATGAACAGGACTTTTAGGGAGTACTTGGACCATTTTGTGATTGTCTTCATCGACGATATTTTAGTGTACTCGTAAAGTGAGGAGGATCACTTTAAGCATCTGCATTTGGTGCTGGAGACGCTGAGGAGGAATCAACTATACACCAAGTTCTCCAAATGCGAGTTTTGGTTGTCCTCAGTGGTGTTCCTTGGTCATATAGTAAGTGGAGAGGGCATTGCGGTGGATCCGGCGAAAATTGTTGTGATACGTGAGTGGCTTGTGCTGTCTACGGTAGCAGAAGTCTGGAGTTTTCTGGGGCTTACCAGCTATTATAGGTGCTTCATGGAGAACTTCTTGCGGATAACGTTACCCCTCACTACTTTGATAAGGAAGGAATAGAAGTTCGTTTGGACGCCGGAGTGCACACGAGATTTTGAGGGGTTAAAGTGTCGGTTGACCACGACGCCTGTGCTGAGTTCACCGAGTGGGACCGAATGCTTTGAAATCTATAGCGATGCTTCAGGCAGTGGCTTGGGTTGTGTGATACTGCAACACAGAAGTCTGATAACGTATGACTCGAGACAGCTAAAAGTGCACGAGAGGAATTATCCGGTTCATGACTTGGAGTTAGCGGCCATGATTTTTTCCTTAAAGCTGTGGAGGTACTACTTGTATGGGGTAAGGGTCGATATCTATACCGACCACAAGAGCCTGAAATATTTGTTGGATCAAAAGATCTGAACATGCGGCAACGTAGATGGATGGAGTTCCTGAGGGACTATACTTTCAAGATCCATTCCGTGCCTGGTAAAGGCAATGCGGTTGCGGACACGTTGAGTCACCGGGCCCCAGCTCAAGCCAATTGGCTGTCGGTCCATGACGAGTGGTTGGTTCGGGAGTTGGAGGCGTTGGAGATCTCTTGCGTAGACAAGCAGTCGAGTGCCGAAGCGCTATTGAACTGGACGGATGTTCAGTATGACCTGGTTGATTAGATTCAACAGACTTTGGATGTGGATAGCAACATGAAGCAGCTCATAGTTGAGGCTCTTGATGGGCCTAATTCCTAATATGAGGTTGTGGATGGATTTCTTTGGAAAGACGGTCGTCTGTGCGTCCCAAATGTGGGCACTTTGCGGGTGGAATTGTTGTATGAGGCGCATCATACCAAGTACTCGATTCACCCGGGGAGCACGAAGATGTACCGCGATGTGAAGAAATTGTTCTGGTGGCCAGGACTTAAGAAGGATGTGGCACTGTACATGGCGAAGTGTCAGACATGCGCCTTGGTGAAGGCGGAGTGCCAAAAGCCGGGAGTATTCTTGAAGTCCTTGCCTATTCCGGAGTGGAAGTTTGACGACATTACTGTGGACTTTGTGCACGGGCTGCCGAGGTCGCAAAAAAGGAATGATGCCATTTGGGTGGTCGTAGATTGTCTAATGAAGGTGTCGCACTTCATTCCGCATATGAATGATGATCCCATGGAGAAATTGGCGAAGTTGTTGGAACACCCTATTACTGATTTGGGTCAGGATCACTATGTCTCTTAGGAAACCTATTTTGACCTCATTGTATAGATCTAAAGGTCAATTAGAATTGAGTGTAAGGGTTAGTACTTAGGTTTGAAAGCTGCCCTCAAGACCAGGTTTTTCTGTTTTGGAGAACAAGTCATTTCACCGAGCTCAGTACGACGAATCGTCGAACTCCAATCGACGATCGTTGAGCTCACTTCGACGAATCGTCGAACTCCATTCGACGATCTCTGAGCTCAACTTCAACAAGTCGTCGAACTCCATTCGACGATCTTCGAGCTCAGATCGACGATCTTGACTCCAGTTTGATTCTTTATCTCTGAGCTCAGTTCGACGATAGTTGAGCTCAGATCGACGATCTCTGTTTCTGTCTAAGTCCAAGTCTCTGAGCTCAGTTCAAGATAGTGGAGTTCAGTTCGACATTTTTCTGAAGAGTTCAACGATTTTCAAGATTCAAATTCAAACAGTTAAGGAATTATTGTCAGCAATTAATTCAGAGATCTTGTAGCCGTTTTTAATTAATCTGGAGCAAGTTTCAAGGAATTATCAAGGAATGCTTTATTGGACTTTCCTCCAGAAGATAATTGCAATTAAGGAAGTCATTTATGACAGGCCAACGACTATCTTGGACAGTGGATCATTTCTATTCAGATTAAAGGAATAAAAGAGATATTCAACTTCTGTAACAAAAAAAGGGACTCTGAAAAATCATAACAACAATTTTTTCTGCAACAGCTCTTACAACAACAATTTTTTCTGCAACAGCACTTACAAACAACAATCACACAAGAGAAAGAAAGAGAGTTCCTGACATTCTCAGTCTCAAGATTCATACAAGAACACACATCACAAAAGGAGATCAACCATCTGAAACTTTCAGAGCCCTTTTGATTCAAGTGTTCAAGGCCATCATCACTCAAGACTCCAGACACCACACATTTCAGCTATTGCTGAAATCATCATTTGCTGGAGATCAATTTTCTGAAGGCTTATCACCCTACTGCAAAGCTTCACTTCCTGAACAACTCAAGATCTTAGGGGGAGCTTTGACAACATCCACTATCTTCTCTCTGACTGTTGACAGAGAAGATCTTCTCATCCCTCTCTCTCTCTGTTGTAAAGGGTTTTTCAAACTCCCTTCAAAAGTTTGTGTTTGGTTTCTGAGACCTTATCAAAACTCAGTGGTGGCAAGACACCTGATCAAAAAATCTGGTTTGTTTTTGAGCACCTTATCAAAAGCTCATTGGTGCCCAGGACACCTGATCAACTCATCCTGCAGTGGATTCCTACCTAGGGTGGTAGAAGAGTGGATGTACCCAGGTTGATTGGGGAACCACTATAGCTCCTTGTGTCATCTGGTTGCTTACTTAATTTTTGTTTCTAGCTGTGCTTTGTGATTGCCTTGTGATTGCTTTGTGATTATTCTGTGTTTAGATTTACTTTATATTATTTGCTTCCCTGTTCACATAAGAATACAACAACTATTGTAAAAGTTTTTAGCAAGCACCATACTCTATTCACCCCCCTCTAGAGTATATCAGATCTAACTTGTACTTTCAATTGGTATCAGAGGGAGGTTGGTTAAAAATACCACATCTCAGTGGTTGTACATGCTAACACCTGAACCCAAAGATTCCTATAGTTAGATCTGCTTATTTTGATTTTGTTATTAGAATTACTTTTTCACAAAACATGGCCCAAAACAAAGATTATGCTAGCACCAGACCTCCAGTGTGCAATCTGTCCAAGTTTGCACTTTGGAAGGCAAGGATTAGACTCTACATGAATTCTATTGATGAGGACATCTTCAATTCTGTTTTGACAGTGTGTCCAAGACCTCCAGAGAACACAAGTACAAGTGTTGTTCCACCTCACTCAGGAACAGATGCTGACATAAAGAAATGGAAAGTTGCAGATGCAAAAGCTATGAACATTCTTGCCCAGACTATGTCTGATGAGATTTTCCAAAAGGTAGCTGAATGCAACTCAGTAAAGGAGATCTGGGACAAGCTATCTGAAATAGTCTCAGGATCTGCTGATGAAAGAAAAGACAGAAGATCTCACCTCATATCCCAATATGAGAATTTCAAGAAAGGAGAAGTTGAGTCAGTAGCAGACATGTATAATAGACTCAGTCTGATAGTCAATGAACTGAAAACTTTGGATAAAGAGATCTCATTGACTGAGTTAAATGATAAAATTCTAATGTGCTTCCCAAGCACTTGGTGTAACGCCCCGAAACTCAAAGGAGCGAAGGGGGACGTTTTGGGCCAGTTTGGGTTCTGGCTGCAGGCACACGGCCTGGGACACAGGCGTATCCCAGGGCGTGTCAAGCCTGTGTCGACACTAAGGCGGGAAGTCGACACTTTGGTCTCGACATTGTGTCGAGACTGGGCACACGGCCTGCGACACGGGCGTGTCGTAGGGCGTGTCGACCCATGTCGACACTTAGCCGCGAAGTCGACACTCTGCGTTCGACGAAGTGTCGAGACATGGCACACGGCCTGCGACACGGGCGTGTCGCAGGGCGTGTCGACCCGTGTCGACACTCATCCCGGGAAGTCGACACTTTGGTCTCGACATTGTGTCGAGACAAGGCACATGGCCTAGGACACGTGCGTGTCCAAGGCCGTGTTAGTAGGTCGACGATCTTCGCTCGACGAAGTGTCGAGTGTCGAGACCGTGTACACGGCCTGGGGTCCAGGCGTGTTGAGGTGATACGGGTAAGGACACAGGCGTGTCCTAGAACCCGTGTAGTGCTCGGGTTGATTTTGGGGAAAAATGATAGGGGTACACGGCCGGCCATACGGCCGTGTCACATGGAACACGGGCGTGTCAGCTCGAACACGGGCGTGTTCGATACCCGTGTGAGGTTCCAGGCGAGCTGATTTTGACGGCGAATGAGGCACATGGCCCTGGACACGGGCGTGTGCCAGGCCGTGTTCGGTCCAGATTGGGCATTTCAGTCCCGAATCAAACCCGTTCATTTCCTTATTTTGAGATCCAATGGCTGGGGGTTGTTCCTGAAGGGATATACCCGGGATTGGACTTAGAAAACCCTCACTTTTCTTAAGTGTTATCTTTCTAAAACCTTAGAGAGAGAGGAGAGCCAAGGGAGGAAGAAGGAGCTAGATCCCGCCATTGGAGGAGCTTCAAAGCTCCGAATCGCGAGCCGACTCCAGATCCACGGAGGCAAAGCTAGTGCGGTGCTTTTCATCCGATTACTTTTCAATGGCGCCAAAAAGGAATGCTAGGGTAACGATCCTCATCTTGAGCATGAGTAGCTCTCTTTCTTTGCATAGGAAGCCCGCTCTCGCGAGTTTGCGGAGAGTTGGAGGCGTTCCTTCGGGTAGATATGTGAAGTCCCCGTTGTTTAGAGTCCGTAAGCGAGAACGGACATAGACATGATGTGTGAAGCCTACCAGGACATGTTGGTCTGGATCGGTGATGTTGCATTGCATAATGCCGGAGAAGACTCCGTGCTATTGGTTGTTTTTCGGGTTTTCTACGCGGTAGATTGCAGCAGGGAGCCTTGGGGACTAACCCAAAGGTGCACCCGGAAAACTGGGCGGATGCGAGATCTTGCCAACTTGGTAGCTTGAGAGCCAACTTGAACATAACCGAGTTATGTGACTTGTGATGGAAATGAGACTCGGTGGAAGTTTGACCCGCGCAAATGGCTTAAATTGTCGTTGCGATGTGAGCACGGGTTAGATGGAACCGTACCCGTTCTATGTTGTTCGGTTAAAGAGACCTAAAGGCACGTGGCACTTGCCGTTGGCATAGATTAGGGTCTTCGGCGGTCAATGGCTTAAATTGTCGTGACCCAGGCCAGGAAGACAAATTGCTCATAGGTTTGGTCGTCTAAGTGGCGGTGGTGAGTCCGGAATGTCTATGGCTTTAATTGACGTGACATCGACCGGTTCACCGAGAATGTGCCCTGAGAGCACGGGGCGTGTGGCCGTGCGAGCCAACATCTGTGATGAAATGGCTAATTATATATTGCTCGCTTATGCTAATGAAATGCAGGGAAGGAGCATCACCGCCCCGAGGTGGGGGCGGGATCGTTATAATTTGGTCAGCATTGCTGACCGTTATCTTGTTTTGCCACCGTGCGGTGGTTTGTTGCTTGCAGGTGCAGCTGGACCAAGTGGTCAATAGCGGGCTAAGCCCGAATGCGAAGCCGGCCCTTGAAGGCCTAATTGGAAGTGTTTACTGCTTTATTCATGTGTGACCAGACTGCGTGCCGTGGTTTGTAAAACATGTACTTTAAAGTGAAACATTTTGGTAAGGCCTTAAGGCTTATTTTGGGTATTTTTGTATAACATTCCTATTTTGTATTAGTGGACATTCGTGCTTTAATGCTGGGTTCTTTGTTACAAATTTTATAAAATGCTTCCGCTAGAATGCTCTGTGTAGGACGTTGATTGGTTGGATGGTTTCCATAAGTAACCACCCGGTCTGTCTGTAGTATATGGCGTCGGGCCCCGGCCGGACCTAATGCTATATGCTATGCGACGGATAGGGGGCGTTACAATTTGGTATCAGACTACTGGTTTTGGTTGGGCTTAATCTGAATTCGTGGGCGAATTCTTTTTAAGGGGTGGTGAGCACATTGTGTGCGTCATCGTTATAATGGTAAAAGAACCCATGAATGTCCACTTAGGAATGAAAATATTCGTGTTTGAGGAACCTGCGTGTTCCTATAATTGCTGTTTGCAATTTTATTTGGTCGCTTAACGGTGTTTTGTACCACTATAGGTGACCAGAAGTGGTCTTGGGCCGTCAGAACGCCGAGTGTTTGAGGCTAGTAGTGCACCGGATGTTGCTCCTGCAACACCTCTGTCGGCTGAGAATATTCGATTGGTGGCTGAAGCGGTGTTGGCCGTGATAAATGCGCAGCCTGCAAGGCAAACGCAGCAGCCCGCTCCTGTGATGGAGCAAGAACCTCTTCAAGAGGCTGAGCCGAGGAGAGTGGAGCAAGTGGTTGTGGAACCGGTGGTGCCGAGGAGGGCAACATAGAGGCAGCTTAAGCATGTAATGAGCTTTAACCCTCCGTTATTCTCGGGGTTGGGAACCCCATCTCAGGCTGAAGACTGGCTCTCCAGGGTGAAGAGAGTCATGACAGTGACGGAGACGGAGGAGTGGAAAATGACCACCATCGCTACGTTCCTTCTGGACGGGGAAGCGAGAATGTGGTGGGAAGGATTGGAGCTGCACTTATTGAGAGGTAGGCAACTTGGTGATGTCTCGATGGAAGAGTTCTCGAGATTGTTCTTGGCTAGATACCTCCCTTCGACACAGAAGATAGCGTTGGAAAATGAATTTCTGAAGTTGGTTCAGGGTGAGAAGAGCGTGGATGAATATCTCCACGAGTTCACTCGTTTGAGTCGATATGCTAGCTCCACCATCGTGGATGAGGAGCGCAAGACTAATCGCTTCTATGAAGGCTTGAGAGATGAGTTGAGATTACTACTCTCGGGGCCGATGACGTAGGGTTTCTTAACCTTGGTCAACACTGCCCGGTCCTTGGAAAAGGACATGAAGAATGTACAAGCAAAGAAAAGCTTGGGTGAGAAGAAATCTGAATTTAAAGTGCCGACTACTTCAAAGTCCGGCTATCGGAGGTCTTTCAAGAAGCATAGTACTTCGGGTCCAGCTCCTTCTGGTGCTTCTGGGGCTACTACGAGTCGGACCCCGGGCGCGTGTTTTACTTGTGGAAAGACGGGGAACTTTGCCCGTGACTGTTGGAGCGGACGTCCTAAGTCCGAGAGGAAGCCGGGAGCTACTTATGAGGAGAAGGGAAAGGCGGTGGAGTCGACTGCATCCCATTATGCTCCGGCCCAACCAAGGGTTTACAATCTTGGCCAACAGGACACCATCAAACAGGCTGATGTGGTGACAGGTACGGTTTAATTTATAGCAAGTCAATTTCTTTAAATACTTGTTATGCACATGTTACCTTACCACTGCTTGTTTAGGATTTGTATTGATTTGTGAAAATCCGGCACGAGCACTCTTCGATACGGGAGCTTCACACTCCTTCTTGTCTGAAGGATTTGTATCACGCATCGGAGTCCCTTCTTCGATGGCGAAGGATAAGTTGGATGTGTTGTTGCCCAATGGGTGTTCGATGCGAGCGGATAGGATCTGCGATGTTAAGATTCATATTGGGGAGCAGGAGTTCGACCTGCGGGCGTCTTTACTTCCGTTGGTGGAGTTCGACGTCATATTTGGCATGGACTGGCTCTCAGAGCAGCAGGCCCATATAGATTGCGGTAGCAAGGAAGTCAAGCTGGGAGCAAGTCGCGAGACGACTTTTACGGGCTTAAAGGGGTCGAGCAAGACGTTGATGTCTGCTCTTCAGGTGGTGAAGGCGGTTCGTGCCGGAGCAGAACTGTTCTTTACACTAGTGGAGGTTGCAAAGCCGAAGCCCGCGTTGGATTGTATTTCAGTGGTATCGGAATACCCTGATGTGTTCCCCGCAAATCTTCCTGGAGCCCCGCCTCAGCGGGAGATCGATTTTACGATTGAGCTAGTGCCAGGTGCAAAGCCTGTGTCACGATCTCCTTATCGGCTAGCGCCTAAGGAAATGGCGGAGCTGAAAGTTCAACTGCAAGAGTTGTTGGAGCAAGGGTATGTGCGCCCGAGTTCTTTGCCTTGGAGCGCACCGGTCCTCTTTGTTTAGAAGAAGGCCGGAAGCTTGAGGCTATGTATTGATTATCGGGAGCTCAACAAGCTGACTGAGAAGAATGTTGAAGTATTAGACCGGGCGGCTTGGCGGTCTGATCCAGCGGTTTGTTGACCGAGCGGCTTAGTGGTCTGATCCAGCGGTTTGTAGACCGGGCGGTCTGTCGGTCTACCTCTGCGGTTTGTTCTACCCTGCTGGAGTTGCCGAGCGGTTAGCCCACCTGTCTAACCGCGCGGCCTATGCGGTCTCCATTATTCTAGCCGCCCAGTACTGTAAATGTTTAGTCCCACATTGTTTGTATACTCTCTTTCTTATCTCCTCCATTCTATATAAGGGAGGCCATACCTTTGTAAATGATATCTTTTTTGGATAATAAAATTTCAATTATTCAAAAGTTTGTTCTCTTGCTCTCTACTTTTCGCTTCTTGTTCTCTACTTTCTAACATGGTATCAGAGGACACGGTCATTTCCTCTTGATTCTGTGCGCCCTCTGTTGTTCGCGGCTTCTTTTCCGCGCTCTGCGACTTGATTCGCGGCTTGCCCTCTCTTCTATCCGCGCGGCCTGTTTCTATCCGCGCGGCTTGGTTCTGTCCGCCAATCTGTTCGCGCGGCTTTCTCCTTCTCCTTGTTGTCGCAGCGACCTGTTTCGTTGTCGCCGCGCTCCTTGTTCTTTCTTGCCTCTCCGACTTCCTAGTCGTTGCGGCCTGTCCCTGTCCCTATCCGCGTGTGTATTGTGTCTCTACTCGCGGATTGCTGCTGTGACCTGCCTGACCGTGCGGGTTGTTCCTTTCTCACCCGCATCTTGGTCGCGGTCGCCAGCTTTTCTCCTCTTTTCTGTTCGCTCGGGCTTCTCAGTTCGTGCGACTTCTTCCCCGCCGAGCCTTTGACCACCTTCTAGCCGCTGCTGTGATCTGCCTGACCGTGCGAGTTGTCTCTTTCTTACCCGCATCTTGGTCGCGGTCACCTGCTCTTCTCCTCTCTTCTGTTCGCTCGGCCTTTTCAGTCCGCGCGACCTCTTCCCCGCAGTGTCTCTTTCTAGCCGCTACTGTTCGCGCGGCTTCCTCTGTTTTTCTAACCGCTCCTGTTCGTGCGGCTTCTTCTGCTTCCGGGTTCTATGACTACCTCCGGTCTCACCACTACTCCTGCAGCTCCTTCTCCTCCTCCTCCTTCGGGCAACCTTGGCACCCTTTCCAAGCTTGTGGGCTCCAACTATCCCGATTGGAGCGTCTCTTTCACCTTTCTCCTTCGTTCTCAACGCAAGCGTCATCACCTCACCGATGACCCTCCTCCTCGCACCTCTCCTGAGTTTGATGACTGGGATGCGAGTGACGCTCTTGTTCGCACCTGGCTGGCCAACAGCCTTTCTGATGAGTGCCTTCCCGTCATTCGCCATGATGAGACGGTCAAGGCCGCATGGCTTCACCTCGCTGCTCTCTATTCTAAGGGGGGCCAGACGTCCCGCATTTATACTCTCTATGCGGACCTCTTCGCCCGCCCTTCCATGTCCCCAGCTGCGGCTTATCAGCAGGTTCAGGCCCTTGGGGCTGAAATCCTCCAGAATCGCCCCTTCTCCGCGGACTTGGCCGACCAGCACAAACACTTCCAGGAACTCCTGGTTGTTTGTTATCTTCTTCGTCTTCCCGACTCTTATGATATGATCCTCCAGCAGATCTTGGGTGAGGCGGAATCTCCTACTTTGGATGCCACTGCGGTTCGCATTGCCGCCGTTACTTCGCTCCTCCAGCGGCCTCTGTTGGCCTCCCCCCCTTCCCAGGACTCCTCTGCTCACCAAGCTCAGCGGGGGGGGGCCCGAGTGGCCGAAGCTCCTCTGGCGGACGGGGTTCCTCCCGGTTCTTCTGCTCTCACTGTAATCGTACTGGTCATACTGTTGACCGCTGCTGGCAGAAACATCCTCATCTTCGCCCTTCCGGTGATGCTCCTTCGGCCTCCGCCTCTTCTAGGCCGTCTGCCTCGGTGGCCACGACGTCAGGTAGTGCCCACGTCGTTACCCAAGGTAAATGGCTGATTGACTCCGGTGCCACCAATCATATGACGGGCAACCCTCATTGCTTCTCCCGTCTTGAGACCCATGACCGCTTACCCCCAGTTCGTGTGGCGGATGGTTCCCCGTCTCCGGTTCATGGGACGGGCATGGTTCAACTCACTCCATCGCTTTGCTTGGAGGATACCCTCTATGTCCCGAAGTTCCCGTGCAACTTGTTATCTGTTACTACTTTATGCCGGCAACTTCAGTGCTCCGTTTTATTCACTCCCACTACTTGTTCTTTTCAGGACCCGAGAACCCAGCGGACGATTGCTACTGGGACTGAGAGCGGCGGCCTCTACTTCCTCGACGATGTTTCCGCTCTTTCTGCCTACTCCTCCTCCACCGATCTCCTTCAGTGGCATCTTCGTCTTGGACATCCTCCTCCTCGGCTTATTCGTCAGCTTCTGCCCCACTTACCTCCCACCAGTTCTCCGCTCAACTGTGATGCGTGTCAGCTTGGCAAACATCATCGCTCCTCCTTCCCGCCGAAGCAAGGCCGTGGCTCCTCTCGCATTTTTGATCTTATTCATTCTGATGTATGGGTCCTGCTCCTACCCTAACAGTTGGTCGGGGCAGTTCCTATTTTGTCACTTTTATCGATGATTTTACTCGATGTACCTGGGTGTATCTCTTAAAGGATCGCTCTGAACTGTTTTCTGTTTGG
Source organism: Platanthera guangdongensis (assembly GCA_039583875.1). Taxonomy (NCBI): domain Eukaryota; kingdom Viridiplantae; phylum Streptophyta; class Magnoliopsida; order Asparagales; family Orchidaceae; genus Platanthera; species Platanthera guangdongensis. The sequence goes on along the minus strand of CM077157.1, from coordinate 110,192,845 downwards.
CAATCTTTTTACTTTATGATTAAGACTCAATTTGCTATCTCTATTAAAGTCTTACGTTCTGATAATGCCAAGGAATATCTGTCTCATGAGTTCTCCGCGTTCTTTCACCAACACGGTCTCATTCATCAAACGACTTGTGTTTACACCTCCCAACAGAATGGGGTGGCGGAGCGTAAAAACCGTCACCTGCTTGATGTTGCGCGTACTCTCATGGCGCAGATGCACGTCCCTCGCTCCTACTGGGGCTACGCTGTGCTCCTCGCTTGCTATCTTATCAATCGCATTCCCTCCACGGTCCTCCACGGCCGGACTTCCTTCTCTCTTCTCTACCCCCACCAGGAACCTTTTCCTCTTCCTCTCCGTGTCTTTGGCTGTACGGCCTTTGTTCACGCTCCCTCCGCTACCCGCGACAAGCTTTCCCCCCGTTCCACCAAATGTGTCTTTTTGGGGTACTCTACCGCTCAAAAAGGCTATTGCTGCTTTGACCCCCTTCTCCGCAAGCAGTTTGTCTCCGCAGATGTGACTTTTTTCGAAAATGCTTCCTATTTCTCTCCTTCCTCTTCTCTTCCTTCTCTTCCTTCTGATATCTCCGTTCCTTCCACACCTCTCGACGTTTTCCCACCTTCGTCTCCTCCTCCACCCACTCCTTCCCAGTCCGTCTCCCCACCCACCCCTCCACCCTCCTCTCCGCTGCCGTCTCTCTCTAGTCCCGGGCCAGCCTTCTCCGCCACGGATGCTCCGGTCGCTGACGCTCCCATCGCCGACGCTCTCGATGATCTGGATGTTCCCATTGCCCTTCGCAAAGGGGTGCGGGCGTGTACTCAACACCCGCTCACGGCTGTTGTTTCTTATGATCAGCTTTCTCCTTCTCGCAGGTGTTTTGCCTTGGCTATCTCTGCTACTTCTACTCCTCGTACCTACCAAGAGGCTCTCGCTCTCCCTCATTGGAAGTCTGCCATGGATGAGGAGATGGCTACTCTTACTGAACGGGGTACCTGGACCCTGGTTCCTCCTCCCGTGGGCACTGATGTGGTTGGCTGTCGCTGGGTCTTTGTTGTGAAGTTTCGCCCCGACGGCACTGTGGATCGCTACAAAGCCCGGCTGGTGGCCAAGGGCTTTACTCAGACTTATGGCGTTGATTACTTTGATACCTTCTCTCCGGTTGCTCGCCTCAGCACCATCCGGGTTCTCTTTTCTGTGGCTGTTAACCAGGCTTGGGATATTTCCCAGCTTGATGTGAAGAATGCCTTTCTCTATGGCGATCTTCAGGAGGACGTCTATATGGAGCAACCTCCTGGGTATGTTGCTCAGGGGGAGACACGTGTCTGTCATTTGAAGAAGGCCATTTATGGCCTAAAGCAGAGCCCTCGGGCATGGTTCGAAAAATTCAGTGGTATTGTGGCAACCATCGACTTTCAAAGGAGTTCGGCCGATCACTCCTTATTCATTCGCAAAACGGCCTCGGGACTGGTGGTTTTGGCCGTATATGTGGATGATATTCTCCTTACTGGTGATGACCGAGATGGGGTGGACTTGACGAAGAAGCACCTCCGTCAGCACTTGGTCACGAAGGATATGGGCTCCCCAAAATACTTTTTGGGGATAGAAATCTCTCGGAAACCTGACTCCTTGGTTCTCTCTCAACGGAAGTATGCCCTTGATCTTCTTCAAGAAGCAGGCTTGACAGGTGCCAAACCAGCTCATCTTCCCATGGCTGTTGGAGAAGACAAAACGTGGACGGATGAATCGCCTCCTCTATCTGATGTCACACGGTACAGACGTTTGGTAGGGAAACTCATCTATCTCACGGTGACTAGACCCGACATCGCCTATGCTGTAGGAAAGGTCAGTCAGTTTATGCAAGCTCCCAGGGAGTGTCATCTTCAGTCCGCCCTGAAGATTTTAGAGTATATCAAAGCAGCACCGGGCAGAGGGTTACTCTTCCAGAAAAATGGCCATCTGCGGGTTGAGGCCTACTCAGACTCAAGTTACGCGGATGACAAAGGCGATCGTAAATCCACGTCAGGTTTTTGTACCTTTGTTGGAGGTAATCTCGTGAGTTGGAAGAGCAAGAAACAGTCTGTTGTTTCCAGATCCAGTGCCGAAGCAGAATACCGGAGTATGGCGTCAACTACGTGTGAGTTAAAGTGGTTGCGGGCTCTCATGCTTGACCTGGGCGAGGTATATGATTGTCCTCTCCCTATGTTCTGTGACAACAAGGCCGCTATACACATATCCAGAAATCCGGTCTTCCATGAGAGAACGAAGCATATAGAGGTTGACTGTCACTTCATTCGGGAGGAGATTTTGAAGAATCAGATTTGTACTCCTTTTGTCACCTCTGACAAGGAGTTGGCAGATATCTTCACCAAGCCGGTTTCTACTTCCTTCTTCCGCATTTGTGACAAGCTGGGCATGATTGATATCTATGCTCCAGCTTGAGGGGGAGTGTTGAAGTATTAGACCGGGCGGCTTGGCGGTCTGATCCAGCGGTTTGTTGACCGAGCGGCTTAGTGGTCTGATCCAGCGGTTTGTAGACCGGGCGGTCTGTCGGTCTACCTCTGCGGTTTGTTCTACCCTGCTGGAGTTGCCGAGCGGTTAGCCCACCTGTCTAACCGCGCGGCCTATGCGGTCTCCATTATTCTAGCCGCCCAGTACTGTAAATGTTTAGTCCCACATTGTTTGTATACTCTCTTTCTTATCTCCTCCATTCTATATAAGGGAGGCCATACCTTTGTAAATGATATCTTTTTTGGATAATAAAATTTCAATTATTCAAAAGTTTGTTCTCTTGCTCTCTACTTTTCGCTTCTTGTTCTCTACTTTCTAACAAAGAACAAGTACCCGATCACTCGGATTGATGATCTCTTTGATCAGTTAGTCGGGTCGACGGTGTACTCGAAGTTGGATCTCAAGGCTGGGTATTATCAGCTGCGAATAAGGGAGAGTGATATCCCGAAGACGGCGTTTAGTACGAGATACGGGCATTATGAGTTTACGGGCATGCCGTTTGGGCTGACTAATGCGCCATCAGTGTTCATGGATTTGATGAACAGGACTTTCAGGGAGTACTTGGATCATTTCGTGATCGTCTTCATCGACGATATTTTGGTGTACTCGCAAAGTGAGGAAGATCACTTCAAGCATCTTCATTTGGTGTTGGAGACGCTAAGGAGAAATCAGTTGTATGCCAAGTTCTCGAAGTGCGAGTTTTGGCTATCCTCAGTGGCGTTCCTCGGGCATATAGTAAGTGGAGAGGGTATTGCTGTGGATCCGGCGAAGATTGTTGCGATACGGGAGTGGCCTGAGCTTGTTACGATAGTGGAAGTCTGGAGTTTTCTGGGGCTTGCCGGCTATTATAGGTGCTTCGTAGAGAACTTCTCGCGGATAGCGTTACCTCTCACTACATTGACGAGAAAGGAGCATAAGTTCGTTTGGACGCCGGAGTGCGCACGAGCTTTTGAAGAGTTGAAGTGTGGGTTGACCACGGCGCCCGTGCTGAGTTCGCCATGTGGGACCGAAGGCTATGAGATTTATAGCGATGCTTCGGGCAGCGGTTTGGGTTGCGTGCTACTGCAACACGGAAGTGTAATAGCTTATGGCTCGAGATAGCTAAAAGTGCATGAAAGGAACTATCCGGTCCATGAATTGGAGTTAGCGGCCGTGATTTTTGCCTTGAACTGTGGAGACACTACTTGTACGGTGTGAAGATTGATATCTACACCGATCACAAGAGTCTGAAGTATCTTATTGATCAGAAGGATCTGAATATGCGGCAGCGTAGATGGATGGAGTTCCTGGGGGACTATACATTCAAGATCCATTACGTGTCTGGTAAGGGGAATGCGGTTGCGGACGCGCTGAGTCGCCGAGCCCCAGCTCAAGCCAATTGGCTATCGGTGCATGATGAGCGGTTAGTGCAAGAGTTGGAGGCGTTGGAAATTGTTTGTGTGGACAGGCAATCGAGTGCTGAAGCGGTTCTGAATTGGACTGAAGTCCAATATGACCTGGCTGATCGTATTCGGCAGGCTTTGGATATGGATGCTCATATGAAGCAGTTCATGGTAGAGGCTCTGGATGGGTCAAATTCCCAATTCGTCGTGGAGGACGGGTTGCTTTGGAAAGACGGTCGTCTGTGCGTCCCAAGTGTAGGCAATTTGCGGGTGGAGTTGTTGTACGAGGCACACCATACCAAGTACTCGATCCACCCGGGGAGCATGAAGATGTACCGTGATGTGAAGAAACTATTTTGGTGGCCGGGTTTGAAAAAGGATGTGGCGCTCTACGTAGCGAAGTGCCAAACTTGAGCCTTGGTGAAGGCGGAGTGCCAAAATCCGGGAGGATTTCTTAAGTCCTTGCCTATTCCGGAGTGGAAATTCGACGACATCTCTATGGACTTTGTGCACGGTTTGCCAAGGTCGCAAAAGGGGAACGACGCCATTTGGGTGGTGGTTGATAGATTAACAAAGGTGTCGCATTTTATTCCGCATATGAAGGATGATCCGGTGGAGAAGTTGGCAAAGCTTTATGTGGATAACATAGTATGGCTTCATGGTGTGCCCCGCAGCATCGTGAGTGACCGAGATGGGCGGTTCACGTCCAATGATTGGAGGCTGGTGCAGCAAATGTTGGGAACAAAGCTGAAATTCAGCACAGCCTTCCATCCGCAAACGGATGGGCAGACCGAGAGGGTCAATAGAACTATGGAAGACATGCTCCCCATGTATGTCTTGGATTTCAGAAAGCAATGGGAAGACCACCTTTATTTTGTGGAGTTCGCAAACAACAACAGCTACCAAGCGAGTATTCTGATAGCGCCTTTCGAGGCCCTATATGGTAGAAAATGTCGCACGCCGTTGTCTTGGTTAGAAACGGGTGAGTCAAGGTTGTATAAGCGATCGGAAGTGGAGGATGCTACTTCTTTGGTGCGAACCATTCGGGAGAGGTTGCTTATCGCTCAGGACCGGCAAGCGGAATACTATAATGCCAAGCACAGGAACGTGGAGTTCGCTATGGGTGATTATGTGTACCTAAATATCAAGCCGTTCAAGGGTGTCTCGCGGGTGCGGCGATTAAAAAAGCTAAGCCCGAGGTACCTTGGACCGTTTGAGGTTCTGGAGCGAGTTGGTGAAGCGGCCTATCGGTTGAAGCTTTCAGTGGAGCTTAGTGGTTTACATGATGTATTCCACATTTCGGTGCTTCGGAAGGCGGTGCAAGAGCCTACGCAAGTGATCGCGGTTGATCAAGTGCCGGTGGATAGTGGGCTAACGACAAAGGTCAAGCCCGTGCGGATTGAGGACTCGGAGGTCAAGCGGCTATGCAATAAAGAGATCAGGATGGTCAAGGTCCGGTGGGACAATTGCGGTCGTGAGGAGCTCTCTTGGGAGCGAGAGCAGACTATGCTTGACGAGTATCCAGAGTTGTTCCGCTCAGGTACAAATTTTGGTTTTGTACATGTCTTTCCTTTATATAATTTCGTGGACGAAATTCTTTTAAGAGGGGGAGAGTTGTAATGCCCCGAAACTCAAAGGAGCGAAGGGGGACGTTTTGGGCCAGTTTGAGTTCTGGCTACAGGCACACGGCCTGGGACACGGGCGTGTCCCAGGGCGTGTCAAGCCTGTGTCGACACTAAGGCGAGAAGTCGACACTTTGGTCTCGACATTGTGTCGAGACTGGGCACACGGCCTGCGACACGGGCGTGTCGCAGGGCGTGTCGACACTTAGCCACGAAGTCGACACTCTGCGTTCGACGAAGTGTCGAGACATGGCACACGGCCTGTGACACGGGCGTGTCGCAGGGCGTGTCGACCCGTGTCGACACTCGTCCCGGGAAGTCGACACTTTGGTCTCGACATTGTGTCGAGACAAGACACACGGCCTAGGACACGGGCGTGTCCAAGGCCGTGTCAGTAGGTCGACGATCTTCGCTCGATGAAGTGTCGATTGTCGAGACCGTGTACACGGCCTGGGGTCCAGGCGTGTTGAGGTGACATGGGTAAGGACACGGGCGTGTCCTAGAACCCGTGCAGTGCTCGGGTTGATTTTGGGGAAAAATGATAGGGGTACACGGCCGGCCACACGGCCGTGTCACATGGAACATGGGCATGTCAGCTCGAACACAGGCGTGTTCGATACCCGTGTGAGGTTCCAGGCGAGCCTATTTTGACGGCGAATGAGGCACACGGCCCTGGACACGGGCGTGTTCCAGGCCGTGTTCGGTCCAGATTGGGCATTTCAGTCCTGAATCAAAGCCGTCCATTTCCTTATTTTGAGATCCAACGGCTGGGGGTTGTTCCTGAAGGGATATACCCGGGATTGGACTTAGAAAACCCTCACTTTTCTTAAGTGTTATCTTTCTAAAACCTTAGAGAGAGAGGAGAGCCAAGGGAGGAAGAAGGAGCTAGATCCCGCCATTGGAGGAGCTTCAAAGCTCCGAATCGCGAGCCGACTCCGGATCCACGAAGGCAAAGCTAGTGCGGTGCTTTTCATCCGATTACTTTTCAATGGCGCCAAAAAGGAATGCTTGGGTAACGATCCTCATCTTGAGCATGAGTAGCTCTCTTTCTTTGCATAGGAAGCCCGCTCTCGCGAGTTTGCGGAGAGTTGGAGGCGTTCCTTCGGGTAGATATGTGAAGTCCCTGTTGTTTAGAGTCCGTAAGCGAGAACGGACATAGGCATGATGTGTGAAGCCTACCCGGACATGTTGGTCTGGATCGGTGATGTTGCATTGCATAATGCCGGAGAAGACTCCGTGCTATTGGTTGTTTTTCGGGTTTTCTACGCGGTAGATTGCAGCAGGGAGCCTTGGGGACTAACCCAAAGGTGCACCCGGAAAACTGGGCGGATGCGAGATCTTGCCAACTTGGTGGCTTGAGAGCCAACTTGAACATAACCGGGTTATGTGAATTGTGATGGAAATGTGACTCGGTGGAAGTTTGACCCGCGCAAATGGCTTAAATTGTCGTTGCGATGTGAGCACGGGTTAGATGGAACCGTACCCGTTCTATGTCGTTCGGTTAAAGAGACCTAAAGGCACGTGACACTTGCCGTTGGCATAGATTAGGGTCTTCGGCGGTCAATGGCTTAAATTGTCGTGACCCAGGCCAGGAAGACAAATTGCTCATAGGTTTGGCCGTCTAAGTGGCGGTGGTGAGTTCAGAATGTCTATGGCTTTAATTGACGTGACATTGACCGGTTCACCGAGAATGTGCCCTGAGAGCACGGGGCGTGTGGCCGTGCGAGCCAACGTCTGTGATGAAATGGCTAATTATATATTGCTCGCTTATGCTAATGAAATACAGGGAAGGAGCATCGCCGCCCCGAGGTGGGGGCGGGATCGTTATAATTTGGTCAGCATTGCTGACCGTTGCCTTGTTTTGCCACCGTGCGGTGGTTTGTTGCTTGCAGGTGCAGCTGGACCAAGCGGTCAATAGCGGGCTAAAGCCCGAATGTGAAGCCGGCCCTTGAAGGCCTAATTGGAAGTGTTTACTGCTTTATTCATGTGTGACCGGCCTGCGTGCCGTGGTTTGTAAAACATGCACTTTAAAGTGAAACATTTTTGTAAGGCCTTAAGGCTTATTTTGGGTATTTTTGTATAACATTCCTATTTTGTATTAGTGGACATTCGTGCTTTAATGCTGGGTTCTTTGTTACAAATTTTATAAAATGCTTCCGCTAGAATGCTCTGTGTAGGACGTTGATTGGTTGGATGGTTTCCATAAGTAACCACCCGATCTGTCTGTAGTATATGGCGTCGGGCCCCGGCCGGACCTACTGCTATATGCTATGCGATGGATAGGGGGCGTTACACTTGGGACTCAAGGATCTGGCCAATCAAGGATGCCAGAAGTCTCAATGAGATCACAACAGAAGCTCTCTTGGGCAAGCTCAAGTCTTATGAGCTGCTCATCAAAAATAGGGAAGAAGAGCAGAAGGCTGCCTCACCAGCCACAAGAAAGGAAAAGTCAATAGCTTTCAAAGCCACTGAAGATCAGCCTGAAGACAAGGTCACAGGCAATGATGAGCTGCTTAGTCTACTGGCCAAAAGATTTTACAAAATGGCCAGAAAGGACTTCAGGAAGATATCATACAAAGAGCATGACAAGCCAAGGTATGATAAATCAAATAATAATGAAATTATTTGCTTTGGTTGCAGGAAACCATGCCACATTGTGCCTGACTGTCCAGAGAACAAAAACAAGGACAGAAAGGACAAGAAAGAAAGAAAAAAATACAAGGACTTCAAGAAGAATAGCAATGACAAACCCTCCTCCAACAAGAACAAACACGCAAGGAAGGGATTTGTTGCTGAATCTTGGAGTGAGACAAAAGAGGAATCTGAAGCTTCATCCAGCTCAAGTGATGATGAGGATGATGCTGAAGAAAAGGAATTCTGCATGATGGCTATCAATGACTCACAACACAATTCTGATGCAGAAGAGTCAGAGTCAGACTGAAAGACTCAAGCTGAAGAGGACCAGGTAATAAGTTCTTTTGATTTTAATTCTGAGGACTTTAAGTATGAATTTAAAGCACTATGTTTAGACTTATTAAAATCTGAGGAGGAAATCATTTCTCTCAGAAATTAATTATCTGAACATAGTACCTTAAAATCAGAAAACCTCAAACTCTCTGAGGAGTTGGAGTGCTGTAGGGAGCAGATAACTTCACTGAAAAGTGAGCTGTCAGAGGCCAAGAAGCTTGAAGAATCCCTTAATGGGAGAAGTATCAAGCTAATGGACATCACAAGCACAATGAACTCAAGATTCAACAGTACACTTGGCTTGGGTGCTTCATCCAGCCAACCTATAGTACTAATAACCCCGATTAAGTTTATCTCTGATAAAGGGAATGGAGTTGTAGAGGTAGCTAGGAAAAATTCTGACTTACCTAAGAAACCAAGAATTCAACAGAAATCATCGAACGGAGCTAGACGATCGCCGAACGGAGATCAACGATCTCAGGCAAAATCGTCGAACTCAGGTCGACGATCTCTAAACCCGGAACTCTGCCACAGTCGATCGTCGAACGGAGATCGACGATCTGACCCAAGATCGTCGAACGCAGCTCAACGATCGTCGAGCAGAGATCAGAGATTTGAAAACTTCTTCAAGGGTAAATCAAATTCCAATCCTAGGGGTCCTTCATCCAGACTTAACCCTTATACTGAATGGATAATACCTCCAAGCAGATATCATCCTGAAGGTTATAAGAGTCAACCGGGGATGTCATATATTTCTGAATTTAAAGGTTATCAACCTAGGCCCAAGGTAAACTGGGTCAAAAACAAGTAAATTATTTTATGTGCAGGTGAAGACCTATCCAACATCAAACCAACAATAGTATCTTTATAGTGGGCACTCAAAGCACATGATAGGAAACAAAGACAACTTCACATCCTTTAAAGCCAAGCTTGGACCCAAAGTCATATTTGGTGATTCAAACTTTGGACTAACAAAAGGATATGGTGCAGTCCAAATTGGGACAATCACATTCAAGAAAGTAGCCTATGTGGAAGGACTGAAGCACAACTTGATCAGCATCAGTCAGCTATGTGATGAAGGCTACCAAGTGGCTTTCAGCAAATCCTTATGCAAGATCAAATCAGAGGACAGCACAACTGTGTTGACAGGTAAAAGGAAAGGTAACATCTATTTAGTAGACTTTCTTTCAACAGAAGTAGATATTTGCCTATTTAATTCTATTAGTAGACCTAATGAGTTATTGCATAAGAGATTAGGACATATAAACCTTAGAACCATTGCTAGGCTATCCAAGGACAACCTTGTTAGAGGACTACCTTCTGGGCCCTACAAGAAGGAAGGACTCTGCACGGCTTGCCAATTAGGCAAGCAAACTAAAAATAGTTTCAAGTCACTTAATAAGAGTGATTCACCTAGGATTTTGTATCTGTTACACATGGATCTTTTTGGACCCATTACAGTACAAAGCTTAGAAGGGAAATCTTACACTTTAGTAGTTGTAGATGACTTCTCTAGATTCACTTGGGTGTTCTTTCTGAGGAAGAAGTCTGATAACTTTAAGTGTTTGACAGAGTTTCTCAAATGCATACAGACTGAGTTCAATACTCACATTGCCCTGATGAGAAGTGATCATGGGACATAGTTTGATTCTCTTCTTATGCAAGAGTTCTGTCAGAGTGAAGGGATCAGACATACTTTCTCAGCTCCTAGAACTCCTCAAAAAAATGTGGTAGCTGAAAGGAAAAATAGAACCCTTATTGAATCTGACACTACATTGTTGTCAGATGCTCACCTTCCTCTATCTTTTTGGGCAGAGGCAGTGAACACCTCCAACTATGTGTTGAAAAGAAGTTTAATACATAAACTGAAGGGCAAGACTCCCTATGAATTACTCAAAGGGAAGAAACCTAAAGTAGATTATTTTAGAATTTTTGGTTGTATCTGTTACATTCACAATAATGACAAGAAGTACTTAGCAAAATTTCAAGCTAAAGCTGGTGAAGGAGTGTTTCTGGGATACTCCATGATCAGTAAGGCTTATAGGGTATATAATAAATCAACTCTTAAAATTGAAGAATCTGTTCACATATCTTTTGATGAATCTAACATGTCTTTCAAGGAGAAGAACACTTCTACCATAGAACCTTTGCAGGTACATTCTCTTGTTGAAGACTTGGACAGATTACAAATCATTCAAAAAGAGGAAAGCAGCGAAGATGAAGAAGACATTCAACATCTTGAAGAGAAACTTCTTGAAGAGCCAGTTGTTGTACCACAAGAGGAAACAACAACACAGGTTGGTGAACAATCAACACCTCCTGTTGATTTAGTAACATCAAGAGACCATCCAATTTCCCAAATAATTGGAGACATCTCAACTGGTGTGCAAACCAAAAATCAGGTCAACCAAAACCTGATGCACACTTACTTTCTTTCTCAAATTGAACCTCAATCCATTCAAGATGCAGAGCAAGATCCTCACTGGATCATTGCAATGCAAGAAGAGTTGCATCAATTTGAAAGGAACAAAGTTTGGGAACTAGTACCAAGGCCTAAGGATCACTCCATTGTTGGAACAAAGTGGGTGTTCAGAAACAAATTGGATGATCAAGGAGTCATTGTAAGGAATAAGGCAAGGCTAGTTGCTCAAGGGTACTCTCAAGAAGAAGGCATAGATTATGACCAGACTTTTGCACCTGTTGCAAGGTTGGAGGCCATAAGAATCTTCTTAGCATATGCAACACACAAGGGTTTCAAAGTATACCAGATGGATGTAAAGAGTGCTTTTCTCAATGGAGACATCAAAGAAGAAGTCTATGTCAGACAACCTCCAGGTTTTATCTCTCCAACTAATCCTGATTATGTTTTTAAATTGCACAAAGCATTATATGGTCTCAAGCAAGCTCCTAGAGCATTGTATGAGACACTATCATGCTTCCTTCTGAAAAATGAATTTATAAGGGGTAGAGTAGACCAAACTCTTTTTATTAGAACCCATAAGTCCCATACCCTACTAGTACAAATCTATGTAGATGATATTATATTTGACTCTACTGATTCAAATTTGTGCAGAAGGTTCTCCAACCTAATGCATTCCAAATTTGAAATGAGTAGCATGTGTGAGCTATCCTTCTTTCTAGGATTGCAAATCAAACAACATGCTGAAGGCATATGTATTTCTCAAACCAAGTATGCAAAGGAATTGGTCAAGAAATTTGGTATGTTTGAAGCATCTTATATGAAAACACCTATGCCTACTAATGCTGTATTAGATGTTGATGAACATGGGAAACCTGTTGATCAAACAACATATAGAGCAATGATTGGCTCCTTATTGTACCTTACAGCTAGTAGACCTGACATAATGTTTGCTACATACATATGTGCTAGATTCCAAGTGAACCCTAGAGAGTCACACCTAACATTAGTAAAAAGGATTCTCAGGTATGTAAAAAGTTGTCCAAATCTAGGTCTCTGGTATCCAAAAGATTCAGCATTTGACTTAACTGGATTTTCTGATGCTGATTATGCTGGATGCAGAATTGACAGGAAAAGCACCAGTGGAACTTGTCAGTTTCTTGGTGACAGACTTGTCTCTTGGTTTTGCAAGAAACAAACATCTGTGTCAACTTCAATTGCTGAAGCTGAATATATGGCTGCAGGTAGTTGTTGTTCACAAATCTTGTGGATTCAAAACCAACTCCTAGACTATGGATACAACTTAGAGAAGTCTAAAATCTTTTGTGATAATACCAGTGCTATTTTTATAGCTCAAAATCCAGTCCTCCATAGTAGGACAAAACACATAGAAATTAGGCATCACTTTCTAAGGGATAATGTTGAGAAAAATAAAATTGAACTTCAATATATCCCAACTGATTTGCAAAGGGGAGATATTTTCACCAAACCCTTGGATGAAAAGAAACACACCTTCTTCCTGAATCAGTTAGGAATGTTAGATGGAGGAAGTCTAAAATAATATCCAAGATTTTACAACTCTAAAAAAAATGACCAAGACTAGGCAAACATCTTGATTTTTCTAGTGTATAGAGTGTTTCTGGTCTCTGAAGGGCGCTCGACGATTTTCCCCCAGATCGTCGAACGGAGATCGACGCTTTCCGAAATCGTCGACTAGAGTTCAGCGCTTCTCAGATAGTGCTCAACTATCTCTCTCAGGTCAGCGATCGTCGAACCAAGCTCGACGATTTTGTTTTCTGAACTATCGTCGAACGGAGCTCGACGCTCTCCAATATCATCGAACGGAGATCAACGCTGTTGATGACGTTTCAGTTTCCTTTAGAAGCCCAGATCGTCGAACTGAGTTCAACGATCTTTCCTTTTCTGCGTCGAACCCAAATATAAAATTCATTTTTCGGCCGTCGTTCTCCCTTGCGCTTTCATACTTTCTGCAAAACTTCTCTTTCCCTCCAAACTTCTCTACACTTGGTCGTTTGTTTGTTGATTTTTGCAGGAATCAATGGCCGTCTCAGTTGCAGTCCTGGCCGCAATGAAATTTGATGCAGGATTTGATATTGATATGGATTCCTTCAATAACAGTGATCAGATTTTCCAAGATATTCTAGAACTTTTCAAGGAATAACATCTCGTTACTATCATATCCACCAGGATCAAATTAGCTGCTGATGAAATAAAAGAGTGGGTGTATACTGCCCACAACCAGGATCAAAATACAGTTGTTGGAACAATTTCAGGAACCCAGGTATATCTAACACCTGCTGCCCTGATAGAGATTTTTCAATTACATTATGGAGAAGACTCTGCTGAACTGTATGGAGAAGAATTTTCTGATATGCTTAATAGAATGGGTCATTCAGATGCAAACCCTAGCAAACTCCTGAAGAAAAATCTATTTGTGGAGTATAGATTTTTGGCTGATGTTGTAGGAAAGGTGTTATTGGCCAAACACTCAGCCCATGATACCATCTCCAGGTATCAGCTATGTTTGATGAGTGCCCTTGTGGATAATAAACAACTGAATTGGGGAGAAGTCTTCTTTGATCTGATCAAGAAGAAGATTAACAAAAATTTTGTTAATTATGGAAGGATATTAGGGCTGTTTCTTCAAAACAGATGCCCTGCCCTGCTAGTTTCAAATGGGATGCACATCAATGCCTCCAAGAGGCTCACCTGTGCCCTGTTTGGAAAGTGGGACAGGCAAATTATGAAGCCCAACAGGCTCTCTGCAAGTGCAACTTCAGGCACAAGGACTGTTGCAGTCTCTTCCCCTCAAGTCTCTGCCCCTGCAGAAGACTTGCCTGCTTCTTCTCCTCCTCCTCCTCCACCTTTTATTTCATCTCCACCAGTCACATCCACCATTATAGTTTCCTCCACCATCATAATTTCAACCCCATCTCCAACTTCTATCCATTCTCCAACTCTTCCACTAACAGAAGAAATCTTCCATCCTTTACATCACTACCCACAACAAGAAATTGATTCATCCTCTCACATTCCATCTTTCAATCTGATAGATGATTCCTTTATTTATGATTCTCCTTCCTCCCCTCTTGATCTACCATCTTCTTCCACATCCTACCAACAATTGCTTCAACCCCATTATCTTCAATTTCCACAATCCCCATATCTCAACCTTCATTTCCACCATCCACCAGCTCTCCACCCACATCTCCAGCTGCTCCACCTTCAGTCCCTACCTCTGCTCAAGTCCCTCTTGAGCATGTAGATCTTCCAGCTTTAGCTGACAGACTCTATGAGCTGATAGCTCCCAGGCTCTCCTCTCTCATTCCTCCTCAGGAAATCCCTTCATCTGGGTGCCTTGATCCAGTCCTGACTAAATCTAGGCAGGTGGAGATGCCTCATGAAGTGGATAGATTGCCTGCTACTGCTGCTGTATCTTCAGCCCAAGCTCAAGCCTCAACACCTCCAGTTGCAGTTTTCTCAATGGACCTCAGGTCACTATTATCAGATTTTGATTCTATTTATTTCAGCTGTCTTCCAGAGCACACTGCAGTCCAGCCATCTGAAGATCTCTCTAAGGCCATTGTGCATATTTCAAGCTGTGACACCAGTATAATACATTCTTTTGTAAAGTCCCTTTCTGCTGCTGCTCCTTCAGTTTCTGTTGAAAGTACTGATATTGTTGTTAATTCTGATGTTTTAATATCTGAGGATATACATATGACAGAGGCATTTGACTTTGAGCCTACTGTTACTACTGATGTTATTTCTGTTACTGAAATTATTGTATCTGAAAGTATTATATTTGAAACTGCTGAAACTGTTATATCTGAATCTGCTGCCCCAGCTACTGCTGTATCTACTGCTGCTGCCATGACCTCTTCTGCCAGTGTTATTTCTACTTCTCTTCCTGCTGTTGCTGTTGCTGTTACTATTGCTGTCACTACTGTTACTTCTGCTCAATCTCAACAACAGATAGACTATCTCAAAAGGATTGATGCACTATATGATGATCAAAGCTCAGAAAGTGATCAGTATAGGACTGACTCAGATGACTCCTCTGCAACTATTGCAAGGAAAAGAAAAGCCAGAAGCAAAGTAATGAAGAGAGTCCCCCCAGCCAAAGTAAAAGACACAAATGATATTCCATACTACATTCTGCATGACTGCCCTATCACAGAATATTGGATGCAATACTCCAAAAATCAATTGAAGGCTATGAAGAAAAAGAGAAAGTATGAAAAAGGTTCCTCTCAGTTCCATCATCCTCCTCCTCCTCCTCCTTCACCTGATGCAGGTGCAGGTGGTAGTTCAGCTGTTCAACCCTCTGCCAGAAGCCAAACCCCTTATCAACCTCAAGGTAGATCCCAGTACAGGGGAAGTCAATCCAAAGGCTATCAGTCAAGGAGGGGAAACTATAGAGGAAACCAAAGAGAATTTCAAGTATACTCCAAAGGATATTCCAGGCAACATCCATACTTAAAGGAAGGACAAGGTCTATATGATACTACTTCAGGTCCCTTTCCCTACAAGCTGAAAGAGTTAGTCTCCTCCAGAGCTCCTCCAGACAATCCCTCAAATAGATATGAGCCTCCAGTTCCTTTTGAGCATCCAGAGAACAATCCTACTTCATGGACAGCTAGAATTAAAGAATTAGCTGCTCTGGACCAGATCAAGAAAGCCAGAGAATAAGGCAAAGACACTTCCAGTATTACTACTTTATCTGATCAAAGAAAGAAGGAACTTGAAAGATACTCTTCCAGTAAATATTTTGATTCTGAAAGCTACATGAAGCTGCACCCTGAAGCTGTAGTGCCCAGGCCCAAGCAACAAACCTCTTTAGGTGCAGCTGATGATAGAAGATCTAAAAAGGAAGCTCTCAATCCAAACAGAGAAATAGTACTTATAAAGAGCAAGGAAAAAGAGTAACTCTATAAGGTGACAATTATTTTGATTTCTGAACTTGCTGAGATAATATCTGTGATTCTACAATGTCTTGTTTGTTATATTGCTGCTTTGTATATGTTTTTAATTTTCCAATATCTGTAAATAGTAATCCTAACCCAAATAGGGGGAGATTGTTGGAACACCCTATTACTGATTTGGGTCAGGATCACTATGTCTCTTAGGAAACCTGTTTTGACCTCATTGTATAGATCTAAAGGTCAATTAGAATCGAGTCTACCGGTTAGTACTTAGGTTTGAAAGCTGCCCTCAAGACCAGGTTTTTTTGTTTTGGAGAACAAGTCATTTCGTCGAGCTCAGTATGACGAATCGTCGAACTCCAATCGACGATCGTTGAGCTCACTTCGACGAATCGTCGAACTCCATTCGACGATCTCTGAGCTCAACTTCAACAAGTCGTCGAACTCCATTCGACGATCTTCGAGCTCAGATCGACGATCTTGACTCCAGTTTGATTCTCTATCTCTGAGCTCAGTTCGACGATAGTTGAGCTCAGATCGACGATCTCTGTTTCTGTCTAAGTCCAAGTCTCTGAGCTCAGTTCAACGACAGTGGAGCTCAGTTCGACGTTTTTCTGAAGAGTTCAACGATTTTCAAGATTCAAATTTAGACAGTTAAGGAATTATTGTCAGCAATTAATTCAGAGATCTTGTAGCTGTTTTTAATTAATCTGGAGCAAGTTTCAAGGAATTATCAAGAAATGTTTTATTGGACTTTCCTCTAGAAGACAATTGCAATTAAGGAAGTCATTTATGACAGGCCAACAACTATCTTGGACAGTGGATCATTTCTATTCATATTAAAGGAATAAAAGAGATATTCAACTTCTATAACAAAAAAAAGGGACTCTGAAAAATCATAACAACAATTTTTTCTGCAACAGCTCTTACAACAACAATTTTTTCTACAACAGCTCTTACAAACAACAATCACACAAGAGAAAGAAAGAGAGTTCCTTACATTCTCAGTCTCAAGATTCATACAAGAACACACATCACAAAAGGAGATCAACCATCTGAAACTTTCAGAGCCCTTTTGATTCAAGTGTTCAAGGCCATCATCACTCAAGACTCCAGACACCTCACATTTCATCTATTGCTGAAATCATCATTTGCTGGAGATCAATTTTCTGAAGGCCTATCACCCTACTGCAAAGCTTCACTTCCTGAACAACTCAAGATCTCAGGGGGAGCTTTGACAATATTCACTATCTTCTCTCTGACTGTTGACAGAGAAGATCTTCTCATCTCTCTCTCTCTCTCTCTCTCTCTCTCTCTCTCTCTCTCTGCTGTAAAGGGTTTTTCAAACTCCCTTCAAGAGTTTGTGTTTGGTTTTTGAGACCTTATCAAAACTCAGTGGTGGCAAGACACCTGATCAAAAAATCTGGTTTGGTTTTTGAGCACCTTATCAAAAGCTCATTGGTGCCCAAGACACCTGATCAACTCATCCTGCAGTGGATTCCTACCTAGGGTGGTAGAAGAGTGGATGTACCCAGGTTGATTGGGGAACCACTATAGCTCCTTGTGTCATCTGGTTGCTTACTTTATTTTTGTTTCTGGCTGTGCTTTGAGATTGTCTTGTGATTGCTTTGTGATTATTCTGTGGTTAGATTTATTTTATATTATTTGCTTCCCTGTTCACATAAGAATACAACAACTGTTGTAAAAGTTTTTAGCAAGCACCATACTCTATTCACCCCCCTCTAGAGTATATCAGATCTAACTTGCACTTTCAGAAGTTATATGTGGATAACATAGTATGGCTTCACGGTGTGCCCCGCATCATCGTGAGTGACCGAGATGGGCGGTTCACGTCCAATGATTGGAGGTTGGTGCAGCAGATGTTGGGAACAAAACTGAATTTCAGCACAGCATTTCATCCGCAAACGGATGGTCAGACCGAGAGGGTCAATAGGACGATGGAAGACATGTTTCGCATGTGCATCCTAGACTTTGGGAAACAGTGGGAAGACCACCTATACTTGGTGGAGTTCACGTACAACAATAGCTACTAGGCGAGCATACAAATGGCGCCGTTCGAGGCCCTTTATGGTATAAGATGTCGCATGTCGTTGTCTTGGTTGGAAACAGGCGAGTCAAAGTTGTACAAGCGACAAGAGGTGGAAGATGTTACTTCGTTAGTGCGAACCATTCGGGAAAGGTTGCTAATCACTCAGGACCGTCAGGCTAAATACTATAATGCCAAGCACAGGAACGTGGAGTTCGCTGTTGGCGACTGGGTGTACTTGAAGATCAAGCAGTTCAAGGGTGTCTTGCGGGTGCGGCGCTTAAAGAAGCTATGCCCGAGGTACCTTGGACCGTTTGAGGTTCTGGAGCGGATTGGCAAAGCAGCGTATCAGCTGAAGCTATCAGTGGAACTTAGTGGTCTACACGATGTATTCCATATATCGGTGCTACGAAAGGCGGTGCAAGAGCCTTCACATGTGATCGCGGTGGATCAAGTGCTGGTGGATAATGGGTTGACGACGAAGGTCAAGCCCGTTCGAATTGAGGACTCGAAAGTCAAGCGGCTACACAACAAAGAGATCAGGATGGTCAAAGTCTGTTGGGATAATTGCGGGTGGGAAAAGATCTCTTGGGAGCGAGAGCATACCATGATTGAGGAGTACCCGAAGTTATTCCACCCAGGTACCGTTTAAGTTTTGTGATTATCTTTCCTTTATGTAATTTCGAGGATGAAATTATTTTAAGAGGGAGAGAGTTGTAACGCCACGAAACTCAAAAGAGTGACGGGAGGCGTTTTGAGCCAAGTTTGGAATTTGGCAGGGGGCACACGGCCTGGGACAGGCCGTATCCCAGGGCGTGTCGTGTTTGGGTAGACGATCTGGCCGAGAGGTCGACGAATT
This sequence comes from Platanthera guangdongensis, assembly GCA_039583875.1. Taxonomy (NCBI): domain Eukaryota; kingdom Viridiplantae; phylum Streptophyta; class Magnoliopsida; order Asparagales; family Orchidaceae; genus Platanthera; species Platanthera guangdongensis. The sequence continues at coordinate 110,174,092 of CM077157.1, read as the reverse complement.
TTGGAGTCGACGATCATCAAGCAGCGAACACGGCCTGCGACACGGGCGTGTCCCAGGGCGTATCGAGCTCATGTTGACGATTTGGCCGGGAAGTCGGCGATTTTCACTCGACGAAGTATCGAGACAGGGAACACGGCCTAGGACATGGTCTTGTCCAAGGCCGTGTCGGGTGGTCGACGAACTGTGCTCGACGAAGTGTCGAGACAGTGAACATGGCCTGGAGCGCAGGCGTGTTCGGGTTTGACACGAGGGTGTCAAGTGGGACACGGGAGTGTCCAAGACCCATGTGTATCTCGGGTTGGTGTTGGTCCTGTGTCGATGGAGGAACACGCCCGGGAACACGGGCGTGTGCTGGATGACATGGGCGTGTTAGACCAAACACAGGCATGTCGGGTGCCCGTGTGTGTTTCGGGATGCGTCGGTTTTGACGGCGAATGGGGAACACGGCCCTGGACACGGGCATGTCACAGGCCGTATTCAGCCCAGATTGTGCATTTCAGCTCCGGATCGTGGCCGTTCGTCTCCTTATTTTGGGATCCGATGACTGGTGGCTGTTCCAGCTGGGATATACCCGGAAATATGGTCTAAAATCCCTGATTTCATTCACTTAGTCTCTTTCTAAAGTCTAGAGAGAGGGGAGAGCAAGGAAGAAGAAAGGAGGCTAGATCCGGTCACCGGCGGAGCTTCAGAGCTCTAAATTGCGAGCCAAATTTGGATCTATGGAGGCAAGGAGATTGCGGTGCTTTTCATCCGCATAAATTTCCATGGCGCCAAGGAAAAATGCTAGGGTAACGATTCTCATCCTAGGACATGTGAAGTCCTCTTTTACTTTGCATAGGAAGCCCGCTCTCGCGAGTTTGCGGTGAGTTGAGGCATTCCTTTGGGTAGACATGAATAGTCCCCATTGTGTACATGTAGAGTCCGTAATCGAGAACGGATACATGCATGATGTGTGAAGCCTACCCAGACAAGTTGGTCTGGATCGGTGATGTTGCATTGTGAAAGTGAGGGTTAGATCTACTATACTCTAGAGGGGGGGGGGGGTGAATAGAGTATTATTAAACCTTAATAACTATCAATGGCTTTTATGGACTTAATGTATTTTACAGGTTTTGCTGTAATCAAACAGTGCACAAACAAATTAAATCTAAAGTAAGCACAACAGTCCTAAGGTCACAAGCACAGTAAGAACAACAGAAAAGGGGCAACCAGATGACACAAGAAATTTATAGTGGTTCCCCAACCTGGGTACATCCACTCTTCTACCACCCTAGTAGGAATTCACTCAGGTTTTTGATCAGGTGCCTGACACCAATGAGCTTTTGATTAGGTGCTCAAAAACCAATCCTCAAGTCTTTTGATCATGTGACTTGCAACCAATGGGCTTTTGATCAGGTGCTCAAAAACCAGGAATCACTTTTGAAGGGAGATGACAACCTTTTATACAGGAGGGGGAAAGAGAGTGATTTTATCTTCTCTGTCAACAATCAGAGGATGATTTATGTGGGTTTATGTTAGCAAACAACTCCCCCTGAGATATTGAATGGTTCAGGTTTGCAGGAAGCTTTGCTGCAGGGTGATAGACTTTCAAGCTTTCAGCCTTGACCAGAGTAATCTTCAGGAACTTCTGACTGATATGTGGTTTTGTTGTCCTTGAAGTTGTCCTGCAGTGATAAGGAATAAGAAGACTCTTGATATTGTTTGATTGTTCTTCTTCTTCTTCATATTGCTGTTCCTTCTCTGGTCTAGGGATTCTAGTTGCTTTTTGTGATAATGCCCTGTGTGTCTTCTTCTTCTTGTCATGCACTCTGTCTTCTATATCTTGTTCTTTCTGTATATCATCAATTCAAAAAACATTTTTAATTTTTTTGTCTTGATGGCAGAAGAAACATTCCCGAGAGTAGAAGACGCCTTGGGAATTAATTCAAAATTAATTCTTCTGTAACTGCCCACTTTGAACGGCTATATCCATTGGGAATGTTGAATTCATTTGACTGTAATCAATTTCGCCAACTGTAACTGATTGCACAGAAATCGTCGACCTGAACTTTTGTCGAGTTTATCGATCGTCGACCTGAGTTCGACATTCGTCGAACTCAGCTAGATTTCGTCGAGCTGAACATCTTGTTTGAAATCTGCATTTGTCGACCGGAGATTGTAGTTCGTCGAGCTCAGTTCATTATTTTGTCGAGCTGAGAACTATGATCGTCGAGCTGATAACAGATTTACATGCTTCAAAAACTTTGCCTTCTCTGTCTGAATTTCATCGAGCTGATAACTGTATTCGTCGACTGAAGTTCAACAACTATTCTGGAGTTCTAAAGTATTCTGTGTTGACAAGTCTTCTGGTTCCAGAATTCGTCGAGCAGAGAACTGACTGGCTTGAGTTCAGCGATCGTCGACCTGAGCTTTGAGTTCGTCGAGCTCAGCTTCTGTGTTCGTCGAGCTGAGAGATGTTTTTGGACTTAGACATTTTCTGGAATGACATGCTGAAGAAGCCAGAAGTCGTTGACCTGAGAACTTGGTTCGTCGACCTGAGAATTTTACTTAAGCTTCTTGAAACAGCTCCTTTGAAGTGTGTCGACATAAGTCTTGTGTGTCGACAGATGTTCTGTGGGGTCGATACAAATCCACTCGTGTCAACTGAGCTAGTGTCGACTAATAGTCTGGGTGTCGACACAAGTTCTTCTGCTGTCTACTGAGCTAGTGTCGACTGATGGTCTGTGTGTCGACTGATGTTGCTGCTGTGTCGACACAACTGCTTCTGGTGTCAATTGAACTACTTGAGTCTCTGACAGGCTGCTGTAGACTGATCCATGTGATGTGACTCTTGGCCTAGACTATAGAAATAAACCTATGACCCTGACTATACATTTTGGGTTAGTCTAAGCAAACCTAATAGTGATCCTTGCCCAAATCCTAACTGGGGTTCCAACAATCGCCCCCTATTTGGGTGAGGACACTATTTACATACAGAACAAATAAACCAGATAGTGATACTTGCCTAAATCATGACTGAGGTTCCAACAATCTCCCCATATTTGTGTGAGGACACTATTTACATACAGAACAAATAAAATACAAAGCAATTAAATACAAATAAATCTGGATCATGTACTTCTGTTATTGCTGCTGCTGCTGTGTTCTGGAATTGATGCAGCTTCATTTACAGGCATCTCCCCCTGCCTGGTTGTAGTAAGCACTGGAGCCAGGCCCCTAAATGAAAATGGGGGCAGCAATGAGAGCAGAGATTTGAGCAGATAGTGTTCCTGCTTGAATTGCCATGAAATCACTTTGCCTTGCCCAAATTTGGTTAGGATTATAACTTAGAGAGTTAATAGCCTCTCTCTTCCGCCACTGAATTATCCTCTATATTGGCTGGAAATGTATCTTTTGATTACTATCAGATACTACTATTCCTCTGTGGTAAGATAGGTCTTTACCTGCAAAGAGAGGTTAGAAATTCTGGACCCAGATTACCTTGGGTCTTGGTTCTCTTTGATAATAATTAGAAATAAAGGAGCATTTAGGTTGATCCTTGTATCCAAGTGGATGATATTTCCTAGGAGAGATTATCCACTTAGTGAAAGGATTATTAAAATGCTGACTTTGATGGTAAATTTTAGGAGAACAAAAATTTCTGTTAATAGAATCTAGGATCGACGATTTTTGCTTGGATTGTCGAACTGAGTTCGTCGATGTTGGATGAGATCTTTGATCTCTGTTCACAAAATGATATTAATTATTTTCTGTGGTCCATTTTCGTCGATCTCTGTTCGACGAATTATATTTATTTCGTCGAGCACAGATTCCTGAACAATTCAAGTCAAAATCTTTTTTCATAGTTTGTCGATCTGAGTTCGATGAATAGTATTGATTTCGTCGAGCTCCGTTCGACGAATTATTTTGAACTAAGATTTTCTGAAGATTTTTACCTAATAATCTGAAATCAGTTTTATATTTTTCTGAAGAAGAATCAAGGTTAGAATTGAGGACTCGGAAGTCTTGTGTGACACTGAAACAACTTCTTTGAAGTGTGTCGACATAAGTCTTGTGTGTCGACAGATGTTCTGTGGTGTCGACACAAATCCTCTAGTGTCAACTGAGCTAGTGTCGACTAATAGTCTGGGTGTCGACACAAGTTCTTCTGGTGTCGACTGAGCTAGTGTCGACTAATGGTCTGTGTGTCGACTGATGTTGCTGCTGTGTCGACACAACTGCTTCTGGTGTTGACCGAACTACTTGAGTCTCTGACAGGCTGTTGTAGACTGATCCATGTGATGTGACTCTTGGCCTAAACTATAGAAATAAACCTATGACCCTGACTATACATTTTGGGTCAGTCTAAGCAAACCTAATAGTGATCCTTGCCTAAATCCTAACTGGGGTTCCAATAATCGCCCCCTATTTGGGTGAGGACACTATTTACATACAGAACAAATAAACCAGATAGTGATACTTGCCCAAATCATGACTGTGGTTCCAACACATTGCATAAGTGGCCGGAGAAGACTCCGTGCGGATGTTTGTTTTTCAGGTTTTCTACGCGGTAGATTGCAACAGGGATCCTTGGGGATTAACTCCAAGGCGCACCCAGAAAACTGGGCAGATGTGTGGTTCTGCCAGCTTGGTGGCCTGGGAGCCAACTTGTACATAACTGGGTTATGTAAAGTGTGTATTAGATTGGGAATCGGGAAAGTTTGACCCACGCATATGGCTTAAATTATCGTTGCGATGCGAGCAACAGGTTAGGTAGAACCGTACCTGCTCTATGTTGTTCGGTTGGAGCTGTTGGCATAGATGGAGGGTCTTAGGCGGTCTATGGCTTAAAATGACGTGACCAATATCGGAAAGACAAAATGCTTGTAATATTGGCCGTCCTAGTGGACGTGGTGAGACCGAGACGTCTATGACTTGAATTGACATGACGTTGATCGGTTCATCGAGAATGTGCCCTGAGAGCACAAGGTGTGTGGCCGTGCGTGCCCACACCTGTGATGAAGTGTTAATCTATACTGATTGGTTATGCTAACAAAGTGCAGGGAAAGGAGAATCACCTCCCCGAGTTTTGGGGGCGGGATCGTTATAATTTGGTAATCATAGCTGACCGTTGCTTTTGTTTGCCACAGTGCAGTGGATTGTTGCTTGCAGGTGCTGCGGAGCCGAGCGGTAAATAGCGGGCAAAAGCCCAAGTTGCTGAGCCAGCCCTCGAAGGCCAAATTTTGAGTGTTTACTTGTTTATTCATGTGTGACCAGTCTGCGTGCCATGGTATGGAAGACACATATTAATTTGAGTAAACAATTGTAAGGCCTTAAGGCCATTGAACTTGTGTATTGTACTTTATTCCTATTGTAGTGGACATTCATGCTTCTGGATGGGTTCCTTAATTTGCAACTTTTATAATTACTTCCGCTAGAATGACTCTGTGTAGGACGTTGGTTATTAGTTGGATGGTATTCTATTGAGTAACCACCCGGTCTGTCTATGGTATATGGAGTCGGGCCCCGACCGGACCTACTGCTATATGCTATGTGACGGATAGGGGGTGTTACAAGATATCCTTCTATTTCAGGAGGTCCCGAGGTACACATGTATGCTCGCGTTTACCCTGGGATTGAGATCTGGGTTCTTCAGCATGGAGCTGAAAATAGTGCCCCCTCTATTTCGAGGAGCTGATGGAGAGGGCGGTGAAGGAGATAAAGATCGAGGAGGCCAACCTGGCATTTGCCAAGAAGCTGGCCAAATTGGCGGCAGAGGATGTGAAGGAGCCAGAAGTAGGGAAGCAGAGAGAGCGGAGAGAGGAGAGGAGGAGAGAAGATCCCTGAGGTCAGGGGCACCAGGGGCAAAACTAAGGATGGGGGCGCAGGGAGCTGAACAACTGGTTGGCCTGGAGGCCTCAAGAAGGTCTCCCTAAGGGCAGGGGGAGGATTTCAAGGTGGAGAGAATTTCCGTGGTCAGGGAAGGTTTAATCTACTAGCCGCGAGGCAGGGGCAGAGGGCCCCTCTCTCACAGCAGCAGGAGGCGATGACAATCGCCCGAGCAAGGGGAGAGAGAAGAGGAGCTAGGGGAGGAGGAAGGAGAAGGGAAGGCAGGATGGTGTTGCCTTTTTTGCGACTTTCATCAGGTGGAGGGTCACGCGACGGCCACCTGCCCAAACTTTTCTGGAGATGAGGGAAGCCAGGGGGAAAGTACAGTAACAACCACCTTACAATCACCGCCCTGGAATCCACGTTCTCGAACACATACCCGGCCCCTGAATTGCTGCACTGGTGGGGCAACCTGTGGTGCTGGTAGTGGTTCCTGTCTCCCGGGATAATTGATTTGAATATGTCCAGGCTGGTGGAAGTGATAACACATTGGAGGGGGAGGTCCCTCATCCTTCAACCTCGACATCTCCCGCATCTATAAAGGCTAAGGGATCATTACCTCCGGGTCCCTTTGCTCTTGTCTATGCCTCAAGCGAGATTGATCCCCATTTCTTTGATGCCTCTGTTGTTCCCTCCTGCCACTACTAACTGTGTCGTCTGCTGGTCTTTTTCCCCTAGCCCGAATCGTGAGCCGGTCTGCCTCCAACCTCTTAGCCATCTCCAGGATCTAGGACAGGCTTCCATCAGAGATGAATAGGAGTGCCTGCCTCAGGTCATCCCAAAGGCCCTTGTAGAACCTCTTCACATAGTCGACATCATCCAGCTGGTATGAATCCGTGAAGCGAGCTAAATGAGTAAACTCTCGGTAGTATTCCAATACTGACCTGCTTCCCTTCCTCAGCTGTAGGAACCTGTCCTCTAGCTCATCCCACGCTGTCTGTGGCATAAAATGATCCAAGAATGATGTCTTGAACTCATCCCATGAGATGTTTGCATCCTCAATTCCTTCATAAGAAGTGTCCAGAAGAGATTTCCACCATCTCTTTACCTGGGACTCCAAGCATGAGACTGATAAGGATACGACCATATCCATCGGGCATTGTATCCCAGCCAACATCTTGTAGATGATGTCCAACCATTCCTCAGTCCATACTGCAGACTCTGTCCCTAGATATGATGGAGGGGATAGTACTCGGAAGACACTCAGCCAATTCACCCCGGAATTTGGTTAAGGAGCCAGAGCCTACTGTGTCTTAAAAGCCTCCAAGATGGCCGCCAATGTTTGTCCCATCTCCATTTGCTGGAATAGAGTAGTGTTGGATCCCTAGTTGTATTTGGGCTAGGTTAACTAATTAGGATGTCTGACCCATAATGTATAGCCAGGGTCATGTCTTTGAGTCCTAGAAATTTAGGCTAAGTCATTAGGTTCAACCATACATGGACCAGCCAGCAGAAGACCTCAGATTGAATGAAGACTCAGAAGAAATCAAGTTCAGAAAATAAGTTTGATGTTCGTCGAACTCAGCTCGATGATAGTCGTACTCCGCTCGACGAACTCAGAGTCAATTCTCTGAGTTGAGCTCGATGAAATTCGAGCTCAGGTCGATGAACTCTGGGTTTCAACTTCAACACATTCTGTCCAGAATATTTTCTCTGAACATAGGTTGACAAAGACAGAATATCAGCTCGACGAACTTGGACCACAAAATTGGCAAGTTATTCATAGAATGTAGTTATCTGAGCTCTGGTCGACGAACTTGGATCTCAGGTCGAAGAACAAGCTTTCTCTGGTCTACGAACAGGATTTCTCAGCTCGACGAACTTTAATCTCAGGTTGTCGAAATCTGTTCAGAGGTCGACATTTCTGTTGCAGTTCCAGACTTAGAATTTTCCTCATTTCTGTCCTTATTTCCATATATTATTTGACAATACTTTCCTGAGTAATTAATGCATATATTCTCTGAATATAATCGTTAGTCGTAGCATTAATTATGATCTTCATCAGGTTAATTATTTGCTTAGTTTATTGGGACAGTTTGGGAAACACATTAAAGAAATATTCTCTAGCCGATTTTCATTCTCCAGGCAATCAACTTTCAATACAATGGAATTCAAAATTAAAAGGAGAATTTGACTGATAATATAAAAGAGTTTTTCTTTTCAAAAGACAAGAGGCAACAGTACACAGATAAGATTTACAGAAACATACTAAAGATCATCTGCTTCTTCTCTGCACAAAAAACACTTTGTTTTCTCCTTGATCGTTCTGAAGAAGAAGAAGAACAATAATCACAAATCAAGAGTCTTCTTCAACTTCAACTCCAGGAGCTTTCAAAGACAACAAATCTCTATCAGTCAGAAGTTCTTGGAATACTTCAAGTCAAGGCAGAAGACGTACACCCTGAGCAAGGCTTCAAGTGATTTCTGGAGAAGCCTTGGCAACAACAAATCCACTAGTCTTTTCAGTTGTTTGAGAAAGAGAAGACACCATCAAATCTCTCCCCCCTCTGTATAAAGGGTTTATTAACTCCCTTCATAAGTTTATTTGGTTTTTGGGCACCTGATCAAAAGCTCAAAGAATTGTGAGATCTCCCTGGAAATAGATCTTGTGGTGGCAATCACCTGATTAAAAACCTGCTAGTGGATTCCTACCAGGGTGGTAGAAGAGTGGATGTACCTAGGTTGGGGAACTACTATAAAATTATTGTGTCGTCAGGTTACCTCTTTTCTTTGTACTTTGATTGTTTTCTGTGCTGTGATAGAGTAGATTAGCTTACTATCTTTCTGTTTATATTACAACTATATTATCACATATTTTACTTACTCTGATAATATTTAAAACAGCCAAAAAGTTTTTAATTACTCTATTCACCCCCCTCTAGAGTAAATCAGATCTAACCTCTATCTTTCAATTGGTATCAAAGCAGGTTCCTTTGATTGTACAAGCTAACCCTTAAACCAAAAGATCGTTGTTAGATCTGTTCCTTAGTTTTTCTATTTACTGCACAACATGACACATAACAAAGATTATGCAAGCACCAGACCTCCAGTCTACAACTTGAAAAACTTTGTAATCTGGAAGGAAAGAATTAGGCTGTATATGAATTTTATTGATGAGGACATCTACAATTCTATTTTGACAGGTCATCCTCAACCTACAACTGCTACATCTACCTCTACTTCAAGCACTCATGTTGTTCCACCACCTGAGTGGACAGATGCTCAAAAAAGGCAAAGATTACAGGTGCAAAGGCCCCGAATATACTGGCTCAAACCATGTCAGATGACATATTTCAAAAGGTAGCTGAATGCACATCTGCCAAGGCAATCTGGGACTCTCTAAATCATATGGTTGCTGGTTCAGCTGATGAGAGGAAGGATAGAAGATCAAACCTTATCTCATAGTATGAAAACTTCAAGAAGGAAGAGACTGAGTCTGTTAGTGACATGTATAACAGACTAAGCTCAATCACTAAAGAGCTAAAGACATTGGACAAAGATATCACTCTCACTGAGGTGAATGATAAAATCCTCATATGCTTCCCAAGCTCATGGGATTCCAGGATATGGCCAATTAAGGAGGCCAGAAGCTTGAATGAGATTTCCACTGAATCTCTCCTGGGAAAGCTCAAATTATATGAGCAACTCATAAAGTCCAGAGAAGGTGCAGAATAGAAGAGTCCTACAGCAACTAGAAAGTAACAGAACATAGCTTTTAAAGCTGTAGAAGAAACTGAAGCACTAATAGAAAATGAAGAACTCATGAGTCTCTTAGCAAGAGATTCTACAAGATGATAAAGAAGAACTTCAGAAGAAAGTCATCCAAGCATGATGATAAACCCTGGTATGACAAAACACCCACTAAAGAAATTGTGTGTTTTGGGTGCAGGAAGCCTGGACACTTCATCTCAGAGTGTCCAGAAAATCAAAAGAAGGAAATAAGAAGATAGAAGGACTCTAGGAAGCAGCACTACAACAAGCCTTCCTCCATCAAGCACAAGAGAAAGGAGAAGGGCTTTCTGGCTGAAACTAGGAGTGACACTGAAGATGAATCCACATCCTCTAGCTCCAGTGAAGAGGAAGAAGAAGCAAAGGCAAGGGAAATTTGCCTTATGGCTATCAATGCCTCCTGCAGCCAATCTGATGCTGGGAAAAAGTAGAAGAGTTAGATGATGAATAATCTAAATCTGAAGTTGACCAGGTATTATCATCTTTTGATTATAATTCAGAAAATTTTAAAACTGAATTTAAATCCATGTGTATAGATTTAATAAATTCTGAAAAGGAAATTAAATCACTTAATGAAAAGATAATTGATCATGAAAACTATATTGCTGAGAACATCAAGTTAAAAGATGAATTAACTCTAGTACAAGAGCAAATAATATCACTAAAATCTGAATTAGCTGAGGCTAGAAAACTTGAAGAATCCCTGAATGGGAGAAACATCAAGTTGATGGACATCACAAGCACAGTTAATGCCAGGTTAAATGGCAAGCTGGGCATAAGTGCTTCATCAAGCTAACCCCACTAGTTCAGAAAAATATATTAACTACATCTATAAAATTTGTATCAGAAAAAGGAAAAGAAAAAAATAGACAATAATAATAATACTAAACAAACTGAATTAAAACCAAAGAATAAGAAAAGGAAACAAAATAATAAAAATCTAAATAATAACAATGTTCAACAGATTTCATCGAACTCCGATCGACGAAATGTGTACAGTTCGTCGAACTCCAGTCGACGAACTTCGAACATAGATTTCTATTATAACTATTCGTTGAAATACGATCGACAAAACCAGTATGGTTCGTCGACTAGAGATCGAGGAATTTGTGGCCCAGAGAATGAATATTTCCATTCTCTAAGTTGAGTTCGATGAACTCATCCCCATTCGTCGAACTCAGTTCGACGAACACACCAGAATTCGTCGAACGCAGTTCAGTTTAACAAAAAATTTAATTTTGCAAAAAACTATAATCAACCAAGATCTTCTAATAATCAATTTAATCAATGGATTATTCCACCTAGAAGATATCATCCTTTAGGTTACAAATGCCAACCTGAATATTCTTACATTTCTAGCTTTAGTTATGTGAAGAAATAAGGACCCAAGATAACCTGGGTCAGGAATAGCTAATCTATTTTATTGCAGGTGAAAGACTATCCTACCATAGAGTAACAGTGGTATCTGGATAGTGGCTATTCTAAACACATGACTGGAAACAAGGACAATCTAATTCACTATAAGTCAAAGCTAGGACCCAAGATAATATTTGGTGACTCCAATTGTGTCCAGACTGAAGGCTATGGAAAAGTCATGATTGGAGCTGTCACCTTCAGGAAGATAGCTTATGTAAGTGGACTGAAGCATAACCTTATCTCCATAAGTCAGTTATGTGATGAAAGTTTTCAGGTATCATTTACTAAAACTTCCTGTATTATTACTTCTATAGATAACCATGTAGTTTTGACTGGCACTAGAGTAGGAAACATTTATATAGTTAATTTTAAATCTGCCAAAACAGAAATATGCTTATTTAATCAAACTAGCAATAACAATGACCTTTGGCATAGGAGATTGGGTCATGTAAATTTGAAAAACATTGCTAAACTATCTAGGGACAATCTTGTTAGAGGATTGCCTTCTTGCCCCTATAAGAAGGAAAGCCTTTGTAGGTCTTGTCAATTAGGCAAGTAAACTAAAAGTAGTTTTAAATCCTTAAATAAAAGTGACTCACCTAAAATATTGTACTTGCTACATATGGACCTTTTTGGCCCTATTGTAGTACAAAGTCTAGGAGGGAAATATTATACTTTAGTGATTGTAGATGACTTTTCTAGATTCACTTGGGTATTCTTTCTGAGATCTAAGTCTGATAACTTCAAGGTTCTTACATATTTTCTCAAGAACATACAGATTGAGTACTCTACTCTAGTTGTATTGATCAGAAGTGATCATGGTACTGAGTTTGAGTCTCTTCTTATGCAAGTGTTCTGTGAGAAGGAAGGTATCAGACACTGCTTCTTAGCTCCTAGAACACCTCAACAAAATGAGGTTGCTGAAAGGAAGAATAGAACCCTAATTGAATCAGCAGAAACATTACTTGCAGATGCTTATATGCCCATATCCTTTTGGGTAAAGGCTGTAAGCACAATAAATTATGTACTGAACAAAAGTCTTATACACAAGCTTAAGAATAAGACTCCTTGTGAGCTACTTAAAGGGAAGAAACCTAAACTAGACTATTTTAAATTATTTGGTCGTATCCTACATTCACAACAATAATAAGAAACACATTAGAAAATTTGAAGCCAAGGCTGAAATTGGAATTTTTCTTGGCTATTCCCACGTAAGCAAGGCTTATAGGGTCTATAATAAATCTACTATGAAAATTGAAGAATCAATCCATATTTCATTTGATGAGACTAATATGTTTTACAAGGAGAAGATTCCTTCTACCAATGAGTCTTTGTAGGAACCAAACTTGTGTGAGAAGTTAAATGAGCTGACCATCACCAATGAGCCAGTTAGCCATCCTTCTCCACATATTGCTGAAGAAAGTGAAGATGAAGACACTGTAATCAGTGAAGAGCCACCAACAACTAACATAATTCCACAAGTGGAATTTATTCCCCAAGCTGTTGCTCAACCAACTCCACCCACTGAATTTGTCACACTTAGAGATCATCCTGTATCTCAAGTGATTGGATACATTTCAGTTGATGTGCAGACAAGGCATCAACTCAACCAAGACTTGATTCATGTCTGCTTCATATCTCAAATTGAGCCCCAATCCATCAAAGATGCTGAGCAAGATCCACATTGGATTCTTGCAATGCAAGAGGAGCTCAACTAATTTGAGAGATGCAGAGTTTGTGATTTAGTTCCAAGACCAAAAGACTACCCAGTCATTGGAACTAAATGGGAATTCAAAAACAAACTTGATGCCCAAGGAGTTATCATAAGAAACAAGGCAAGGCTGGTTACTCAAGGCTATAGGAAAGAGGAAGACATTGACTATGACCAGACATTTGCACCTATTGCAAGGCTGGAAGCAATCAGAATCTTCCTTGCATAAGCTGCCTTCAAAAAGTTTAAGGTTTACTAGATGGATGTCAAGAGTGCATTCCTTAATGATGAACTTAAAGAAGAGATCTATGTAGAATAACCTCCAGGTTTTATTTCTCCTACTCATCCCTCTCATATTTTTAAACTACATAAAGCTCTCTATGGTCTAAAGCAAGCTCCAAGAGCTTGGTATGAAACTTTAGCTAGCTTTATTTTAGAGCATAAATTTTCTAGAGGCATAGTAGATAATACATTATTCAGTAGACACCATAAAGATCAAATCTTGCTAGTACAAATCTATGTAGATGACATTATTTTTGGGTCTACAGATTCCAAACTATGCAAGAGGTTCTTTGACCTCGTGCATTCTAAGTTTGAAATGAGTAGCATAGGTGAGCTCCCTTACTTCCTTAGTCTCCAAGTGAAGCAGCTGCCTGATGACATCTTCATATCCCAGGCTAAGTATGTTAAGGAGCTTATCAAAAAGTTTGGGATGGCTGATGCCTCAGCAAAGAAAACACTCATGGCTACAAATGTTGTAATTGACTCTGATGAACATGGCAAGCCTGTTGATCAGAAACTATATAGGGGCATTGTTGGGTCCCTATTGTATCTTACAACAAGTAGACCAGATATTATGTTTGCTACATGCCTTTGTGTTAGGTTCCAAGTGAACCCCAAAGAATCTCACCTTATTTTCTTAAAAAGGATTTTAAGATATATAAAGAGTTGTCATAGTGTAGAACTCTAGTATCCAACTGAGTCAGAGTTTGAGTTAACTGGATACTCAGATGCTGATTTTGCTGGATGTAGAGTAGACAGAAAAAGCACCTCAGGGACATGCCAGTTCCTTGGTGTTAGATTAGTCTCCTAGTTTTGCAAAAAGCAGTCATCTGTGTCTACATCAACTGATGAAGCAGAATACATAGCAACTGACAGTTACTGTTCCCAAATGCTGTGGATTCAGAACCAACTCCTATATTATAGGTTCAACTTAAATAATTCAACTCTACTATGTGATAACACAAGTGCAATTTCTATTGCACAAAATCCAGTCCATCACAGTAGAACTAAGCATATAGACATCAGACACCATTTCATTAGAGATTGTATGGACAAAAATAGAATTAAGCTTGTCTACATCTACACTGATTTGCAAAGAGCAGATATCTTCACCAAACCCTTGGATGAGAGGAACCATCTGTTCTTTATAAATCAGCTTGGTATGATCAATGAAGAGGCCTTAATTTAATTTTTTGTCTGTGGTCGAAGAATTTTTCAAAGTTCGTCGAACGGAGATTGACGAGCAGAGAAGAGTTCTTGAGAAATTTATTGAATGGAGATCGACGAACTCTCTCTGTATGAAGCTCTTTTCATGAACGGAGATCGACGATGTTGCTTTAGAAAATTTTCGACGAACTGAGATCGACGAAATATTTTCACTTCTTCTGACTGAGATCGATGAATTCTTTTCACTATAAAATATTTCGTCGAGCGCAGATCGAAGAATTTTGTTTATTTCGTCGGACAGAGTTTGCCGTTTCATATTCTGAAAACCTTATATCTAGGTTTTATTCGACCTCAGTCTCGCGCTTTCTGTTCCCTTGCACTTGATCTCTGTTTTTCTTTTGCAGGAGAACTCATAACGATTCTGTTGAACTCTCTTGCTGTAATGAAATTTGACATGGGCTTTGACATTTATTTCGATTCCTTCCAGAACTCTGACCAGATATTTGTGGATATTCTGAAATGTTTTGAGGAGCAACATCTGAAGAACTTTATGACCAACCCCATCAAAACAGTAGTGACTGAGATTAAGGAATGGGTGTTCACATCTACAACACCAGAGGAAGATATAATGACAGGAACAATATCCGGTACTCAAGTCTCTCTTTCTCCCACCATTTTATCTGAGATCTTTGGTTTGCTAAATGGTAATAAAGAAATAGAGATGGATAGTGATGAATATGATAATATACTGATTAAGATGGGTCATTCTGGAGAAAACCCCAAAAAACTAACGAAGAAAAATTTAACTGCCGAGTATAAATTTTTGGCTGATGTCGTCGGCAAGGTTTTATTTGGAAAACACACCGCCCATGATTACATCACTAGGCACCAGTTTCTTGTGATGGGTGCTCTGGTTGAGAAGAAAGTAGTTAACTGGGGCAAACTGCTATTTGATTTAATTAAGAAGAAAAATAACAAGAAGGAATTTTGCTTTGGAAGGATTCTGGGAATAGTCCTTCACGTAAAGGCTCCTGAACTACTGGTCTCCATGATAATATTCATAAATGCCTCCAAAAGCTTACATCTGCACTCTTCGGCAGATGGGAGAGGAAAATCACCAAGTCATCCAAGGCTTCATCCTCTACAAGGACTTCTGAGGGCACAAGGGCCATAACAACCGCTCTTCCACCTCCAGAAGAAATTACTCCCTCCACCAGCATTTCTTCTCCTCCTCAACCTTAACAACAACACCTACCCACACCAGTTCCCACAACAGTTCCATCTCCAGAACCCTCCACACCACCTCCATCTCCACCTCCACATTCCTCTCCAATCAATCTCTCTGAAATACCATCCTCCTCTATTCAGGAACCATCCTTCAACCTCCCGTCTCCTCCAACATCTCCACATCAATCTCCAGTTCAGGAAACTCCATCTCCACCCATAACCATAGTCCAACCCTCTACCTCTGCTATTCCTTCAACCAATATCACTCCAGTCACCCACACTGACATTCGCTCTATTGCTCCTGACTACACACATACAGACTTCACTAATGCATTTTCTGTATCTTCAAACTGTGGACATCACACTCCATACTCCTCTTCTCCAGAACCACTTTATCTAAATTTTTCTGATATTGCTAAAGACCTTCTAGCATTTATTTCTCCCACTCTTAATAAGCTTATAACTGATGCTATAGCTCCTCTTTTTGCTTCCATCACATCTCTTTCTACTAGAATTACTGCTTTGTCCTCTGTCCCTTCTTCTGGAGGACTGGCTTCAGGGCCCCCTGAACCCAGTCAGGGGGAGATACTCTGTGATGAAGAAGCTCTAGTTTTGACAGCAGAAGCAGTAAAAGATTCTGTGATGTTTGATGACTCAGAAGAAGCAGTTATTCCTACTAAAATAATTGAGTTATATACAGATTCTGATATAGATATGGATGGCACAATTTTGACAGAAATAATAACTATTGGTGATTGCATTGTTAATCCCACAGTTGATTTATTCAACTTATTAAATTCTATTGATACAATTCATTTGAATTTCCTTCCAGTAGTCTGCTCAAAGCCTTCTTTGGCTATAGTTCCATATACTGCCCCAATAAGTCCTGCAGTTGTCAAGCAACTAAAGGCCAGTTTTGCAGTTGCAGAGCTTCCAATAGTATCAGCTCCCAAGGCCAATTCTTCTCCAAAGGCCATCTCACCTCCCACATATAAGATGGATGACAGTCCCCTACCCGATCTACATCAAATCATTATGGCTAACATAGAAGAGGAAAATAAAATAGTTGCTGAAAGCACTACAATGACAGATATTCCAGCTCTTCCAGAATCTCCAGTACAGCCTCAGGCTGAACCACAAATTTCCAAAGATATTCTGAAGGCTCTTGATGATTTATTTGATAATCTGCAGGGATCTTTTGAAGATAAAGATGAGGATGATGATTCTGATGATGATTATACTGCCAAGAAGAAAGTCTCTAAGAAAAGAAAGGTTGTTCCCATTGCCGCTCCCAAACAAAATCCCACTAATGATACTCCATATTATATTTTACAGAATATCAGTCCATATACTGGTATGCCAGTATGGATGTGTCTTTCCAACAATGAGCAGAAAGCTAGGAAGAAAAGTATAAGGTACTCTCCTCCTCCTCCTTCTCAAAGGAACTGGAGAGGACCTCCTCCTGCTGCTACTGCTGGTGCTTTAGGAAACAGTTCTCAGAGATCTACCTCTTATGCTCAAACTTATCATAAACATCAAGGTAGATCTTCAAAATCACAAGGAAGCAATTAGCAGAGATATTCCTCCAGTAGCAGACAACAGTAGCAGCAACAACAAGCTTCTGAAAGTGAAAAATTAGAAAGTCCAAAAAGGCCTTCATCTCCACCTATTCCATTTGTGCATCCTGAAACAAAAATAACTTCAAGAATGGCCAGATTCCAGGAGCTTGTTGGACTATCAATGATTAATAAAGCTAAATCTAAAGGGAGATATCCGTCACAGTACTCTACCATGTCAACTTACAGAAAGGAAGAATTGAAAAGGTATGATAAGGCTAACAAATTCTTCAATGTTGATGCTTACATGAATCTGCATCCAGAGGCTGTTGTTCCCAGAGCAACTTCTCTCAATATTATTGGAGCTGCTGATATGACCATGTCGAAGAGATAAGCAGCAAATCCTAATAGAGAAATCATATTCACACAACCTTTTGAGAAAGACAAAGCTGATAGGGAAAAGGAGAAGAAGAAATGATATATTCTGTTTAGTTGTTTTCTGAACTCTATATTTGTTTTCTATCACAAAGCTACTATCTATGTACATATCTGCTGAATGTTTCAATTTTCTGCCAGATATATTTATTTTGCTTTGTGAATATTTTCTTTCATTTTGTATTAGTGACCTCACCCAAATAGGGGGAGATTATTGGATCCCTAGTTAGATTTGGGCTAGGTTCACTAATTAGGATGTCTGACCCATAATGTATAGCAAGGGTCATGTCTTTGAGTCCTAGATATTTAGGCTAGGTCATTAGGTTCAACCATATATGGACCAGCCAGCAAAAGACCTCAGATTGACTCAAGACTTAGAAGAAATCAAGTTCAGAAAATAAGTTTGACGTTGTCAAACTCAACTCGACGATAGTCATGCTCCGCTCGACGAACTCAGAGTCAATTATTTGAGTTGAGCTCGACGATATTCGAGCTCAGGTCGACGAAGTCTGGGTTTTAACTTCAACACATTTTATCCAGAATATTTTCTTTGAACTCAGGTCGACGAAGATAGAATATCAGCTTGATGAACTTGGACCACAGAATTATCAAGCTATTCACAAAATGTAGTTCGCTGAGCTCTGGTCGAAGAACTTAGATCTCAGGTCGATGAACAAGCTTTCTCTGGTCGATGAACAGGATTTCTCAGCTCGATGAACTTTAATCTCAGTTCTATGAAATCTGTTCAGAGGTCGATGATTTCTGTTGCAGTTCCAGACTTAGAATTTTCCTCATTTCTGTCCTTATTTCCATATATTATTTGGCAATATTTTCCAGAGTAATTAATGCATATATTCTCTGAATATAGCCGTTAGTGGCAACATTAATTATGGTCTTCATAAGGTTAATTTTTTGCTTAATTTATTGGAACAGTTAGGGAAACACATTAAAGAAATATTCTCCAGCCGATTTTCATTCTCCAAGAAATCATCATTTAATGCAATGGAATTCAAAATTCAAAGGAGAATTCGACTGATAATATAAAAGAATTTTCCTTTTCAGAAGACAAGAGGCAACAGTACACAAAGAAGATTTACAGAAACATACTCAAGATCATATGTTTCTTCTCTGCACAGAAAACACTTTGTTTTCTCCTTGATCATTCTGAAGAAGAAGAAGAACAACATTCACAAATCAAGAGTCTTCTTCAACTTCAACTCCAGGAGATTTCAAGGACAACAAATCTCTATCAGTCAGAAGTTCCTGGAATACTTCAAGTCAAGGCAGAAGACCTACACCCTGAGCAAGGCTTCAAGTGATTTCTGGAGAAGCCTTGACAACAGCAAATTCACTAGTCTTCTCAGTTGTTTGAGAAAGATAAGACACCATCAAATCTCTCTCCCTCCTCTGTATAAAGGATTTATTAACTCCCTTCAAAAGTTTATTTGGTTTTTGGGCACCTTATCAAAAGCTCAAAGGGTTGTAAGATCTCCCTGAAAATAGATCTTATGGTGGTAGTCACCTGATCAAAAACCTGCCAGTGGATTCCTACCAGGGTGGTAGAAGAGTGGATGTACCCAAGTTGGGGAACCACTATAAAATTCTTGTGTCATCTTTTTGCCTCTTTTTTTGTGCCGTGATAGTTTTCTGTGCTGTGATAGAGTAGATTAGCTTACTATCTTTCTGTTTATATTACAACTATAGTATCACCTATTTTACTTACTCTGATAATATTTAAAATAGCCAAAAAAGTTTTAAATTTTTCTACTCACCCCCTAGAGTAAATCAGATCTAACCCCCATCTTTAAACTAGGAACTTGCGGGGGTGGAACATCATTCTGAACTGGAGGTGTTCCTGATCCCTGTCCAAAGACCAAAATTTGTTATAACCTTCAAAAAAGGAAGGTTCACTTATAAGGTGGTTGACTTAAATCTAGTCAAGAGTGAACATTTGCATGTGATTCCCTATATGGACACACCATAGTTTCTGCTGCTTAGTTTGCCCCCAAACTAAACTCGAGCGGGGGTGTATCTGGGTTTGTGGACTCCTTAACTTCGGGTTGAGGCTAAATCTGATACCAGTTGTAAGACACCACCTTTACCGGGTCTAATGCCCAAAACTGCCTATTTGTGGTGACACCAACACCAAGAGGGTCGTCACCACAAATCGTCGATTCTGCCGGCAACTACTCAACCATAATCCACAGAAGAAAAGAAGTAAATATGTAAACATGAATCCACGATCGCATAACAATATATAAGAGTCCACATAAAGGAAATAAACTGATCAAAAGTATAATACTGAATCTGAAAGGAAAGGTAAGGGCTACTGCCTAGGACATATAGTCCTCACTACAAAATGCTCGTTGAAATAAAACTACAAGCCACTCACTGATCATATAACTGATGCTGCTGCTGAAGCTACCACACCAGGAATAGGATGGTTCACTGTACAACTCCATATTCGCGGAAAGAGGGCCCCAAATAAGACGTGAGACGTATTGCACGTTTTTTAAGCTTTTTGAGGGATTTACACTTTTGGTGTCCAATTTATGCTCAACCTACATAATATACTAATAGGGGGATGAAATATTTTTCTCCCCACCAGCCCATTTGAGGAGTCGCCTAGGCCGCAACTCGCTCAGGCCATGTCTCGCCCAGGCCGTAGCTCGCCCAGGCCGTGCCTCGCCCAGGCCGCAACCTCGCCCAGGCCGTAGCTCGCCCAGGCCGTGTCTCACCCAGGCTGCAGTTCGCCCAGGCCGCGTCTCACCCAGGCCGCAGCTCGCCCAGGCCATAGCTCGCCCAGGCCACGTCTCGCCCAGGCCGCAGCTCGCCCAGGCCGCGTCTCGCCCAGGTCGCAGCTCGCCCAGGCCGCGCCTCGCCCATGTCGTAGCCTCGCACAGGCCGCGTCTCGCCCAGGCCGCAGCTCGCCCAGGCCGCGTCTCACCCAGGATGCAGCTCGCCGAGCCCCCTTCTCGCCAGGCCGCCTACTCGCCCGGCTTAGACTTCTTGCCCGACTTGAGGGTCTGCCCCTGTGGACTACAATTAGTTGCTTAGAACAATGAGATTTGGCTGTTGGCAGGCCAACTCGGGGGCATTTCGGTAATTTTTGGGGCAGCGTAGATTGGTTACTTGCAGGCCATTCCCAGAAAACTATAAATAGATCATTGAGGTTGTCTTGGAGGGCATTGCTTCTTAGCCACTTTTTCATCCTCTTTCCTCATCCTCCAAGGCACCTAGCTCAGCATTGACTAGGGAGGGGGAGATCGCCGAGGTCTTCTAGGTGTGAGGTGGGACCTCCGTGCTAGAGCCGAGGGTCTATTCCTAGTTTCCCGAGCTTTTGGTCCGTGACATTCGCCTGAGTGCAGTAAGTGTGAGGTCATACCTTTCTTAGGGACCCCGAACTCCACAGAGACCGATTTTTTGGTTTCAACATCTTGGTTCGGTGAGCGTGGAGAGTGACCAGCACAAAAGATCTCAGGAGAGTGTCATGGCTGGAGATCAGTGAGGTAGTGATGACTCCCGTGAAACCCCCAACACAGGACCCTTTGTGGGAAGGGAAGAGTTCATAGCATCCATCCAAGGCATCATGGAGATTCTATGAAGTATTGCTCCTCGAGGTAACTGCTCAACTCACACCACTCAGGACTTAGCTCTCAGGAGTCTTGGCGAGACTGCTCCCAGGGTTCTCGGCGAGCTATCTCCTAGGGACCTAGACGAGATGACCCCAGCATGGGGAGAAGGAAGTGCACCATGAACACGGCAGGGAAGGAGAGGATTGGAGATGGGGTCGAGCGAGATCTCACCGGTCGAGAATTGTTCCCCATCCCGGCAAGTGCTAGCCTTACAAGAGATCGGGTCGCGCGAGTAGAGGTTGCGAGACCACCACTCGGGGGATCACCCTTTAGCGAGCTGATCATCTCAGCTCCCATTCCCGAGGGGTTCAAAGAGCCTGACATGGCTTACTATTCCAAGAAGGATGACCCCGTCCAGCACCTGCTGTGGTTTGAGGATGCCATCTCCATCAGGCCGATGACAGATGACCTCAAGTGTCACCTCTTCACGATCACATTGAAGGAAAAGGCAAGGGACTGGTTCCACCAACTCCCACAAAGATCGATCTATGGGTTCGAGGACTTGAGCCGGAGATTTCAGCTTCGTTTCTCCACCTCCACGAATAGGAAGAAGTGTAATGTCCCGATTCGCGCTAGGCCCTGCGTGTGCATTTTTGAGTTAGGAGAGCTGACTTGGGCTCAGGGAAGTGCTGGCAGCTGGGCAGCACTTGTAAATAGGAGGAGAAGTTAGTCCAGAATAGGACACAGGTAGAGACACTGGCGTGTCCCTACCCGTGTGTGAGGCTAGCTCTCGAGTCGACGACTCGAGTAGGTCCAGAGAAGGACATGGGTAGTGACACGGGTGTGTCATTACCCGTATATATGAAGACACGGTAGGGACACGACGTGTCCCTACCTGTGTATGTCCAACCAGTTGTTCTTGAGAAGGACACGGGTAGAGACACACACGTGTTCCTACCCGTGTCTATCCAGCCAACACTCGAGTTGACGACTTGAGTTGTCCCAGAAAAGGACATGGGTAGTGATACGGGTGTGTCATTACCCGTGTGTATGAGGACACGGGTAGAGACACAAGCGTGTCCCTACCCGTGTGTGTCAAGTAGAGCTCGATAAAGAGTGTCCCGAGCAGGACACAGTCAGCAACATGGTTGTGTCACTTGGATACGGGCATGTCCATACTCGTGTTTGTGTATCGAAACAGCAGTCGAACCGTCGACGACACTTCGCCCGAGCAGGATACGGGTAAGGACACGGGCGTGTCCCTACCCGTGTCATTTTTCACTTATAAGGGAAATGAAAACCCTAGCCATTTTCATTCTCATTCCAAGCCCTTTTTCTCTAGAGAAACTGCTGTAGAGGAGTAGAAGGTGCTGGAGTAAGTCCAAAGGTGAAGAACCGCCATCGCCGAGGAGAAGAAGATGCCACCGAGAAGAGTTACAAGATCCTTGGCCGGAAATGGTGGAAACGTCGGAAACGAGGTGAACTTCCTCCCCTCTCCCTTGGTGCTAGATCTCTAGTTATTTTTTAGGAGAGACATTGACTCAAGAGAGTCTTGATTGGGAGAAGAAGTTTCTAGGAATGGCCATGCTAGGACATGTGTCCTAGGTTTTAGATGTCTTCAACCTCTCCTTCCTTCTATGTGATGATGGATGGTGGTTTCGTGAGGGGAAGTGGCCTTGTGAGGGTGAATAAGGGAGGAGGAAGTTTGGATGTAATTTTGGGGAATCGACCTGAGGAGGAAGATGAACCAATGGCGTTCATTCCGCCTTAAGATGCGTGCAGAAATCTGTGTTCTGCAAGCAGTGATATTCGTGGCTGTTTTCAAGTGTGAAACGACCAAATCTGGGCTTTTGACTAATCACGAAAGTTGTAGCCACTATAAATACCTTTCCAACGAGGGGTTACACGCCTTCACTGGATTTCTGTAGCCTCGGTAATCTCCGGTCGAAGGTGCTGTCCAGATAGTATTCTGTACATAAAATTCTGGGTTTGGTATAGCATTGGAATTGAATTCGGTAGAGACATTGTAACTAATTGACGTAGGGGCTGGAGAATTCCTTTATGTTTAAATGTCGTAATTCAACGAGTGATGAAATTGATGTATGGATCACACATAAATAAATGGAGAAGTAGATTGCACTTGAACAAATCTATTTGGTAGAAATTGGTGATCGAACATTTGACGTATTGATAAAATTGGAATGATTTCAATATGAGTAATATTGAGAACGTAACGATAACGGTATTATGTCGATTAATGATAAGATTGACTCAAATTGTGTACCCGACCGATGGTGATTGATATGAACAAACAATCGTTGATGTTTAGATTATTGACTCATGTGCACATAAATGATTGAACTTGATTAAAGCATGGTAATTGGTTAAGTCGGAGTTATGTGAACATAGATTGTATATAGTCTTATTGACCGCATTGGTTCGGGTAATGTTGAGAAGCAACATAGACGGACGGTTGGGCTTAGTCCTCGGTGCTCATTTCCCTGGGCTCCTTCCGTACCGAGTGGACGGTTGGGTTTGATCCTTGTGCTTTCTCCAAGGCTCCTTCCGTGACACGGTGATGTGGAAATTTCATGCATTGTGAGTCGACACGCGGTCTCGTAATCCTGGGTTAAGGATAGTGTGGCAGGTCTACGGGCTCGCCTGTCGTCACACCAACGGGAGTTGACATCTATACCTTGGGCGGTTGGGCATGGTCCTCGGTGCTCATTTACCGGTGCTCCTTCCGTGCCAAGTGAACGGTTGGGCTTGGTCCTCGTGCTTTTTTCGAGGCTCCTTCCGGGTCACACAAGGCCAGTTCGGGGCTTGGTTCTCGGTGCACATCTACCCAAGACTCCCACTGGGTCGTAGTACGAATGGGGCTCCGCTGTCGTGTTCTTAGCGTTGAGGCGTACGGAGGCCTAAGCGAAGTAGTGTGGATACCCGCTTAGTAGTAGAGAGGCTCGCTCTACTGTCACCGTCTGGCCACGACGATTGACGCCTGAGAGATTAGCTACCTGCTCGAAAAGTGGGAACTATAAGTCTGTGTCGACATAGCGATTGCATGTGTGTGATCATGTGTGAGTCATTGCATTGCATACATTCCATTACAATACATTGCATAAACAAGATCCTCATCGTATAAATTTGTATGAGCACTCCTATACGATGAGTTAAATTTCCGTTTAACCGACCTTTAACTTATAAGTTTGTATGGGCATTCTTATAAGTTAAGTTACTTTAATATTGTAGATCTTTGTACTTGATGGATTGATGTAGCTCTTGTAGAATTGCTAGATTAAAATGTTGTTAATCATATTGTACTTATTCCACCTATTTGTACTTGCTTATATTACTTATTATATATTGTATCCTGATTCCTTTCTCCGCCCGGTGCCGAGGAGTCGCCGAGGGAGCAGATGTGAAAGCCACTTAGTCTTTTCGACTAACAGTTGCTACGTCTTCCTTTTTAGGAGGTCACCCCGCAGGTAGAGCAGCCGCAAATTATGAAGCAAGACAGCCAGGCTAGGACGACAGGGCCTGAAGGGACGGTACCATCGCTACCGTCAGTCACCGATATGAGTTTTGAGAGATTTAATGTAGCCCTTTGGGCATATATTAGCAGTACTCTAATATTTTAGAAGCTTGTCGTAGCTTCTTATTTTGATGTACTTTTGGACTTAATGCGCTTATGTGTGGATTGACTTCTAATTATATTTTGGTTGGGTTGGCATTTATTGATATTGGTTGTAGCCGGCGGAATAGGCGTCTTCTGGTACAGGTTAGCCCGTGTGCTAATGTTACTGCAAGGTTGTTGTTTTGGGCATAAGACCCCCTTCATGCCGTGTTTTGGGAGGGGGGTCTTACAAGAAGAGCCCCGAGTCCATCTTCCTGATAAGACAGGGGGTGGAGGAGTCGTTGGCCCAAATTATGGACAGGTTCCAAGAAAAGATCCTGGACATCCAGGAGATGTTGGGGTATGCCCTCCAGATGACGTTCATGGTGGGGTTGTGAGAGGGGTTTTCCAAGATGAGCCTGACCCGAAAAGCCCCTCTTTCCCTTGAGGAGCTTATGGAAAGGGCGGTAGAGGAGATATCAATTGAGGCGGCCATCCCGACATTTGTCAAGAAGTTGGCAAGGTTAACAGAGGCATAGTCGAAGGAGCAAGGTGGCTCGAGATATCAAGAGGGGAGAAGGAGAGAGGAGCATAGAGCTCAAGGGCTCTAGGGACCTCAAGAAGGTCCGGAGCCAGGTTGGAGGCAACAGGGAGGACCCATTCAGGGTCCAGGAAGAGGTCTCATCCAAGGTGGGGGGATTTTCCTGGAGTCCAAGGGAGGTTCAAATTCCAAAGGCAAGCCCCTATGAAGCTCCTACCCCCACCACAACAAGCAATATAGATTGGTCGAAGGGAGAGGAGGAACCGTGAGGGAAGAAGAAGAGTCGGAGTAGAGTTACCATACTGTGAGTTCCACCAGGAGGATGGCCATTTAACAGCTACTTGCCCCGAATTCCTGGAGTTGAGAAGGACAAGAGCTCTGGCACCATAGCCTCAGTAGCCTCAACAAGCGCAAGGTTCGGTGCGGATTGAATAAGTCCAACTAAAGGCAGCAGGGGAGAGATGTGAGGACAGGGCAGATGTGGGCACCCGGGTAGGGATCCGATGATGCATGAGGGAAGAGGGAGGTAAGGAAGAAGTGAATCATCTCTTGTAATGAACTTTGCTTGCATTGTATCAACTATGATTAATGACAGGAACCGTCAGAAAATATTTGTGATCCATGAGTAGGCCTTACCTCGAGATGATTCCGCTGACCAGGCTCCCACTATCTGGCAGGGCAGGTTGATCTCTCGAAGGGGTGAGTAGGCCTTACCCCGAGATGATTCTGCTGACCAGGCTCCCACTATCTGGTATGGCTGGTTGATCTCTTGGAGGGGTGAGTAGGCCTTACCCCGAGATGATTCTGCTGACCAGGCTCCTACTAGCTGGCTAGGCTAGTTAATCTCTCGAAGGGGTGAGTAGGCCTTACCCCGAGATGATTCCACTGACTAGGCTCCCACTAGCTGGCAGGGCGGGTTGATCTCTCGGAGGTGTGAGTAGGCCTTACCCCGAGATGATTCTGCTGACCAGGCTCCCACTAGCTGGCAGGGCTGGTTGATCTCTCGGAGGGGTGAGTAGGCCTTACCCGGAGATGATTTAGCTGACCAGGCTCCCACTAGCTGGTAGGGCTGGTTGATCTCTCGGGGGGGGGGGGGGGTGAGTAGGACTTAGCCCGAGATGATTTCGCTAACCAGGCTCCCATTAGCTGGTAGGGCTGGTTGATCTCTCGGAGGGGTGAGTAGGCCTTACCCCGAGATGATTCCGCTGACCAGCTCCCACTAGCTGGCAAGGTTAGTTGATCTCTCGAAGGGGTGAGTAGGCCTTACCCCGAGATGATTTCGCTGACCAGGCTCCCACTAACTGGCAGAGCTTGTTGATCTCTCGGAGGGGTGAGTAGAACTTATCCCGAGATGATTTTGCCGACCAGGCTCCCACTAGCTGGCAGGGTAGGTTGATTTCTACCCCGAGGCCGTCTCGTCACCCAAGCTCCGATTAGCTGGATTGACAGGCTGACCCCTCGGGGAGGCCAAGGGATTTCTACCCCAAGGCCGTCTCGTCACCCAGGCTCCCATAAGCTGGCTTGATAGGCTGACCCCTCAGGGAGGCCAAGTGTTTTCTACCCTGAGGCCGTCTCGTCACCAAAGCTCCCATTAGCTGGCTTGACAGGTTGACCCCCCCGGGAGGCCAAGTGTTTTCGGCTCCAAGAAGGCTACGCAGCGAATACATTAGGTTGGATGTTTCTTTCCGAGCGTGGAACTCACTTGAAAAGAGTGGGGATTGTGTACAACCCCGTATTCGCGAAGAGAGGGCCCTAAACAAAGCATGAGACTTGTTGGGTGTTTTTTAAGCTTTTTGAGGGATTTGTACTCTTGGTGGCCAATTTAGGCTCAACCTACATAATATACTAGTAGGGGGATAAAATATTTGTCTCCCTCCTGGCCCCTTTGAGGAGTTTCCCAGGCCTCAGCTCGCCCAGGCCCCGTCTCGCCCAGGCCGCCGCTCGCCCAGGCTACAACCTCGCCTAGGCCGCAGCTCTCCCATGTCGTGTCTCTCCTAGGATGCAGCTCACCCAGGCCGCATCTCGCCCAGGCCGCAGCTCTCACAGGCCGCGTCTTGCCCAGGCCATAGCTAGCCTAGGCTGCGTCTCGCCCAGGCCACAGCTCTCCCAGGCCGCGTATCGCCCAGACCACAGCTCGCCCAGGCCGCAGCTCGCCCAGGCTGCGCCTCGCCCAGGCCACGTCTCGCCCAGGCCGCAGCTTGCCCAAGCCGCATCTCGCCCAGGCCGCAGCTTGCCGAGTGCCCTTCTCGCCAGGCCGCCTACTCGCCTGGCTTGGACTTCTTGCCCGGCTTGAGGGGCTGCCCCTGGTGGACTGCGATTAGCTGCTTAGAAAAGCGGGATTTAGCTGTTGGCAGGCCAACCCGGGGGCATTTCGATAATTTTTGGGGCAGCGGAGATTGGTTATTTGTTGGTCATTCTCAGAAAACTATAAATAGACCCTTGTGGGTGGCTTGGAGGACATTGTGTAACACCCCCTATATGTCACATAACATATAGCAGTAGGTCCGGCCGAGGCCCGACGCCATATACCACAGACAGACCAGAAGGTTACTCAATGGAAACCATCCAACTAACACCCAACGTCCTACACAGAGTCATTCTAGCAGAAGTAATTTAGAGGTTGCAAATATAAGAACTCAACACTAGCATGAATGTCCACTACAAAGCCAAAAGGAATGAAGTACAATACACAAGTACAACGGCCTTAGAGCCTTATATTTGTTTACTCAAATAACATGTTTTCCAAACCTCGGCACACAGGTCGGTCACACATGAATAAAGCAAGTAAACACTCAAAATTAGGCCTTCGAGGGCCGTCTCAGCAACTTGGGCTTTAGCCCGCTAATTACCACTCGGTCCTGCAGCACCTGCAAGCAACAATCCACCGTAATGGTGGCAAACAAAGGCAACGGTCAGCTAAGCTGACCAAACTATAACGATCCCGCCCCCAAACTCGGGGCGGCGATGCTCCTTCCCTGCACTTTATTAGTATAAACAAGCAGTAGAGTAATAACACTATATCACAGGCGTAGGCATGCACGACCACACATCCCGTCCTCTCAGGGCACATTCTCGATGAACCGGGCAATGCCACGACAATTTAAGCCATAGATATTTCGGTCTCACCACCGCCACTTGGACAGCCAATCTCGTGAGCATTTTGTCTTTCGGTATTAGTCACGTCATTTTAAGCCATAGACCGCCTAAGACCCTCCATCTATACCAACGGCTCCTACCGAACGACATAGAGCGGGTACGGTTCCGCCTAACCCATTGCTCACCTCGCAACGACAATTTAAGCCATATGCGCGGGTCAAACTTCCCCGAGTCCCAATCTGGTTACACACTTCACATAACCCAGTTATGTGCAAGTTGGCTCCCAGGCCACCATGTTGGCAGAATCACGTATCTGCCCAGCTTTCTGGGTACACCTTGGAGTTAATTCCCAAGGCTCCCTGTTGCAATCTACCGCGTAGAAAACCCGAAAAACAAACATCCGCACGGAGTCTTCTCTGGACATTTATGCAATGCAACATCACCGATCCAGACAAACTTGTCCGGGTAGGCTTCACACATCTTGCCTATGTCCGTTCTCAAATACGGACTCTACATGTACACAACAGAGACTATTCATGTATACCCTAAAGAACGCCTTAACAAACCACAAACTCGCGAGAGCGGGCTTTCTATGCAAAGGAAAAGAGGACTTCACATATCCTAGGATGAGAATCATTACCCTAGCATTTTCCTTGGCGTCATGGAAATCTATGCGGATGAAAAGCACCGCAATCTCCTTGCCTCCGTAGATCCGAAGTCGGCTCGCGATTTAGAGCTCCGAAGCTCCGCCGGTGACCGGATCTAGGCTCCTTCTTCTTCCTTGCTCTCCCCTCTCTCTAGATCTTTAGAAATAGAGTGTATGGATGGAATGAAGGATTTGAAACCATATTCCCGGGTATAACTTAGCAGGAATAACCCCCAGCCATTAGATCCCAAAATAAGGAAACGAACGACCACGATTCGCCTTTGAAATCCAAAATCTGGGCCGAACATGGCCTGTGACACGCCCGTGTCCAGGGTCGTGTTGCCATTCACCGTCGAAACTGACACGTCCCGAAAAGTATACGGGCACCTGACACGCCCGTGTCAGGATCGACACGCCCGTGTCAGGATCGACACGCTCGTGTCAACCAATACACGCCCGTGTTCCCGGGCGTGTCCTTCCATCGACACAGGACCAAGAACAACCCGCAAGTAACATGGGTACCTGACACACCCGTGCCGGATTTAACACGCCCGTGTCTACCCGACACGACCCGTGTGCTGACCCCGTGTATCACCCTCGCCACGACCAGCTTCACCCCGTGAAGGACACGGCATGTGACACGCCCGTGTCCCAGGCCGTGTTCGCTGCTCGACGATCGTCGACTCAAAAATTCGTCGACCACTCGGCCAGATCGTCGACCCGAGCACGACACGCCCTGGGACACGCCCGTGTCCTAGGCCGTGTAACCTCTACCAAGTTCCGAACTTGGTCCGAAATGCTACCCGTTGCTCTTTTGAGTTTCGGGGCATTACAGCTCTCTCCCTCTTAAAAGAATTTCATCCCGAAATTTATAAAAAGGGAAATAAAGCACAAAACTAAAATGGTACCTGAGCGGAACAACTCCCGGTACTTCTCAAGCATAGTCTGCTCTCATTCCCAAGAGATCTTTTCTCGACCGCAATTGTCCCAACGGACCTTGACCATCCTGATCTCTTTATTGCGTAGCTGCTTGACTTCTGAGTCCTCAATTCGTACGGGCTTAACCTTCATCGTCAACCCATTATCAACCGACACTTGATTGACCGCAATCACTTGCGTAGGCTCTTGCACCGCCTTCCGCAGCACTGATATGTGGAATACATCGTGTAGACCACTAAGCTTTACTGATAGCCTCAGTCGATAAGCTGCTTCGCCAATCCGCTCTAGAACCTCAAACGACCCAAGGTACCTCGGGCTTAGCTTCTTCAATTGCCGCACACGCGAGACACCCTTAAACGTCTTGATGTTCAAGTACACCCAATTGCCGATAGCGAACTCCACGTTCCTGTGCTTGGCATTATAGTACTTAGCCTGACGGTTCTGAGCGATTAGCAACCTCTCTCGAATCGTTCGAACCAATGACATAGCATCTTCCACCTCTTGGCGCTTGTACAACTTTGACTTAACCGTTTCCAACCAAGACAACAGCGTACGACATCTTCTACCATAAAGGGACTTGAAGGGCGCTATTTGTATACTCGCCTGGTAACTATTGTTGTAAGAGAATTCCACCAAGTATAGGTGATCTTCCCATTGCTTTCCAAAGTCCAGGACACACATGCGAAGCATGTCTTCCATTGTCCTATTGACCCTCTCGGTCTGCCCATCCATCTGCAGATGAAAGGCTGTGCTAAAACTCAGCTTTGTTCCCAACATCTGCTGCACCAACCTCCAATCATTGGACGTGAACCGCCCATCTCGGTCACTCACAATGCTGTGAGGCACACCGTGAAGCCGTACTATGTTATCCACATATAACTTTGCCAATTTCTCCACGGGATCATCCTTCCTGTGCGGAATGAAGTGCGACACTTTTGTTAGACGATCTACGACCACCCAAATGGCGTCGTTCCATTTCTGCGACCTTGGCAACCCGTGCACAAAGTCCATAGTAATGTCGTCGAACTTCCACTCTGGAATAGGCAAGGACTTCAAGAATCCTCCCGATTTTTGGCATTTCGCCTTCACCAAGGCGCATGTTTGACACTTCACGTATAGTGCCACATCCTTCTTAAGTCCTGCCCACCAGAATAATTTCTTAACATCACGGTACATCTTCGTGCTCCCCGGGTGAATCAAGTACTTGGTATGATGCGCCTCGTACAACAATTCCACCCGCAAATTGCCCACGCTTGGGACGCACAGACGACCATCCTTCCAAAGTAATCCATCTACAACAACGAATTGGGAATTTGACCCATCCAGAGCCTCCACCATGATTTGCTTCATGTGGTCATCCATATCCAAAGCCTGTCGAATCCGATCAGCCAGGTCACACTGAACTTCAGGCCAATTCAAGAGCGATTCAGTACTTGACTTCTTGTCTACGCAAGAGATCTCCAACGCCTCCAACTCCCGAACCAACCGCTTGTCATGGACCGAGGGCCAATTGGCTTGAGCTGGGGCCCTGCAACTCAAAGATATTGACCTTTACCCCAAACAAGTAGTTCCTCCACAGCTTCAAGGCAAAAAACACGGCCGCTAACTCCAAGTCATGGACCAGATAATTCCTCTCGTGCACTTTCAACTGTCTCGAGCCATACGCTATCACACTTCCATGCTGCAGCAGCACACAACCCAAACCACTGCCCAAAGCATCGCTATAGATCTCAAAACCTGCGGTCCCACTCAGCGAACTAAGAACCGGTGTCGTGCTCAACCGACACTTCAACTCCTCAAAAGCTCATGCACACTCCGGCGTCCAAACGAACTTCTGCTCTTTCCTTGTCAAAGTAGTGAGGGGTAACACTATCCGCGAGTTCTCCACGAAGCGCCTGTGATAGCCGACAAGCCCCAGAAAACTCCGAACTTCCGCTACCGAAGACAACACAGGCCACTCTCGTATCGCAACAATCTTCACCGGATCCACCGCAATACCCTCTCCACTAACTACGTGACCAAATAATGCTACTGAAGACAACCAAAACTCGCACTTAGAGAACTTGGCGTACAATTGATTCCTCCTCAGAGTCTTTAACACCAAGTGTAGATTCTTGAAGTGATCCTCCTCACATTGCGAGTACACCAATATATCGTCGATGAAGACGATCACGAAATGGCCCAAGTACTCCCTGAAAGTCCCGTTCATCAAATCCATGAACACCGATGGCGCATTAGTCAGCCCAAACATCATGATCGTAAACTCGTAATGCCTGTATCTCATACTGAATGCTGTCTTAGGGATATCACTCTCCCTTATTCTTAGCTGATAGTAACCGGACTTAAGATCCAACTTAGAGTATACCGATGACCCAACTAACTGATCGAATAGATCATCATTCCTTAGGATCGGGTACTTGTTCTTTTCCGTTAGCTTGTTCAGCTCTCGATAATCGATACATAGCCTCAAGCTTCCATCCTTCTTCTTCACAAAAAGGACTGGTGCGCTCCAAGGCGAAGAACTTGGACGCATATAACCTTGCTCCACCAACTATTGCAGTTGAACCTTCAGCTCCGCCATCTCCTTAGGCTCCAGCCGATACGGAGAGCATGACATAGGTTTCGGACCTGGTACTAGCTCAATCGTGAAATCTATCTCCCGCTGCGGCAGGGCTCTAGGAAGATCTCCAGGGAACACATCAGAGTACTATGATACCACTGAAATACTGTCCAACATAGGCTTAGGCTTTGCAACCTCCACTAGCGTAAAGAATAGCTCTGCTCCATCACGAACCGCCTTCACCACCAGAAGAGCATACATCAAAGTCTTGCTCGACCCTTTCAAGCCCGTAAAAGTCATCTCACGACCTGCTCCCAACTTGACTTCCTTACGACCGCAATAAATATAGGCTTGCTGCTCCGAGAGCCAGTCCATGCCAAATATCATTTCGAACTCCACCAGCGGTTGTAACGACGCTTGCAACTCGAAATCTTGACTCCCAATACGAATCTTAATGCCACAGATTCTGTCCACGCGCATCGAAGACCCATTCGGCAACAACACATCCAGTTTGTCCTTTGCCATCGAAGAAGGTACTCCGATGCGCGATATGAATCCTTCGGACAAAGAGGAGTGTGAAGCTCCCATATCAAAGAGTTCTCTCGCCAGATTCTTACAAATCAAAACAAATCCTAAACAAGCAGTGGTAAGGTAACACATGCATAACAAGTATTTAAAAATTAACTTGCTATAAATTAAACCGTACCTGTCACCACATCCGCTTGCTTAATGGTCTCCTGCTGGCCAAGAATATAAACCCTCGGTTGAGCCGGAGCATAATGGAATGCGGTTGACTCCACCGCCTTGCCCTTCTCTTCATAAGTTGCTCCCGGCTTCCTCTCGGACTTGGGACGTCTACTCCAGCAGTCCCGGGCAAAGTGTCCTGGCTTTACACATATAAAGCATGCGCCCGGGGTACGACCCGTAGTTGCCCCAGAAGCACCAGAAGAGGGGGCTGGACCCGAGGTCCTAGCCTTCTTGTAGAACCTACGATATATAGACTTCGAAGTAGACGACACTTTAAACTCAGTCTTCTTATCACCAGAGCCTTTCTTTGCTTGTCTTCAAGTCCTTCTCTAAGGACCGGGCCGTGTTGACCAGGGTCAAGAAGCCCCGTGTCATAGGCCCCGAGAGCAGTAGCCTCAATTCATCTCTCATACCTTCATAGAAATGGTTGGTCTTGCGCTCCTCATCCACGAATGTGGAGCTAGCGTACCGACCCAATCGAGTAAACTCGTGGAGGTACTCATCCACGCTACTCTCTCCTTGCATCAATCTCTGGAATTCATTCTCCAATGTTATCCTCTGTGCCAAAGGGAGGTACCTAGCCAAGAACAGTCTCGAGAACTCCTCCATCGAGATGTTCGTAAGTTGCCTTCCTCTCAAGAGATGTAGCTCTAAGCCTTCCTACCACAGCCTCGCATCCCCGTCCAACAGGAATGTCGCTATAGTGGTCATCTGCCACTCCTCCATCTCTGTCGCTGTCAAGACTCTCTTCACCCGGGAGAGCCAATCTTCATCTTGGGATGGGGTTCCCAACCCCGAGAACACCGGAGGGTTAAAGCTCATAATGTGCTTGAGCTGCCTTTTGGTTGCTCTTCTAGGCACCAGAGGTTCCACCACTATCTGCTCCACTCTTCTCGGCTCCGATGCTTGTAGCGGTACCTGCTCCATCGCAGGGGCAGGCTGCTGCATCTGCCTTGCAGGCTACGAATTGATCATCACAATCACCGCTTCAGCCACCAATCGTATGGTTTCAGCCGAGGAGGGTGTTGCAGGAGCATTATTTAGAGCACTACTAGCCTCAGAAACTCGGCATTCTGACAGCCCAACACCGCTTCTGGTCACCTATAGTTGTACAAAACACCGTTAAGCGACCATATAAAATTGCAAAACACAATTATAAGAACACGCAGGTTCCTCAAACACGTGTATTTTCATTCCTAAGTGAACATTCATGGGTGCTTTTGTTGTTATAAAGATGACGCACACATATGTGCTCACCACCCATTAAAAATAATTCATCCACGAATTCATTTAAGCCTGACCGAAACCAGTAGTCTGATACCAAATTGTAACTCCCCCTATCCGTCACATAACATATAGTAGTAGGTCCTACCGGGGCCCGACGCCATATACCACGGACAGACCAGAAGGTTACTCAATGGAAACCATCCAACTAACACCCAACGTCCTACACAGAGTCATTTTAGCGGAAGTAATTTAAAGGTTGAAAATATAAGAACCCAGCACTAGCATGAATGTCCACTACAAAGCCAAAAGTAATGAAGTACAATACATAAGTACAACGGCCTTAGGGCCTTACATTTGTTTACTCAAATAACATGTTTTCCAAACCTCGGCACGCAGGCCGGTCACACATGAATAAATCAAGTAAACACTCAAAATTAGGCCTTCGATGGCCGGCTCAGCAACTTGAGCTTTAGCCCGCTAATTACCACTCAGTCCTGCAGCACCTGCAAGCAACAATCACCGTAATGGTGGCAAACAAAGGCAACAATCAGCTATGCTGACCAAATTATAACGATCCTGCCCCCAAACTCAGGGCTAGCGATGCTCCTTCCTTGCACTTTATTAGTATAACCAAGCAGTAGAGTAATAACACTACATTACAGGCATAGTGTAACAACCCCATCCGTTCATATAGTATATACTAGAAGGTGCGGCCGAGGCCCCATAGTATATACCACAAAACAAGCGGTGACGTTACAGAGTGATACCAGAGTAGCGCAGCACACCCTAACACATTGCATTCTAGCAGAAGCCTATAACACTACACTTGAACTCCACACTTGAATGTCCATCATATAAAAGTTCCATATTTACATATATCATAGGAATGTATTACAAACACAAAACAGTTGGCCTTAAGGCCTTACAGGGCTTTCACAATAGTGGCCTCAACATTGGCACGCAGGCCGACCACGTATAAAGAAACCACAACATTTACAGTTCACTTAGCCTTCAAGGGCTAGCGGCGGCAGCAACAGCAAAAGCAGCATGAACATCAACCGTTTTGCGTCCCGCTTGGCTCTCCAGCACCTGCACAGGGACAACCCACCCAGCGGTGGTAAACAGGCAACGGTCAGCATTCAGCTGACCAAATTATAATGACCCTACCCCTTCTCTCGGGATAGCAGTATTCTTCCCCGCAGACATAGCATTTCACAAGCATATATATAGCTCATTCAATGTGCACTCACGCACATACATCCATCACAACTGTCAGCCACATGGCCCGAAGATCCGTGCACTCAGGGCACATTCTTGGTGTAACGGCGAACCAGTTGCCCACCACCGTATCAGGGTCGCAACCCAATGGCAAATCAATTGAGCATTTACTATATGGCGTGTAGCCAGAGTTCTAGTCTTAATACAACGGGATTGGCCCGTAGCCCCCCATTGTGTCATGGCGCGCAGTCATAAGACTCTCGCTATGCGCTCCAACAGACCGCACATTCAGGTCTTACGTCGGACGGACATAACGCAGGTCGGATCATCCACCCCCCGTTGCTCAAATCGCCTTGCCATCACCGAGCACAACGTACTCGCTGCTAAATCAAAGGTGCGGGTCGGTTTCATCGAACCTGTTTGGCATTCAAGCCTGGGTGTTTTCCTGGGCGCACCAGTACTTATTCTTACACCCAATTCATATCACACATCAGCGGGTCTTTCCTGGGCACACCAGTACTTCCTGCTACTCTCTTCACAGGTATGACACTGCAAAAATCACAAATGTCAGGGGTCTTTCCTGGGCACACCAGTACTTCCTGCTACTCCCCTTCACAGGTACCACCTATGAACATCAAGCATTACAAAGGGCCTTTCCTGGACTTCCAATACAGTACTTCCTGCTACTTGCTTCACAGGTAGAACCCAATAGAACAAGCATTATACCGGTATTTTCCTGGACTACCACTCCAGTACTTCCTACTACTTCCCTTCACAGGTCTAACCCGTCGACTCCTAAACTACACGTTTATCATGGAGTATTCTCCGGTTCATATACAACATCACCAATCTAGACCAACCTGTACAGATGGGCTTCACACAGCATGCCTATTCCGTACTCCATTTCTTGATCTATATGCCAACCAACTGGGGATTCCATGAATCAACCCAAAGACTCCCAAAACAAGCCACCCTCTGGTGGGGGAATCATATGCATATGCCAAAAGGAAGCCTTCACATGGCTAGGAAGAAAGGTCGTTACCCTCGAAGACCGCTTCAGTGCCATGAGCACCTAGCTGGATAAAAAGAACCGCAACAGCTTTTCCTCCGCAATGATGGCCTCGGCTCTCTCGTCGGAATTCCGCAGCACCACCGGTGGCTAGCTCCACTTCCTCATCCTCCTTCTTCCTCTCCCTTTCTCTCTCTAGGTTTTTAAAAAGATGAAGGCAAGAATGAAAATGAATTATTTCATCTCATCCATGACCTTAAGGAAGCAGGGAGGCAGCTCAGCCCTTGGATCCCAGCTGAAGGAACGAACGACCACAATTTTGCCACAAAACCATATTTTTTGCATAACACGACCTGTGACACGCCCGTGTCCCAGGCCGTGTACCTCAAGCGGTGCTCAACCAAATTATCCAATCCAGTACACGCCTATGTGACACGCCCGTGTCACGGGCCGTGTCACCTAACACGCCTTCAGATACGCCCGTGTCTGGGGCCGCGTACTTCAGGCTGTAGAAAATTGAAATCTGCCCGAATGGGGCATGACCAGTGACACACCCATGTACCCTAAGACACACTCGTGTCATGCTCGTTTTCATCAGGCTGCAATTGCCTTGGGCACATCCCGCAGAGGACACGGCCTGTGACACGCCTGTGTCCCAGGCCGTGTGCCCATACACGACATCTGACACGCCCCGGCTCAATCTCCATCGCTTGATGATCATCGACCCGCAGAGGACATGGCCCCTGACACGCCCGTGTCAGAGGGCGTGTGCCCTCAATTTTGTTCGTCGAACAAAAATTCATCAAACACTCGCCGGCTGCTCTCCCGAGCAAGACACGCCCTGGGACACACCCGTATCCCAGGCCGTGTCACCCAATTTTTCCAAACTCTGGATTTTGGGATGTTACAACCATCCTCTCCTTACAAAATTTCGTCCCGAAAAATTGCACAAAGTAAGGAACTCAAATAGAGGATTTTCATTCCACAATCGTGACATTACAACTTGATATACACTGCATAACAGTTACACAAAGAGCTCGGGAAACTCAGCTCGCATGGTCTGCTCTCGCTCCCATGTAAGCTCCGCACGGCCGCAATTGTCCCGCCGAACTTTGACCATCCCGACCGTCTTGTTCCGCAACTATTTCTCGGCATGATCCTCGATCTGAATGGGCCTGACTTTCGTCTTTATCCCATACTCCACCGGCACTTTATCGTCCTTGATCACCTAAGATGGATCTTTAACGGCCTTCCAAAGCACCGAGATGTGAAACACATCATGTAATCCACCCAAGTCTGCCGACAGAGATAGCCAATTTGTAGCTTCCCCGACTCGCTCAACCACTTCAAATGGACCCAAATATCTTGGACTCAACTTTTTCAGATATCGAATCCTGGATACGCCTTTGAAGGGTTTGATCTTCAAGTATACCTAATCGCCGATCGCGAACTATACGTTACAGTGCTTGGCGTTGTAGTACTTCGCTTGTCGATCTTGAGCTATCAATAGTTGTTCCCGAATAGTGTGTATTGTCGAATTCGCCTCATCGACCTCATTATGCCTATACACTGGCTTCGCCTGCTTCTACCTAAGCTAACGGAGTACGACACTTCCGTTCATACAGAGCCTCATACGGTGCCATACCGATGCTCGCCTGGTAGCTATTATTGTAGGCAAACTCCACCATGTAGAGATGATCTTCCCATCTCTTCCCAAAGTCTAGGGCACACATCCGGAGCATGTCCTCCATCGTTCTGTTGGTCCGTTCAGTTTGGCCATCCGTCTGGGGATGAAAGGTCGTACTGAATGTCAACTTCGTGCCCAACAGCTGGTGAACTAGCCTCCAGTCATTTGACGTGAACCGCCCATCTCGATCACTTATGATGCTCTGAGGAACACCGTATAGCCTCACAATCTGGTCAACATACAATTTTGCCAAACTTTCTACCAAATCATCACGTCTGTTCGGCAGGAAGTGTGCCACTTTCGTCAGCCGGTCGACAATCACCCAGATGGAATCGTTCCCTCGCTGAGATCTCGGCAACCCGTGCATGAAATCCATGGAAATTTCGTCGAACTTCCACTCTGGAATTGGC
This sequence comes from Platanthera guangdongensis, assembly GCA_039583875.1. NCBI lineage: Eukaryota > Viridiplantae > Streptophyta > Magnoliopsida > Asparagales > Orchidaceae > Platanthera > Platanthera guangdongensis. The sequence goes on along the minus strand of CM077157.1, from coordinate 110,135,433 downwards.
AACGACTTCAAGTAATCGCCCGGCTTTTGGCATTCCGTCTTTACCATAGCACAGGTTTGGCATTTGGCCACATAATGAGCAACATCTTTCTTTAGCCCTTTCCACCAGAACAGCTTTTTCATATCTCTGAACATCTTTGTGCTCCCAGGGTGGATTGAGTACTTCGTATAATGTGCTTCATACATCAGTTCTTCCCTCAATTTACCCAAATTCGGGACACACAAACGGACCTCTTTCCGCAAAAGACCGTCATCCCAGGAGAACTTGCCCTCTAGCCCATCTTTAGCATAGTGTAAGAGATCTTCATCTAGCCCCGTTGCTCGTTGAATCCGGTCTGCAAGGTCACAATGCACCTCCGTACAGTTCAGACATGCATTGGAAGTGGAATTCTTGTCAACACAAGAAATCTCTAACGCTTCTAACTCCTGGATGAGACGTTCATCATGACTTTGCAACCAACTCGCTCTTGTCGGAGCTCTCCGGCTCAAGGCATCTGCGACTACGTTCCCCTTTCCAGGCGTATAGTGAATCTCAAAGGTGTAGTCCCCAAGGAACTCCAACCACCTTTGTTGTCGCATATTCAAGTCCTTCTGCTCCAACAGGTACTTTAGGCTCTTATGATCTGTATAGATCTCCACCTTCACTCCATAAAGATAGTGTCGCCATAGCTTTAGTGCAAAGATCACCGCCGCGAAATCTAAGTCATGGACGGGATAGTTTCGCTCTTGCACCTTCAGCTGGCATTTGCCATAAACAATCAACTTTCTATTTTGCAGAAGAACACAGCCTAAGCCGCTTCCTGAGGCATTACTATAGATTACAAATCCATTGGTACCACATGGTGAAGACAACACAGGCGCCGTGGTTAACCGAACCTTCAGCTCTTCAAAAGCTCACCAGCAATCTTGCGTCCAAACAAACATCTGATCTTTTCGCGTCAGTGTGGTTAGCGGTAAAGCGATCCGCGAGAAGTTTTCAACAAATCTTTGATAGTTGCCCGCTAGTCCAAGGAAGCTCCTGACCTCGGCCACTGAAGACAACACTGGCCACTCTTGTATGGCCTTTATCTTTGCGGTATCCACTGCTATGCCCACTCCACTCACCATATGGCCCAGAAAAGCCACCGACGATAGCCAAAACTCGCACTTCGAGAACTTGGTGTAGAGCTTATTCTGCCTCAACATATTCACCACCAACCACAAGTGGTTCTCATGATCAGCTTCAGATCGAGAGTAGACCGGAATATCATCAATGAACACTATAACGAATAGTTCCAGGTACTCTCGGAACATTCAGTGCATCAAGTCCATGAACACCGAAGCAGCATTGTACGGCCCAAATGACATCACCGTGAACTCGTAGTGCCCATAACGCGTTCCAAATGCGTTTTTGGGAATGTTACCTTCTCGGATTCTCAACTGGTAGTAACCATATTTCAAGTCCAACTTGGAGTAGACGGTCGATCCCACCAGCTGATCGAACAACTCATCAATCCATGGAATCAGATATTTGTTCTTCTCTGTCAGCTTAATCAGTTCACGGTAGTCGATACATAACCGCAAACTCCCATCTTTCTTTTTCACAAAAAGCACAGGGTGTAAGACCCCATTTTTTTTTCTTTCTCGCCACCGGGGTCTTATGCCCAGAACCGCCGCTTTGCGGTGACCCTTCACGCCTTGAAGCGACATCACCACAAAACGCCGTTTCTGCCGGCCAATTCGATCGCAGCATAGTAACAAAATTAGAGTAACATCATGCGCAGCACAACTCTAAGTAAAAGTCCACAGAAATATCACATCAAGTAAAAATATCTCCACGATGGGAGAGTCCACAAAACCAAGCACTGTAAATAAGGGCTTATGCCCGATACATCAATTCCTCACTACAAGATCTCTCATGAGGAAATAAAGTAAAAACTACTAGAGTAAGGGCCTCACGGTTCCAGCTGTCTGAACTCCTGTGCTAGACTGCCCTATCTCCAAGCGTGTCAACCTCTGGGGCTGCTCCTCCAGTCTGGGCTCCGCGATCCCCTAAATGATGTGGTTCGAAAACCGTTAGTCTAAAAGACTAAGTCCTATCATCCCCCACCCCTTCCCCCGTGGCTCCTAGACACCGAGCGGAGAGGAAGAAAGGGAGGACTTGAAAGTGGAGAGTATATCAAATGCAGGTGACGGTGGACTTAAATCTAGCAAATTATATAGTAACTAATCATATATGTAAACAAGTAAAGTAAAGTGACCTTAACTTATATGGGTACATATAAGCAAGGGGTCTTTTGCAAGGCTCCCATCGTATAAAGAGTCCCATACCAATTTATACGTTGGGGTGTCGGTTATTAACAACAATATATATATATGTAAAGAAAATTAACCTTAATTTATAAACTTGCCCACACAAGCTTATAGACCAAGGGGTCGTTTTGCAGGGCCTAATGTATAAGTATCCCATACCACTTATATTTTAGGTGTCGAAGGTTAAATGAATCGCTTATGCTATGACATGCAAGTGGGTATGATGGATCAAGCAAGTGCAACACACACACCCGACTCTGTGCACACAGACCTTTAGTTCCCCCTTTCTGGAGCCTCACCTCCCAGGATACCTCCGTAGTGGCAGACGGAAGCGGTGGGTTGGGCCTCGCCCACCTCTAAACCAGTATAGCACTACTGGTCAGACCTATCGTACGCCTCAACGCTGGTGCACAAGCGGACTCCTGCGTACTCTTGCCGGCTGGCGCACCGGACTTCTGTTGGCGAAGTGCTATCACAACACTTGCCGAGTCAACGGATTGGTGTCTGTGCTAAGATCCTCCAATACCGGAGACCCACCACCTTAATATCATTCCTTTTATGCACATGCAAGTTTAGCGTAATCAAAACCCGAGCCGAATCTCCCCGGACCAACATCCCGTGCCATCAGTGTCTGTGAAATGTGCAACCCTAATTACTAAGTTACTCTTTTCAGCTTGTTAAACAATTTACGTTAACCCAGGACTGCCCCCGGTATTCCCTGTGAAGGGCTCTCAAGGGGCACTAGGAACTGTGTTGGGATTACGCCCAGCGTTCCCTTTCGCAAGGTACTTATTTTATTATTGGTTGATTCCCTTACCCATTATTTTCTCATGTTTCGATATGCTAATCCTAGGGTGATTTGACTCCAACCCTCCTTGGGTAGGACGATCTTTCGTCGGACCCGAACGCCTTTAAACCCTAGACAAAACCACTCCCTACTCACTCATCTTCCAAAGATGCAGCCCATTCCACTTGTTCTTGCAGCAAACCATCAAGACCCATCATACGTGCCCTAATCCACATCCAAATGAAATCCTGCAGTTTTGCTATATGCAGACCACTTAAGCTACATGATGTACTCAATAGGTGATACTCTAAATTCTCTTCCAATAACTCTACAAATTTTACCAGAGGTCTATTATGATAAATATAGTCTAAATTCAGAAAATTATATTTTTCCTAATTAATCTACTATTTATTGAATTTTCCTCAACAGCTAGGCCATAGTCAATTTGAACATGAACCATAAGATTTTCTCAGGTAATGGCCTCCTAAAATTTGTATTCACTAAATAACAGAGAAAAATCATTGGTTGCCAATTTTCATAATTTTCCAGATAATTCTTGACCTCTAAAGGATTTATTAAAATAATTCCTAAAATCAGATATAATGAAGGAAGTGCCACATTTATGTCTCCAATAATTATGTAAAAATTACTAGGGCTTCATAAGGAACTAAAAACATCATGATCAAGAAATTAGAATTTTTCAGACAATCTAAAAGTCATTATTAAATTTCCCAAGGTTCCATGGAATTAAATAATTAAAGAAGCAACTACTAAATATCATTCTTCAAAAATTTCATAAAAATTTACAGAGATGGGTATCATGATTATAAGCCCCTTTGCTAAGTTTTATCAAGTTTAAACAAGTATAGTTCTCTGCAAAAATTCTTAAGTGGGGATTATAAAATATAACTTTGTGTATAAAGTACCAAAAATATTCATCCAAAATTTATTATAAAATTTCCAGAGACATATATGCCCTAAGCAACTACCTATTCAAAATCTCAGCCCTTTTCAGATAGTTTTGGTATTAGTTCTTATGGTTTCAAAGCTAGTGCCCTAAACTAGGGTTATGGATTTAAGGGGTCTTAAGTCTTCCAAATGCCCTAAAATTTTAACCACAGGACCATAGTAACCCTATGGACATCATTCCCAAGTTTCAAGTCCATCAAAGATCTTTTGACCCCAATTTCTTCAAACCCTAGAAATTTACCCTAAAGGGCCTACCCTAAAATTCCAGGGCTACCCTAGTCCAAACCACTCCAAACTTCATAAGTGAGTGTAACAAGTCAAAGTATATCAGTGGCCAAAATTTCAGCCTCTGATGAGGGAATTTGGCCACTCAACCATCAAATAGTGGTTTTTGACCAAAATACCCTTATAGGGTCATATATAGGGTGGGTAGATTACCTATCCTAAACATCTCCAAATGAGCTAGAGTTTTAACCCCATACCTATCATGACATCTAAGGCCACCCACCAAAATTTGGGGAAGTTTTAAATTAATTAGGTCACATAATTAAATTAATCATGATTTATTAAATTTTTCTAAAAACTATAGAAAAATGTTCTCCAAAAATTCTAAATTTTGGACAGGTTCTAGATATGCCTAAGACCTTCTCACTGCCAAAATTTCAACTTGTTTGGACAAGGAATGAAGTGTGGGCACCAAAATTAATTTCTGTTTAGGTCTAGGTATAGGTCCTACCAAAAAGGGTACCCTGGTCTAACCAGTGGCCAAAAAGGGTCCAAACAATTTTTGCTACAAACTAGACACCCTAAGCTACAATTTTCATGTTGGGCAGATTTCCATTCAGGGTCCCTAAGTATTTTTAAAAATTAAATACATTAAATACAATCAGTGTGACAGAAATGAAATGTTTCTTATTTAATTCCTATAGTATCTAATCTGATGCCGCACGAATCTTGGCGCAGATCGACGGCATCTGGTCATCGTCCCCGATGAGCCAACGGCCAGGATTGCTCCTTCCTGCGCCGACTTCAAACGTCTGCCGCCGGCCACCCAGTCCCTTCCCCGGCCGGCCACCGCCACCATCACCTCCGTTGAGGTGGTGGCTACCGCCAGACGGCGGCACAGCCGCCGGAGGGGCGGATTCCGGCGATCCAACAAAGAATTTTCTCGGCCGAAAGCCATGAATTTCCTGAATTGGATCGGGCTCAATTGAGCCCGAACCTCAGCCCTAATGGAACCTAAGATCTACCCATGAGAAAAGAGAAGGAGGAGGACCTTGTTGGCGGCCTGGAGACGAGCGAATCTGCGGGTTGACATGGTGGTGGCGCCGCCGATCGGATTTCTGCAACCTCCCAGTAAACTCGCCGGATTTCTTCAGTTAAGGATTGGGAAATCCTCCCCCAAGCTCACTGGTGGTGTTTAAATCATCAGAGGGGAGAGGAATGGGAGAAAACTGCCATGGCCATCATGGCCATTAAAGGCTTGTCTCGGCCATGATGGTGGAGGCTGTAACTGCCCCTTGACAGCCAGGAAAACGGCTGGAAACTCCTCCCCTTCACTGGAGGAGATGAATGCTGCCATCAATGGGGACCATTGGCCTTTTCCTTGGCCAATCTCCTCCTTCAACTCTCTTCCCCCTTTTCTCTCTCCTCCATTAGTGTGGGATGAAGCTTTCTCTCTCTTTCCTAGTCACCAAAACTGACCATGCTGACTCCCCAGCCTATTGGCAGCCCTTTCCACCCATAATATCTCATTATGTTGTGGTTAACTCAAAAGGAAAAGGGGTTGAGCTTGGGTTGACTCATTTAGGCTAATTTGACCTAACTCTAGCATAGGGTTGACCTTGGTCAACATGACCATTTGAGTTGACCCCAATGGGTCCTTGGTGACCTATTGGACTCCCTTAAGGTCTAGGAAGGGTTATGTAGGGTTACCATGCACTTTGGAGGTCACATACCCTTGGTAAGGGTACTTTGACCAGATTAGGAGTTTGAGTTGACTTGGGTCAACCTGGCCTCTAGGGCTGACCCCAATGTGTCCTTAGAGACCCATTGACCTCACTTTAGGGTTAGGAGGGCATAGGTGGGGTCCTCTAGGTTAGGAGTAGGTCAATTGGCCCTATGTAGGCTAGTTTGACCCATTTAGGGCTAGGGTTGACCTTGGTCAATTGAGCCTCTTTGTTTGACCCCAATGGGTCCTTATGGCTCTAATGGGCCTCCAGAGGCATTAGGGGTGTTGTGGTTGGGTTTTGGGGTCAAGGTGTAGCCCATGGTCATCCTACACCATGGTTCAGAGCTCCACTATTTGCAGACCATGGTGATCCCCCACCTTCCTGTCCCCTATCTCTTGACCCATTACTGGCTTCCTAGGGTTTGTCATGACCTAGTCATGGCCAAAACCATTCTTAGGGGTCTAGTTGGAAATGGGATGTTACAAATCCCAATAAACAAAACAAAGATTTCGTCCCCGAAATCAAAGTTGAGTCTACGGGACCTACTACCGAAGAAAAGAACCTTGTAACATCCCAGCATGGCGGCTTGTTTGCTAAAATTGGTTTAAAGGGAAACCTAGATCTATGTCCATTTCGCCCAGTCGGCAGACCAAGATCCCAATAAACAAGGATAAGCCCCCAATAAACAAAAGTTAAGCCTCTATCTGCCTAGAGCAGCCCTTAGTAAATTAAAGCAGGAGAATAAATTAACATCTTGAGGGTCTGAGAGGTATACCTGACTGAATAGCTCTGGATATTTCTGTTGCATCAGATCCTGCGGCTCCCAAGTATGCTCCTCTTGGCCATGGTTCCTCCACAGAACCTTGACTAAGGGAATCTTTTTGCGTCGCAGGATCCGTACCCCTTTATCATCGATCCGCATCGGCTCCAAGTGAACGGATCGGTCCGAAGCTACCGGCCCTTCGGTGGTCGTAATCCGCTGCTCCGGGCGTAGTAGAGCCCTTCTCAGCGAGGATATGTGGAAAACATCATGCAGAGCTGCCAGCTCTGGTGGCAACTCCAGCCTGTAAGCCAGGACCCCTACCCGCTCCAGGATCCTGTAAGGGCCCATGTACCTGGGGCTGAGCTTCTTCCTTCGGCCACGCATCCGAGAAACTCCATGCATAGGCCGGATCTTCAAAAACACTCGGTCCCCGACCTGAAATTCCACCTGACGATGGCGGGCGTCATAATACTTGGCCTGCCTGCTCTGTGCCTCTAACATCCTGTCCCTGATCAACCTCACCTGAGCCTCGGTGTCTTCAACAAAATCCGATCCCAAAGCCTTCGGGTCCTCGTCCTGAATCCAAGAGAGTGGGGTTCTACATTTCCGTCCATATAGAGCCTCGTAGGGGGCCATGCCTATGCTGGCCTGATGACTGTTGTTGTACGAGAATTCCACCATCGGTAACATCTTTTCCCAAGGCTCTCCTCGGTCTAGGATGCATAGACGTAGCAGGTCTTCCAGTGTCCGGTTTGTGCGCTCTGTCTGCCCATCCGTCTGAGGGTGGAAGGCGGTGCTAAAAGTCAGTCGAGTGCCCAAGTATGCCTGAACCGACCGCCATTCCCTGGATGTAAACCGACCGTCCCGATCTGACACGATCGTCCTGGGTACTCCATGATAGCGGATGTACTGCTCCACAAACTTCCGAACCAGAACCCCCACTGAATCGTCCTTCCTGACTGGTATAAATCTAGCCACCTTCGTCAATCGATCTACGATGACCCATATCGAATCATTTCCCGCTCGTGATCGGGGGAGACCATGAATAAAATCCATCGCAATATCCTCAAGCTTCCATTCTGGCACTGGAAGAGGTTGCAACAATCCCGCGGGGTTTCTGCATTCCGCCTTCACCAACTGGCAGGCTTCGCAATGGGTCACGAAGTGCGTAATATCCCTCTTCATTCCTGGCCAGAACATCATCCTCTTCAGATCGGCCATCATCTTGGTGATTCCCGGGTGTATCGAATACCTACTGCAATGTGCTTCCGCCATGATATCCTCCCGGATCTGACCTCCTGCGGGTATATAAATCCTTCCTCTGAAGTACAATAGCCCATCCTTCAGAGTATAATCCCCTGTCGAACCCTCCTCCAAGGTTCGAAATATCGGTTCCGTTCGTGGGTCTGTCTTCTGCCCTTCCCTGATGCGGTCCCGGATATCATCAATAGCGATCATCGACGCCAGATACTCCATGTATAATTCTGGATCGTCCTCGGATACTAGGGATATCTGCATGTCCCTGAAAGACCGGACCAGCTCCATAGACATAAGCTGAGGTCCCTTCCCTGAAGCATTTCCTCTCCGGCTCAACGCATCTGCCACCACGTTCGCCTTCCCGGGGTGGTAGTGCATAGTATACTCATAATCTGTCAGGAACTCCACCCAACGCCTTTGTCTGATGTTGAGGTCTTTTTGCGTGTCCACGTATCTCAGGTTCTGGTGGTCAGAGAAGATGTCGCAATGAACCCCGTACAGATAGTGCCGCCAAATCTTCAAGGCGAAGATTACTGCGCCCATCTCCAGATCGTGGACCGGGTAATTTTTCTCGTGGATCTTCAACTGTCGAGAGGCATAAGCTATCACATGCCCGTTCTGCATCAGAACGGCACCCATCCCTTGGTAGGAGGCGTCGGTATACACCTGGAATCCCTCCCTTCCTGACGGAATAGCGAGGATGGGAGCCGAAGTGAGCCGACTCTTCAGCTCCACGAAGGCTGCCTCGCACTGTGGTGTCCAAACAAAAGGGGATTCCTTCTTCGTCAGAGTCGTAAGAGGGAGCGCGATCCGGGAGAATCCCTCTACAAACTTCCGGTAGTACCCGGCAAGTCCCAAGAAGCTCCGTACATCTGTCGCCGTCTTCAATGGTGGCCAATCCTGAACGGCCCGAATCTTGGCCGGGTCTACCGCCAATCCAGCCCCACTGACGATATGGCCCAAGAAGGCCACCTCCTTTAGCCAAAACTGGCATTTGCTGAATTTTGCGTACAGCTGATGTTCCCGTAACCTCTCCAATGTCAAGGTCAGGTGTCGTGCGTGCTCCCCTTCCGTCTTTGAGTAGACAAGGATGTCGTCAATAAAGATGATGACGAATACGTCCAAATATTCCTTGAACACCCTGTTCATAAGGCTCGTAAATGCTGATGGTGCATTCGTGAGCCCGAACGGCATCACTGTGAACTCGAACAGTCCGTATCGGCTACTGAAAGCGGTCTTCGGAATGTCCTCTTCTCGGATCCGCAGCTGATAATAGCCTGACCTTAAGTCAAGTTTCGAGAAGAAATGTGCTCCCTCCAGCTGATCGAACAACTCATCGATTCGTGGGAGTGGGTAGGTATTCCGAACCGTGAGTCTATTCAGCGCTCGATAGTCTATGCATAGGCGGAGACTTCCGTCCTTCTTCTTGACAACAGAACCGGGGCTCCCCACGGTGAAGAACTTGGCCGGACGAACCCTGCCTCTACAAGTTCCTGCAGCTGACTCCGGAACTCCGCCAACTCCTTCGGGGCCATCCGGTAAGGGGCCCTAGACGCCGGCCTGGCTCCGGGCACTAACTCTATCTGAAAATCCTGCTCTCGACACGGAGGTAGTCCTGGCAATTTCTCTGGGAAGACGTCGACGAAGTCCCGCACCACTGGGATGTCTGTCATGGCCCCCTTGGCCTCCTCTATCTCAAACAGAACCTGGTAAACCTCCTCCCCCTGTAGGTGGGCCTTAACGGCCTGTACTGAAGATAAAAGCACACAAGAGGTGGATCTTATACCTTCGATGACAATAAACGAGTCTCCATGCCTCACTGTGATCTTCTTTGCTTGGCAATCAATCTGGGCATGGTTCCAGTGCAACCATGTCATGCCCAGGATCAACTCGAAGATTGGCATTCTAAGAATCGTTGCCGCCACTTCGAATGGCTTCCCGCCAATCTCCGCCTCCATGTTGCAGTGGGCAGAGGTGAATAGTTCCGATCCATCAGGTAAGCGCACCCTCCTCGTCAGGCCTGTGAACCGTTCTACGCCTTCTAGCCCTTCCACGAAAGCCTCTGATACGAACGAGTGCGAAGCACCCGTGTCGAACAATGTGTAGGCGGGTTTGCCGCTGACGAAGACTATACCTGGATTGGTTAAACGTCTTAGGATTCTGTAACTAGTTTCTTCCTATTTAATCATTTTTTTTTTTGAAAAGTTCTAGAAATTTACAGCAGAGATAATGGAATTTTTTTTTTTATTTAAATGATTTTTTTTAAAAAAAAAAAACTCTTGTCGTACCTGTTATGACTTGCTCCGGGTTTCGAGGCTGTGCCAGATCCAAGGCATACGCCTGCTCCCTTTCCGGTCTACGATCGCCACCTGGGTATCCACGTCCTCGGCCACGACCCCGGCCTCCGAAGTATGGCGCTGGTGGGGCAGTCTGTGGTGCTGGTGGGGGTGCCCTCCCCATGGGACAGTTCCTCCTAATGTGCCCCACCTGGTGACAATCGAAGCACACTGGCGGTTGATACGCCATTCCCCCGGGTCTCTGTTCGTCCCGCCTCTGAACTGGTGGTGGAGCCATCAACACTGGTCTTCCTATCTCCTGTCTCGCCTCCTGATGAGGCTGGTCTTCTACCCTTCTTCCATCTGTGATGCGGCCCCGCCGCTGATCATTTCGGGCTCCCCGGCTCTGGTCTTCATTTGGCCGCTTCCGGCCCCGAGTAGTAAGCCAATCCGCCTCGATTCTTTTTGCCATCTCCAAAATCCGGGAGATGGGCCCGTCAGATACAAATAGTAAGGACTCCCTCAGCTCCTCCCGCAGGCCCTTGTAGAACCTCTTCGTATACCCAGCTTCGTCCAACTGATATGAGTCTGCAAACCGGGCTAAATGATCAAACTCTCGGTGGTACTCCACCACCGTCTTGCTCCCTTGCCTCAACTGCAAAAACCTGTCCTCCAGCTCATCTCTGGCTGATTGCGGAACAAAGTGCTCCAATAGAGCGCCCTTGAATTCCTCCCAAGCTATCTCCGCAGCCGTCCTGTCAGCAAAAATCGTATCTAGGGAAGTCTTCCACCACCTCTTAGCATGAGATTCCAAGCAAGACACGACCAAGGGCACCCTTTCCTCCCACGGGCACTTGATTCCAGTCAACATCTCGTACATGATATCTAGCCACTCCTCTGTCCGGACGGCAGACTCAGTCCCACAGTAGGATGGGGGAGCGAGTCCTCGAAAGATACTCAGCCAGTTGACGCTCGGGTTTGGCTGCGGAGCCAGAACCGGTTGAGCCCTGAAAGCATCCAAAATGGCTGTCAACGTCTGTCCCACCTCCGACTGTAGGAAAGGAGTAGGGACCGGGGGAGGTGGTGCAACGTCCGGAGTCCGCTGGGCCCCGCCTTGTGGTGTGGGCTGAGCTGGAGGCTGCGAAACAAACTATATTAGTGGGTAATCAGCTCAATTATATGCAAAGTGGACTATTTTACCAGTGATTCCTCCTTAGGGTCTCACCACTGCTTCCGCTGCTAGTTTGTCCGCAAACTAAGCTCGCGCGGGGGTGGACCAGGGGTTGTGGACTGTTACTTGTCGATCGAGGTTTCCTCTGATACCACTTGTAAGACCCCATGTTTTTTTCTTTCTCGCCACCGGGGTCTTATGCCCAGAACCGCCGCTTTGCGGTGACCCTTCACGCCTTGAAGCGACATCACCACAAAACGCCGTTTCTGCCGGCCAATTCGATCGCAGCATAGTAACAAAATTAGAGTAACATCATGCGCAGCACAACTCTAAGTAAAAGTCCACAGAAATATCACATCAAGTAAAAATATCTCCACGATGGGAGAGTCCACAAAACCAAGCACTGTAAATAAGGGCTTATGCCCGATACATCAATTCCTCACTACAAGATCTCTCATGAGGAAATAAAGTAAAAACTACTAGAGTAAGGGCCTCACGGTTCCAGCTGTCTGAACTCCTGTGCTAGACTGCCCTATCTCCAAGCGTGTCAACCTCTGGGGCTGCTCCTCCAGTCTGGGCTCCGCGATCCCCTAAATGATGTGGTTCGAAAACCGTTAGTCTAAAAGACTAAGTCCTATCATCCCCCACCCCTTCCCCCGTGGCTCCTAGACACCGAGCGGAGAGGAAGAAAGGGAGGACTTGAAAGTGGAGAGTATATCAAATGCAGGTGACGGTGGACTTAAATCTAGCAAATTATATAGTAACTAATCATATATGTAAACAAGTAAAGTAAAGTGACCTTAACTTATATGGGTACATATAAGCAAGGGGTCTTTTGCAAGGCTCCCATCGTATAAAGAGTCCCATACCAATTTATACGTTGGGGTGTCGGTTATTAACAGCAATATATATATATGTAAAGAAAATTAACCTTAATTTATAAACTTGCCCACACAAGCTTATAGACCAAGGGGTCGTTTTGCAGGGCCTAATGTATAAGTATCCCATACCACTTATATTTTAGGTGTCGAAGGTTAAATGAATCGCTTATGCTATGACATGCAAGTGGGTATGATGGATCAAGCAAGTGCAACACACACACCCGACTCTGTGCACACAGACCTTTAGTTCCCCTTTCTGGAGCCTCACCTCCCAGGATACCTCCGTAGTGGCAGACGGAAGCGGTGGGTTGGGCCTCGCCCACCTCTAAACCAGTATAGCACTACTGGTCAGACCTATCGTACGCCTCAACGCTGGTGCACAAGCGGACTCCTGCGTACTCTTGCCGGCTGGCGCACCGGACTTCTGTTGGCGAAGTGCTATCACAACACTTGCCGAGTCAACGGATTGGTGTCTGTGCTAAGATCCTCCAATACCGGAGACCCACCACCTTAATATCATTCCTTTTATGCACATGCAAGTTTAGCGTAATCAAAACCCGAGCCGAATCTCCCCGGACCAACATCCCGTGCCATCAGTGTCTGTGAAATGTGCAACCCTAATTACTAAGTTACTCTTTTCAGCTTGTTAAACAATTTACGTTAACCCAGGACTGCCCCCGGTATTCCCTGTGAAGGGCTCTCAAGGGGCACTAGGAACTGTGTTGGGATTACGCCCAGCGTTCCCTTTCGCAAGGTACTTATTTTATTATTGGTTGATTCCCTTACCCATTATTTTCTCATGTTTCGATATGCTAATCCTAGGGTGATTTGACTCCAACCCTCCTTGGGTAGGACGATCTTTCGTCGGACCCGAACGCCTTTAAACCCTAGACAAAACCACTCCCTACTCACTCATCTTCCAAAGATGCAGCCCATTCCACTTGTTCTTGCAGCAAACCATCAAGACCCATCATACGTGCCCTAATCCACATCCAAATGAAATCCTGCAGTTTTGCTATATGCAGACCACTTAAGCTACATGATGTACTCAATAGGTGATACTCTAAATTCTCTTCCAATAACTCTACAAATTTTACCAGAGGTCTATTATGATAAATATAGTCTAAATTCAGAAAATTATATTTTTCCTAATTAATCTACTATTTATTGAATTTTCCTCAACAGCTAGGCCATAGTCAATTTGAACATGAACCATAAGATTTTCTCAGGTAATGGCCTCCTAAAATTTGTATTCACTAAATAACAGAGAAAAATCATTGTTTGCCAATTTTCATAATTTTCCAGATAATTCTTGACCTCTAAAGGATTTATTAAAATAATTCCTAAAATCAGATATAATGAAGGAAGTGCCACATTTATGTCTCCAATAATTATGTAAAAATTACTAGGGCTTCATAAGGAACTAAAAACATCATGATCAAGAAATTAGAATTTTTCAGACAATCTAAAAGTCATTATTAAATTTCCCAAGGTTCCATGGAATTAAATAATTAAAGAAGCAACTACTAAATATCATTCTTCAAAAATTTCATAAAAATTTACAGAGATGGGTATCATGATTATAAGCCCCTTTGCTAAGTTTTATCAAGTTTAAACAAGTATAGTTCTCTGCAAAAATTCTTAAGTGGGGATTATAAAATATAACTTTGTGTATAAAGTACCAAAAATATTCATCCAAAATTTATTATAAAATTTCCAGAGACATATATGCCCTAAGCAACTACCTATTCAAAATCTCAGCCCTTTTCAGATAGTTTTGGTATTAGTTCTTATGGTTTCAAAGCTAGTGCCCTAAACTAGGGTTATGGATTTAAGGGGTCTTAAGTCTTCCAAATGCCCTAAAATTTTAACCACAGGACCATAGTAACCCTATGGACATCATTCCCAAGTTTCAAGTCCATCAAAGATCTTTTGACCCCAATTTCTTCAAACCCTAGAAATTTACCCTAAAGGGCCTACCCTAAAATTCCAGGGCTACCCTAGTCCAAACCACTCCAAACTTCATAAGTGAGTGTAACAAGTCAAAGTATATCAGTGGCCAAAATTTCAGCCTCTGATGAGGGAATTTGGCCACTCAACCATCAAATAGTGGTTTTTGACCAAAATACCCTTATAGGGTCATATATAGGGTGGGTAGATTACCTATCCTAAACATCTCCAAATGAGCTAGAGTTTTAACCCCATACCTATCATGACATCTAAGGCCACCCACCAAAATTTGGGGAAGTTTTAAATTAATTAGGTCACATAATTAAATTAATCATGATTTATTAAATTTTTCTAAAAACTATAGAAAAATGTTCTCCAAAAATTCTAAATTTTGGACAGGTTCTAGATATGCCTAAGACCTTCTCACTGCCAAAATTTCAACTTGTTTGGACAAGGAATGAAGTGTGGGCACCAAAATTAATTTCTGTTTAGGTCTAGGTATAGGTCCTACCAAAAAGGGTACCCTGGTCTAACCAGTGGCCAAAAAGGGTCCAAACAATTTTTGCTACAAACTAGACACCCTAAGCTACAATTTTCATGTTGGGCAGATTTCCATTCAGGGTCCCTAAGTATTTTTAAAAATTAAATACATTAAATACAATCAGTGTGACAGAAATGAAATGTTTCTTATTTAATTCCTATAGTATCTAATCTGATGCCGCACGAATCTTGGCGCAGATCGACGGCATCTGGTCATCGTCCCCGATGAGCCAACGGCCAGGATTGCTCCTTCCTGCGCCGACTTCAAACGTCTGCCGCCGGCCACCCAGTCCCTTCCCCGGCCGGCCACCGCCACCATCACCTCCGTTGAGGTGGTGGCTACCGCCAGACGGCGGCACAGCCGCCGGAGGGGCGGATTCCGGCGATCCAACAAAGAATTTTCTCGGCCGAAAGCCATGAATTTCCTGAATTGGATCGGGCTCAATTGAGCCCGAACCTCAGCCCTAATGGAACCTAAGATCTACCCATGAGAAAAGAGAAGGAGGAGGACCTTGTTGGCGGCCTGGAGACGAGCGGATCTGCGGGTTGACATGGTGGTGGCGCCGCCGATCGGATTTCTGCAACCTCCCAGTAAACTCGCCGGATTTCTTCAGTTAAGGATTGGGAAATCCTCCCCCAAGCTCACTGGTGGTGTTTAAATCATCAGAGGGGGAGAGGAATGGGAGAAAACTGCCATGGCCATCATGGCCATTAAAGGCTTGTCTCGGCCATGATGGTGGAGGCTGTAACTGCCCCTTGACAGCCAGGAAAACGGCTGGAAACTCCTCCCCTTCACTGGAGGAGATGAATGCTGCCATCAATGGGGACCATTGGCCTTTTCCTTGGCCAATCTCCTCCTTCAACTCTCTTCCCCCTTTTCTCTCTCCTCCATTAGTGTGGGATGAAGCTTTCTCTCTCTTTCCTAGTCACCAAAACTGACCATGCTGACTCCCCAGCCTATTGGCAGCCCTTTCCACCCATAATATCTCATTATGTTGTGGTTAACTCAAAAGGAAAAGGGGTTGAGCTTGGGTTGACTCATTTAGGCTAATTTGACCTAACTCTAGCATAGGGTTGACCTTGGTCAACATGACCATTTGAGTTGACCCCAATGGGTCCTTGGTGACCTATTGGACTCCCTTAAGGTCTAGGAAGGGTTATGTAGGGTTACCCTGCACTTTGGAGGTCACATACCCTTGGTAAGGGTACTTTGACCAGATTAGGAGTTTGAGTTGACTTGGGTCAACCTGGCCTCTAGGGCTGACCCCAATGTGTCCTTAGAGACCCATTGACCTCACTTTAGGGTTAGGAGGGCATAGGTGGGGTCCTCTAGGTTAGGAGTAGGTCAATTGGCCCTATGTAGGCTAGTTTGACCCATTTAGGGCTAGGGTTGACCTTGGTCAATTGAGCCTCTTTGTTTGACCCCAATGGGTCCTTATGGCTCTAATGGGCCTCCAGAGGCATTAGGGGTGTTGTGGTTGGGTTTTGGGGTCAAGGTGTAGCCCATGGTCATCCTACACCATGGTTCAGAGCTCCACTATTTGCAGACCATGGTGATCCCCCACCTTCCTGTCCCCTATCTCTTGACCCATTACTGGCTTCCTAGGGTTTGTCATGACCTAGTCATGGCCAAAACCATTCTTAGGGGTCTAGTTGGAAATGGGATGTTACACAGGGGCACTCCAAGGTGACATGCTTGGGCAGATATAACCCTGCTTCAGCAATTCTTGCAGTTGGACTTTCAACTCGGCCATTTCCTTTAGCGGAATGCGATATGGTGAATGGGCTACAGGTTTTGCACTGGCACCAACTCGATCGTGAAGTCAATCTCTCGCTGGGGTGGTAGCCCAGGGAGATCCTTGGGAAACACATCTGCAAATTCTGACATGATCGGAACATCGTATATACTGGCCTTGGGCTCAACAGCCTGTATTAGCGTGAAGTATAACTCTGCGCATGAAAGAAATTGTACCTAACCACCTAGAGGGGGGGGGGGGGTGAATAGGTGACCTTATCTTTTTAAAACTTTTAGGCAGATTATATCACAGAATTATAAATACTTCTTCACAGCAATCAGCACAACAATCACAGAATCATACACACACAGAGTACACACAGTTTTATAGTGGTTCCCCAAGGTTTGGGTACATCCACTTTCCCCCTTCGCCTATCTAGTAGTGTACTAGATTCAGCCAAACTGTCACAACCCGCATTTTCTCAACGATAAAATCGTATCAGAGCTAGAGAAAACGCGCGCCGTGATGCCACGTCGTGCAGGGGATAACTGCACACGCTCAGGCAAAACTCCACACCTTAAATTTTAAGGAAAAATCGTTGATTAATTATGAAAGGAAAGCAGTTATGTTGATTGGCCGTATCCCTCGGCATGGTGGATCAGCTAGTCCACAATTAAAAGTATAAGTATACGCAGCAGAAAATAGTTTGGTTCAATTATGTTGACACCCTAGTGAGCATAAGTGTCCCCGAGGGACAACTCATGGTATGCACAACTCTAATGTGAATATAATAGATATAAAAAGATAATCTTTTTACGCTAAGGAAATATAGTGACTTTGTTTTATAATTATGCTATGCATGATATACATATAATAATGCTTTTAGGGTTTAAAATATCTAACATGCAACCTAGCAAAAAATCCTTCCCAGAAGCAAGTAAACAACCACTAAAAGGCAAAAACAGCAGTTTGAGTTCATACCCAGCATCGCAAGAAGCCACCAGTGGGCGCCAACAACCTGACACGAACCCACTGGTGAGTATGTATGTCTATACAGAAAAGTAAAGAACTACCTCACAGAATCGGGATCAGCTGTCTCAGCTACCCAAGAGGCCACAAACCCGCCCCTCCAAAAGAACTAGCCGCTGAACCGGCTACAACCTGGACCTGAGGCATTCAAGAAAAGAACACCTCAGCAAGGAAATAATCAAAAGAGTAAATAAAGCATTAGAGTTAAGAGCAAAAAGAAGGGTTTACCAACCCGACAACAAGCTGCTATAAGCAAAAGAAAGAGCATGACAGTAAGAAAAGAGCACTGTCTAAGGCACAGCAGAGCACACCAAGTGCGAGCAACAAAAGCAACATGCTCCACAAAAGAGTCTAACATTCCTAATACGTGGGCAAGTGGCAGTGGTCAAAAAAAAACATGGATCTGAATACATAACCAGAATCAGGTCCAAAAAGGGCTAAGGGGTCGCCAATGGCAGCTTTAGGGTCCCACACCAACCCATACCAGGGCAAGCAGGTCGTGGCCACAGCTCTCCACATCAACAGCCGCCCCTCTTAGAGGCCACTAAACATTTCACCACCTGCCACAACCCAAGAGTCGGCAAGCAAAACTTTGCCGAACACCCAATACCACCCCCTAAAGGAAGGGTAAAGTCACACTAACAATCCTAAGGTACACAAGAACTCAAGACAGAAATGTCGAGCCCACTCGACGCAGCGTTGAGTAAACTCCACTCACCTGACGCCTAAAAATACTTAGCCGCAAGTCCTAAGCTAGGTGACGGCGTTGCGAGCTCACTCGACGCTGTCAGCGCTTTCCACTTAGGGTAAACGTAAGTCTCGTTAAAAAAACGCAGCCTAAGCTCTCTCATTGCGAGCAAGCAGAGAGTTGGAAATTTAATCCCAACCCTCCGTTCCGTCCTAACTACTCGGGACTATCGCAACCGAACCTGAACCACCTCTACCGCAGCCTCACCCTAACTCTAGCTACCCACAGAACACCAAACCTCCGACAAAAGAGAACATGAATAAAATTCCAGAAAAGAAAATAAAGGATCAGCACTTGAATAGAAGCTTGAAGAAACAATTCAACCTGCTGCCCTAGGGAGGAGAAAAAAAAGAAAAAGAGAACAGAGCTTTACAGAAGAAATAAAAAGATCAAGGGTTAGAAATAAATTTGGCAAGGGCAAGGGGCCACTTGCCTCTACCTCTCCGGAAAAACAAACAACAGCCGCACCACGGCTTGGCTCCGGCGGCAAGATCAGCCACCTAGAAGACCAAAGCTGAAACTTGAGGGAAGAAAGAAATCAGATATTTAGAAATTCCTGGAATCGAACCCTAAATCAAGAAAAACTTACATGGAAGGGAAGATCTAGCCGAGAGCAAGCCGAATCCGCTAACACACGAGAAAAACGGGCTCTAACCTTCCCGAAATCGCCGGCCAAAACAACCACCGCCTCCTCTCAAAACCCTTCCGCTGGAAGCTCTCCAGACTCGGGAACGATGAAAAATGAGGAGGAAAAACAGTTCACGACAACAAAAGAAGATTTCAGGAAAAAAGTACAGAACACGCCCAAGACACGCCCGTGACACGGCCCGACACGCCCGTGTCACGGGGCGTGTACTCACACACTCGACGAACGTCGATCTCTACTCGACGAAAACACTGGACACGCCCCCCAGACACGCCCGTGACACGGCCCGACACGCCCGTGTCACGGGGCGTGTACTCACGCACCTACCCACTCGACGAAAGTCGATCTCCGCTCGGCGAAGCAAGGGACACGCCCTGTGACACGCCCGTGTCACAGGCCGTGTACCAACTAGAACACCGCCCGACGATCGTGGAGCGCCGATCGTCGAACAGAGAGACACGCCCCAAGGTCACGCCAGTGTTCTACACGACACGCCCGTGACAGGGCCGTATTCTCACTAAACACCGCCTGACGACCATCGAGCGCAGCTCGACGAGTCGAAGGAGGACACGCCCGTGACACGCCCGTGTCACGGCCGTGTTCCAACAAAAACCCTGTCGACCAAAAATTCGTCGACTGGAGAAACGGGAGCTCTACCCGAGCACGACACGCCCTGGGTCACGGGCGTGACCCAGGCCGTGTCACCCAAACTTACACAGAAAAGAAACCTGCTAACACCTAGCAAACAAGATACAAGGCACCAGCCTACAAGCTCAGGCACAACAGGCTACGCACAGCACAGCAAACATAACAAACCTGCAGCTAACAAAACAACGCCGAAACGACGCGAAGGCAAACGATCTCGGATTTCGACCAAAACTCGCACCGTAGCTAAACAACCAAGCCACGAAAACAACGGCAAGGTCGAAAACAACATCCGACGATCGAACACTCGGGCTAACACCTCCCGAAGCCAAAACGCAAGCATTTCCCTAAGAGGCCCAACCGAGTCACCAAAACAGACTCCGGCTAGCTGGGGAAACTTGCCAACTGGCTACAACCAGGCTACACAAGGAACCTACAGAGCTAGGACCGCGTTCTACAACGGCGAAGGGCCGGAAATGCGTCATCGTAACTCCAATCCAAAATCAAACAAAACACAGAAAAACCAGGGGCGTTACAACCACTCCCCCTAAAAGAAAGTTTCGCCTCGAAACTTTACTCACAACACTCCTATGACGAAGGAGAGAGAAAGAGCCAGGAAAGAACTATATAATCATAAAGAAAACGAAACATACCAGGCACAAGCTCAGGGAAACAGATGAGGGTGAGCCTCCCTCATAGCCGACTCCAACTCCCAAGTCGCGCTTTCTACATCCTGATTCTTCCATAAAACTTTAACCATCGGAATAGATTTCTTCCGCAGCGCACGAACCTGAGAATCCAGAATGCGGACATGCACCTCCACATAAGAAAGATTCGGCTCCAACTGAGGCACAGAATCCAAAACCTGCCTGCCATTCGATACACATTTCCGCAGCTGACTGACGTGGAAGACATTATGCACGCCAGGGAAGTTTGCGGGCAACGCCAGCCTATAAGCTGAAATCCCAATCCGCTCAACAATCGGAAACGGCCCCACGAACCTCGGGTCCAACTTCCTGCTCTTGCCAAAACGCTTGACTCCGATCAACGGGGAGACCTTTAAGAACACTGAGTCCCCCACCAAAAATTCCAAATCCGATCTACGCCGATTGGCATTTTTCTCATATCTCTCCTGGGCTATCCGAAGCTTTTCCCGAATAAGCTTTACAGCAGTTTCCATCTCCTCGAGTGCTTCTGGACCCAACAAAGGTCTCTCGCCAACCTCAGCCCAAAACAAGGGAGTCCTGCATCGCCTCCCATATAAAGCTTCAAAAGGAGCCATTTGCAAGCTTTCTTGATAACTGTTGTTATACGCAAATTCCATAAGCCGCAAGCGCTCATCCCACGCTCCTCCGTGCTCCAGAACATAGCATCGGATCATATCTTCCACAATCTGATTTACTCGCTCCGTCTGACCATTGGTCTGGGGATGATAAGCTGTGGAATATCTCAAATCTGTACCCAACCCTTCTTGAAGGCTCTTCCAAAAATGAGACGTAAACCTGGAGTCTCGATCTGATATGATACTCACGGGTACACCATGCAATCTAATAACCTCATCCAAATACAGCTCGGCTATCTTCCTCATCGGATAATCGATCTTAAATGGTACGAAGTGAGCACTCTTCGTCAGTCTGTCTACGATCACCCAAACTGAATCATGCCCTTTAGGAGATCTCGGTAAGCCTGTGATGAAATCCATCGAGATACTCTCCCACTTCCACATCGGAATCTCTAAGGGAGTTAGCTTGCCACCAGGCCTCCCATGGTCGGCCTTCACACGCCTGCAAGTGAAGCACTCAGAAACAAATCTGGCTACGTCCTTCTTCATCCCATACCACCAGGCAATCTGCTTTAAATCATGATACATTTTGGTAGACCCTGGATGGTAGGCAACACTAGATCCGTGGGCTTCCCTGCACACCATATCCCGGATATCCCCAACCGCGGGAATGCAATCCCCAACCTCCCTCTGATACCGACTGTCACAACCCGCATCATTTAGAGAGAAATCTGGTAATTCACCTTTCTCAGCTCGAAGGTACAAATGCAAAAGATCGGGATCATCTTTCTGATGCAGTCGCGTAAGCGCAATCCACGAAGGTTCTGCCACTGCCAGACTACTCTGCGAATCGCAGCTTCCCACAGAAATGTCCATCAAAAGAAACTCTTCCACAAGACGCTCGGCAGAGAGATTGAAAATCTTTCCTGACTTCCGACTTAGGGCATCGGCCACCACGTTCGCCTTACCCGGATGATACTAGATTTCAACATCATAGTCGGCCACGTACTCCAACCACCGCCGCTGGCGCAGATTCAACTCTTTCTGAGTGAAGACATACTTCAAACTCTTATGATCCGTGAAAATCTTGCACTGCGCGCCATACAGCAAATGCCTCCACAATTTCAACGCATAGATCACAGCTGCAAACTCCAGGTCATGCGTAGGGTAATTCCTCTCATGAGTCTTTAGCTGCCTCGACCCGTACGCAATCACCTTCCCGCCCTGCATCAAAACGCAGCCCAGTCCGACGTGTGACGCGTCCACATATATATCATACGCACTATCTTCAGTAGGCAAAGACAAAACTGGAGCTGAACACAACCTTCTTTTTAATTCCTCAAAAGCCTCCTCACACTTGCCATCCCATATGAAGGCTGCATTCTTCTGCGTCAACCTGGTCAACGGCGCAGACAAAGTAGAGAATCCCTCTACAAATCTCCTATAATATCCAGCCAAGCCCAAGAAGCTTCTGATCTCTTTGGGAGTAACAGGCCTCGCCCATTCCATAACAGCAGCGATCTTTTCTGGGTCCACCGATATTCCCTCCTTATTCACCACGTGGCCGAGAAAAGAAACTTGAGGCAACCAAAATTCTCATTTGCTCAGCTTGGCGTATAGCTTATGGTCTCTCAGAGTCGCCAAGACCAGCCGCAAATGCCGATCATGCTCCTCCGCATTCTTAGAATATACCAAAACGTCATCTATAAAGACAATCACAAACTTATCCAGAAAATCCTTGAAAACTCTATTCATCAGATCCATAAAAGCTGAGGGCGCATTAGTCAAACCAAATGACATAACTAAAAACTCAAAATGCCCATGACGAGAGCGGAACGCCGTCCGCGGAACATCTGACTCCCGAATCCTCAACTGGTGATAGCCCGATCGAAGATTTATCTTGGAAAACACGGCACTACCACGCAGTTGGTCAAACAGATCGTCAATCCGAGGCAAAGGGTACCTGTTCTTAATAGTAACCTTGTTCAGTTCTCTATAGTCGATGCATAGCCTCATCGACCCATTCTTCTTTTTAACGAACATCACTGGTGCACCCCATGGTGAAGAACTCAGCCTAATGAACCCTTTTGCCAACATCTCATCCAGCTGAATTCGCAACTCTTCCAGCTCTCGCGGGGCCATCCGGTATGGCGCCTTGGCAATAGGACGCGTGCCTGGCTCCAAATCTATAGCAAACTCGACATCTCGATCGGGTGGAAGACCGGGAAGATCATCAGGAAACACATCAGAGAAGTCACACACCACAGGGATCTCTTGCAAACACGGCACTCTAACAACAGCCCCTACCAGAGAGACCACACAGGCAGAACAACCAGAATCAAGCAACTTCCGAGCACGTACCGCAGAAATGACTGGAGACTCCTGGAGAGAACACCCATAAACGCTCCCTGGCTGACCGTTGTCCTTGACGAATTCCAAGCGCTTACCCTTGCACTGGATCACAACATCGTACCTTGACAACCAGTCCATGCCCAAGATAACATCGAAGTCCTCCAGGTCAATCACCTTCAGATCTGCCTTGGCTAGAAAATCCCCCAACAAAATCGGACAATCAAGGACACCCAGGTCCGTAACCACAGAGTCACCGGAGGGGAACTTAACGCAAAAGGCACCACCAACACGATCTAGGCCCAAACTGAACCGCTCCACAAAGGCTCTAGCCACAAACGAGTGGGTAGCGCCTGAATCGAAGAGAACGCGCGCCCAGCGGTTCTTTACCTTAAATCGTCCTACAAATAGCGCACGCATCTAAGGAAAAAACGCTAAAATGAAAACTACAACCATAAAGGGATCATAGCGAAACGACTGAGGAGAAGTCAAACCTGAGATAACCTGGGTCGAAGTCTGCGCTTCGTCTGCCGAAAGCACATTCAGCTTCCCCTTTCCTCTATCTAACTGCTGAGGCGGTGGCAAGGCTTGGAGGAGTACTGGCTGCAGAATAGGCTGGGACTGTGGGCACTTTGTCTTGAGATGACCCTTCTGCCCACATTGAAAACAGACTTTATCTCTCGACCAGCAACGGGAAGCCTCATGCCCCTTCCTTCCACACAAGGCACACACCAAGTCTCCTCTGGGAGCACCCTGAATTGCGTGCACCTGTTCCTTCTTCTGCGCTCCAAACCTTTTGAAACACTTCTCCAAGGGGTGGCCTGGTCGGCCACAGAAACTACAAACCTCCTTGCTCTTCTTTCTCGAGACCGCATCGGGTTCCTGAGGGCTCTTCCCTCCACCGGACTTTCGCTTATCCTTCCACAACTGCTGACCTCTATTCTTGGCATTCTCAATGGCCTCAACCCTCAAGGCAGCTTCGACCACGCTGGCATAACTGACTGCACCGTAGGCATTCGCTAACTGCTGAATGTCACTTCTCAGTCCACCCAGAAATCGCTTAACTCGGTCTGCTTCAACGCTCACCAGACCAGGAGCAAACCGGCTCAACTTACTAAACTCAATCTCATACTCACTGACCGTGAGTCTCCTCTGCTTCAAATGGAGAAAGTCATTCATCAGCCGGTCCCTTTCGACTGAAGGCAAAAACTTACTCAACAGCATCCCTTTAAATGACTCCCAAGAGCATCCTGCCACCAAGCTCTCTTTCTCCCTCAACCACCAATTCTTTGCTAAGCCCTTGAGCTGGTAGGCAGCGAGCATCACTCTCTGATCATCCGAAATCCCCGAATAAGAGAACATCTCCTCAATAGTAATCAGCCAGTCATCCAAAATCATGAAGTTTGCTTGCCCATCATAAGTAGGGGGTCTCAGTCGCTGAAACTGGGATATAAACGCCATCTCCGGGGGCACCACAACCAAAGGCACGGGAGGAGCAGGAGGGGCAGGAACAGCTACCCCCTCAGCGGGGTCCGGAACTCTCGGGGCCTGTCCCGCCACCACGGCCACCAGGGACTGAATCTGAGCCTGCATAGCCACCACCTGCCTCGATAGGGTCTCATTACTCTGCCGCAGGTTTTCTACCAACGCCTCGCTCTGCGCTCCTGACGTCTCACCCTCGGATTGGGGGGTCGACCTCGTTGCATGACGTCTCGCCATCCTATAATCGCACAAGCTTTAGACGAAACTTAGCCCAACAGCTAGAACAAAACTACCCGGTACAGACAAACACACTTAAATATGAACTTCAACTGCAAAACTTGCTCTGGGAGTTGTTTTATCATGATGATGTTATGCTTAACCTAAGATGGTTCACCACCATCACACTAACTCAGGTGCCTAAACCATGAATGCATGTATTTGTATTCTTTTTGACTCAAAACCATGCATGTACATATGTCATCTTGCAAATCTTTAGCTTAACACGTTGTGCGTATGAAATGTTATGCTATGCATGATGTGCTATGCATTCTAAAAAAAAGGCCTTAATGCATGCCATGGGCGGCGTACACATGAAAATGTTATGCATCCCATACTACATAACATTCCCATGCAACGAAAAAAGAAAACGTGCTAGCCGCATTCATGTGGTGAGGTTATGCATCCCATACTACATAACCCTCACATGTTGCCTCCTATGGTGGATCCATATACAAACACATATTATGCATCCCATACTACATAATATGCCCCGTATACTTCTTTATGCTCATGAGTGTAGTGTTCGTGCTTTAGCCAAGACGTGCTGATGACATATCGGTGTGTGTATGATATGACGCTAACCACTAATGCAAACAAGGGGAAAGGTTGCCCGACCATTTGTCAAGCAACCTCCCTCTGATACCAACTGTCACAACCCACATTTTCTCAACGATAAAATCGTATCAGAGCTAGAGAAAACGCGCGCCGTGATGCCACGTCGTGCAGGGGATAACTGCACACGCTCAGGCAAAACTCCACACCTTAAATTTTAAGGAAAAATCGTTGATTAATTATGAAAGGAAAGCAGTTATGTTGATTGGCCGTATCCCTCGGCATGGTGGATCAGCTAGTCCACAATTAAAAGTATAAGTATACGCAGCAGAAAATAGTTTGGTTCAATTAAGTTGACACCCTAGTGAGCATAAGTGTCCCCGAGGGACAACTCATGGTATGCACAACTCTAATGTGAATATAATAGATATAAAAAGGTAATCTTTTTACGCTAAGGAAATATAGTGACTTTGTTTTATA
The DNA here is from genome assembly GCA_039583875.1 of Platanthera guangdongensis. Lineage (NCBI taxonomy): Eukaryota > Viridiplantae > Streptophyta > Magnoliopsida > Asparagales > Orchidaceae > Platanthera > Platanthera guangdongensis. The sequence goes on along the minus strand of CM077157.1, from coordinate 110,109,368 downwards.
ATTATGCTATGCATGATATACATATAATAATGCTTTTAGGGTTTAAAATATCTAACATGCAACCTAGCAAAAAATCCTTCCCAGAAGCAAGTAAACAACCACTAAAAGGCAAAAATAGCAGTTTGAGTTCATACCCAGCATCGCAAGAAGCCACCAGTGGGCGCCAATAACCTGACACGAACCCACTGGTGAGTATGTATGTCTATACAAAAAAGTAAAGAACTACCTCACAGAATCGGGATCAGCTGTCTCAGCTACCCAAGAGGCCACAAACCCGCCCCTCCAAAAGAACTAGCCGCTGAACCGGCTACAACCTGGACCTGAGGCATTCAAGAAAAGAACACCTCAGCAAGGAAATAATCAAAAGAGTAAATAAAGCATTAGAGTTAAGAGCAAAAAGAAGGGTTTACCAACCCGACAACAAGCTGCTATAAGCAAAAGAAAGAGCATGACAGTAAGAAAAGAGCACTGTCTAAGGCACAGCAGAGCACACCAAGTGCGAGCAACAAAAGCAACATGCTCCACAAAAGAGTCTAACATTCCTAATACGTGGGCAAGTGGCAGTGGTCAAAAAAAAACATGGATCTGAATACATAACCAGAATCAGGTCCAAAAAGGGCTAAGGGGTCGCCAATGGCAGCTTTAGGGTCCCACACCAACCCATACCAGGGCAAACAGGTCGTGGCCACATCTCTCCACATCAACAGCCGCCCCTCTTAGAGGCCACTAAACATTGCACCACCTGCCACAACCCAAGAGTCGGCAAGCAAAAATTTGCCGAACACCCAATACCACCCCCTAAAGGAAGGGTAAAGTCACACTAACAATCCTAAGGTACACAAGAACTCAAGACAGAAATGTCGAGCCCACTCGACGCAGCGTTGAGTAAACTCCACTCACCTGACGCCTAAAAATACTTAGCCGCAAGTCCTAAGCTAGGTGACGGCATTGAGTGAGCTCGGCTCACTCGACGCTGTCAGCGCTTTCCACTTAGCGTAAACGTAAGTCTCGTTAAAAAACGCAGCCTAAGCTCTCTCATTGCGAGCAAGCAGAGAGTTGGAAATTTAATCCCAACCCTCTGTTCCGTCCTAACTACTCGGGACTATCGCAACCGAACCTGAACCACCTCTACCGCAGCCTCACCCTAACTCTAGCTACCCACAGAACACCAAACCTCCGACAAAAGAGAACATGAATAAAATTCCAGAAAAGAAAATAAAGGATCAGCACTTGAATAGAAGCTTGAAGAAACAATTCAACCTGCTGCCCTAGGGAGGAGAAAAAAAAGAAAAAGAGAACAGAGCTTTACAGAAGAAATAAAAAGATCAAGGGTTAGAAATAAATTTGGCAAGGGCAAGGGGCCACTTGCCTCTACCTCTCCGGAAAAACAAACAACAGCCGCACCACGGCTTGGCTCCGGCGGCAAGATCGGCCACCTAGAAGACCAAAGCTGAAACTTGAGGGAAGAAAGAAATCAGATATTTAGAAATTCCTGGAATCGAACCCTAAATCAAGAAAAACTTACATGGAAGGGAAGATCTAGCCGAGAGCAAGCCGAATCCGCTAACACACGAGAAAAACGGGCTCTAACCTTCCCGAAATCGCCGGCCAAAACAACCACCGCCTCCTCTCAAAACCCTTCCGCTGGAAGCTCTCCAGACTCGGGAACGATGAAAAATGAGGAGGAAAAACAGTTCACGGCAACAAAAGAAGATTTCAGGAAAAAAGTACGGAACACGCCCAAGACACGCCCGTGACACGGCCCGACACGCCCGTGTCACGGGGCGTGTACTCACACACTCGACGAACGTCGATCTCTACTCGACGAAAACACGGGACACGCCCCCCAGACACGCCCGTGACACGGCCCGACATGCCCGTGTCACGGGGCGTGTACTCACGCACCTACCCACTCGACGAAAGTCGATCTCCGCTCGGCGAAGCAAGGGACACGCCCTGTGACACGCCCGTGTCATAGGCCGTGTACCAACTCGAACACCGCCCGACGATCGTGGAGTGCCGATCGTCGAACAGAGAGACACACCCCAAGGTCACGCCCGTGTTCTACACGACACGCCCGTGACAGGGCCGTATTCTCACTAAACACCGCCTGACGACCATCGAGCGCAGCTCGACGAGTCGAAGGAGGACACGCCCGTGACACGCCCGTGTCACGGCCGTGTTCCAACAAAAACCCTGTCGACCAAAAATTCGTCGACTGGAGAAACGGGAGCTCTACCCGAGCACGACACGCCCTGGGTCACGGGCGTGACCCAGGCCGTGTCACCCAAACTTACACAGAAAAGAAACCTGCTAACACCTAGCAAACAAGATACAAGGCACCAGCCTACAAGCTCAGGCACAACAGGCCACGCACAGCACAGCAAACATAACAAACCTGCAGCTAACAAAACAATGCCGAAACGACGCGAAGGCAAACGATCTCGGATTTCGACCAAAACTCGCACCGTAGCTAAACAACCAAGCCACGAAAACAACGGCGAGGTCGAAAACCACATCCGACGATCGAACACTCGGGCTAACACCTCCCGAAGCCAAAACGCAAGCATTTCCCTAAGAGGCCCAACCGAGTCACCAAAACAGACTCCGGCTAGCTGGGGAAACTTGCCAACTGGCTACAACCAGGCTACACAAGGAACCTACAGAGCTAGGACCGCGCTCTACAACGGCGAAGGGCCGGAAATGCGTCATCGTAACGCCAATCCAAAATCAAACAAAACACAGAAAAACCAGGGGCGTTACACAAACTCCTCCACTATTCCTCAGATCCTCAGATCTTACACTCAGAACCCCAAACAGGTTCCTACAGCTCAGAGTGATCCCACTCGTACAACTCAGGCTCAATAGCCCTATCACTCAGTCTTCTCCAAAGACCTACACTCAGCCACAAGGCTTACACTCAGAGAAATGAATCTCCTACACTCAGGCACACAGGCCCTACCACTCAGCCTTTATAATTTCAGGCTTACAACTCAGATCCCTAAGGATCCTACAAGAAATTAAGAATACAATGTATATACCTACAACTCAGAATAAGAGAGAAGAGTTGACAGATTTCTTGATGAGTTCTTGAAAGAACTCTGATGAGATCAACCTCACTTGGCTTTCTTCAAAGCTTCTTGAATGTAGAACACAATAGGGTTGATACTCTCTGTGGCTGATCTTCAATCACTACTAACTTAAGAATCAGAAGTAAGTTTGAAACTTTCTTCACAGCCTGGTTCCAATAGCTGTCCTCTTGGAAGGAGCTCTCTCTCTCCAACTACTTAGATCTTCACTTGAATTGATTCTTCAATGAATTGGTTGATCTTCTTCTCAATCTCTTGTTGTTAATTCTCTCTTTCTGTTGACAGAATAAGCCTATATATAGGCCATCTTCATGGTGATCGGCTGATCCGGTTTCTAACGACTTTCTGACATCTTTGACAGGTGCAGTAGACCGATTGGAATGGCAGCTGTCATGTCATCCAGTCACTTCTTGAAATATCTGTAACTGTCTGAAAGTGTCGAGACAGTCTGTTTTTAAGTGTCGACACTTATAGACTAAGTGTCGACACAAGTAGACTAAGTGTCGACACTAGCCTTCAAGGTGTCGACACAACTCCTTGTGTTGTAGAATTTACTGCTCGACACTGCTTCTTCAGAATGTGTCGACACTGATATTGTGTGTCGACACAACTACTTGTTCTTCAGTACTTAGTTGAATTCTGCTAAGTGTCGACACAACTCCTTTGTGTCGACACATCTTCTTGTGTTGAACTTGTTAAGTGTCGACACATACTCTTGGTGTCGACACATGCCTTCTGTGTTGATACTTGCTGGGTGTCGATACAGCTCCTTGTGTCGACACATTCTTCTTTTGTTGAGTCTTTTGCTGAGTGTCGACACATCTCCTTTGTGTCGACACTTGTACTTAGAATTTGTTGAACTTTGCTGAGTGTCGACACAGCCTCCAAGTGTCGACACTTTCTTCATGTGTTGAGTCTTCTGCTGTGTGTCGACACATTCTCCAAGTGTCGACACTTGTACTTAGAATTTGTTGAACTTTGCTGAGTGTCGACACAGCCTCCTAGTGTCGACACTTTCTTCATGTGTTGAGTCTTCTGCTGTGTGTCGACACATTCTCCAAGTGTCGACACTTTCTGATGTCGACAAAGTTCCACTGGGTGTCGACACTGCTTCTAAGTGTCGACACTTCTTCACTGGACATTTCTTCAATGAGTGTCGACACATCCTGTATGTGTCGACACTTTCCTCCTGGTGTCGACTCTGAATTCCTGGTGTTGACACAATTACTCCAAGTGTCGACACTGCTTCTCTGGATGTCGACACAAGTCTTCTTAAGTGTCGACACTTTTCTTCTGGGTGTCGACACATGGACTTAGAAACTTTTCAGCTTTCCCTGCAAATACTTAACCTGCACAACTAAACTCAAAACACATCAAATACATTTTGATGTATATCATTGAGTAGGGTGAGGCTTCTTCAAATCAGGTACATTTATTCCAATGTACCCAACAGTGCCCTTCCGAATAGCTTTGATAATTTGGAGTGCAGATATCAATGTCCCGCCCACACTTCGCATACCCGTGAACTTCATCTCCTGCTCGGTATTCTGGCCCAACGTGATCTCTTTGGCATTACAATCAATCAAGGCATACTGCTCCGTGAGCCACTCCATTCCAAAGATCACGTCAAATTCCGATATCGGTAATACATATGCAGTCAGATAGAAATCACGACTTCCTATATGCACTGCCACATCGCAAGCTTGATCCGCAAGCATCATACAATCATTCGGCGAAACTACCCTGACATTATATGTCTTCACACGACTAGGTATCCCAAGCCACGCTATGAAATCTTTAGACAGAAAAGAATGCGACGCAACCGTATCAAACAGTGCTCGTGCCAGCGTGTTCCGAATTATCACAATGCCTGTGGCAATCGAATCACACACAAGCCACATACACATATGCAATAAGCAAAACATACAAGCAATACAATAATCAAAACTAAACTCGTACCTGTGACGACGTCACTTTGCTTAATGGCCTCCTGCAGGCCAATATTGTAGACCCGGGGCTGCGCCTGAGATGCAGAAGATTCTACTACTGCCTTGCCCTTCTCAGCATACGATGCTCCCACCTTATTTTCATTCTTTGGCGGCACCCGACAGTCACAGGCTATATGCCCCACCTGTCCACACGTAAAGAACGTACGAGTCTCCGGCCTCGAGGTGGCTCCCGATGTTGCTCCTGATGCAACCGAAGTAGGAGATTGTCCAACCGTCTTGGACCTCTTGCCCCATTTCTTCTTATAAAATGACTTCGCCGACCGGGACACCTTGAACTCTGGCTATGTCACATCCAAGGCCCGCTTCCCCTGCACCCTCTTCATGTCTTTTTCCAGCACACACGCAGTGTCGACTAACGCCTGGAAGCCCTGGTTCATGGAACTAGAAAGCAGGAACCTCAACACGTCCCGCAATCCTTCGTAGAACCTATTCGTCTTCCGCTGCTCATCACCAAAAATAGAACCCGCATACCACCCCAAGCGAGTAAACTCATGCAGGTATGTTTCAACACTGCCTTCTCCTTGTGTTAGCCTTTGGAATTTGTTCTCCATGGCAATGCGCTGTGCCGCCGGGAGGTGCTTTGCCAGGAAGAGTCTAGAGAATTCCTCCATGGACACTTGTGTCAACGGTCTACCCGCTAAGTGATGAAGCTCCATCTCGTCCCACCATAATCGAGCCTCGCCTTCGAGTAAGAAGGTGGCTAAGGTGACCTTCTGATGCTCCTCCGACCCAATCGCCGTCATTATCCGCTTGACACACGAAAGCTAATCCTCAGCCTGCGTAGGAGATCCCACTCCCGAGAACGTAGGCGGATGGAAACTCATAAACCACTTCAACTGTCGTTCAGCTGCTCGAGGGTCTACAACCGCAATAGGTTCTGGCTTTGCCGCCACTTGTTTTGGCCTCAATGCTAGCTATGCCTGCCCAATTGGCTGGGCTTGGATCATGGCAAAGAAAGCCACAACAACTAATCATACAGCTTCCGCAGACGGCGAAGGTGTAGGCACCTCGGCTGGAGCCGTACTTTCATCAAAACGCTGGGGATCTGACTGCCCAACTCCATTTCGTGTCACCTATAGGTGAACAAGACACACACATTAGCGACCGTACACAAGCAATCACACCAAGATAAGAATGCGCAGGTTCCTCAAGTACATGTATTTGCATTCCTATAGTGTACATTCAGGAGTTCATTCGTGTTAACTTGGTTCGCACAGACACGAGCTCGCCACCCCACAAAATAAGTCGACCACGACTTCGAGAGGGAAAGACCGAGATAGCTGATACCAAAAATGTAACAACCCCATCCGTTCATATAGTATATACTAGAAGGTCAGGCTGGGGCCCACAACATATACCACAAAACAGGCGGTGACATTACAGAGTGATACCAGAGTAGCACAACGCACCCTAACACATTGCATTCTAGCGGAAAACTATAGCACTACACTTGAACTCCACACTTGAATGTCCATCATATAAAAGTTCCATATTTACATATATCATAGGAATGTCTTACAAACACAAAACATTTGGCCTTAAGGCCTTACAGGGCTTTCACAACAGTGGCCTCAACATTGGCGCGCAGGCCGACCACGTATAAAGAAACCACAACATTTACAGTTCACTTAGCCTTCAAGGGATAGCGGCGGCAGCAGCAGCAAAAGCAGTATGAACATCAACCTTTTTGCGTCCCGCTTGGCTCTCCAGCACCTGCACAGGGACAGCCCACCCAGCGGTGTCAAACAAGCAATGGTCAGCATTCAGCTGACCAAATTATAACGACCCTACCCCTTCTCTCGGGGCAGCGGTATTCTTCCCTACAGGCATATCATTTCACAAACATATATATAGCTCATTTAATGTGCACTCACGCACATACATCCATCACAACCGTCAGCCATGCGGTTCGATGATCCGTGCACTCAGGGCACATTCTTGGTGTGCCGGCGAACCAGTTGCCCACCACCGTATCAAGGTCGCAACCTAACGACAAATCACTTGAGCATTTACTCCATAGCGTGCAACCGGAGTTCTTGTCTTAATGCACCGGGATTGGCCCGTAGCCCCCTATTGTGTCATGACGCACAAGCTTAAGACTCTCGCTATGCGCTCCAACAGACCGCACATTCAGGTCTCACGTCGGATGTACATAATGCAGGTCGGATCATCCACCCCTCATTGCTCAAATCACCTTGCCATCACCGAGCACGGTGTACTCCGGCTAAATCAAAGGCGCGGTGTTGGAACACCCTATTACTAATTTGGGTCAGGATCACTATGTCTCTAGGAACCTTTGCTTGACCTCCTGTATAGCTTAATAGGTCAATTAGAATTGAGTCTAAGGGTTAGAAGTCTAGGTTTGGAAGCTGCCATGAAGACCAAGATTTTGTGTTTGGAGACTAAGTCATATCGTCGAGCTCAACACGACGATTCGTCGAACTCCGGTCGACGATCGTCTAGCTCAACTTCGACAGATCGTCGAACTCAATTCGACGATTGCTGAGATCAACTTCATTATATCGTCGAACTCCATTCGACGAACGGTGAGCTCAGGTCGACGATTTTGACTCTGCTTTGGATCTTTATCTCTGAGCTCAGTTCGACGATCTTTGAGCTCAGATCGACGATATTTTGCTGCTGTATATTTCCAGATCGCTGAGCTCAGCTCGACGATAGTAGAGCTCAGTTCGACTATTTCAGATAACTTCCAGGTTGTTTCTAAATTCAAATTCAAATCAGTTAAGGAGTTATTCTGCAATTAATTCAGAGATTTCCTAGCCGTTTTCATTCATTTCTGGACCAAGTTTCAAGGGATTTTTCAAGGAATATTTCTGTGGACTTTCCTCCAGAAGAGATTGTGCAATTAAGGATGCAATTAATGCAGGCCAACGACTATACTTGAAAGAGAATGTTATTCTATTCTGTATCAGAGAATAATAGAGTAGAATTTTTTGAATCTCATATAGAACACACAATACAGAGACAGACACACAATCAGACATCAGATACTGTCTAAAAGAATTCTCAAGAACATTCATCCAAGGAGATCAATCTTTTCAGAAATCTTCAGATCTCCTTAGTTTCAAAGTGTTCAAGGCCAACATATTTCCAGACTCCAGACATTCAACATTTCAGTCATTGCTGAAATCATCTATTGCTGGAGTTCAATCTTTGAAGGCCTATCACCCTCAGCAAAGCTTTTCTTCCTGAAGATCTCAAGGATTCAGGGGGAGCTTTGACATCAACAATCCACATAGTCTTCTCAGTTGTTTGAGAAAGAGAAGACTTCCATCACTCTCTCACCCCCTCTCTGTAAAGGGTTTCTCAAACTCCCTTCAAAAGTTTGAGCTTGGTTTTTGAGCACCTTGTCAAAAGCTCACTGGTGGCAAGACACCTGATCAAAAAATCTGCTTTGGTTTTTGAGCACCTTATAAAAAGCTCATTAGTGCCCAGGACACCTGATCAACTCATCCTGCAGTGGATTCCTACCTAGGGTGGTAGAAGAGTGGATGTACCCAAGTTTAGGGGAACCACTATATTTCCTTGTGTCTTCTGGTTTTGCTTGTGTTTATGTTTGTTTCTGGCCTTAATTTTTCTGTTCTTAGCTTTTGTTTAACTTAGTTCTGTGATTAGATTTTTAACTGTTTCCCTGCTCACTCTTATTACAACAATTGTTGTAAAAGTTTTCAAAGCACCATATACTCTATTCACCCCCCTCTAGAGTATATCAGATCTAGCTGCACTTTCAATTGGTATCAGAGGGAGGTTGGTTAAACATACCATACCTGATTGGTTGTACAGGCTAACACCTGAACCCAAAGATCCCTAGTTAGATCTGTTTTTCTTTTGTAGTTTATTATTAGATTTTGTTTTCTCAAATCATGGCCCAAAACAAAGATTATGCTAGCACCGGACCTCCAGTGTGCAATCTATCCAAGTTTGCACTCTGGAAGGCAAGGATTAGACTTTACATGAATTCTATTGACGAAGATATCTTTAACTTTATTTTGACAGTATGTCCAAGACCCCCAGAGAACACAAGTACAAATGTTGTTCCACCTCCATCAGGAACAGATGCTGATATCAAGAGATGGAAGGTAGCTGATGCTAAGGCTATGAACATCCTAGCCCAGACAATGTCAGATGACATATTTCAAAAGGTAGCTGAATGTAATTCAGCCAAGGAAATTTGGGACAAACTCTCAGAAATAGTCTCAGGCTCAGCTGATAAGAGAAAGGATAGGAGATCTCATCTCATCTCTCAATATGAGAATTTCAAAAAGGGAGAAACTGAGTCAGTGGGAGATATGTACAACAGGCTAAGTCTAATTATCAGTGAACTCAGAACATTGGACAAAGAGATATCTCTAACAGAACTTAATGACAAGATCCTAATGTGCTTCCCTAGCACTTGGGATTCAAGAATCTGGCCAATTAAGGATGCCAGAAGTCTGAATGAGATCACTACTGAAGCTCTATTGGGTAAGCTCAAATCTTATGAGCTACTCATCAAAAATAGAGAGGAAGAACAGAAGGCTGCCTCACCAGCCACAAGAAAAGAGAAGACCATAGCATTCAAGGCAACTGAAGATCTGCCTGAAGACAAAGCCACAGGCAATGATGAACTACTCAGTTTGCTGGCCAAAAGATTCTACAAAATGGCCAGAAAGGACTTCAGAAGAAGATCATACAAGGTGCAGGATAAGCCAAGGTATGATAAGTCCATTAACAATAATAAAGACATTATTTGCTTTGGTTGCAGGAAACCAGGGCACATAGTTCCTGACTGTCCAGAGAATAAGAACAAGGACAGAAGGGACAGGAAAGAAAGAAGAAAGGAGAAAGACTCCAAGAGGAATGACAATGGCAAACCCTATTCAAGCAAAAACAAACATACAAGAAAAGGGTTTGTTGCTGAATCCTGTAGTGAGACTGAAGAAGAGTCAGAAGCCTCATCCAGCTCTAGTGATGATGAGGATGTTGCAGAAGAAAAGGAGTTCTGCAGGATGGCAATCAATGCCTCACAGCATAATTCAGAAGAAGAGGAGTCAGAGTCAGATTCAGAGACTCAACCTAAAGAAGATCAGGTAATTGGTTCTTTTGATTTTAGTTCAGAGGATTTTAAATCTGAATTTAAAGCACTGTGTTTAGACCTGCTAGAGTCTGAGAAAGAAATTTTCTCTCTCAGAAATCAATTATCTGAACACAATACTTTAAAGTCAGAAAACCTCAAACTCTCTCAGGAGTTGGAGTGCTGTAGGGAACAGATAGCTTCACTGAAAAGTGAGCTCTCTGAGGCCAAGAAGCTTGAAGAATCCCTCAATGGGAGAAGCATCAAGCTGATGGACATCACAAGCACAGTGAACTCCAGATTCAACAGCACACTGGGCTTGGGTGCTTCATCCAGCCAACCTATAGTCCTAACAACTCCAATCAAATTCATTTCTGACAAAGGAAAGGGAGTTGTAGAGGTTGCTAGGAGAAATTCTGATCTGCCTCAGAAAACTAAGTCCCAGCAGATATCGTCGAACGGAGATCGACGATCGCCGAATGAAGATCGACGATCGCCGAACGCAGCTCGACGATCTCAGACAAAATCGTCGAACGCAGATCGACGATCTCAGCCAAAGTCGTCGAACGCAGGTCGACGATCTCAATTACCTGACCTCAACCATAGTCGACCGTCGAACGGAGCTCGACGATCTGAGCCAAGATCGTCGAACGCAGCTCCAAGATCGTCGAACAGAGGTCAGAGCTCTGGAAAATTTTTCAAAGGCAAATCAAAATTCAATCCTAAGGGTCCTTCATCCCAAATCTTTAACCCTTATTCTGAATGGATTATACCTCCAAGGAGATATCATCCTGAAGGATATAAGAGTCAACCTGGGATGTCTTTCATTTCAGAATTTAAAGGCTATCAACCTAGGCCCACGGTAAACTGGGTCAAAAACAAATGAATTGTCTTATGTGCAGGTGAAGACCTATCTAACATCTAACCAGCAATGGTATTTGGATAGTGGGTGCTCTAAGCACATGACAGGGAACAAGGACAACCTCACTTCCTTTAGAGCCAAGCTTGGACCCAAAGTTATCTTTGGTGATTCAAACTTTGGACAGACTAAAGGATATGGTGCAGTCCAGATTGGTTTAGAAACTTTCAGGAAGGTAGCTTATGTGGAAGGACTGAAGCACAACCTAATTAGCATCAGTCAGCTGTGTGATGAAGGCTACCAGGTGACCTTCAGCAAAGCCATATGCAAAATCAAGTCAGAGGACAACACAACTGTGTTGACAGGTAAAAGGAAAGGTAACATCTATCTAGTAGATTTTCTTTCAACTGATGTAGATATCTGTTTGTTTAATTCTGTCTGTATACCAAATATTTTATGGCATAAGAGATTAGGACACCTAAACCTTAGAACTATTGCTAGGCTATCCAAGGACAACCTTGTTAGAGGACTACCTTCTGGCCCCTACAAGAAGGAAGGACTCTGCAGGGCTTGTCAATTAGGCAAGCAAACTAAAAATAGCTTTAAGTCACTTAATAAGAGTGATTCACCTAGGATATTGTATCTGTTACACATGGATCTTTTTGGACCCATCACGGTACAAAACCTAGGAGGGAAATCCTACACTTTAGTAGTTGTAGATGACTTCTCTAGATTCACTTGGGTGTTCTTTCTAAGGAAGAAGTATGATAACTTTAAGTGTCTGACAGAGTTTCTCAAATGTATACAGATTGAGTTCAATACTCACATTGCCCTGATTAGAAGTGATCATGGGACAGAGTTTGATTCTCTTCTTATCCAAGAGTTCTGTCGGAGTGAAGGGATCAGGCATACTTTCTCAGCTCCTAGAACTCCTCAACAAAATGGGGTAGCTGAAAGGAAAAATAGAACCATTATTGAATCTGCCACTACATTGTTGTCAGATGCTCATCTACCTCTATCCTTTTGGGCAGAGGCAGTGAGCACCTCCAACTATGTGCTGAATAGAAGTCTGATACATAAACTAAAGGGAAAGACTCCCTATGAATTACTCAAAGGGAAGAAACCTAAAGTTGACTATTTTAGAGTCTTTGGTTGTATTTGCTACATTCATAATAATGACAAGAAATATTTAGCAAAATTTCAAGCCAAAGCTGATGAAGGAGTGTTTCTGGGATACTCCATGATCAACAAGGCTTATAGGGTCTATAACAAATCATCTTTAAAAATTAAGGAATCTGTTCACATTTCATTTGAGGAAACTAACATGTCTTTCAAGGAGAAGAATTCTTCTACCATAGAACCTTTGCAGGAACACTCTCTAGTTGAAGACTTGAACAAGTTACAGGTTACTCAAGAGGATGAAAGCAGTGAAGATGAAGGAAATGCTCAACATATTGAAGAACAACTTGAAGAGCCAGTTGTTGTACCACAAGAGGAAACAACAACATAGGTTGGTGAACAATCAACACCCCCTGTTGATTTAGTAACATCAAGAGACCATCCAATTTCCCAAATAATTGGAGAAATCTCAGCTGGTGTGCAAACCAGAAATCAGGTCAACCAAAACCTGTTGCACACCTGCTTCCTATCTCAAATTGAACCTCAGTCCATTCAAGATGCAGAGCAAGATCCACACTGGATCATTGCAATGCAAGAGGAGTTGCATCAATTTGAGAGGAACAAAGTATGTGAACTAGTGCCAAAGCCTAAAGATCACTCAATTGTTGGAACAAAATGGGTATTCAGAAACAAATTGGATGATCAAGGAGTAATTATAAGGAACAAGGCAAGGCTAGTTGCTCAGGGATATTCTCAAGAAGAAGGAATAGACTACGACCAGACCTTTGCACCAGTTGCAAGACTAGAAGCCATCAGAATATTTCTAGCTTATGCAGCACCCAAAGGCTTCAAAGTATATCAGATGGATGTCAAAAGTGCTTTCTTGAATGGAGACATCAAAGAGGAAGTTTATGTCAGACAACCTCCAGGTTTTATCTCTCCAACTTTTCCTGATTATGTTTTTAGACTGAACAAAGCATTATATGGTCTCAAGCAAGCTCCTAGAGCATGGTATGAGACCCTAGCATGCTTTCTCTTGGAAAATGGTTTTATTAGGGGTAGAGTATACCAAACTCTTTTCATTAGAACCCATAAGTCCCATAGCCTACTAGTACAGATTTATGTAGACGATATCATTTTTGGTTCTACTGACTCCAAATTGTGCAGAAGGTTTTCTAACCTGATGCATTCTAAATTTGAGATGAGTAGCATGGGTGAGCTATCTTTCTTTCTAGGATTGCAAGTCAAGCAACATGCTGAAGGCATCTTTATTTCTCAAACCAAATATGCAAATGAACTGGTTAAGAAATTTAGTATGTCTGAGGCATCTTGTATGAAAACACCCATGCCTACTAATGCTGTATTGGATGCTGATGAACATGGGAAACCTGTTGATCAGACAATATATAGAGCAATGATTGGCTCTTTACTGTATCTTACAGCTAGTAGACCAGATATAATGTTTGCTACATGTATATGTGTTAGGTTCCAAGTAAGCCCTAGAGAGTCACACCTAACATTAGTAAAGAGGATTCTCAGGTATGTTAAAAGTTGTCCAAATCTAGGTCTCTGGTATCCAAAAGATTCAGCATTTGATTTAACTGGATTCTCAGATGCTGATTATGTTGGATGCAGAATTGACAGGAAAAGCACCAGTGGAACTTGTCAGTTCCTTGGTGACAGACTTGTCTCTTAGTTTTGTAAGAAACAAACATATGTGTCAACTTCAACTGCTGAAGCTGAATATATGGCTGCAGGCAGTTGTTGTTCACAGATCTTGTGGATTCAAAACCAACTCCTAGACTATGGCTACAACTTAGAGAAGTCTAAAATCTTTTGTGACAATACTAGTGCTATTTCTATAGCTCAAAATCCATTCCTCCATAGTAGGACAAAACACATAGAGATTAGGCATCATTTCTTAAGGGATAATGTTGAAAAGAATAAAATTGAACTACACTATATCCCAACTGATTTACAAAGGGGAGATATTTTCACCAAGCCATTGGATGAAAAGAAACACACCTTTTCCTAAATCAGTTAGGAATGTTAGATGGAGGAAGTTTTAAATAATATCCAAGATTTTGAAAGCTTAAAAATTGACCAAGACTAGGCAAACATTCTGATTTTTCTTAGTGTCTATAATTTTTCTGATCTCTGAACTGCGCTCGATGATTTGCCCCAAGATCGTCGAACGGAGATCGACGATTTCCGCAATCGTCGAACTGAGTTCAACGTCTCTTAGATAGTATGAACTATCTCTTTCGGTCAACGATCGTCGAACGGCGCTCGACGATTTTGTTCTCTGAACGATCGTCGAACGGAGCTCGACGCTCTCCAATATCGTCGAACGGAGATCGACGATGTTGAAGACTCTTCAGATTCCTTTAGAAGCCTCGATCGTCGAACTGAGTTCAATGATCTTTCCAATTCTACGTCGAACCCTAATATAAAACTCATTTTTCGCCGTCGTTCTCTTTTGCGCTTTCGATCTCTCTGCAAGAATTTTCTTTCCCTCCAAATAGTTCTACACTTGGTCGTTTTGTTTGTTGAATTTTTGCAGGTACCCATGGCTGTGTCAGTTGCTGTTTTTGCTGCTATGAAGTTTGATGCTGGTTTTGACATCGACCTGGAATCATTCAGCACAACTGACCAGGTTTTTCAAGATATATTGGGATTATTCAAAGATCAGAACTTGACTGCCATAATGACCACCAGGATCAAGCTGGCATCTGATGAAATAAAGGAGTGGGTTTATACTGCCCATAATCAAGATAACTCTACCATTGTTGGATCTATAGCTGGAACTCAGGTACCCTTAACCCCAACAATTCTATCAGAAGTTTTTGAGTTGAGAAATGGAGAAGATACTGCTGAGTTATCTGGAGATGAGTATTCAGAACTGCTTGCCAGAATGGGTCATCCAGAGGGAAACCCTAGCAAGCTCTTCAAAAGGAACCTATCTGTGGAGTACAGATTTATGACAGATGTTGTTGGGAAAGTGCTACTGGCAAAGCACTCTGCCCATGATACAATTTCAAGATATCAGCTCTGCCTCATGGGAGCTCTTGTAGATAAGAAGAATCTGAATTGGGGAGAAGTTTTCTTTGACTTCATCAAAAAGAAAATCAACAAAAGTTTTGTTAACTTTGGGAGAATCATTGAAGTGTTTCTGCAGCAAAGGTGCCCTGCCTTGCTGGTCTCCTCTGGAATTCATATAAATGCCTCCAAGAGACTGTCTTGTGCCCTCTTTGAAAAGTGGGACAGACAAATCAGCAAGCCCAGCAGGCCCTCCTCCAGTACTCCTTCAGGCACAAGGACTCTAAGAGTCACTCCTCCACAGGTCTCTGCCCCTGCAGATGACCTGACTACTGTTGTTGCCTCTCCTCCTCCTCCTTCAATTCCATCCCTTCCCATACCATCCACCATTCCAGCTCCATCCACCATCATCATATCCAGCCCCTCTCCAACATCAACAGCATCTCCAGTACCTGTTCTTCCAACACCAGAAGAACAAATCCACCCACTATTCTCCTACCCTCCACCAGATGTCACCTCATCACCCTCCATTCCATCCTTCACCCTACTTGATGATTCCTTTATGGATGATTCCCCATCATCTCCTCCTAAGTTACCTTCCTCCTCCACTTCATTTCAAGACCTTCTACACCAAATCATTGACCAACCAACATTTACCCCCTCTATCTCCATCCCTCTATCCTCCATATCCACCTTTCCAACACCTCAGCCATCCCTTCCATCACTCACCAGCTCTCCACTACCAGAACCCTCAGCTGCTCCTATCTCTTCTACCTCTGCTCCAGCCCTTGAGCAAGTAGACCTCCTAGCCCTTGCTAACAGGCTGTATGAGCTGCTTGCCCCCAGGCTCTCTCTGTTGTTGGAGACCTCCTTGGCTCCACTCCACCTGTCAGTGGCAGCTCTCTCTGCCAGGCACTCTTCCCTCTTCCCTCAGGCAGCACCTACAGCAGTATGCCTTGATCCAGACTTGTCTGAATCTAGGCAGGGGGAGATGCCATATGAAGTGACTCTTCATGCTGCTGCTGCTGCTGTTTCTGTAAGCATGTCTGCTGCTGCTGTTATTACTGCTTCTTCTACTGCTCCTCCTCTTGCTGTTGTTGCTGTGCCTCAAGCACAAAGTCCTCCTGCTGCAGTCCTTGCAATAGACCTCAGGTCTTTGCTATCAGTTTTTGATTCTGCATACTTCAGCTGTCTGCCAGAGGTCAATGCTGTCCAGCCTCCAGAAGATTTATCCAAGGCACTTGTGCCATTTTCTTGCTGTGACCCTAGCATTATCACCTCCTTTGTAAATTCAGTAATTGCTGCTGCTGAAAATGTTGATGCTGCTGCTTCTTCTGAAGAATGTATTATTGTTCCTTCTGACATTACTGCCTTTACTGCTGCTGAAGTTCCTGTTGTTTCTGATGAACCAATTTCCAAGGACATTCTTATGACAGAGGCACCTGAATTTGAGCCTTCTGCAGTCCTTGATGATATTCCTTCTGTTTCTGCTGTTGTTAGTGAAGTTACTGCTGTTGTCACCTCTCCAGTATCTGTTACTGCTGTTGTTTCTGCTTCTACTCCTAGTGCAACATCTTCTACATCTGCTGCAGTCATTTCTGCTGTTACTACCTCAACACCTGCTGCTACAACCTCTGCCTCATCTTCTTCTATTCAGCTCAAGAAGGACTTGATGAAGAAAATAGATGCTCTATATGATGATCAGAGTTCTGAGAGTGATGAATTTAGAACAGACTCTGATGACTCTTCTGCTACCATTGCCAGGAAAAGAAAGGCAAGGAGCATAGCAATGAAGAGGGTACCTCCTGCCAAAGTTAAGGATAACAATGATATTCCATATTACATTCTACATGACTGCCCAATTATTGAATACTGGATGCAATACTCTAAAAACCAACTGAAAGCAATGAAGAAAAAGAGAAAATATGAGAAGGGTTCATCCCAATTCCAGCACTCTTATCCTCCTCCACCACCTCCTCCTGATGCAGGTGCAGGTGGAAGCTCTGCAGCTCAACCCCCAGCCAGAAGTCAGGCTCCCTATCAGCCTCATGCCAGATCTTACCATAGGGAAAGCCAATCCAGGGGTTCTCATTCTAGGAGAGGAGGATATAGAGGAAATCAAAGAGATATTCAAGTCTATTCCAAAGGGTACTCCAGGCAGCACCCATATTCTAGGGGAGGACAAATTTCTTCTGATACAACATCTGGTCCTTTCCCTTATAAGCTGAAAGAAACTGTGTCTGCTAGGCCTTCTCAAGATAATCCCTCCAACAGATATGAACCACCTGTACCCTTTGAGGATCCTGAAAATAATCCAGCTGCTTGGACTGCCAGATTAAAGGAATTAGCTGCACTGGATCAGATTAAAAAGGCTAGAGAGCAAGGAATAGATTCTTCCAACATTTCAACTATGTCTGAAGAGAGACAGAAAGAGCTAGAGAGATATGAATCAAGTAAATTCTTTGATTCTGACAGATATATGGAATTACATCCTGAAGCTGTAGTTCCCAGGCCTAAAAAGCAAACATATTTGGGTGCAGCAGATGATACCAGATCAAACAAGAAAGCCCTCAATCCTAACAGAGAGATTAAACTTGTTAAAGGCAAGGAGAAGAAATGATATTGTAAGGTGACAATTTCTGTGATTTCTGATTACTATCTGGATGCTATATATCTCTGTGATTCTGCAATGTCTAGCTGTTGTTTTTCTGTTTTGCTGATTGTATGTTGTTATTTAAATTTTTTCCAAAGTCTGTAAATAGTAATCCTAACCCAAATAGGGGGAGATTGTTGGAACATCCTATTACTAATTTGGGTCAGGATCACTATGTCTCTAGGAACCTTTGCTTGACCTCCTGTATAGCTCAATAGGTCAATTAGAATTGAGTCTAAGGGTTAGAAGTCTAGGTTTGGAAGCTGCCCTGAAGACCAAGATTTTGTGTTTGGAGACTAAGTCATATCGTCGAGCTCAGCACGACGATTCGTCGAACTCCGGTCGATGATCGTCTAGCTCAACTTCGACAGATCGTCGAACTCAATTCGACGATCGCTGAGCTCAACTTCATTATATCGTCGAACTCCATTCGACAATCGGTGAGCTCAGGTCGACGATTTTGACTCTGCTTTGGATCTTTATCTCTGAGCTCAGTTCGACGATCTTTGAGCTCAGATCGACGATATTTTGCTGTTGTATATTTCTAGATCGCTGAGCTCAGCTCGACGATAGCAGAGCTCAGTTCGACGATTTCAGATAACTTCCAGGATGTTTCTAAATTCAAATTCAAATCAGTTAAGGAGTTATTCTGCAATTAATTCAGAGATTTCCTAGCCGTTTTCATTCATTTCTGGACCAAGTTTCAAGGGATTTTTCAAGGAATATTTCTGTGGACTTTCCTCCAGAAGAGATTGTGCAATTAAGGATGCAATTAATGCAGGCCAACGACTATACATGAAAGAGAATGTTATTCTATTCTGTATTAGAGAATAATAGAGTAGAATTTTTTTGAATCTCATATAGAACACATAATACAGAGACAGACACACAGTCAGACATCAGATACTGTCTAAAAGAATTCTCAAGAACACTCATCCAAGGAGATCAATCTTTTCATAAATCTTCAGATCTCCTTAGTTTCAAAGTGTTCAAGGCCAACATATTTCCAGACTCCAGACATTCAACATTTCAGTCATTGCTGAAATCATCTATTGCTGGAGTTCAATCATTGAAGGCCTATCACCCTCAGCAAAGCTTTTCTTCCTGAAGATCTCAAGGATTCAGGGGGAGCTTTGACATCAACAATCCACATAGTCTTCTCAGTTGTTTGAGAAAGAGAAGACTTCCATCACTCTCTCACCCCCTCTCTGTAAAGGGTTTCTCAAACTCCCTTCAAAAGTTTGAGCTTGGTTTTTGAGCACCTTGTCAAAAGCTCACTGGTGGCAAGACACCTGATCAAAAAATCTGCTTTGGTTTTTGAGCACCTTATCAAAAGCTCATTGGTGCCCAGGACACCTGATCAACTCATCCTGCAGTGGATTACTACCTAGGGTGGTAGAAGAATGGATGTACCCAAGTTTAGGGGAACCACTATATTTCCTTGTGTCTTCTGATTTTGCTTGTGTTTATGTTTGTTTCTGGCCTTGATTTTTCTGTGCTTAGCTTTTGTTTAACTTAGTTCTGTGATTAGATTTTTAACTGTTTCCCTGCTCACTCTTATTACAACAATTGTTGTAAAAGTTTGCAAAACACCATATACTCTATTTACTCCATAGCGTGCAGCCGGAGTTCTTGTCTTAATGCACCGGGATTGGCCCGTAGCCCCCTATTGTGTCATGATGCACAGGCTTAAGACTCTCGCTATGCGCTCCAACAGACCGCACATTCAGGTCTCACGTCGGATGTACATAATGCAGGTCGGATCATCCACCCCTCATTGCTCAAATCACCTTGCCATCACCGAGCACGGTGTACTCGCGGCTAAATCAAAGGCGCGGGTCGGTTTCACCAAACCTATTTGGCATTCAAGCCTAGGTGTTTTCCTGGGCACACGAGTACTTATTCTTACACCCAATTCATATCACACATCAGTGGGTCTTTCGTGGGCACACCAGTACTTCCCGCTACTCTCTTCACAGGTATGACACCGTAAATATCACAAATTTCAGGGGTCTTTCCTGGGCATACCAGTACTTCATGCTACTCCCCTTCACAGGTACCACCTATGAACATCAAGCATTACAAAGGGCCTTTCCTGGACTTCCAATCCAGTACTTCCTGCTACTCCATTCACAGGTAGAACCCAATAGTACAAGCATTATACAGGTATTTTCCTGGACTACCACTCCAGTACTTCCTGCTACTTCCCTTCACAGGTCCAACCCCTCGACTCCTAAACTACACGTTTATCACAGAGTATTCTCCGGTTCGTATGCAACATCACCAATCCAGACCAACCTGTCTAGATGGGCTTCGCACAACATGCCTATGCCGTACTCCATTTTCGAATCTATATGCCAACCAACTGGGGATTCCATGAATCAACCCAAAGACTCCCATAACAAGCCACCCTCTTGTGGGGGAATCATATGCATATGCCAAAAGGAAGCCTTCACATGGCTAGTAAGAAAGGTCGTTACCCTCGAAGACCGCTTCGGTTCCATGAGCTCCTAGCTGGCTAAAAAGAACCGCAACAGCTTTTCTTCCGCAACGCTGGCCTCGGCTCTCTCGTCGGAATTCCGCAGCACCACCGGTGGCTAGCTCCACTTCCTCCTCCTCATTCTTCCTCTCCCTTTATCTCTCTAGGTTTTTAGAAAGATGAAGGTAAGAATGAAAATGAATTCTTTCATCTCATCCACGACCTTAAGGAAGCAGGGAGGCAGCTCAGCCCTTGGATCCTAGCTGAAGGAACGGACGACCATAATTTTGCCACAAAACCATATTTTTTACCTGACACGGCCTGTGACACGCCCGTGTCCCAGTCCGTGTATCTTAAGCAGTGCTCAATCGACTTACCCAATCCAGTACACGCATATTTGACACGCCCGTGTCACGGGCCGTGTCAACTGACACGCCTTCAGACACGCTCGTGTCTAGGGCCATGTACTTCAGGCTACAGAAAATCGAAATCTACCCGAACGGGACACCGCCAGTGACATGCCCGTATCACAGGCCGTGTGCCCTAAGACACACCCATGTCATGCCCGAGTTCATCAGGCTACAATTGCCTTGGGCACATCCCGCAGAGGACACGGCCTGTGACACGCTCGTGTCCCAGGCCGTGTGCCCATACATGGCATCTGACACGCCCCGGCTCAATCTCCATAGATCGATGATCGTCGACCCGCAGAGGACACAGCCCCTGACACGCCCGTGTCAGAGGGCGTGTGCCGTCAATTTTGTTCGTCGAATGAAAATTCGTCGAACACTCGCCGGCTGCTCTCCCGAGCAGGACACACCCTGGGACACGCCCGTGTCCCACGCCATGTCACCCAATTTTTCCAAACTCTGGATTTTGGGGTGTTACACGTAGGCTCGCATGGCGACACACCCCATGCTCTCAGGGCACATTCTCGATGAACCGGACAATGTCATATCAATTTAATCCATAGACATTTCGGTCTCACCACCGCCACTTGGATGGCCAATCTCGTGAGCATTTTGTCTTTTCAGCATTGGTCACGTCATTTTAAGCCATAGACCGCCTAAGACCCTCCATCTATGCCAACGACTCCTATCGAATGACATAGAGCGGGTACGGTTCTGCCTAACCCGTTGCTCACCTTGCAACGATAATTTAAGTCATATGCGCAGTTCAAACTTCCCCGAGTCCCAATCCGGTCACACACTTCACATAACCCAGTTATGTGCAAGTTGGCTCCCAGGCAACCATGTTGGTAGAATCACGCATCTGCCCAGTTTTCCGGGTGCACCTTGGAGTTAATCCCCAAGGCTCCCTATTGCAATCTACCGCGTAGAAAACCCGAAAAACAAACATCCGCACGGAGTCTTCTCCGGCCATTTATGCAATGCAACATCACCGATCCAGACCAACTTGTCCGGGTTGGCTTCACACATCATGCCTATGTCCGTTCTCGAATACGGACTCTACATGTACACAACGGGGACTATTCATGTCTACCCGAAGGAACGCCTCAACTCACCGCAAACTCACGAGAGCGGGCTTCCTATGCAAAGGAAAAGAGGACTTCACATGTCCTAGGATGAGAATCATTACCCTAGCATTTTTCCTGAGCGCCATGGAAATCTATGCGAATGAAAAGCAGTGCAATCTCCTTGCCTCCGTAGATCTGAAGTCGGCTCGTGATTTGGAGCTCCGAAGCTCTGTCGGTGATTGGATCTAGCCTCCTTCTTCTTCCTTTCTCTCCCCTCTCTCTAGATCTTTAGAAAGAGAGTGTATGGATGGAATTAAGGATTTGAAACCCTATTCCCGGGTATAACTTAGCAGGAATAACACCCAGCCGTCGGATCCCAAAATAAGGAAACAAACGGCCACGATTCGCCTTTGAAATCCAAAATCTAGGCCGAACACGGCCTGTGACACTCCCGTATCTAGGGTCGTTTCCCCCATTCGCCGTCGAAACCGACGCATCCCGAAAAGTACGCAGGCACCTGACACGCCCGTGTCAGGATCGACACACCCGTGTCAACTAGTACACACCCGTGTTCCCGGGCGTGTCCTTCCATTGACACAAGACCAAGAACAACCTGCAAGGAACATGGGTACCCGACATGCCCTTGTCGGATTTGACATGCCCGTGTCTACCCGACATGGCCCATGTGCTGACCCCGTGTATCACCCTCGCCACGTCCCGTCTTCACCCCATGAAGGACACAGCCTGTGACACGCCCGTGTCACAGGCCGTTTTCGCTGCTCGACGATCGTCGACTCCAAAATTCATCAACCTCTCGGCCAGATCGTCGACCCGAGCACAGCACACCCTGGGACACACCCGTGTCCCAGGCCATGTAACCTCTACCAAGTTCCGAACTTGGTCCGAAATGCTACCCGTTGCTCTTTTGAGTTTCGGTACGTTACACATTGTTTCTTAGCCACTTCTTCATCCTCTTTCCTCATCCTACAAGGCACCTAGCTCAACATTGGTTAGGGAGGGGGAGATCGCCGAGGTCTTCCGGGTGTGAGGTGGGACCTCCACGCTAGAGTCGAGGGTCTGTTCCTAGTTTCCTGAGCCTTTGGTCCATGACATTCGCCTGAGTGCAGTAAGTGTGAGGTCACCCTTTTCTTAGGGACCCCGAACTCCACAGAGACCGATTTCTCGGTTTCAACATTCACCTCTTCCTAAATGTGTTAGTTCCTCTGTTGCTGCACCCCGTCTCCCAATTGGTGACCCTGGTATTATGCCCATTGGGCCATTAATTTAGAACTAAGTCTTGGTCCCCCTCCCCCCTGTGAAACCTAGGCACCGTGTGGGGGAGGATGAAAGGAAAGGGACTGAAAGTGGAGAGTAATCAAGAGCAGGTGACAGTGACCCTAACTATCATATGCTAAAAGTATTTAATACAGTAATGTCAGGTATATGAAGAGCAAGTAAATGCAGCAGTATAATAGTAGTAATAAATTAAAGTAAAAGTGGATCAGCTAATTATCATCACAGAGAAGTAACCTTAAATTATAAGAATGCCCATACAGACTTATAAATTAGGGGGCATTTTGCAAGACCTAATGTATAAAAGATCTCATACTAATTTATACGTTAGGGGTAGAGGTTTTATACAAGGTATGTATGATATGGAATGCTATGCATACTAAATGATGAGTTTCACATAAGTGCAACGCCCCCATCCGACTCTATGCATGCAGACCTTTTGTTCCCCATTTGGAGTTAGCTAAACTCTCAGGCACCTCTCGTAGTGGCAAATAGAGGCAGTGGGTTGGGCCTTCCCACTCCTAGGTCGGTATTCACATTACCCAGCCTAGACCCTATGTACTATTCGGTATACCCGCAATCAGGTGCTACAGAGCCTCTTGTACTAATGTTGGCAAATCCACCAGTCTTTTATGGCTAAGTGAACACTTACACTTGCTGATTCAACGTATCGACGTCGGTGTGAACGACCATCCAATAATGATGACCCGCGACTTTATGCATATGCACTTATGCTAAAGAGCTCCTGAGCCATCGTCTCGCTAAACTTGACACCATATTTCTATCAAACACCGAGTTCATTGCCCATGAATCTATACCATCTATACTCCTGAAATGATGGGGTGAGTGTTGGTGTTGGTGGTTGTTTAAGGGTTACTCTTTAAATCAGCTTCTCCCATGATTTAGGGTTAAGCTTGGACTGCCCAGGGCATTGCATGTGAAGGGATCTCAAGGGCACTAGGAACTATGATGGGCTGAAGCCCAAAGTTCCCTTTCGCAAGGCACTTACTTTTATGAGTATCTACTTTTTACCAAACTTTTTTCCCACGTTGCCTTTTAGCTAATCCTATGTGAATTTATATTCCCCGGGAGAAGACGATACTGAATTCCCCGGGAGCAGTCGACCCCGAGCACTACTATCTCCATGGTTCCCAGACTACTTAGAACTTAGCCCTAAGGGTGACCTCATCATAACTTCACCCAAACCCGGTGCACCCACTATAATTCATCCCATGTATGGTCTACTATTCTACCCTGAAACCATGAATTCTCTATATGCAGACCATGTGATTGATCCTAAGCGTACGAAGGTAAACACCCTGAATACTTTATCTAGAACCTTATACTTATTACTGGGGTGTACCATGATATATTGAGCCCCAAACCAGAACTAGGTATTTTTCCTAATTAAATCAGCCTTTAATTTAATTTCCCAAAAAATTATTCCTCCTACGATTTTGAACATAAAGTATAAGATTCTAACATGTTATGACCTTACTAAAATTTCCAGAGCTTCATATTGACTAAATAACATCAAGGTATAAATTTAATAATTTTCCAAAAAGGGATTTTACCATAAATCTAAATTCAAACCTTTTGATCAAAATGACAATTTACAAAGTGAGTACAAGATTTTGGCATCCAAAAATTATAAAAAAAATTACAAGAGGACTATAATGACCTGAAAACATATCTGCCCAAATTTTTTTATTTTTTATTGCCATTTAACCATTTATTTTAATTTACCAAATGATTTACCTCTATGCCAACTTGTGAAGAAACTACTATATATACTCTCCCAAAATTGAAATAAAATTAATAGGGCATATCCATAGTCTACAAAGTTCACTGATCAATTTTCATAATTTTCCAGAGCATAGTTTGTTCTAAAACAAGATTATTTCCTAGTCATCAAATTCTAGAATTGCAAAGGAGGTACAAAAATTCATCATCCAAAAATTATAATACAAATTGCAGACATAAATAACACCACTATAGGTCCCTCACCAAAGTTTCATGACCATTCCATGCTGTTATGACATGTGTTGAGCACTTAATAGAAAAGTTCATATACTAACTATTAGGTGATGGGGGGGGGGGGGGGTCTACTCCTAAAATTCCAATTAAATTATCCAAAGTGTTTCTCCACCCAATGAATCTATTTACAAAGTCTTCAGCCAACACATGAAGGTTTGACTCTAGTTCCTTCTTTAACCCTAGCAGGCAACCCTAAGGCTTGAACTAGGGTTTCAGGGTATTCCAACCCTAAAAGCTTCTAAAACTACCCTAAGGGATGTTTCATGTATTAATATGTCAGAGACCAAGGTCTCACCTTGTTTAGTTGAAGGGTTGATCACCCAACCATTCTAAGTGCATTATTGATTAACTAGGCATATTACCTTTAAATGGCCAAATTTATGCACCAAGATACCCAACCAAATCAACTCCAATTGGGTTGATATTTTTTCTTGGCCTTATAATATCCCCTCTGGTCACCCACCAGAGTTTGAAAAAATTTTGAAGTCCATTGACCCTATTTAAATACGTACATGAATTATTAAATTATTATAAAAACTATAGAAAAAATATCTCCAAAAATTCTGATTTTTGGATATGTTGTGGATGATGGACAAACCAGCCTATGGTCAAAATTTTAGCCCATTTGACTGAGTGGTTCTCTGGGGGCACTCATTTCAATTTATGGTTAACCCTTGGACACCTTGCACGAAAAAGTGTCCTGACGCAAAACCATTTGACTAAAAGGGTGATTTCAATTTTGTAATAAACTAGACTCCAAGGGCTAGGTTTTGTATGTTGGACATATTTACAGAAAATGCATCTAGGTATTTTTAAAAATTTAAGCAATGTGGCTGATATAATGTAACATAAATGATTTTTATTAAGTATATATAACAGTAACTTGGCCTGCGCTTATCGATCACACTGATCCAACGACTATTGGTCATCGTCCCCGATAAGAAAATGGCTAGGATTGGCTCTTCCTAGAGCTATTTTTGTAACACCCCCATCCATCGTATGGCATATAACAAAAGGTCCAGCTGGAACCCGACGCCATATACCACGGACAGTCGGAAGGGTTATATAAGAATATCAAAACAAACCAACTAAGACTACTCGCCCTAACTCAGAGCATTCTAGCGAAAGCTTTTAAACAGTTGACAAGAACCCATAATTGAATAACAACTATCATGAATGTCCACAAACTACCATAGGAATGAAATACCAAATACACTGAAAGGTACTTGGCCTTATGACCTTACAAGAGTTCACTTAACAAAGTAATGCTTTATATACATCGGCTCGCAGGTCGGACACACATGACAAAATTAAAAAAACAATTCGCTTTGGCCTTCGAGGGCCAGCTCAGCAACATGGGCTTCAACCTGCTAATTGGTACTTGGCTTCGCAGCAACTGCAAGCAACATTCCACTGCACAGTGACAAACAAAGTAACGGTCAGCCAAAGCTGACCAAATTATAACCGTTGAAACTGAAATCTTGGTCTCATGTGGAGTTCACCCTTGGGGAAGGGGAGACCGCACACCTACTACCCTCAAGCGAACGATCTAGGCACAAGACTAGGAAGACAAGGGATAGACCCAAGGTCTCAGCATGGAGGTCCCACCGCATACCCGGAAGACTAGCAAACTCTTCCCCTCCCAAAACAAAGGCTGAGCTAAGGCACCTTCTGTAACGCCCCCAGTTTTTTTCTGTATTTATTTAATATCCCTTTGGCATTAAGTTGACGCATTTCCGGCTTGTGCCATTGTTGGAGTACCTCGTTAGGTGTTCTTAGTGGTCGTAGCCTATTTGCAGGGTTCCCCAGCTAGCCGGAGTCTGTTTTGGAGACTCGTCTGAGCCTCTCAGGGAATGCTTGTGCTTTGGTTCGGGAGGTGTTAGCTCGAGTGTTTGGTCGTCAGATGTTGTTTTCGACTTCGCCGTTGTTTTCGTAGCTTGAGTGTTTGGCTACGGTGCGAGTTTCGTCGAAATCCGAGATCGTTTGTTTTCGCATCATTTCGACGTTCGCTGGTTAGCTAGTAGTAGTTGATTTTCTGTGCACGGCTTTATGTGGCCAAGCTTGGTGAGGCTTGTGCCTTGTCCTAGGCTAAGGTTTGAGTTAGCTAATTTCATATAAGTATATATATATTTGTGTGTTTGTGAATGCTTGGGTGCGAATAGCCAGTTTATATAAGCGTTTATACATATATTTACGCATTTAGTTTGGTGAGTGATTTAGGCGTGTCGGTGTATAAATACATATATGTGCGTGCGAAGCTGTATAAAATTATATATGTGCTGTTAGTGTAGGTTTACATATATTAGTATTGATATATATTAGTATTGATATATATATATATATATATATATATATATATATATATATATATATATATATATATATATATATATATATATATATATATATATATATATATATATATATATATATATATATATATATATATTAGTATTGATAATCGTGGGCTGGTTATGTTAGTGTATGCATATTAGTGTGCTATTATTATTAGTATGCATATAAATGTTAATCTATGCATATAGTGGTTGTTAGTTAAATAGGTATATATAAGGTTTGTCATTAGGTTTAGGTATTTCTTTTCCCCAAACCAGGCGGCCCAGTTCTTGCGGAATGAGCGAAGGGGCGAACACCAGGAAGAGCACCGATCGCCGGTTTCCTTGCCCAGTTGAGTTCGAAATTCCCGTTTGAGGCCGGATCCGAGCTACTCTAGGCAAGAACTTCCTTCCGAGGTAAACGTTTTGAGACTTCACCATTCTTTTCCAGAGTAGAGAGCTGCGGGTTCCTTGCTTTGATCGCCCAGTCTTTTTTCCAGTTTTCTTGGGAATTGTTGTTTGCGGCCGATCGGTTTGGGAAGAGTATTGCTGGCCGAAATTCTTCAAAAAAAAAACAAGGCAAGTGTGCCCTTCGCCCTTGCCAAAGAAATTCTAGGTTGTGTTCTTGGTTTGCTTATATTCTGAACTAGCTCTGTAAGGATTTAGTTATTCCAAAATTTGTACAAAATTTCTTGTTCAAGATCCCTTGTTTTCTAAAGTTGAGGCCGGAATGAATTTTACAGTTGTTGTTCCCTTTTTTTTGAGTTGGGATCAGATTTTTGTTGTTCTTTTGTTTATATATACAAATGGTTTATATACAAATGTTGTTTTGATGTTCAAACACCGAGTTTCCCTATGGTTTTAGACTTTTTCTTATTAAGAATGGCATGGGCATGTGATGTTTCCAGAGAATGTTTACTTGGAGGAGTGCAGCTCTAGGTGATAGTGTAAAGTGCATTTTTTTTATTTCCGTTTGTTGTTCAAGCACAGAGTGCTCCATGTTTTAGCCTTGTTCATTTCAAGATTTATGTTTTAGCCTGCTGTTTTCCTTGAGTGTAAATCGTGACTAGCTCATTTTAGTATTAAATTCCTTGCACATGTTTGGTATCAAACTAATTGGTTATATTCGGTATCAAACTGATTTTGTAACATTTTTAGTATTTGAGTTTAAAGGTATTTTTACAATTTAAATGTGTGTTTAGTTAACCAACGTCGTCAACTGTTAGTTAGCTAAGCCTCTTAGGTGGGTTGCTCTAGATTGTTTAGGGTTCCGTGTGACTTCTTGGTGGTACATGGAGCCACCAGCAAGGCCTCCGCGGGAGAGTTGAAAGCTCTAAATGATTTTTCCCTCCATGGCCGAGCCTCTCCATGGCCGACCGTGCTCCAAGTGGCGTCGGCGAATGTTTTCCCGACTTCCACAACTTCAAGCGGCTGCGGGAGAGAAGCCCCCGACCTCGCCTTGCTCCAGAGGTGGCGGGGAAGGTGTTCCCGGCCTCACCAACTCCAGAGGCGGCGGCCTGGACAGAAAAAGGAGGGGAGGGAGGCGGCTCGGGCTGCTGCTTCAGGCGGCAGGAGAGAGAGAGGGGGCGGGTCGGCTCCTTGCTTAGGCGGTGGCCGGAGAGAGAGAGGGAGGCAGGCGGCATGCTCCTTGGTCGAACCCTAGCGTGGGAGTAAAAAAGAAAAACGGCCTCACCTTGCTCCAGAGGTGGCAAGGAAAGTGTTCCCGGCCTCACCTGCTCCAGAGGCGGCGGCCTGGACAAAAAAAGGAGGGGAGGGAGGCGGCTCAGGCTGCTGCTTCAGGCGGCATGAGAGAGAGAGGGGGCGGGCCTGCACCTTTCTTAGGCGGTGGCCGAAGAGAGAGTGGGAGGCGGGCGGCCTGCTCCTTAGCCGAACCCTAGCGGGGGAGTAAAAAAGAAAACCGGCCTCACCTTGGTCCAGAGGTGGCGAGGAAGGTATTCTCGGCCTCACCTGCTCCAGAGGCGGCGGCCTGGACAGAAAAAGGAGGGGAGGGAGACGGCTTGGGCTGCTGCTTCAGGAGGCAGGAGAGAGAGAGGGGGCGGGCCTGCTCCTTGCTTAGGCGGTGGCCAGAGAGAGAGAGGGAGGCGAGCGACCTGCTCCTTGGCCGAACCGTAGCGGGGGAGTAAAAAATAAAACCGGCATGATGCCTTTTTCCTCCTCCCCCTGCTCTTTCTTTTTTGTTTCTTTTTTCTGTCCCCTCTCCAGCTACCCTTCCCCCTACTTCTCTTTCTCCTTTTTTATTTTCTTTTTTCCTTTGCTTTTTCCTGCTGTCCGCCCACCCGACACCCTCCTCTACTTAAGTATATATAAATACATATATTTTTATATGCATTGTTTTCTTCTTGAACCTCTCACCAAAAATAACCTGTATACAGCCCAGTCCATCTGGTAGAAGCCCCCCAAGTATAATAAATAATGCTGCTCTATGATGCTAAAAATAATCAGGCTGAGCAGAGCAAGAGCTAAAAGGATAAAATAGGCCCCTTCCCTAGAGAAAACAATGCATATATTTACACCATCCGAGTATATATTATCAATAAATATATATAGTAAATATATATTATATATGAAACATAAAGTATCCGCACGCACGCACGAGTGCTCACATGTGCTCGAACGGGACTGCACCAAAACATCGCTCATATAGCATGCCCCGAGCCCGCCACTTGGGGAGGATCCCACTCGGCCGGGTACGGGGTTGTACACAATCCCCACTCTTTTCGAGGTTGGTACAAGCTCGGAAAGAAATGCTCAACCCCAAAGTATCCGGCGAGTGGGAGCCAACCCAAAGAAAAAATTTGAGAGAAACTGAAAATTGCACATAGATCACTAATCTTTCCATGCCTCTTTTGATCATTTTGAACCACACGATAGCTGTAATGCTCCCTGCTATTCAATTGCCCTTATACTATTTCTTACGATCAGTATACAATTTCTCATGATATTGTGAAACAACAAAGACATATATTTTGTATCCTCTTGTACACGTGGAGCTAATCCTTTCCCCCCAGGTGTGCCTACCGCCCTGCCCAGCTAATGAGAGCCAAACAGCGAGTCTACCCGGGGCCGAGCAGCACTCGGGGTCCCTTACCCCCCAGGCGAGCCTGCGGACCTACCGGCTAGTAGGAGCTAGCCAGCGGGTCTACCCGGGGCCGAGCAAGGCTCGGGGTAGTGCAAAAGTCTCCAAGAACCAAACCTTCCCCCCAGGTGTGCCTACAACCCTGCCCAGCTAATGAGAGCCTGGACAGCGAGTCTACCTGGGGCCGAGCAGTGCTCGGGGTCACTTACCCCCACAGGCGAGCCTACGGACTTGCCAGCTAGTAGGAGCCAGACAGCGGGTCTACCTGGGGCCGAGCCAGGCTCGGGGTCCTGCAAAAAATCTCCAAGAACCAACCTTTCCCCCCAAGTGTGCCTACAACCCTATCAGCTAATGAGAGCATGAAAGCGAGTCTACCCAGGGCCGAGCAGTGCTTGGGGTCCCTTACCCCCCAGGATAGCCTACGGACCTGCCAGCTAGAAGGAGCCAGACAGTGGGTCTACACGGGGCCGAGCATCACTCGGGGTCCTGCAAAAAAAACTCAAAGAAACAATCCTTTCCCCCAGGTGTGCCTACAGCCCTGCTAGCTAATGAGAGCCTGACAACGAGTCTACCTGGGGCCGACCAGCACTCGGGGTCCCTTACCCCCCAAGAGAGCCTACGGACCTGCCAACTAGTAGGAGCCAGGCAGCGGGTCTACCCGGGGCCGAGCATCACTCGGGGTCCTTCAAAAAAACTCCAAGAACCAATCCTTTCCCCCTTGGTGTGCCTACAACCCTGCCAGCTAATGAGAGCCTGACAGCGAGTCTACCCGGGGCCGAGCAGCACTCGGGGTCCCTTACCCCATAGGCGAGCCTACGGACCTGGCCGCTAGTAGGAGCCAGGCAGTGGGTCTACCCAGGGCCGAGCATCACTCGAGGTCCTGCAAAAAATTTCAAAGAACCAATCCTTTCCCCCCAGGTGTGCCTACAGATCTGCCCAGCTAATGAGAGCCTGGACAACGAGTCTACCCGGGGCCGAGTAGTGCTCGGGGTCCCTTACCCCCACTGGCGAGCCTACGGACCTGCCAGCTAGTAGGAGCCAGATAGCGGGTCTACTTAGGGCCGAGCAAGGCTCGGGGTAGTGCAAAAGTCTCCAAGAACCAAACCTTCCCCAACAGGTGTGCCTACAGCCCTGCCTAGATAATGAGAGCCTGGACAATGAGTCTACCCGGGGCCGAGCAGCGCTCGGGGTCCCTTACCCCCACAAGCGAGCCTACAGATCTGCCAGCTAGTAGGAGCCAGACAGCGGGTCTACCTGGGGCCGAGCCAGGCTCGGGGTAGTGCAAAAGTCTCCAAGAACCAATCCTTTCCCCTAGGTGTGCCTACAACCCTGCCCAACTAATGAGAGCCTGGACAGCGAGTCTACCCGGAGCCGAGCAGCGCTCAGGGTCCCTTACCCCCACAGGCGAGCCTACGGACCTGCGAGCTAGTAGGAGCCAGACAGCGGGTCTACCTGTGGCCGAGCCAAGCTCGGGGTAGTGCAAAAGTCTCCAAGAACCAAACCTTTCCCCCAGGTGTGCTTACAGCCCTGCCCAGCTAGTGAGAGCCTGGACAACGAGTCTACCCGGGGCCGAGCAGCGCTCGAGGTCCCTTACCCCCACAGGCGAGCTTACGGACCTGCCAGCTAGTAGGAGCCAGACAACAGGTCTACCTGGGGCCGAGCCAGGCTCGGGGTAGTGCAAAAGTCTCCAAGAACCAAACCTTTCCCCCCAAGTGTGCCTACATCCCTGCCCATCTAATGAGAGCATGGACATCGAGTTTACCCAGGGACGAGCAGTGCTCGGGGTCCCTTACCCCCACAGGCGAGCCTACGGACCTGCCAGCTAGTAGGAGCCAGACAGCGAGTCTTCCTAGGGCCAAGCTAGGCTCGGGGTAGTGAAAAAGTCTCCAAGAACCAAACCTTTCCCCCCAGGTGTGCCTACAGCCCTGCCCAGCTAATTAGAGTCTGGACAGCGAGTCTACCCGGGGCCGAGCAGCGCTCGTGGTCCCTTACCCCCACAGGCAAGCCTACGGACCTGCCAGCTAGTATGAGCCAGACAGCGGGTCTACCTGGGGCTGAGCCAGCGAGTCAACCCGTTGGAGAGCATCCTTCCCCCACTCGTCGGTGGAGAGGTGATTTCATGCAAATATGGAAAATAAGGGCTTCACATGCCCAAGAAGAAATTTCTTTACCCTTGACGCGTGTTTGGCGGAACCGCAACCGCGCACATTGCCCGAGGCTCGACGTCTAGCATCCGTAGTGGTTGTCCATGAACAGATCTGACCTCCGCGGGAGAGTTGAAAGCTCCAAATGATTTTTCCCTCCATGGCGGAGCCTCTCCATGGCCGACCGTGCTCCAAGTGGCGTCAGCGAAGGTTGTCCCGGCTTCCAAAACTTCAAGCGGCTGCGGGAGAGAAGCCCCCGACCTCGCCTTGCTATAGAGGTGGAGGGAAAGGTGTTCCCGGCCTCACGTGCTCCAGAGGCGGCGGCCTAGACAGAAAAAGGAGGGGAGGGAGGCAGCTCGGGCTACTGCTTCAGGCGGTAGGAGAGAGAGAGGGGGCGGTCCTGCGCCTTGCTTAGGTGGTGGCCGGAGAGAGAGAGAGGAGGCGGGCAGCCTGCTCCTTGGCCGAACCCTAGCGGGGGAGTAAAAAAGAAAACCGGCCCCACCTTGATCCAGAGGTGGCGAGGAAGGTGTTCCCGGCCTCACCTGCTCTAGAGGCGGTGGCCTGGACAGAAAAAGGAGGGGAGGGAGGTGGCTTGGACTGCTGCTTCAGGAAGCAGGAGAGAGAGAGAGAGGGGGCGGGCCTGTTCCTTGCTTAGGCGGTGGCCGGAGAGAGAGAGGGAGGCAGGCGGCCTGCTCCTTGGTCGAACCCTAGCGTGGGAGTAAAAAAGAAAACCGACCTCACCTTACTCCAGAGGTGGCGAGGAAGGTGTTCCCGACCTCACCTGCTCCAGAGGCGTCGGCCTGGATAGAAAAAGGAGCGGAGGGAGGCGGTTCGGGCTGCTGCTTCAGGCGGCAGGAGAGAGAGAGAGGGGGCGGTCCTGCTCCTTGCTTAGGCGGTGGCCGGAGAGAGAGGGAGGCGGGCGGCCTGCTCCTTGGCCGAACCCTAGCAGGCGAGTAAAAAAGAAAACCGGCCTGATGCCTTTTTCCTCCTCCCCCTGCTCTTTCTTTTTTGTTTCTTTTCTCTGTCCCCTCTCCAGCTACCCTTCCCCCTACTTCTCTTTCTCCTTTTTTATTTTCTTTTTTCCTTTGCTTTTTCCTGCTGTCCCCCCACCCGACACCCTCCTCTCCTTATGTATATATAAATACATATATTTTTATATGCATTGTTTTCTTCTTGAACCTCTCACCCAAAATAACCTGTATACAGCCCAATCCATCTGGCAGAAGCCCCCCCCCCCAAGTACAATAAATAATATTGCTCTATGATGTTAAAAATAATCAGGCCGAGCAGAGCAAGAGCTAAAAGGATAAAATAGGCCCCTTCCCTAGAGAAAACAATGCATATATCTACACCATCCGAGTATATATTATCAATAAATATATATAGTAAATATATATTATATATGAAGCATAAAGTCTCCGCACACACGCACGAGTACTTGCATCTGCTCGAACGGGATTGCACCAAAACATCGCTCACATAGCATGCCCCGAGCCCGCCACTTGGGGAGGATCCCACTCGGCCGGGTACGGTATTGTACAATAACGACTCTGCCCCTTACTCGGGACGGCGGTGCTCCTTCCCTACATTTCATTAGCCCAGCTAAAAAATAAAGTACAAACATACTTCGCCATAGGTGTAGGCTTGCACGCCCAAACACCCCGTGCACTCAGGGCACATTATCGGTGAAACCTGTCAATTCAGTGGCTTCACCACCATCCCCGGGATGACAACATCGTGAGCATTTTATCCTTTTTGATAACCGTCTAAGGTTCCCGACTATGCCAACGGCCAGTCCTTATTTTGGGTCTCGCGCACAGAACCACATAGCCCAGGTCCAATTCCACTTACCCGTTACTCACCCCGCGTAGTCACATTAAGACGTACGCACGGGCCAAGCTTCTCTCGGATCTCGAAACATATCCAAACATCACTTAACCAAGTTATGTTCAAGGCTGGCTCCCCGGCCCCAGAGTTAGGAGAACTACATTTCTGCTTAGTTTTTCGGGTGCGCCTTGGAGTTAATCCCCAAGGATCCCTGCTGCAATCTACTGTGTAGAAA
Source organism: Platanthera guangdongensis (assembly GCA_039583875.1). Taxonomy (NCBI): domain Eukaryota; kingdom Viridiplantae; phylum Streptophyta; class Magnoliopsida; order Asparagales; family Orchidaceae; genus Platanthera; species Platanthera guangdongensis. The sequence continues at coordinate 110,074,604 of CM077157.1, read as the reverse complement.
CCCAAAAACACAAAGAACGGAGTCTTCTCCAGCTAACCATATAAAATGCAACATCACCGATCCAGACCAACACGTCCGGGTAGGCTTCACACACAATGCATATGTCCGTACTTCGATTTCGGACTCTATATGCAACGCTCGAGGTCCCTTACCCCCACAGTCGAGCTTACGGACCTGCCAGCTAGTAGGAGCCAGACAACGGGTCTACCTGGGGCCGAGCCAGGCTCGGGGTAGTACAAAAGTCTCCAAGAACCAAACCTTTCCCCCCAAGTGTGCCTACAGCCCTGCCCATCTAATGAGAGCATGGACATTGAGTTTACCTGGGGACGAGCAGTGCTCGGGGTCCCTTACCCCCACAGGCGAGCTTACGGACCTGCCAGCTAGTAGGAGCCAGGCAGCGAGTCTTCCTAGGGCCAAGCTAGGCTCGGGGTAGTGAAAAAGTCTCCAAGAACCAAACCTTTCCCCCCAGGTGTGCCTACAGCCTTGCCCAGCTAATTAGAGTCTGGACAGCGAGTCTACCCGGGGTCGAGCAGCGCTCGTGGTCCCTTACCCCCACAGGCAAGCCTACGGACCTGCCAGCTAGTATGAGCCAGGCAACGGGTCTACCTGGGGCTGAGCCAGGCTCGGGGTAGTGTAAAAGTATCCAATAACCAAACCCTTCCCCCTAAGTGTGCCTACAACCCTACCTAGCTAATGAGAGCCTGAACAGCGAGTCTACCCAGGGCCGAGCAGCGCTCAGGGTCCCTTACCACCACAGGCAAGCCTACGGACCTGACAGCTAGTAGGAGCCAGACAGCGGGTCTACCTGGGGCCGAGCCAGGATCGAGGTCCTGCAAAGTATCCAAACTCCCCATCGGCATCAGGGAGAGAAGCACTTCAAATAGGTGCAAATTCGACCCCGAAATGCTACGGGATTCCAACAACAACTATAAGATGGGATGACTCCGAGTATGAAGACCTTATACACAAAGTGTCAGTGCACGACCCTGGTCGTCACTTGGTTCCACTTCTACAGCCATGACGTTCACCTGAGTTCTTCTGTGCTGGTCAGTCTCCACGCTCACCGCACCAAAATGTTGAAACCGAAATCTCAGTCTCCTGTGGAGTTCACCCTTGGGGAATGGGTGACCGCACACCTACTACCCTCAAGCAAATGATCTAGGCACAAGACTAGGAACACAAGGGACAGACCCAAGGTCTCAGCATGGAGGTCCCGCCGCATACCCAGAAGACTAGCAAACTCTCCCCCTTCTAAGCCAAAGGCTGAGCTAAGGCACCTTCGGAGGGCTCTCTTGGCCGACCGAAACCTCTAAGGAGAATCTCAAGACCAACTCTCTCCTGACTAGAGGTGCCTCCTCGGGTTTATACAAAATGCTCCTTACCCACCCTACTAATGGCGCAATCTCGCCGAGCAATTCTACGACACGCTGACCAAGTTGGGCCACTAACAGCGTAATTCCGCTATTCTAAAAGGATGAGAACAGGCCATCAGGGGCTTCCTGGCAACTATACCTCGGGGCCTCCACGGGGCGAGCGGTTCGCGAGCACACCACTCGCCCAAGACAGAAGAAGTAAACTACATATACACAGAGCATCACATATATTATAAATAATTACAGGAATATGAATTCCATACTTCGGCACGCAGACCTGCAATATAAGCAAAAATAGGCCTTCGAGGGCCGGCACAAGCTTGGGCTTCAGCCCGCTACTCCCCGCTTGGTAATGCAACACTTGTACGCCCACGTCTCAAATGGCGGCAGCAGGCCAAACAAAGGTCGACTAAGAGCGACGCAAAAACATCGCACCCAGCACTTTTTTGTGGGTTGTGGCACACATTCCCTGCAAATAGATAATATACACCTTCCTCGGAGTCTTCTCCGGGAACCCCAGAACATCACCAATCCGGCTCATACGTCCGGATGGATTTCACACAGCATGCCTAAACCCGTACTCATGCTTCCGGGTGCTAATGCAGTCAATTGCAGGGACGTACACGCCAACCCGTCGGAGAGCATCCTTCCCCCACTCGTCGGTGGAGAGGTGATTTCATGCAAATATGGAAAATAAGGGCTTCACATGCCCAAGAAGAAATTTCTTTACCCTTGACGCGTGTTTGGCGGAACCGCAACCGCGCACATTACCCGAGGCTCGACGTCTAGCATCCGTAGTGGTTGTCTATGAACAGATCTGACCTCCGCGGGAGAGTTGAAAGCTCAAAATGATTTTTCCCTCCATGGCAGAGCCTCTCCATGGCCGACCGTGCTCCAAGTGGCGTCAGCGAAGGTTATCCCGGCTTCCAAAACTTCAAGCGGCTGCGGGAGAGAAGCCCCCGACCTCGCCTTGCTATAGAGGTGGAGGGAAAGGTGTTCCCGACCTAACGTGCTCCAGAGGCGGTGGCCTGGACAGAAAAAGGAGGGGAGGGAGGCAGCTCGGGCTACTGCTTCAGGCAGTAGGAGAGAGAGAGGGGGCGGGCCTGCTCCTTGCTTAGGCAGTGGCCGGAGAGAGAGAGAGAGGGAGGCGGGCAGCCTGCTCCTTGGCCGAACCCTAGCGGGGGAGTAAAAAAGAAAACCGGCCCCACCTTGATCCAGAGGTGGCGAGGAAGGTGTTCCCGGCCTCACCTGCTCTAGAGGCGGTGGCCTGGACAGAAAAAGGAGGGGAGGGAGGTGGCTTGGGCTGCTGCTTCAGGTAGCAGGAGAGAGAGAGAGAGAGGGGGTGGGCATGTTCCTTGCTTAGGCGGTGGCCGGAGAGAGAGAGGGAGGCAGGCGGCCTGCTCCTTGGTCGAACCCTAGCGTGGGAGTAAAAAAGAAAACCGACCTCACCTTACTCCAGAGGTGGCGAGGAAGGTGTTCCCGGCCTCACCTGCTCCAGAGGCGTCGGCCTGGATAGAAAAAGGAGCGGAGGGAGGTGGTTCGGGCTACTGCTTCAGGCGGCAGGAGAGAGAGGGGGCGGCCCTGCTCCTTGCTTAGGCGGTGGCCGGAGAGAGAGAGGCAGGCGGGCGGCCTGCTCCTTGGCTGAACCCTAGCGGGCGAGTAAAAAAGAAAACCGGCATGATGCCTTTTTCCTCCTCCCCCTGCTCTTTTTTTTGTTTCTTTTCTCTGTCCCCTCTCCAGCTACCCTTCCCCCTACTTCTCTTTCTCCTTTTTTATTTTCTTTTTTCCTTTTCTTTTTCCTGCTGTCCCCCCACCCGACACCCTCCTCTCCTTAAGTATATATAAATACATATATTTTTATATGCATTGTTTTCTTCTTGAACCTCTCACCCAAAATAACCTGTATACAGCCCAATCCATCTGGCAGAACCCCCCCCCCCCCCCCAAGTACAATAAATAATATTGCTCTATGATGTTAAAAATAATCAGGCCGAGCAGAGCAAGAGCTAAAAGGATAAAATAGGCCCCTTCCCTAGAGAAAACAATGCATATATCTACACCATCCGAGTATATATTATCAATAAATATATATAGTAAATATATATTATATATGAAGCATAAAGTCTCCGCACACACGCACGAGTGCTTGCATCTGCTTGAACGGGATTGCACCAAAACATCGCTCACATAGCATGCCCCGAGCCCGCCACTTGGGGAGGATCCCACTCGGCCGGGTACGGTGTTGTACAATAACGACTCTGCCCCTTACTCGGGACGGCGGTGCTCCTTCCCTACATTTCATTAGCCCAGCTAAAAAATAAAGTACAAACATACTTCGCCATAGGTGTAGGCTTGCACGGCCAAACACCCCGTGCACTCAGGGCACATTATCGGTGAATCCTGTCAATTCAGTGGCTTCACCACCATCCCCGGGATGACAACATCGTGAGCATTTTATCCTTTCTGACAACTGTCTAAGGCTCCCGACTATGCCAACGACCAGTCCTTATTTTGGGTCTCGCGCATAGAACCACATAGCCCAGGTCCAATTCCACTTACCCATTACTCACCCCGCGTAGTCACATTAAGACGTACGCACAGGCCAATCTTCTCTCGGATCCCGAAACATATCCAAACATCACTTAACCAAGTTATGTTCAAGGCTGGCTCCCCGGCCCCAGAGTTAGGAGAACTACATTTCTGCTTAGTTTTCCGGGTGCGCCTTGGAGTTAATCCCCAAGGATTCCTGCTGCAATCTACTGTGTAGAAACCCGAAAACACAAAGAACGGAGTCTTCTCCAGCTTACCATACAAAATGCAACATCACCGATCCAGACCAACACGTCCGGGTAGGCTTCACACACAATGCATATGTCCGTACTTCGATTCCGGACTCTATATGCAACGCTCGAGGTCCCTTACCCCCACAGTCGAGCTTACGGACCTGCCAGCTAGTAGGAGCCAGACAACGGGTCTACCTGGGGCCGAGCCAGGCTCGGGGTAGTGCAAAAGTCTCAAAGAACCAAACCTTTCCCCCCAAGTGTGCCTACAGCCCTGCCCATCTAATGAGAGCATGGACATCGAGTTTACCCGGGGACGAGCAGTGCTCGGGGTCCCTTACCCCCACATGCGAGCCTACGGACCTGCCAGCTAGTAGGAGCCAGACAGCGAGTCTTCCTAGGGCCAAGCTAGGCTCGGGGTAGTGAAAAAGTCTCCAAGAACCAAACCTTTCCCCCCAGGTGTGCCTACAGCCCTGCCCAGCTAATTAGAGTCTGGACAGCGAGTCTACCCGGGGTCGAGCAGCGCTCGTGGTCCCTTACCCCCACAGGCAAGCCTACGGACCTGCCAGCTAGTATGAGCCAGGCAGCGGGTCTACCTGGGGCTGAGCCAGGCTCGGGGTAGTGTAAAAGTATCCAAGAACCAAACCCTTCCCCCTAAGTGTGCCTACAACCCTACCTAGCTAATGAGAGCCTGAACAACGAGTCTACCCAGGGCCGAGCAGCGCTCGGGTCCCTTACCACAACAGGCAAGCCTACGGACCTGACAGCTAGTAGGAGCCAGACAGCGGGTCTACCTGGGGCCGAGCCAGGCTCGAGGTCCTGCAAAGTATCCAAACTCCCCATCGGCATCAGGGAGAGAAGCACTTCAAATAGGTGCAAATTCGACCCCGAAATGCTACGGGATTCCAACAACAACTATAAGATGGGATGACTCCGAGTATGAAGACCTTACACACAAAGTGTCAGTGTACGACCCTGGTCATCACTTGGTTCCACTTCTACAGCCATGACGTTCACCTGAGTTCTTCTGTGCTGGTCAGTCTCCACGCTCACCGCACCAAAATGTTGAAACTGAAATCTCAGTCTCCTGTGGAGTTCACCCTTGGGGAAGGGGTGACCGCACACCTACTACCCTCAAGCAAATGATCTAGGCACAAGACTAGGAATACAAGGGACAGACCCAAGGTCTCAGCATGGAGGTCCCGCCGCATACCCAGAAGACTAGCAAACTCTCCCCCTTCTAAGCCAAAGGCTGAGCTAAGGCACCTTCGGAGGGCTCTCTTGGCCGACCGAAACCTCTAAGGAGAATCTCAAGACCAACTCTCTCCTGACTAGAGGTGCCTCCTCGGGTTTATACAAAATGCTCCTTACCCACCCTACTAATGGCGCAATCTCGCCGAGCAATTCTACGACACGCTAACCAAGTTGGGCCACTAACAGCGTAATTCCGCTATTCTAAAAGGATGAGAACATGCCATCTGGGGCTTCCTGGCAACTATACCTCGGGGCCTCCACGGGGCGAGCGGTTCGCGAGCACACCACTCGCCCAAGACAGAAGAAGTAAACTACATATACACAGAGCATCACATATATTATAAATAATTACAGGAATATGAATTCCATACTTCGGCACGCAGGCCTGCAATATAAGCAAAAATAGGCCTTCGAGGGCCGGCACAAGCTTGGGCTTCAGCCCGCTACTCCCCGCTTGGTAATGCAACACTTGTACGCCCACGTCTCAAATGGCGGCAGCAGGCCAAACAAAGGTCGACTAAGAGCGACGCAAAAACATCGCACCCACCACTTTTTTGTGGGTTGTGGCGCACATTCTCTGCAAGTAGATAATATACACCTTCCTCGGAGTCTTCTCCGGGAACCCCAGAACATCACCAATCCGGCTCACACGTCCGGATGGATTTCACATAGCATGCCTAAACCCGTACTCACGCTTCCGGGTGCTAATGCAGTCAATTGCAGGGACGTACACGTCAACCCGTCGGAGAGCATCCTTCCCCCACTCGTCAGTGGAGAGGTGATTTCATGCAAATATGGAAAATAAGGGCTTCATATGCCCAAGAAGAAATTTCTTTACCCTTGACGCGTGTTTGGCGGAACCGCAACCGCGCACATTGCCTGAGGCTCGACGTCTAGCATCCGTAGTGGTTGTCCATGAACAGATCTGACCTCCGCGGGAGAGTTGAAAGCTCCAAATGATTTTTCCCTCCATGGCGGAGCCTCTCCATGGCCGACCGTGCTCCAAGTGGCGTCAGCGAAGGTTGTTCCGGCTTCCAAATCTTCAAGCGGCTGCGGGAGAGAAGCCCCCGACCTCGCCTTGCTATAGAGGTGGAGGGAAAGGTGTTCCCGGCCTCACGTGCTCCAGAGGCGGCGGCCTGGACAGAAAAAGGAGGGGAGGGGGGCAGCTCGGGCTACTGCTTCAGGCGGTAGGAGAGAGAGAGGGGGCGGGCCTGCTCCTTGCTTAGGCGGTGGCCGGAGAGAGAGAGAGGGAGGCGGGCAGCCTGCTCCTTGGCCGAACCATAGCGGGGGAGTAAAAAAGAAAACCAGCCCCACCTTGATCCAGAGGTGGCAAGGAAGGTGTTCCCGACCTCACCTGCTCTAGAGGTGGTGGCCTGGACAGAAAAAGGAGGGGAGGGAGGTGGCTTGGGCTGCTGCTTCAGGCAGCAGGAGAGAGAGAGAGAGGGGGCGGGCCTGTTCCTTGCTTAGGAGGTGGCCGAAGAGAGAGAGGGAGGCAGGCGGCCTGCTCCTTGGTCGAACCCTAGCGTGGGAGTAAAAAAGAAAACCGACCTCACCTTACTCCAGAGGTGGCGAGGAAGGTGTTCCCGGCCTCACCTGCTCCAGAGGCATCGGCCTGGATAGAAAAAGGAGCGGAGGGAGGCGGTTCGGGCTGCTGCTTCAGGCGGCAGGAGAGAGAGAGGGGGCGGGCCTGCTCCTTGCTTAGGCGGTGGCCGGAGAGAGAGAGGGAGGTGGGCGGCCTGCTCCTTGGCCGAACCCTAGCGGGCGAGTAAAAAAGAAAACCGGCCTGATGCCTTTTTCCTCCCCCCCCTGCTCTTTCTTTTTTGTTTCTTTTCTCTGTCCCCTCTCCAGCTACCCTTCCCCCTACTTCTCTTTCTCCTTTTTTATTTTCTTTTTTCCTTTGCTTTTTCCTGCTGTCCCCCCACCCGACACCCTCCTCTCCTTAAGTATATATAAATACATATATTTTTATATGCATTGTTTTCTTCTTGAACCTCTCACCCAAAATAACCTGTATACAGCCCAATCCATCTGGCAGAAGCCCCCCCAAGTACAATAAATAATGTTGCTCTATGATGTTAAAAATAATCAGGCCGAGCAGAGCAAGAGCTAAAAGGATAAAATAGGCCCCTTCCCTAGAGAAAACAATGCATATATCTACACCATCCGAGTATATATTATCAATAAATATATATAGTAAATATATATTATATATGAAGCATAAAGTCTCCGCACACACGCATGAGTGCTTGCATCTGCTCGAACGGGATTGCACCAAAACATCGCTCACATAGCATGCCCCGAGCCCGCCACTTGGGGAGGATCCCACTCGGCCGGGTACGGTGTTGTACAATAACGACTCTGCCCCTTACTCGGGACGGCGGTGCTCCTTCCCTACATTTCATTAGCCCAGCTAAAAAATAAAGTACAAACATACTTCTCCATAGGTGTAGGCTTGCACGGCCAAACACCCCGTGCACTCAGGGCACATTATCGGTGAATCCTGTTAATTCAGTGGCTTCACCACCATCCCCAGGATGACAACATCGTGAGCATTTTATCCTTTCTGACAACCGTCTAAGGCTCCCGACTATGCCAACGACCAGTCCTTATTTTGGGTCTCGCGCACAGAACCACATAGCCCAGGTCCAATTCCACTTACCCGTTACTCACCCCGCGTAGTCACATTAAGACGTACGCACGGACCAAACTTCTCTCGGACCCCGAAACATATCCAAACATCACTTAACCAAGTTATGTTCAAGGCTGGCTCCCCGGCCCCAGAGTTAGGAGAACTACGTTTCTGCTTAGTTTTCCGGGTGCGCCTTGGAGTTAATCCCCAAGGATCCCTGCTGCAATCTACTGTGTAGAAACCCGAAAACACAAAGAACGAAGTCTTCTCCAGCTAACCATACAAAATGCAACATCACCGATCCAGACCAACACGTCCGGGTAGGCTTCACACACAATGCATATATCCGTACTTCGATTCCGGACTCTATATGCAACACAAGGGAGACTATTCACGTCAACCCCAAGGAACAGCGCACACTCACCGCACACTCGCGGGAGCGGGTTTCCTTATGCAAAAGAAGGAGAGCTTAACATGCTCAAGTAGGGAATAGTTACCCTTGTAGTACGCTTTTGCGCCATGGGAATCTATCAAGATGGAAAGCTTCGCAAGGGAATTTCCTCCACGGATCCGCTCTCGATTCTCAAATCGGTGCTCCGATGCACCGCCGGCGGCTGGAATCCTCCTCCTCCTTTCTCCTTGCTCTCTCCTCTCTTTTACTCCTTAGGAAGAGAAAGCTTAAGAAAAAATGAGGAATTAATCCTCAATTCCCGGCCTTAACAAAGCAGGAACACACCTGGGCCGTCAGATCTTATTTAAAGAAAACGAACGTCTCAGATCCATCCAAAATTCCTCAAACCTGGGCCGAACACGGACTCACACACGGTCGCATCCCAGGCTGTGTGACTCGATCCAGGCACGATCGTAGAGCGCAGAAAAGGACACGGGTCAAGAAACACCCGTATCTCAACCTGACACGCCCGTGTCGGGTCTCGATATGCCCGTGACTTTGGGCGTATTACCAATAACTGCCACGCCAACCGCCACGCCCCTTGGTGAACACGGGTGGGGACACAGGTATGAACATTCGGATTTCCTTGTTGCGGAGTCGTTTGACCTCAAAATCTTCAATGCGTACTGGCTTGACCTTTGTTGTCAACCCGTAATCAACCGGAAGTTGATCGACCGCAACGACCTGCGAAGGCTCTTGCACCGCCTTCCGCAACACCGATACGTGGAACACATCGCGTAGCCCACTCAACTCCACTGACAGCTTCAATCGATACGCTGCTTTGCTAACCCACTCCAGGATTTCAAACGGTCCAAGGTATCTTGGACTCAGCTTCTTCAAGCGTCGAACCCGCGAGACACCCTTGAACGGCTTGATTTTCAAATACACCCAGTCATCAACACCGAACTCCACGTTCCTATGCTTGGCATTATAGTATTTTGCCTACCTGTCCTGAGCGATCTTCAACCGTTCCTGAATTGTACGTATCATTGAAGTGGCGTCTTCCACGGCTTGACGTTTGTATAACTTCGACTCACCTGTCTCCAACCAAGACAATGGCATGCAACACTTTCTCCCATACAAGGCCTTGAAAGGCGTCATTCCAATACTCGCTTGATAGTTGTTGTTATATGCAAACTCCACGATATACAGGTGATCTTCCCACTGTTTTCTGAAATCCAAGACGCACATATGAAGCATGTCCTCCATCGTCCTGTTGACCCTCTCGGTCTGACCATCCGTCTGTGGATGAAAGGTTGTGCTGAATCTCAGCTTAGTTCCCAACAGACTATGCACTAGCCTCCAGTACTTCGACGTGAAGCATCCATCTCAGTCACTAACAATACTGCGGGGCACACCATGCAATTGAACAATATTTTCCACATAGAGTTTGGCTAAATTTTCCACCGGATCTTCCTTCTTGTTCGGGATGAAGTGCGACACTTTTGTCAGTCTATCTACGACCACCCAGATGGCATCGTTTCCCCTCTGCTACTTTGGCAAACCATGCACAAAATCCATAGAAATGTCGTCGACCTTCCACTCCGGGATAGACAAGGACTTCAAGAAACCTCCGGGCCTCTGGCACTCCGCCTTCACCAAGGCACAAGTTCAGCACTTGGCCACATAAAGTGCTACATCCTTCTTTAATCCTGGCCACCAGAACAACTTCTTCATGTCTTTATACATCTTCGTGCTCCCCTGGTGGATTGAGTACTTGGTATTATGAGCCTCGTACATCAACTCCTCTCGAAGATTATCCGCACTAGGGACGCATAGGCGACCATCCCTCCTTAGCAGTCCGTCCTCAACAACAAATTGGGAATTTGACCCATCCAAAGATTTATCTAAGATCTACTTCATACTGCTATCCTGAACCAAAGCCCGCCGAATCCTATCAGCTAGGTCATACTGCACCTCTGTCCAATACAATTTTACCTCAGCACTGGACTGCTTGTCAACACAAGAGATCTCTAATGCCTCCAAATCACGGACCAAACCCTCATCATGTACTGACAACCAGCTAGAATGCGCAGGAGCCCTGCGACTTAACGCATCCGCCACTGCATTTCCTTTCCCAGGCACATAATGTATCTCGAAGGTGTAGTCCCCCAGGAACTCCATCCACCTCCGCTGCCTCATGTTCAGGTCCTTCTGATCTAACAAGTACTTCAGGCTCTTATGATCGGTGTAGATATCGACCTTCACACCGTACAAGTAGTGCCTCCATAGCTTTAGAGAAAATATCATGGCCGCTAACTCTAAGTCATGAACCGGATAATTCCTCTCGTGAACCTTCAATTGTCGTGAACCATAGGCAATCACACTCCCATGTTGTAGCAGAACACAACCCAAACCACTGCCCGAAGCATCACTATAGATTTCAAACCCTTCGGTCCCACTTGGCGAACATAAAATAGGCGCTGTGGTCAACCGCTTCTTCAATTCTTCAAAAGCCTGCTCGCACTCCAGTGACCACACAAATTTTTGATCCTTCCTTGTCAACGTCGTGAGTGGTAGCGCTATCCGCGAGAAGTTCTCTACGAAGCGCCTGTAGTAGCCGGCAAGCCCCGGAAAACTCCGGACTTCCGCCACTGAAGATAACACAGGCCACTCCCGTATCGCCACTATTTTCACCGGATCCACCGCTATCACTTCTCCACTAACAATATGACCAAGGAACTCTACCGAGGATAACCAGAACTCACACTTGGAGAACTTAGCATACGACTGATTTCTTCTCAATGTCTCCAACACCATATGCAGATGCTTGTAGTGATCATCCTCACACTGCGAGTACACCAAGATATCGTCGATAAATACTATCACGAAACAGTCCAGGTACTCTCTGAACGTCCTATTCCTCAAATCCATAAACACAGATGGTGCATTGGTCAACCCAAACGACATGACCGTGAACTCATAATGCCCAAACCGCGTGCTGAATGCTGTCTTTGGGATGTCGCTTTCCCTTATCCTTAATTGGTAGTTGCCGGATTTCATATCTAACTTCGAATATACTGTTGACCCAACCAACTGATCAAATAGATCGTCAATCCTTGGGATTGGATACTTATTCTCTTCCGTAAACTTATTCAACTCCTAATAGTCGATACAGAGTCGCAAGCTCCCGTCCTTCTTCTTAACAAAAAGGACCGGTGCGCTCCAAGGCGACGAACTTGTACGCACATACCCTTGCTCCAACAACTCTTGCAGTTTCACCTTCAGCTCTACCATCTCTCTTGGCACTATCCGATAAGGAGATCGTGACATTTATTTGGCACCCGGCACCACCTAAATTGTAAAATCAATCTCCCGCTGAGGAGGGGCTCCTGGGAGATCATCTGGAAACACATCAGGATACTCGGACACAACTGAGATACTGCCCAGACTTGGCTTAGGCGTTGAAGCCCTCAATAATGTGACAAACAGCTCTGTGCCAGACCGAACTGCCTTAATCATCTGAAGGGCCGACATCAAAATCTTACCCGACCCCTTCATGCTCGCAAACGTAGTCTCCCGATCAGTATTCAGTCCCAACTTAACCTCCTTTCGGTTGCAATCAATGCATGCTCTCTGCTCCGAGAGCCAGTCCATACCAAAGATTACGTCGAACTCCACTAACGGCAGTACCGATGATCGCAAATCAAACTCCTGATCCCCAATCTTTACCACATAGATTCTATCCGTGCGTATTGAGCACCCATTGGGTAACAACACATCCAACTTGTCTTTTGCCATGAAGGAAGGGACCCCGATGCACGTTACGAATCTTTTAGACAAGAAGGAATGCGAAGCTCCCATATCAAACAGGGCTCTTGCCGGACAATCGAAAATCAACACAAAGCCTAGCACCAACATTTATAAGCGAACATATAAAAAGGGTAACAACTAAATAAAGTTAAACTGCTATAACTTAACTCATACCTGTCACCACGTCAACTTGTTTTATGGCCTATTGTAGACCAAGATTATAAACTCTAGGCTTGGCTGGAGCATGGTGGGATGCGGTTGACTCCACTGCCTTCCCTTTTCTTCATAAGTTGCTCTAGGCTTCCTCTCGGACTTTGCACCTCCGCTCCAACATTCACGAGCAAAATGCCCCATCTTTACACAGTTGTAGCAAGCTCCTGGCACTTGACTTGTGGTTACCCACAATGCACCAGAAGAAGGGGCTGAGATCAAAGTCTTCGGCCTCTTGTTCCATCTGTAGAAACCCGACTTTGCATTTGGAACTTTGAACTCTGACTTCTTTTCCCCTGGGTCCTTCTTCTCTTACACTTTCTTCACGACCTTTTCCAATGACCGGGCTGAATTGACCAAGGCTAGGAAGCCCTGCGTGTTAGGCCCAGCAAGGAGTAGCTGTAGGTCGCCACGTAGACCCTCTTAAAATCGGTTGGTCTTCTGCTCCTCTTCAGTAAACATAGCACCAGCATAACGACCCAACCGTGTAAACTCTTGGAGATACTCATCCATGCTTCTACCTCCCTGAGTCAAACCAAGGTACTGATTCTCCATCTCAAGCTTCTGAGTAGAGGGTAGATATCTGGCCAAGAATAACCTTGAGAATTCCTCCATAGGAACATCAGCAAGTTGCCTTCCCACTAAGAGGTGAACCTCCAACTCGTCCCACCACAGCCTCGCCTCACCAGCCAAACGAAAGGTCGCTATGGTGGTCTTCTGCCACTCCTCAGTTAACGTGGTCGTCAAGACTCTCTTTATCGTAGAGAGCCAATCCTCAGCTTGAGTTGGCATTCCAATCCCGTCGAACATCGGAGGATTAAATCCCATTACATGCTTGAGCTACCTCTCCATCGCTCTCCTTGGTGCTACTTGATCAACTGTCGCACGCTCTAACACTCCCGGCTCTGCCACCCTAATCGGTTCTTGCTCATTAACAGGTGGTGCGTGGTGCATTTGTCCTGCATGTGGGGCATTTATCATCACAAATACTGCTCCAGCCACCAACTGGATGGTTTCTGCTGAAGGAGGAGTTGTAAGCACATCCCTTGATGCACTACTTTCCGCCGATTGCGGATGTTCCGATTGCCTAGCACCGCTCCTAGCTGCCTATAATATCAAAGACCCTTGATTAGACAATAAACAGATTGCTAAAAGAAATCATTGGAACACTCAGGTTCCTCAAAACAAGTGTATTTTTCATTCCTAAGTGGACATTCATGAGTTCTTTTTTTGATGTTATAACGATGACGCACACATGTGCTCACCACCCCTTAAAAAGAATTCGCCCACGAATTCATTTAAGTTGACCGAAACCAGAAGTCTGATACCAAATTGTAACACCCCCATCCATCATATGACATATAACAGAAGGTCCAACTGGAACCCGACGCCATATATCACAGACAGTCGGAAGGGTTATATAAGAATATCAAAACAAACCAACTAAGACTACTCGCCCTAACTCAGAGCATTCTAGCGGAAGCTTTTAAATAGTTGACAAGAACCCATAATTGAATAACAACTATCATGAATGTCCACAAACTACCATAGGATTGAAATAACAAATACACTGAAAGGTACTTGGCCTTATGGCCTTACAAGAGTTCACTTAACAAAGTAATGTTTTAAATACATCGGCTCGCAGGCCGGCCACACATGACAAAATTAAAAACAATAATTCGCTTTGGCCTTCGAGGGCCAGCTCACCAATATGGGCTTCAGCCCGATAATTGGTACTTGGCTCCGCAGCACCTGCAAGCAACATTCCACCGCACGGTGGCAAACAAAGTAACGATCAGCCAAAGCCGACCAAATTATAAAGACCCTGCCCCCTACTCGGGATGGCGATGCTCCTTCCCTGCATTTCATTAGCCAAGCTAAACAATAAAGTACAAACATACTTCGCCACAGGTGTAGGGTTGCACGGCCAAACACCCCTTGTACTCAGGGCACATTATCGGTGAATCCTGTCAATTCAGTGGCTTCACCACCATCCACGGGATGGCAACATCGTGAGCATTTTAGCTTTTCTAACCACTGTCTAAGGCTCCCGAATATGCCAACGGCCAGTCCCTCTTTTGGGTCTCTCGCACCGAACCACATAGCCCAGGTCCAATTCCACTTGCCTGTTGCTCACCTCGCGTAGTCACATTAAGACGTACGCACGGGCCAAGCTTCTCTCGGATTCCAAAACATATCCAAACATCACATAACCAAGTTATGTTCAAGGCTGGCTCCCCGGCCGCCAAGTTAGCAGAACTATGTTTCTGCTCAGTTTTTCGGGTGCGCCTTGGAGTTAATCCCCAAGGATCCCTGCTGCAATCTACCGTGTAGAAACCCGAAAACACAAAGCACGGAGTCTTCTCCGTCTAACCAAACAAAATGCAACATCACCGATCCAGACCAACACGTCCGGGTAGGCTTCACACACAATGCCTATGTCCGTACTTCGATTCTGGACTCTATATGCAACACAATGGGGACTATTCACGTCAACCCCAAGGAACACCACACACTCACCGCACACTCGCGGGTGCGGGTTTCCTTATGCAAAAGAAGGAGAGCTTCACATGCTCAAGTATAAAATCATTACCCTTGTAGTATGCTTTTGCGCCATGGGAATCTATCCGGATGGAAAGCTTCACAAGGGAATTTCCTCCCTGGATCCGCTCTCGGTTCTCAAATCGGTGCTCCGATGCTCCGCCGGCGGCCGGAATCCTCCTCTTCCTTTCTCCTTGCTCTCTCCTCTCTCTAACTCATTAGGAAGAGAAAGCTTAAGAGAAAATGAGGAATTAATCCTCAATTCTCGGCCGTAACAAAGCAGGAACACACCCGGGTCGTCATATCTTATTTAAAGAAAACGAACGGCTCAGATCCGTCCAAAATTCCTCAAACCTGGGCCGAAAACAGCCTCGCAGACGGCCGTGTCCCAGGCCGCGTGCCTCGATCCAGGCACGATCTTCGAGCACAGAAAAGGACACGGGTCATGATACGCCCGTGTCTCAACCTGACATGCCCGTGTCGGGTCTCGACACGCCCGTGACTTTGGGCGTGTTACCAATAACCACCACGCCAATCGCCACGCCCCTTGGTGAACACAGGTGGGGATACAGGTATGAACACGCCTGTATCACCCCTGACACGCCCATATCAAAACTATTCACAACTGTGTTTCCTGCCGTGTCCTTTTCTGGACATAGCCGGCCAACACAGAGAAAGACACTGCCTTGGACATGCCCGTGTCCCAGGCCGTGTACCCCTATACAGGTACCAAAAATTCCTTAGGACGCAACCAGCTCGATTACGACTTTCGGGGCGTTATAATTCCAGTGCCAATTCCCGGCCACCTCCCTGGCCAACCACCGCCACCACCACCTCCGTCGAGGTGGTGGCTACCGCCTAGCGGCGGCATAGCCGCTGGAGAAGCATATTCCGACGAACCCGAGAGGTTCATTTTCATGGAAAAACTTGGATTTTTTCATCGTCGATCGAGCTTAATTGAGCTAGATTTCTCCACCTAATGATCTAAAGATCTAGCACAGGAGAGAAGTAGAAGGACTAGACCTGCAGGCGATCTTGGAGACGTGTGTGGTGGTGGTGTGCCATGGTCGATGACTCCAAGCATTTTCCTTGCCAAATCCCCTGTTCTCCTTCTAAACCAATGAAGTAAACATTCGTTTTGATTGCTTGGGAGATTTTAAAGCTGATGGGGAGGTTGATTTGGGGAGTGGATGGGGCAAACACTGAATGGCCATTAATGGCCTTGAACCAAGATTTCGACCGCCTCTATCTTTTGAAATTCCACCCTTCGATGGCCGGGAAAACCCCTCCATCTCCTCCTAATTAATCAAGGGGTGTGAATGAGGCCATTAGGTGGGAGTTGAATGCCCCATGGCCTTCCAAGGCCATGAATGCTTCGCCCCATAGCCTTCCAAGGCCATGAATGCTTCGCCCCATAGCCTTCCAAGGCCATGAATGCTTCGCCCCATGGCCTTCCAAGGCCATGAATGCTTCTCTTTTTCTCTCCTCCCTTGAATGAAACCCCCACTTTCTCTCTCCTAGTCATCACCTCCAGAAATTGTGTAGTATTCTAGCTGGTTTCTACATGCTCTAGCTAGTGGGACATCCTAATTGGGCCTAGCCCATTTGGATTGAGTTGGTTTTGGCTTCCTTCCGCATTTTGGGCTTGGTTTGATCAAAGTTGACTTGGGGGTGTTGACTTGGTCAAATGAGTGGGTTGACTGGTCAACTAGGTGTCTTGAGTCCCTTTCCACAACCCAAGTCTATTTCTGGCTTGGTGTAACCCATTTAGGTCAAGTTAGGGCACTTTGACTTAACTAGTGTTAGGGTTGACTCTGGTTAATTCCACCCTTTGGTTGACCCCTAATGGGTTATTAGGGCACCAAAGGGGCCCTATAAGATTGAAGGTGGTAGGGTGGGGTCAAGCAGTCATGTTGGGAGCCATTGGCCAAGCCTTAGCTTAGGTATTCAGAAGCTATTATTTGCGGACCAAGGTGCTTTCACCTATTTACCTAGGCATCCAAGGTTCTCTTGGTCTTCTTAAAGCTTTGTCATGACCTAGTCATTACAAAAATCTCCTAGGGGTCTGGTTGTTTGTGAGATGTTACAATAACGACCCAACCCCTCACTCGGGGCGACGGTTCTCCTTCCCTGCAAGCAGTATATATATATATATATATATATATATATATATATATATATATATATATATATATAGACAAATAATAAAGTACACTTAAGCACCATTCGCCACAGACACAGGATCGATCGGCCACACATCCCATGCACTCAGGGAACATTCTCGGTGTATCGGACTGCCCGGGTCCCACCACCATCCACAGTCCCAGACTTGATGTTATACTTGAGCATTCTAGTCTTTCCGGTACAGTTCCTAAGACTCTCATTATGCCGACGACGAAAGCCAGTTACTTTAGGCGATCTAGTCTGAATGACATAACACGGGTATAGTTCAGCCACAACCCGTTGCTCAAATCATCATGCCAACGCCGATGGACGTAGCCATCATAGTGTATGACAAGATGCGGGTTAGCCTCCCCTTGCCTGTTTGGATCTCTGGCCTTTTTTTTGGTCACTTCAGGCTCTCAGCATCAATTGCCGCTCACATGTCCCCAGGACCTGAGCCTGCAATGATCAACATGGCTCTCATGGCCAATAGCTGGGCTCTCAAGGCTCGCAACTTCTCATGTTACGCACCTTGTCCCACAGACACAGACTTCGCAACAACATTCAGGCTGGCTCACATGGCCACCTTAGCTCGGCTCACAAGGCTCTCAGCTTCAAACAATGGCCCCAGGTCTCCCTGAAACATGCCTTACAGGTCACTAGAGGCTATAGTCGGCAGCTGAACTACTACCGCGTAGTAGGGACAAAAGTCTCTTCTTCCCCATTTTTGGATGTTTTCCTGGAGATCACCTCCAGTACTATCACTGCAGCTTCCTGCACACCCCCAGACCATAGATTCTACACATTTATCTACATATTCTATCCATGAGGTCTTCTCCGGCACGTAAATCAATTCATCACCAATCCAGACCAACCTATCTAGATGTGCTTCACACAACATGCCTATTCTGTACTTTGTTTCCGGATCTAAATGCAAGTTTTATCGGGGTTCACAACAATCTACCTGCTGGAAACCACCTTTTTCTTCACCTTTTGGTGAGGGGTTCCATGCACACATGCAAACTGAGGACTTCACTTGTCAAAGTAGAAAGTTGTTACCCTTATCGATCGCTTAGGATCCATGCCCTTGTTCTTTGATCCCGATGGAACTGATCGATACAGCTTCCTCTCCGCGGATTTAGCGTCGACTAGCAATTTTGATCACAAGTACACCTTGGATCGTTTCTCCTCTTCCCTCAAAAATCTCAAGAACCAAGAGAGTGAATGAGAGAGAAAAATGAGAAAGATATCTCAAAGCAAATCTTTGAAAGCAAGCTACCGCCACACGGTATCTGTTACCGCCGCGTGGTACCAAAGGTGGTTGCCGCTTGGGCCAATTTACATCACTCTATCACCCAAACCAGCCTCCACCGTACTGCCATGTGGTAAGCTACCACCCCGCGTTAACTTACTACAACCAAGTGGTACTTTGCCTCGTACTATCATCGCGCGTTAGATCACTACCGCCACGCGGTAGTCACACAACACTCGTCGAGAGCGTTGAGTGCGTTGAGAGCATCGAGTGCGTTGAGAGTGTCGAGTACTTTGAGAGCGTCGAGTTATACTGCCGTGTGGTATCTTTATACCACTGCGCGGTAGATACCCAAGAGGCCAGGTTAATTAATTCAAGAGCTAACGTCGGCGTTAACACTACCACCACGTGTTAACTCCCATAAATAAATTCCTTCCTTTTTCAGGATTTTTGTGGTATTACAATATTAATGGTTGAAAACTAAGTCCCGGGTTTTTCCCGCTGTCAGGCTCTTACCTAGCTGACAGGTCTGTTGGGCCCTCAGTGGACATGCAAAAGGTTGAAAACTAAGTACCGAGTTGTTCTCGCTGTCAGGCTCTCACCTAGTTGACATGTCTGTTAGGCCCCCAAAGGACATGCAAAAGGTTGAAAACTAAGTCTTTGGTTGTTCCAACTATCAGGCTCTCACCTACCTGAAAGGTCTGTTGGGCCCTCAATGGACTTCATAAATGTTGAAAAATTAAGTCTCGGGTTGTTCCCGCTGTCTGGCTCTCACCCATCTGACAGGTCTGTTGGGCCCCTGGTGGACATGCAAAAGGTTGAAAACTAAGATCCGGGCTATTCCGGATGTTAGGCACTCACCTAGCTGACAGGTCTGTTGGGCCCCCTGATGGACAAGCAAAAGGCTGAAAACAAGTCCCGGGCTATTCTTGTTGTCAAACTCCGACCTAGCTAACAGGTTTGTTGGGCCGCCAGTGGACATGCAAAAGGTTGAAAACAAAATACCAGGCTGTTCCCACTGTCAGGCTCTCACCTAGCTGACTGGTCTGTTGGGCCCCCGGCAGATATCATAAATGTTGATGTGAAAAAGAGTTAAATAAAGACAAATTTTATTGCTTCAAAAAGATAATCATTACATAGGTATGCCCCCTTATTTATATAAAATGGGGGAGATGAGAGAATATAACAAGAGATGTGGGACTAAATACAAGTCATGCAGGTTGAGCGATTTGACACAGTCAAACCTCTAAGCTATACAAAATACATAAACAACAACCCTTGAATCCTTGTGGCGGCTAACACCAAGATTGCATTTATGGATACCTACAGACCTCTACGACTAACATCCAGTCTGCTGTTGCGGCATATCACCAGACCGCTACTGCTACTAATGGCCAGACCACTATTGTGGTTAATCACCATACCGCTGCTGCAATTAATTCCTAGACTACTGTTGCGGCTAATAGCCAGACTGTTGTTGTGGTTAATCACGAGACAGTTATTGCGGCTAATTACCATACCACTGATGCGACTAATACCCAAGCCACTGCTGCGACTATCCCTTAGACTGCCACTATTGCTCCTGATCACTAACTGAGATTCCCCACCAGACCGCTGTGCCAAACCGCCAAACCGATGAGAGAAGCAGACCACTGTAGTTAGATATAAAACTGCCCAGTCTCCTCACACTCCAACACTCCCCCTCAAGCTGGAGCATATATATTTATCATGCCCAACTTGCTACAAACCTCCCCAAAAGGAGTAACTAGTTTGGTGAAGAAATCGGCTAGTTCTCTCTCTGAGGTAACAAACAGAGTACAGATCTGATTCTTCAAAATCTCCTCTCTAATGAAGTAGTAAGCAACCTTGATATTCTTCGTCCTCTCATGAAAGACAAGATTCCTCAAAATATATATGGTCACTTTATTATCACAAAACATTGGTAAAGAATGATCATAAACCTCTCCAAAATCAAGCATAAGTGCTCATAACCACTTCAGCTTGCAAGTAGTTAGAGCCATGCACCTGTAATCGGCTTCTGCACTTAACCTGGAGATAAAAACTTATTTCTTGCTCTTCCAGCTGACCAAATTGCCTCCAACAAAAGTACAGAACCCTGACATAGACTTCCTATCTTCCTTATCATATGCATAACTAGCATCAGAGTATGCCTCAACCTTCAAATGTCCCCTTTTCTGAAGCAGAAGTCCTCTTCCTGGAGCACCTTTCACAAACTCTAGAATCTTCATTACCGACTGAAGATGACTGTCCTTAGGAGCTTGCATAAATTGGCTCACTCTTCCCACTGTATAAAAAGTATCTGGTCTTGTGACTGTCAGATAAATGAGTTTCCCCACAAGCCGTCTGTACCTAGTGAAATCTTCAAGAAGAGGTGAGTCCTTACTCCAACACTTGTCATCTCCAACAGACATCAGAGATTGCATAGGTTTAGCCCCAAGGAGACATATCTCTTTTAAGAGGTCTAAGGCATACTTCTGTTGTGATAGAACAATAGACCATGGTTTCTTGGATATTTTAATTCCCAAGAAATATTCTGGAGAGCCTATATTTTTAGTAACAAAATATTGAAGAAGATGCTTGTTTGTCATATTCACACCTTCTCTATCATCCCCTATAAGAAGAATGTCATCCACATAAACTGCAAGGATAAAAAGACCAGCCGATGTTTTGCGAATGAACAAAGAGTGATCTACAACACTTCGAGCAAATCCAACCACAAAAATAACTTTGTTGAACTTGTCAAACCAAGCACTGGGACTTTGCTTAAGACCATAGATTTCCTTTCATAGTTTACAGACCTGAGACTCCCCAAAGCAACATACCCAGGAGGTTGCTCCATATAGACGATTTCTTGCAAATCATCATAAAGAAAGGCATTCTTCACATCCAATTGATACATTTCTCAATCTCTATTGACAGCCACCGAAAAGAGAGCAAGGATTGTAGTAATCCTAGCCATAGGAGAGAAAGTATCAAAGAAATCTATACCATAGGTCTACGTAAAACCTTCGATGACATGCCGTGCTTTGTAACAATCAATAGAACCATCAGGGAGAAACTTGATGACAAAGACCCAGTGACAGCCAACCACATCATCTCCTGGAGGAGTAGGAATAAGAGTCCAAGTACCCCATTCAGTAAGAGTGTGTTTCTCTTCATCCATAGCAACCTTCCAGTGAGGAATAACAAGAGCATCTTGATACAAGGCTGGAACTACATTTACCAAGAGGGCAAGAGCAAAGATCCTAGATAAAGGAGAGAGCTGAGAATAAGAGATAATAACCTGAAGAGGATGTTGAGTGTAGGAGCAAACACCTTTCCTAAGAGCGATCTGAAGATCAAGATCTATCATGTCTACTGTATCAGTCCCATACAAAGAAGATACTACTGGCCCGGGAGCTGGTGGCAGCGATTTAGAATAAGAATTAGAGATAGTAGAAGAATTAGAAATAGGAGGAGAAGAAATAAGGGCAGGCTCTGAAAGTGGTGATGATACAGTGGGAAAAGAATAAGAATCATCAGAAGAAGGAAGAAGAGAGGGAGAAGAAAAGAATGGAGTATCCTCAAAGAAAGTAACATCTGCCGAGATATACTGTCTCTAAAGAATAGGATCAAAACACTGAAACCCTTTCTGTGTTTGACAATAGCCCAAAAAGATACACTTGATAGAATGAGGAGAAATTTTATCGCGTCTAGATGCAAGAGAATGGACAAACGTTGTGCATCCAAAAACACGAGGAGGTAACAGAAATGGTGTCCCATCAGGATATAGAATAGAAAAAGGAGTCTTGCTATTGAGAACAAAATATGGAACTCGATTGATGAGAAAACAAGAAAGAAGAACCGCATGACCATAATAAGACCGAGGAACATGCATATGAGTGAAAAGACTACGAGCCACATCTAGAAGATGACGATTTTTACATTCAGCAATGTCATTCTATTGTGAAGTGAAAGGGCAAGTAGTTTGATGGATAATGTCATGATCCAAACAAAATAATGTAAACTAATGACTAAGATATTCCTTAGTATTATCAGTGCAAAGAGTTTTAATAGGGGTATCAAATTATGTATGAATTTCATTATAAAATGCAAAAAAAAATTGAGAAAATCTAAGAGCGTTCTCGTAACAAATACAACCACATACACTGAGAAAAATCAACTATGAATGTAATAAAATACAAACTACCCCTACCAATAGTTTTAAGGGGAGCAGGACCCCAAATATCTGAATGAACCAGGTCAAAGGGATGAGAAGAACTACGGTCATGCTTAGTAAGAAAAGTAGACCGGTGATGCTTGCCAAACCGACATGCTTCACAATCAAGAGAAAAGTCACCGCAAGGTAAATCGAGCATAAGATGATAAAAATTCTGAGGAGGAGGATGCCCAAGGCAAAGATGTCACTGAAGTAGAGAAGAAGATGCAAAAAATACAGAAGCAGTATGAAGATAGAACAAGTCGTCGCTCTTTGTTCCAGTAGCAATCATCTCCATGGAATGAAGAATCTGAAAAACACAAGTAGAGGCAATAAAAATAGCTTCGCAATTTAACTATTTGCAAAGAGAAATAACAGAAAGAAGGTTGCACAAAAAATTCGGGACATAAAGAGTGTCCTGCAGCTGAAGAGAGTAACATGCATAGTGTCAGAACCACAAACAAGATATGGAGAACCATACACAATATGAACCAGAGGCAACCGATTGCTCTTGGCAAGATAAGATAAAATGTGAGAATTGTCTATCATATGATTAGTAGCACCCGAATCAATGCGCCTCCTACCTGTTGTAGCCAACTGAGCAGCACCAGAAGTAGCTAGACAAGAAGTAGACTGCCTGGATGAATCAACCAATGTTGGACGAATATGAGGATGTTTGGTCCAACAACGATCAACCAAGTGACCAAGTCGGACACATTGAGAACAAAGATGCTTAAAATAACCAAGGCCACCAGTACGGCCATCATGGCCACCAGAGGTGTCATGACGAGCAGGATGAGAAACAAGATCAGGAGACGGAGACAAAGAGGGAAGCAAAGGATGCTAAAGAAGAGTAATAACAACAAAAATTCTAACAGCAGTAGCATCCAGTGTCGAAGTATCCGCCTCTCTAAGAATTTTCTGGTGGATCATATTATAAGAGTCTGGTAGGCGAAGAAGATAACAAACAACATGAAGCTCCTGAAAATGCTTGTGTTGCTCAACCAGATAGGCAGAAAAAGGTCTATGCTAAAGAAGTTCAGCACCAAGAGCCTGAACCTCCTGATAGGCAGAAGCGGGAGTGAAGACTGGTCGAGTAAAAGATCCGCATACAAAGTATAAATGCGCGAAGTTTGGTCTCTCTTGGAATATAAAGTGGCAAGATGATTCCAGGCAACCTTGACTGTCTGATCATGTCAGATGACAGGAAGGAACTCATCAAACAATTGGCCAACCAAGTACGCACCAAGGCATCAGAAGCATCCCAATCATCAAAAGCAATGGAGCCAGAAGGAGGAGGATCATCAGTCAAATGATGACGCTTACGATGAGAATGCAATAAAAAAATGGACACACTCCAGTCAGAGTAATTGGGACCTGTAAGCTTCGAAGCAGTATCCAAATTACCAGAAGTAGAGAAAGAAGAAGTATAAAGAGAAGAAGGGACAGAGATAGTAGAAGAAGAAGATAGAGCAGGAGTGTCCATAAAAATAACGAGAAACCACACGGGCAAAGAAAACAACCAGCACGAACTCCACAAGTCGCAAAGACAAGCGACTAGAAGGGAGTCAGAACAAACAAAAAAATAAGCCGCAAAGAAAACTGCGTGAACAGAACTATCCGTAAAGCAAACCACGCGAATAGAATAGAAGTCATGCCAACAGAACAAGCAAGGGAGGGCAGGGAGGGAAACTACGCGAACAGAAAAGAAGCAGTGTGAACTGGAGTAAAGGACCGATTAACTCTGATACCATGTGAAAATGAGCTAAATAAAGGCAAATTTTATTGCTCCAAAAAGATAATCATTACATAGGTATGCCTCTTATTAATAGAAAATGAGGGAGATGAGAGAATACAATAAGCGATGTGGGACTAAATACAAGCTACGCGAGCTGAGCGGCTTGACACAGTCAAACCGCCAGGCTATACAGAATACATAAACAACAACCCATAAATCCTTACGGAGGCTAACACCAAGCCCGCAACAACTACTACCTCCAGACTATTGCAGCTAACATCTAGTCCACTACTGCGGCTAATCACCAGACCGCTAATGCATCTAATGGCTAGACCACTGCTGTGGTTAATCAACAGATCATTACTGTGGTTAATCACCAGACCGCTACTACGGCTAATAGCTAAACTTCTATTGCAGCTAATTGCCAGACTGCTACTGCGGCTAACACCCAAGCCGGTACTGCGACTATCCCTCAGACCTACACTATTGTTCCTGACCGATAGCTGAGATTCACCACCAGACCGCTGAGCCAAACCACTAGACCACTTAGATAAACCGTCAGACAATTGAGAGAAGCAGACCGCTGCGACTAGATATAAAACTGCTCAGTCTCCTCATGCTCCAACAGTTGAAAAAACTAAGTCTCAGGTTGTTTCGGCTATCAGGCTCTCACCTAGCTGACAGGTCTTGTTGGGTATTGTATCCACAATAACCTATGTTTGTGTGAAGTCACCCTTGAACTAAGTTGAATTAATTATGTATTTGATGTTATTCTTTAGTTGGGTGCTTGTAGGTCATTATTGCTAATTGTAGACCAATGACAGTTTACAATGAGTCAGTAAATACATGACCATGCAATTTAATCCCTCATTGTGTAGCCCATGGTGTTGACTCATGTGTAACCTCTCTATTCTGATGCATTTCATTTTCAAGTATTAAAGCAATGGAAGAAAGGAATTGTTATTCTGCTGGTTTTCAACAAAGAAGAAGTAGTTTTTCAGAGAAAAAATTCTAAGTGTATTTCTAGAGAGGATGAAGAGTATTTCTCAAGAAGTCTAAGTATAGTTCTCGAGAGAGCAAAGTTGTTCTCGAGAAACCTTAAGACTTCTCAGAAAATTCTGAGAAACTATCTTTAAGTCCTTTTCTCAAGAAAGCGCTGAAGAATTCTCGAGAAGCCAAGTAACGTTCTTGAGAAAGCAAAGCAGTTCTCGAGAAGTTAAAATTGTTTCTCGAGAAGCTAATTTTTTTTTTCTCGAGACGTCAAGTTCTTTCTCGAGAAATTCGTTCTTCAGTTCAAAGAATTTGCGTTAAGTATTTTATCGATAAGTCTATGTCATTTCTCGAGAAAGCAAATCCTTCTCGACAAATCATATTCTTCTCGAGAAATAGAGTTGCAAAAAACTTTTTTAAAATTGTCTGGCGGGATTTCATTATAACCTAAGTTCCACATGATTGGTCCACGTGGATCCTTAATGATTTCAGACCGTTAGACGTGGTTCTATAAGAAGTATTTTTAGGGGAATCACTAACCTAACAGTATTCAGAATCGCATCGCAATTTCTAAATCGGGAGAAGCCACACCGCCATTGTAGTTCTTCATTATCGCTCCTCTCTCGATCCAGCAATTCCAAGAAGAAAAGATTTGACAGATCATAGATTCACATTCTTCAAACATCTACTTGATCATGTTGGGTCCTAAGCATTTCAGGCCAAAGTTTTCTCGGGATTTCTTCCTCAACTTCTTCACAGAGATTTTCGGTTCTCAAGAAGGAAGAACCTTGAAGATTTCAAATCAGAAAGTATAAAGTTTCTATTATTATTGTAACAATTATTTTAACTCCTGTAGGAGCTTTTTCTCCAAGTTTGTAGGAGCTTTGCTCTCCGAGTTTATAGGAGCTTTGTTCTTCGAGTTTGTAGGAGTGTGTTATCTCCGAGTTCTAGGAGCATTGCACTGAGTTGTAGGATTGTTGCAATCCGAGATTTAGTGAAGTAGCCAAGTCTAGCTGTGGTGCTAGATAGGCGAGGTGGAAAATGGGTGTACCCAAGATTGGGGAACCACTATAAATTCTATGTGTCGTCTTAGTTATGCTTGGTTATTTTCTTTGTTGATTACTCTCAAGTTTTTATTCCACAAAAGGACGCAGAACTCACTGATGCGTGCGAAGCCCGGCTCCGAATTATCTAGGGAGCACGGTGGGTCCGGATTTCGTGCGGCGAATTGTAGGCAAGTACACCTATCGCAAGTAATATAGGATATCCGGGGGAATATCGAGATCGTAAATTTCCCGGGAATAGGATGATTATCTCTACTCCTCCCGGAAGGACTATTATCTTACCGCAAAATTTACGTTGTCAGATTTAACTAATTAAAGTGGTTATAAGGAAGAGTTGAAAATAGATTTAGAAAAAGGTCGATGAAGAAATAACACCCGGTATCAAATTACATTAGGACTAAAATAGATTTAAATAATTAGAGATCCTAGGTTTCAATTCAATTAAAGGGGAAACTTGGCCGTTGAGGTTCCAAAAGAATGAGTTCACCAATTTCTAGGATTATCGTTCACCTTAACATTAAGACAATTCGACCGGGCTCTCGTCCGACGAAGGATTTCTCTTAATGCCCACATTACGCTAAGAACCCCGCTATTGGGGGGGATCCAATCCGGAAGAATTCTGCGCCTCCTCTCTCGAGGTTTAGTGCGAAGCTCTCTTTAACCAAGGGTGATCAGTTCATACACACGGCCTCTCGGCTAGCTTGCGTAGGTATAATGAAAATAGAGCCGACAAATCGAGATGTGGTTCTACGCATCGTAAACCCAGGGTAAACCTTAAGTTCTTAATTAAATAGAAAAACAAGACCTTTAATTATTTAAAAATATTTTATGTTCTAATGCTCTTCGATACCGAGGGCTAAAAGCGATTAGCCACTCATCGGAATGGAGATGGCTTATGAGTTTGGTGAGGCGTGAGTTCTAAACTTAAATGTTGAAGGGTTACAAAAAAGAATAAGAAGAAATGGAATAATCTGACATTAGAAAGAGAAAAGCTACTAAAAAGGATAAACACACGCACTCCGTCAAACTCATAATAAAGGAAAAGGAAAAAAAAGCTAAGTTACAAGAAAGGAAAATTGCATAATTGAAATTACAAGTCCTACTCAAACGAGTAGGCGGGAAATGACAAGTCCTACTCAAACGAGTAGGCGAGAAATTGAAGCTGAAAATGACAAGTCCTATACAAACGAGTAGGAGGGAAATTGCAAGTCCTACTCAAACGAGTAGGAGGGAAATGACAAGTCCTACCCAAACGAGTAGGCGGGAAATTAAAGCGGGAAATTGCAAATTCTACTCAAACGAGTAGGCGGGAAATTAAAGCTGTAAATGCTAACTCATAAACGCACACACACAACTTGAAGGTAAGCAAGAAAAAGCTAACTCATACACTCACACACACAAGCAAAAAAGAGAAAAACAAAGTGATTGAAAAATTATAACGATTACGTTTTTACCATTAGAATTTGCTGGAAATGCATAAAAAGTAGAAATAAAAAATGTTGGAGCAAAAGAGTTTCTAAATAAATGTGAAAATCAAAGGGTTTGAAAAATTGAAATATCCTCTAATCCATTCTTATAACTTTGTAAAAATATTTAAAAAGTGGAAGAAAGAGAAAAAGAAGCAAAAGTTTTACAAGCTAAAAAAGAAAAATCTAAGTTAAAGAGAAATAAAAACCACTTTGAAACCATTTTGCAAATCCATAAGGATGAATAAAAAAACACAATGATCTGAAATCTAAACCAATCTAAGAAATTTGATAAGAAAAAATCTATACTAATGATTAGTAAATTTGAGAAAATCTAAAACGAAGTTAAGCAAATTGACGATTTGAAAGCATAAATTCCACAAAGCTAACTCACACACACACACGTATAAAAAATAAAAACAAAGATACATAAGATTGCTGAAAGAGAGGCACTCAGAAGTATTCCAGTACAATAGAAGTGTAACAAATCCATCCATTCATATAACATATAATAGAAGGTCCGGCCGAGGCCCCACACCATATGCCACAAAACAGGCGGCGAGGTTACAGGTTAATACCAAATCATAATCGCATCCTAACACATAGCATTCTAGCGAAAGCTTTTAACAATAATACTGAACTCAAACCAGGAATGTCCACTAATATAAACAACCACATTTATATAGGAATGTCCAGCAAATACAATAACGTTTGGCCTTAAGGCCTTACAGTTTATCTTTATAAGTGTGAATTCCAAACATCGGTGCGCAGGCCGGCCACACATGAGCACAACACAAGCAAGCTTTGCTTAGCCTACAAGGGATAGCAGCAGTAGCATGGACTTCAGCCCTTATATTTCCCGCTCGGCTCTCGAGCACCTGCACATGGACAACCCACGAAGCGGTGGCAAACAAGGCAACGATCAGCATTCAGCTGACCAATTTACAACGACCCTACCCCTTTCCCGTGGCAGTGGAATCCTTCCCTATAGGCATAGCAATTTATAGGCAGATATATCACACATTGTGCTCTCACGCACAAATAATACATCACAACCATCAGCCACGCGACCTGACGAACCGTGCACTCAGGGCACATTCTTAGTGTACCGGCGAACCAGAGTCCCACCACCTTTCCAGGTCTGAAACCCAACGGTATTGAGCATTTAATCTTAACGGCACACATGCCTAAGAATCTCATTATGCGCTCCAACTGACCACACTTTCAGGTCTCCAAGTCAGATGGACATAACGCAGGTACGGATCAGCCACCCCCCCGTTGCTCAAGTCGCCTTGCCATCACGAATACCAACATACTCGAGGCCAAATCTAAGGCGCAGGTTTGTTTCACCGTTCCTGTTTGGCATGAGGCCTTATTAAGAGCTCACAGCTCACGATAGCCATACTGTCCACCAAGGACTGGCTTCACAATAGCCACAATATCCACCAAGGACTGGCTTCACAATAGCCATAATGTCCACCAAGGACTGGCTTCATAATCAAAAGGTGAGTTCATGCTAGCATTGAAAGTGGTGGTTAGGGAGATACCACCAGAGGGGTTAGACTGTATTACTCTAGAGGGGGGGGGGGGTGAATAGAGTATTTTAAAAACCTTTAGGGTGCGTTCGTTTGATAGGTTTTCAGAGGTAGGAATTGGTTTTGGCCGAAAACTCACGGCGCAGAGGTTTTGGAAATGAACCAAAAACAAATTCTTCTGTTCGTTTGAAGACAGTTTTGAGAGGAAAGAATTCTACTGTTCATCTTCTTCTTCGCTAATTTCTTCTACTGTTCACCTTCTTCTTCGAGTGAGCCAATTGGAGACATTCTCCTGCCACCAGGAGAGAATGTGGTTACGGATGGGAATATAGTTCACCTGCTCGATTCCTCCAATTGAGGAAATGACGCCGGCTTCGATCTCCTCATCGGTGATGGAGTCCGCAGGGAAGCCGAGGGTGAGGGCGGTGAGGGCCTCGTTGGTGACCTCCTTGTTAATGACGATGATCTCTTCGGAGATATCAGGTATAAGGTTAGGTTTATTCAGGGAATTATGTACTATCTCCAACATACAGATCTTTTGTTCCTTTCTTCGCTGGAGCGCGGGGCACCAGAAGGGATGCGGGATGCCAGAGGTTTTGTCCGTCGGAGCTTCTTTGCTTCATCTACAGTACCAAAACCGGCTCAAAACCCACCTAAAGAGGTGTTTTTTGGGGATAGAAGGATTTTTTTAAGACCTAAAACCTGTGGGTTTTGGGCCAAAACCAATCCCCTTCATAAAAAACACCAAACGAACACCAAAATTGGTTTTGTTCAAACACCTTCTCCCAAAACCCATAGGTTTTCAAGGAATTCCAATTCTGGGTTCAAACTTGACGAAACGAACAGTGGAATTGGTTTTGTTGTACCCAATTCCAATTCCTGGCCCCAATTCTGACGAAACGAACGCACCCTTAGATTTTTATATCAGAGTTGAAAATTAGTGATACTACTAAGTGTATTATGATAGTGCAGAAATAAAAACTAAGCTACCCAGTAGTCAGCACACAGAAAGAATTAAAATAGCATCACAGATGACACAAGAATTTTATAGTGGTTCCCCTAAAACTTGGGTATATCCACTCTTCTACCACCCTGGCAGGAATTCACTCAAGTTTTTGATCAGGTGCCCTATCACCGATCAGGTTTTTGTTCAGGTGCCTGTCACCACAAGATCTACTTCAGGTAGATCAGGAAACCCTTCATGCTTTTGATCAGGTGACTAAAAACCAAGTTATTAACTTTTGAAGGGAGCTAGAACTCTGTGTATAGTGGGTGAAAATGAAACTTGATGTTATCTTCTCTTTCTCAAGGAAACAGAGAAGATTAGCGGATCCTTAATGGTGTCAAAGCTCCCCCTGAGATGAAAATTTGTTCAGGAAGAATGGAAGTTTTGCAGGATGAGTAGGTCTCCTAGAAAAGATCTCCAATAAGATGTAGACTGATTGAAGTTTGGTTGTCTCTTGGCAGCTTGCTGGAGGAAGAACACTTTGATGAAGACAGAGAGATTTGTTCTTGAATATTTTCAGATGTCTGTCTTGTTCACTGAGTGTATTCTTCTTTCTTATTTTCTTTTATCTCTATAATCTCTATATCTCTGTATCTGTCTCATGAAAGAGAAGAATTCTCTTCTTATATTTCTCTGTATATTCTCTTTTGAATTTTGAATTGTCTGCATTGATTGCTGACGACCTGGAGAAGGAAAATTTTGGATGGAGAGAATGTCTTCATTAATTGGATTTCCCCAACTGTCCTATTGAAAACAATAAGTAATAATCCTGATGAATACCATAATCAATGCTTCTTCTAACGGTTATATTCAGAGAATATTAAGCATTGATTATTCAAGAATTACTGTAATAGAATAAGGACAAAAGAAGGAAAAATCCAAGTCTGGATCTGCACAGAATTCATCGAGCTAAGAAGTCATGTTCGTCGACTAGATAATTGTTGTTCGTCGACCTGAGATCCAAGATCGTCGACCTGAGAACTGCTAACTACTTTTTGATAAAACTTGCCAATTCTGTACTCTAAGATCGTCGAGCTGAATCATAACTTCGTCGACTAGAGTTCAGAGAAGGAATTCTGGACTTAGAATTGTTGAAGTTGATCTTCCAGAAATCGTCGACCTGAGCTCAAATATCGTCGAGCTCAACTCAGAGAATTGTATCTGAGTTCGTCGAGCTGAGCACGACTTTCGTCGAGCTGAGTTCGACGAACGTCGAACTCATTTTCCTGAACTTTGAAATTTCTCTAAGTCTGGAGTCTTCTGCAGTCTTCTGTTGGCTGGTCCATGCAATGATGACTCTAACGACATGGCCTAAACTCTAGGAAACAGACATTGTTAAAATTATCTCAGCGTGGTCAGCAAGGTAGCCCAAACGCCAAATTAATATCTTCGGCACTACCCAGTTCTCACGTTGAACTAGCGGAAAACCAAGGAACAAAGGTTAATCCCAACAAACAATGGAAGCACAAGCAGATCTTTTACACATTCACTTCTTTACAACACGAGGCATACATAGCGAGACATGATTTCGCTAGTATAACAGTTGTAAATATAAAGCACCAAAACCCAAGCCGGGCGGACAACACCGGAGTCCGCCGAGACCGCCAAGGTCGCCAAGGTCGCCGAGTCCGCTGAGATCGCCCGAACTAAGCTGCAATCCGCCGAATAGCCACAGAGTCCGCCGAAGCCGCGAGGCAGCGCGGACACAACGTTATTCGTCTCCTGCTGAAGCTGAACTGAGGAACACCCCCTACCCGCCTGAAGCCGGCGGACAGGTTATTGAAGATGGTAAAGTTGAAACAGAGTTGACAAGCCATAGAGCGACCTCCTGCTGAATCCGCAGAGACCGCACAACTTCCAAGTACTTGATAGAGATCAAAGCCAAACTCCTAGCTCCTTGAAGCTATCCGCGCGACCTGCACACAGCAAACCGTCAGCCCTGAATCAATCCGCGCAGACAGACAAACTGAGACCGCAGCTCCTTGCCCAACCCAACTTACTGTTCACTCAAGTTTTTTTTGTAGATGTGCTAGGGGGTCCTATTTATAGACGAGGTGAGGAGTGTGGTCACCACCCTAGAGATAGCGACACCGCCCTAGCCCGCGCGATAGCAAAACACCATCAGCCGAGTCCGCAAGGACTTAGCCGGATACCAAGGAAAACCGCCAGGAGCAAGGCAACATTGGCGAACCCTCTCCAGTCCGCCCAAGCTATGCGGACAAGGCATCAGCACGCAAAGCTTCCGACCACTGCAGGACAAGAATCCCCTTCAATGGCTGTCCACACAAACCCGAGGCAGTCCGCAAGACTCACGCCTCAATCCGCCACAAGTCCACGACCAAAGGCAGATAGCAACAGTCCGCCCGGTCAACAACGGACTTGGCAGACACGGCGAACATCATGGTCTTAGAACAGTGTGACCAAGTCCAAAAGCCATCAAAGGCCAATACGAGCATGGCGGACACAAACTCCGTCCGCCAAACATCCAAGCACACAGACCGCCAGCAGTCCGCGAGCTACTCGCAGACCTGCCCCATCGCAGCAGCCTCCTCCCGGACTCCAAACTTCCGTCTGCCAAAGACCTCCACAGCAAAACACCTGCTGTAACACCAGAGCTCGACAAGGCCTCATCCAAGCTCTAAGCCCAGTCCGCAACAGCCCAAACCGCGGACACACCAGTCCGCAAGCTTCCCGCAGATATGAGCCAAACCGCCAAACAGCACAGGCTTGCAATGCAGCCACTGAGGAAAGCACCAGTCCGCAAGCCTCTATCCGCTCAGGCCGCTCCTTGGCAAAACCAAACAGCCAACGCCTTATCCGTAGATACCAGGCCGCATAGTCCACGGACTTCACTCGTGCAATCCGCTCAGAAGAACAGCCGGCTTCCACTAGACTTTCCACCAGGCCGCACACAACAGTCCGCCCAGTCCGCCTAGTCTGCCAAAGCTGTCCGCCCAGGCCGCCCGGCCTGTCCCGTCAACCACTTCCACTTCACAAATTTCAACACTCCCCCTTGAAGTGGGAAGTGGTGACCAAGCCCAACAAGCTACGCAAACGCTCAAAGGGCCCCTTCGACAGTGGCTTCGTGAAGATGTCAGCAAGATTATCTTCACTCCGAACATGCCCGACCAGTAGAGACCCCTCCAACACCTTCTCCGTGATGAAGTGGTGATCAATCTCTATATGCTTGGTCCTGGCGTGACACACTGGATTGTTAACCAGTTTGAGAGCACTCTCGTTGTCACCCCGGAGTAAAGTAGGCCCTTGCACTTCTTCATGAACATCCTCTATAAGCCTCCTCAACCAGATGGCTTCCCGAGCAGCCAAGGCAGAAGCCTTATACTCTGCCTCTGTAGTTGAGACTGACACAGAGTCCTGCTTCTTGCTACACCATGAGATGCTAGCTGAACCGTAAGTGAACACATAACCTGAAGTAGACCTTCGATCATCTGAATCACCGCCATAGTCAGCATCCGTGTACCCAAGCAACGCAAACTCCGAGTCCCTTCCATTGAGGAATCCCATGTCAGAAGTCACCTTGACATACTTCAGAATACGCTTCGCCTCCACTAGATGAGATTGCCTTGGTTCAGCCATATACCGACTTACTTGGCCAACAGCATAAGCAATGTCCGGCCTTATAATCGTCAGGTAAATCAAGCTCCCAACAAGAGCCCTGAACACCAAGGGATCATGAAGAACCCTTCCCTCATCTCATCGAAGCTTCAGCCCAGGTTCCAGTGGAGTAGATCACTTCTTCCCTTCGCCCATGCCGAACCGCTTCACAATGCGATCAGCATAACCTTTCTGGCAAATGAGAACCCCGCACTCCTTCCTCTCCACTTCCAGACCGAGAAAGTGATGCAACTCTCCCAAGTCTTTCATCTCGAAGCGTATAGCAAGCTCAGCCCTGAGCCTTGCTACTTCCCCCTCTGAATTCCCTGTGATGATCATGTCATCCACATACAGCAAGACCAAGACTTGTAGCTCCCCCTTCTTCTTGACGAACAAGCTTGAATCCGAGTTTGAAGAAAGGTATCCACAGAATTGCAAGTACTCTGCAATCTTCCCATACCACGCTCTAGGAGCTTGCTTCAACCCATAGAGAGCCTTCATGAGTTTGCAGATATAGTCCGGATGCTTTTCAGAGACAAAACCAAGCGGCTGATCCATGAAGATGTCCTTGTCAATCTCTCCGTAAAGAAAGGTGTTCTTCACATCGAGTTGCCATAACCTCCATCCCTTGCTAGCAACCAAGACGATCACCACTCTTACTGAAGTCATCTTCGCAACTGGACTGAATGTCTACTCATAGTCTTCTCCATACTGCTGTGAGAATCCTCTAGCGACCAGGCGAGCCTTGAACCTATCAATGCTCCCATCATCCTTCTTCTTCAACTTATACACCCACTTGCAAGTAACCGGAGTAATGTCATCAACCTTGGGCACAAGGTCCCAGATTTCATTCTTCTTCAGAGCATCAATCTCTTCTTTCATGGCACCTTCCCACCCTTCACTCCAGTGGCCTCGTTGAAGGTTGCAGGCTCTCGCTTATCCAGAGGACCTGCAAAGAAGCAGGAGACAAAGCTCACTGCATTCCCATCACAGTATCGAGCCGGTGGCTTAACCACCCTCTTCGATCTCCGAAGGGTCGGCTCCTTGCTCACTGTTTTCGTTGCTTCTTCGGGCTCAACTCCTACCTGGGGCAAGCATTGAGCAGTGCTCCCCCTGCTTCCTGAGCCAGAAGGCTCAGCCTCGGAGTTAGAAGCAACAGGAGCTGCTGGTGAAACAGCAAGCTCCTACTCCAAGCCTTCAGCAGCCGCCACCGGTGCTTCATCAACCTTTCTACTTCCGGTTAGCTCAACCGAGCCACCTCCATATGACGTCAGCTCGTCAAAGACAACGTCTCTTGACACCACGAACTTCTTCATCACAGGGTCCATGCATTTCCATCCCTTCTTCCGCTCATCGTAGCCAACAAAGACAAGCTTCCTTGCCTTCGCATCCAGCTTAGTCCGTGAAGCATCCGGGACATGCACGTAGCAAGTTAAACCGAACACCCGAAGGTGTCCAACACTCGGCTTCTCCTTCAGCAACAGCTCAATAGGAGTCTTCATGTTGATAGGGCTGAGTGGCATCCGATTTATTACATAAGCAGCACAAGACATCCCCTCCGCCCAAAAGGACCTTGGAATATCTTTCGCATGAAGCCAGCATTTGCAGGTTTCCGTCAGATGACGGATCTTCCGCTCCGCTACCCCATTTTGTTGTGGAGTGTGAGCACAAGTAAGCTCCTGTTGGATCCCGTGCTTCCTACAGAAGTTAGAAAACTCGGAGGAGACAAACTCACCCATGTTATCAGTTCTAAGCTTCTTAATCTGCAAGCCAAGCCGGCCTTCTACCAACTCCTTGAACTCCACAAACAAACGGAAGGCTTCCGACTTCTCCTTTAAGAAGTACACCAAAGTATACCTTGAGTAGTCATCAACCAAGACAAGCATGTATCTGCTTCCACCAAGGCTGGCAGTAACCGTCGGTCCCATCAGGTCGCCATGAATGCACTCCAATGGTTTCTTGCTCCTTGTTTGTGATTTATCAAACGGAAGACGATGTGCCTTACCGTATTGACAGCCCGCGCAAACATGCCCGTCACCAAAGGAGGACAACTTAGGCAACCCGTTCACCAGACTTCTACTCACCATCGCCTTCAGCTTGTCCATGCCAACATGCCCCAGCCTCTCATGCCAGATAGCAGCGCTATCATTAGACCTCATATGATCAACATAAGAATTGGTGGCAAGAACAAACAAGTTCTTCACCCTCCTCCCTACATGAGCAACATCAGCCTTTACCGCTGATACGTTGCGAAGGAACCTCACGTCTGTTGGCCCAAACAGAACGTGATAACCAGCGTCCACCACATTGGTCACCGAGAAGAGGTTTTTCTTCATGCCCGGCACGTGATACACACTCCTTAATGTGAGTGGCCCCTGATCACTACCCAAAGACACGACCCCCTCTTTCTCTACTGCATAAACAGTATTATCAGCAGTGATAATAGCTTCATTACCTGAGTAAGCCTGCATGGAGGTGAACTTCGACTTGTCTCCGGTGAGGTGATGACCACACCAGGAGTCCACGATCCACTCGCCGTTGAAGTCCTCAGCATACAAGGCCCGGACACAAGTGCCCGTCATAAAAGCTCTGCCCCATTCTTCTTCTTCACTTCTCGAGCAAGTTTCCTCCTTTCCCGCAGCATGCCCAGGCTGCAGTTTGACCTTGCAGTCCCGCTTGAAGTGCCCTCACTGATGACACCGGTAGCACTTCAAGTTCTTCTTCCAGTCCTTGGGAGCATTGCTCCTCTCCGGCTGATATGAAGTTGAAGTCTCCTTCTCACCAGCGACCTGCACCTTTTTCTTCTTCTTCCCTTCCCATCCTTTCTTCTTGCCTGAGAAGAGAGCTTCGCTGCCTTCCTGATTCAGGTTCACTCCAGCCATCTGCCTTGCCAAGCTCTCCTGCGATGCAAGTAGATTCTCCAGCTCCAGCAAAGACGGCTGAGTAGCCCACCCTTGAACAGATGTTACAAAGGCCACATATTCCTTCCGCAAGCCGCGGATAATGTGCCTTTTCATCTTTGCCTCAGAGATAGGCTCATCAGGATCCAGTGCCGACAGCTCAGCACACAAGCTCTTCATCTTTAAGAAGTACTTGGAGATGGAAAGGTCTCCCTGAGTTGCCCTGGCCTACTCATTCTCCAGGAACTGAAGCCGCGCCACATTATTCCTATTGAACAACTCATCAATGGTTGTCCAAATATCAGCAGCCGACTCACATCCAACGATGTGATCAAATAGTTCCGGAGACACGGTCCTCTTCAGAATGAACTCCGCCTTAGCATTTGTT
The DNA here is from genome assembly GCA_039583875.1 of Platanthera guangdongensis. Classification (NCBI taxonomy): domain Eukaryota; kingdom Viridiplantae; phylum Streptophyta; class Magnoliopsida; order Asparagales; family Orchidaceae; genus Platanthera; species Platanthera guangdongensis. The sequence continues at coordinate 110,037,277 of CM077157.1, read as the reverse complement.
CTTCTCCAGAGCCTAACCTGCTCAGCAGTACCGAACGCAGCCGTGACTTCCTGTCTGTCGTCACCACCGATGACTTCCTACAGCTCCTCGCCAAGAAGATAACTCTTCATGCACGACTTCCACTTCTTAAAGTTAGTCGGCGTTAAGAGTTCAATACCAAGACCCCTTGCAAAGCTCCCTTCCATTGCAACACCTGTGGGCAACCTTTCAGAAGCTCCGAGCAACAACACAGGTTGAACACCACTCAATCACTGAGTAAAAACACTGGCTGACTTCCGCTCACGCAACTAAACCTCACTCTGATACCATGTTAAAATTTTCTCAGCGTGGTCAGCAAGGTAACCCAAATGCCAAATTAATATCTTCTGCACTACCCAGTTCTCACGTTGAACCAGCGGAAAACCAAGGAACAAAGGTTAATCCTAACAAACAATGGAAGCACAAGCAGAGCTTTTACACATTCACTTCTTTACAATACGAGGCATACATAGCGAGACATGATTTCTCTAGTATAACAGCTGTAAATAGAAAGCACCAAAACCCAAGCCAGGCGGACAGCACTGGAGTCCGCCGAGACCGCCGAGGTCGCCGAGTCCGCTGAGATCGCCCGAACTAAGCTGCAATCCGCCGAATAGCCACAGAGTCCGCCAAAGCCGCGAGGCTGCGCGGACACACCATTATTTTTCTCCTGCTGAAGCTGAACTGAGGAACACCCCCTACCCGTCTGAAGCTGGCGGACAGGTTATTGAAGCTGGCAAAGTTGAAACAGAGTTGACAAGCCGCAGAGCGACCTCCTGCTGAATCCGCAGAGACCGCACAACTTCCAAGTACTTGACCGAGGTCAAAGCCAAACTCCTGGCTCCTTGAAGCTATCCGCGCGACCTACACACAGCAAACCGTCAGCCCTGAATCAATCCGCGCGGATAGACAAACTGAGACCGCAGCTCCTTGCCCAACCCAACTTACTATTCACTCAAGTTTTTTTATAGATGTGCCAGGGGGTCCTATTTATAGGCGAGGTGAGGAGTGTGGTCACCGCCCTAGAGATAGCGACACCGACCTAGCCCGCGGGATAGAAAAACACCATCCGCCGAGTCCGCAAGGACTTAGCCGGATACCAAGGAAAACCGCTAGGAGCAAGGCAACATTGGCAAACCCTCTCCAGTCCGCCCAAGCTATGCGGAAAAGGCATCAGCCCGCAAAGCTTCCGACCACTTCAGGACAGCAACCCCCTTCAATGGCTGTCCGCACAAACTCGAGGCAGTACGCAAGAATCATGCCTCAATCTACCACAAGTCCACGACCAAAGGCAGATAGCAACAGTCCGCCCGGTCAACAGCAGACTTGGCGGACACGACGGACACCATGGTCTTGGCACAGTGTGACCAAGTCCAAAAGCCATAAAATGCCAATGCGAGCATGGCGGACACAAACTCCATCCGCCAAACATCCAAGCACACAGACGGCCAGCAGTCCGCGAGCTACTCGCACACCTGCCCCATCGCAGCAGCCTCCTCCCGGACTCCAAACTTCCGTCCGCCAAAGACGTCCACAACAAAACACCTGCTGTAATACCAGAGCTCGACAAGGCCTCAGCCAAGCTCTAAGCCCAGTCCGCAACAGCCCAAACCGCGGACACACCAGTCCGCAAGCTTCCCACAGATATGAGCCAAACCGCCAAACAGCACAGGCTTGCAATGCGGCCACTGAGGAAAGCACCAGTCCGCAAGTCTCTATCCGCTCAGGCTGCTCCTTGGCAAAACCAAACAGCCAACGCCTTATCCGCAGATACCAGGTCGCATAGTCCGCGTATTTCACCCGTGCAATCCGCTCAGAAGAACAGCCGGCTTCCACTAGACATTCCACCAGGCCGCACACAACAGTCCGCCCAGTACGCCTAGTCCGCCAAAGCTGTCCGCCCAGGCTGCCCGGCCTGTCCTGTCAACCACTTCCACTTCACAAATTTCAACAGACATGACCCTGGCTATACAAGGTGGGTCAATAATCCTAATAAGTGAACCTAGCCCAAATCAAACTAGGGATCCAACAATCTCCCCCTATTTGGGTGAGGCCAATAATACAAACATAATAAAAAAACAATCACAAAGCAGGAAAACATATCTGGCAGGAAAATTGAAAACATGCAACAGATATTTATATAAAGTTGCTTTGTGACAGAATGTAAACAAACAGTTTTTAAGACATACAGAAAGACTAAACAGTTTAAACTCATTTCTTCTTCTTTGACTCATTTTGTTTATCCTCCTTAGCTCTATCACCAGGCTGAGTGAACTTGATTTCCCTATTTCGATCAGCTGCTTGACTCTTTATCATGGTCATATCAGCATCTCCAATAATTTTTAGGGATGTAGCCCTTGACACAACAGCTTCTGGATGTAACTTCATATAATCATCTACATTAAAGAATTTATTAGTTTTTGCAAACCTGTTTAGTTCCTCTTTCCTGTACTTAGACATTGTTGAGTATTGAGAGCCAACCTTTCATTCAGCTTTTGCCTTGTTTATCATGGATAGTCCAACCAGTTCTTAAAACCTGGCCATCCTAGCTATTATGGCTGTTTCTGGATCCTCAAAAGGAATAGGAGGAGATTCAGGTCTTTTTGGACTGTCAGTTTTCTGAGATTCTGGTGCTTGTTGTAGATGATGCTGTTGATGTTGATGATGCTGCTTGCCTGAGGAGTACCTGTGCTGGCTGCTTCCAGAAGAAGAGGATCTACCCTGCTATCTCTGATAAGTTTGATATTGGGTAGTCCTCTGAGAGGAAGAACCTGAAGCACCAGCAGCAGGTGGAGGAGGAGGAGGATCTTTCTTGTATCTCTATGGAGGAGGAGAATACTTTCTGCTTTTCTTCCTATCCTTATGCTGATTCTTGGACAGCCACATCCAAGATGGCATGCCCTTATAAGGAGTGATATTCTGAAGAATATAGTATGGGGTATCATGAGTTGGGTTTGATTTTGGAGTAGCAGCTGGAGGGGCTTTCCTTTTCTTATAGATTTTCTTTTTGGACTTGGGCTCATCATGAGAATCCTCTTCCTTATCTTCATCATCAGAAGATCCTTGAGGAGTATCATATAATGCATTAATTTCTTTCAATTCTTATGCAGAAATCAACAATTTTTCAGCCTGGGGAGGAGCATGAGAAAGAGCTGGAGCTGGAGCTAAAGAACTATATACATCAGTGCTTTCAGCAACTGATTTACTTTCTTCTTCAATATCTGCAATGATCAACTCATGTAGATCAGACATGGGACTATCATCCATAATGAATGTTGGAGGAGAGATGGCCTCTGGAGAGTGAATATCTTTGGGAGTAGATGCAGTTGGAGTTTCTAAAACAGCAAAACTATCCTTGAGTTGCTTAACAACTGAGGGACTGATGGGTGATGTGTAAGGAACAATAGCCAAGGATTGCTTTAAGTGAATAGCGGGAAGAGAGCTGAATTAAACTGAATTAAAAGAATTTAATAAGTAGAATAAATCCACTGTGGGATTGACACAGCAATCACCAATAGTTACAAGTGATGTATCTTCTATAGCTGCATCTGTTTCAAGAATCATATAACTATCTGTATTTGAATCTGTATCTACTGTAGCTATTGTAACTGCTGCTGCTGCTGCAACTTGGGAACCTTCTTCATTGAGCATCTCCCCTTGCCTGATTTCAGTGATAACTGGAAGCATGCCCCTGGTGGAAGAAGCATGGATAGAGGAGGCAGCAAGGAGAGCAGTAAAAGAAGAGATAGAGTTTGCAAGAGGGGTAATGGCCTTTGCTATAAGAGTCCTAATCACTGGAGTGATGTGCTCCAGGATTGCAGACAGAGAAGGGGAAATTGAATCCATAAACTTAATTGGAGTTTGAGTGGAAACAGAGAGGGTTGCAGGAGTGACATCAGGGAGGATGTCATCCTAAGGAGATGATGATGAATGAGATGGTGAGTGACTGGGAATGTCATGAACTGGTGACGTGGGGGTAGAAGGTAGTGAGGTGAGTAGATTAAATGTGTGGGATAAGTAGAATGTTTCATTGTTGAGGTCTTGGAGGTAGGATGGAAGCGCAGATTGAGGAGGAGTTGTGTGAAGTGGAGAGTGTGGAGGTGTTGTCACATGAGTTGATGAGGGGATTGAGATGGCTATAGGTTGCAGAGGAGGAATTGAAGATGCTTGAGGAGATTTAGGAGTTATTATTGGAAGGGATGGGGTTGAAGAAGTATGTGGAATAGGAGCTTCTTCTGAACAAGGGTGGGGAGTGGCTGTGACAGCCCTTGTGCCCTCAGAAGGACTGGAGGAGGAGGAAGCTTTGGATGGCTTAGTGATCCTCCTCTCCCATCTACCAAATAAGGCAGAGGTTAGCCTCTTTGAGGCATTGATGAACACTGTTGTTGACACCAAGTGTTCAGTAGCCTTTTCGTGCAGAAATATCCCCAGTACCCGGCCAAAGCAAACTTCTTTTTTGTTATTCTTCTTCTTAATCAAATCAAACAGTAACTGTCCCCAGTTAATTCCTTTCTTATCAACCAAAGCAGCCATCACCAAGAATTGATGCCTGGTTATATAATCATGTGTTATATGTTTTCCTAACAACACTTTTCCGACCACATCAGCCAAGAACTTGTATTCAGCCGACAAGTTCTTCTTGAGCAGTTTGTTAGAGTTATCTCCACAATGACCCATTCTATTCAACATATTATTATACTCCTCAGAGTCCATTTCATTGTCTTCTTCACCATTTGAAAGACCGAAGATGTCGGTTAGTACTGAAGGGGAGAGAGTAACTGTATTACTGAAAATGATCCAGTCATCTTATCTTCTTCTGCAGTTGTAGATGTATACACCCATTCTTTAACTTCAGTCATGGCTATCTTGATTCTGGAAGTCATAAACTGTTTCAGATTTTGATCTTCAAATAGCTTTAGGATTTCCACAAAGATTATGTCGGAATGCTAGAATGAATCGAAATCAATGTCAAAGCCCATATCAAACTTCATGGAGGAGAGAGTAGTTGCCGGAATCGCCATGATTTCACCTGCACGAGAGAAGGAAAGATCAAGTGCAAAAGGGAATTGAAAGAGTGGGACGGAGGTCGAAGAAAACCTAAATATAAGGTTTTTAGAATATGAACCGCCAAACTCCGTCCGATGAATGATAAAAGATCTTCTATCTGAGGTCGACGAATTATTTTATTAGAAAATGAGTTCATCGATCTCAGTTTGAAGAAAACGAATAAATCATTGATCTCAGTTCGATGAAAAATTCAATGAAGCAGGGATCATCGATCTTCGTTTGACGAACTCTGTTTCACTAAGAAGTGATCGTCGAACTCTATTCGACGAACTCTTCACGATGGGTTCACAGATCGTCGATCTCCGTTTGACGAACTGTCAACAAATCGTCGACCACAGACAGAAATTAAATTAACTCATCTCCATTGATCATTCCTAACTGATTTAAGAAAAACAGATGCTTCTTCTCATCCAATGGCTCGGTGAAGATATCTGCCCTTTGCAAATTAGTGGAAACGAAGACAAGATTAGTTTTCTTTTTGTCTACACAATCTCTAATGAAATGATGCCTAATTTCTATATGCTTTGTCCTACTATGAAGCACTAGATTTTGTGCTATGGAAATAACACTGGTACTATCACAATATATAGTTGAATTATTTAGATTGTATCCATAATCCAGTTGTTGGTTTTGTATCTGAGCAACAGCTGCCAGCAGCTATATATTCTTCTTCTATAGTAAATTTTGACACAAAGGTTTGCTTTTTACAGAACCAGGACATAAGCCTGTCACCAAGGAATTGGCATGTTCCTGTGGTGCTTTTTCTGTCCACTCTACATCCAGTAAAGTCAGCATCAGAAAATCTAGTTAAATCAAATTCTGACTCTGATGGATATAGAAGTCCTAGATTTGGACAACCCTTTATATATCTCAAAATCATTTTAAGCAAAATATAGTGTGATTCTTTAGGGTTCACTTGGAACCTAGCACAAATGCATGTAGCAAACATGATGTCTGGCCTACTTGCTATGAGATGTAATAGGGACCCAACAATGGCCCTATACAACTTCTGATCAACAGACTTCTCATGTTCATCAGAATCTATCACAGCATTTGCAGCCATATGCGTCTTCATAGTTGATGCATCACACATCCTAAATCTTTTAATAAGATCTTTAGCATACTTGGATTGGGAGATGAAGATACCATCAGATGATTGTTTCACTTGGAGTCCAAGGAAATATGAAAGTTCACCCATATTACTCATCTCAAACTTTGAATGCATAAGGTTAGAGAATCTTTTGCATAGTTTGGGATCAGTTGAGCCAAATATGATATCATCTACATAAATTTGTACTAATAGAATTTTATCTTTATGATGCATAATGAAAAGAGTCATATCTAAAATGCCTCTAGAAAATTAATGCTCCAATTAGAAGCTAGCTAGGGTCTCATACCAAGCTCTTGGAGCTTGCTTTAAACCATAGAGAGCTTTATGCAATCTAAAGACATGAGAGGGATGTGTTGGAGAGATAAAACCTGGAGGTTGTTCAACATAAACCTCGTCTTTGAGATCTCCATTTAGAAAAGGACTCTTGACATCCATCTGATAAACTTTGAACTTCTTAAAAGCAGCATATGCAAGGAAAATTCTTATTGCCTCAAGTCTTGCAACAGGAGCAAATGTTTGATCATAATCAATGCCTTCTTCCTGCCTATAGCCTTGAGCTACTAGCCTTGCCTTGTTCCTCATGATGTTGCCTTCAACATCCAACTTATTTCTGAATACCCATTTGGTTCCAATGACTGGATAGTCTTGGGGTCTAGGAACCAATTCCGAAACTCTACATCTCTCAAATTTATTACGCTCCTCTTGCATTACAATGATCTAGTGGGGATTTTGTTCTGCATATTTAATGGATTGGGGCTCAAGTTGAGAGAGGAAACAAGCAAACATCAAGTCAGGGTTGAGTTGATGCCTTGTTTGCACACCAGTTGAAATGTCTCCAATCACTTGAGATCTGGGATGATCTCTAAATGTGACAAAATCAGTGGGAGGAGCTGGTTGGGTAACAACTTGGGGGCTAAATTCCTCTTGTGGAATTTCATTAGCTGTTGGAAAGGGTTCAGTCACTTCTGTGCTTTCTTCTTCAACTTGTGGAGAAGGATGTATTGGAACCTCTTGGGTGAGGCTTATTTCGTCCAATGTCTCACACAAGTGATGTACCTGCAAAGTGTTATTAGTAGAAATTTCTTTCTCCTTATAAGACATGTTAGCCTCATCAAAAGTCACATGTATTGATTCCTCAATTTTTATAAAAGATTTATTAAATACCCTATAAGCTTTGCTGACTTGGGAATATCCTAGAAAAATCCCCTCTTTAGCCTTAGCTTCAAACTTTCTAATATATTTCTTGTTATTGTTATGAATATAACATATGCAACCAAATACTTTAAAATATATGATTTTAGGTTTCTTCCCTTTAAGCAATTCATAGGTAGACTTATTCTTAAGTTTATGTATTAAACTCCTGTTCCGTATATAGTTTGCTGTGCTTACAACCTCTGCCCAAAAGGATAGGGGCATGTAAGCATCTGCAAGTAATGTGTCTGCAGCTTCAATTATGGTTCTATTATTCCTTTCAGCCACCCTATTTTGTTGAGGAGTTCTAGGAGCTGAGAAGCAATGTCTGATACCTTCCTTCTCACAGAACTCATTCATAAGAAGAGACTCAAACTCAGTACCATGATCACTTCTGATCAGTGCAACTTGAGTAGAGTACTCAATCTGTATGGTCCTGAGAAAATCTGTAAAAATCTTGAATGTATCTGACTTAGATCTCAGAAAGAACACCCAAGTGAATCTTTAGAAGTCATCTACAACAACTAGAGTATAAGATTTCCCTCGTAGGCTTTATACAATAATAGGTCCAAAAAGGTCCATTTGTAGCAAGTACAAGATCCTAGGTGAATCACTCTTATTAACTGATTTAAAACTAGATTTAGTTTGCTTGCCTAGTTGACAAGCCCTACAGAGGCCTTCCTTCTTGTAGGGACCAGAAGGCAATCCTCTCACAAGGTTATCTTTGGATAACCTAGCAATGTTTTTCATATTAACATGTCCTAGTCTTTTATTCCATAGATCATTTTAATTGCAAACAATATTAAGTAAACAAATATCTGAAGTTGCAGAATGAAAATCAACTACATATATGTTACCTTGTCTATTTCCAATTAAAACAGTTTTGTTGATGCGTGAAAATGTAACCGGCTAGTTAACACGGAGGGGGTGTTTGATCTCACAGGCTAGGAGAGGAAAAGGAAGAAGGTTGCGGGGGAAGAGGAATGAAGGAAGCTTCTAAGTGCTCGAGAGTGGAGCAAGCGCTTGTCAAAGGGGTTGCGGGGATAGAGGAGAGGTTTGCTGAGAGCAGCGGAGGAGGTTGATCATGAGCTGTTGAGCAGACGGGTACTATGACAGTTGTGCTTGCAGGTTGGGTGTTGAGGGAGATGAGCTGAGGTAAGAAGAAGAGAGAGAGAGGGGCCGCTAGCAGTGGCAACAATAGACTTTGCCTGCCGCAGCTTAAATGCCACTCTTGCCACGGGATTTCCTTTGATTAATATTGAGAGTTACAGCTTGCTAATACACCTTTACAAGTAAGCAATAAAGGGTACAAGAAGGAAGCTGGTGGCTAAGGAAGAAGTTCTAGAAGAGGCCACGCGGACTGAAGAGCGAAATCGGCAGGCCGCGCGGTTAAGGGAAAGAGGAGACCACGCAGACTGGACAACAGAGGCCGGCAGGCCGTGCGACTAAGTAGAAAGAAGGGAGTGTGGACTGAGAAATGAAGTCTGTAGGAGGTGGTCTTGTTGTGTCTAAGTCTGAAGCTGAGCACATTGGTGATCATCAGCCCCCCATATGAGAGGTATGGGGGTCTATTTATAGGCTCGAGGAGGTAACGACTTGCGATGACGTTACCCCCGGTGAGACGGTAACTTGAGCGAGAAGAAAACGGAGTTTGTCGAGTCCGCAACAGGCCGCGCGGGCTGATGCTTGCTACTGAAGCCGGTGCTGCTGATGGCGAACTGGGAGACCTGGTGGCGGACTGTGATGCGGGTTCGCGGAGTCCGCTACTGCTGAGCTGAGACTATCCGCCTGCTGCTGGGGTGGTGGATGCTGGAGGCCTAGCGGCGGACTGCAAGGAGAATCCGTTGAGTCCGTCGCTGCTGAACTGAGCGAGTTATAAGGGGTGCGAGCAGGAGAGTGCCCGCAGAGTCCGCTGAGTCCGCATAAGTTTATGAGGACTGGGACTGCCTTCTGGAGGATCTACTGTCTGACGGGCTGGAAGGAGCCTGCCACTACTAACTGAGTCCGCGCCAAGACCGCAGACTGAGGGAAGTTGACCCTGCCGCTTGAGAAGAGCTGGTGCTGGCTAAGGAGAGGACATTGCGAGCCCGCGGAGTCTACCGAGTCCGCACCTGCTGCTAAGCTGAGTCCGCTTATGTTGGAGATGGAGAGCCTGGTTGTTGAGGCTGTTGGGATTCAACGATGAAGGCGGATTGGAAGTCTTGATCGTACTTCGAGTACGCCCAGCTCGCGAGGAACTTGGATGTTACTGTTGGTCTTGGCGGGTAGCCGGAGCTGTAGTCCGCGCTCTGTAGGCGGGCTAGAGGAGTCGTCTGCCCATGCTGCTGGGCGACAAGGGATATGCGACCTGCCGGACTGATAAGGCAGGCCGCTCGTTTTGGCGAGGTGGAGACGGAGGTAGCTGGCTGGCGGCCTGGGGGCAGGTCGCCACCTGTGCTTGGCGGTTTGGAGCGGTCTGGTGTTTTTTAAGAACGACTTGCAGGAGCGGGATGAAAGAGCGGCTAGTTCCTGCAAAGGTCGTAGCTTGTTGCCGACCTGGGTGGACAGGGAGTTGAGTCCGACAAAGAGACACCTACGGAGACAAGCTTGCGGTTTACGCTGAAAAGGGGGCAGCCTGCAGAGGCGGACTGCAGGGGCAGTCCGCGGCCCCTACCGACCAAGGGAAGGTGCGCGGCCTGGTCGTTCAGACCGGTGAGACCGCGCAAGCCGCGCGGCCTGAGCGGATAGAGAATTCTGTCCACCCACCCTAGGGCATCGCGGCCTCCAGGAGGAACCCGGGGCAGGCCGCAACGAGCGAGCTGGCTGCCTTGGGAAGGATCGCCGATTTCGGGGTTAACATAATCCCCGTACTTTTTTAAGTTCCGAAAAGAACTTCGAAAAAGTTGGAGACCCACAAAAATCGTGATCCACCCCAAAGGAAAGAGAAGGGGACAAGGAAAGATAGAACCTGAATCCTCTCCTTAGTACTTTGCTAATGCCTGTCTATTTCCTGCAAAGGAAAAGTTAGTATATGCATGGAAGGTACGTCTCGGGTGTACCTGAGTTTACCTTTGTAAAACAAAGAAGGTGCGTCTTCAAATAAGTTCTGCAAAATGAGGGTAAGAGGAAAACATAGAAGTGTAATAACTCGCAAGTATCTGATGGAGGCTTGAAAGTACCTGTTATTCTCTGCAAAAGAAAAAGTGAGGAGTATGCAAGAAAGAAAAACGAGTTGCAAGTACCTGGAGGCGACTTGCAAATCTTTGTTGGTTTCTGCAAAAGTGAAGTTTAGAAACAAATTCGGGAGTAAAGAAAACCGCAAATACCTGAAGGCAACTTGCAGGCATCTGCTGGTCTCTGCAAAAGAAGAGTTAGAAGTAGGCATGGTATATGAAATTAACTTGCAAGTACCTGTGAAGAAACTTGCAAGTATCGGCTGATCTCTACAAAATGAGAGTTAGGAACAAACATGACATATGAGAGTGGCTTTCAAGTACATGTGAAGAAACTTGCAAGGGTCTGCAGATCTCTGCAATAGGAGAGTTAGGAGCAGACAAAACATGAAAATAGCTTTCAAGTACCTGTGGAGAAACTTGCAAGGATATGCTGTTTTCTGCAAAGTGAGAGTTAGAAGCGGGTATTGTATACAAATAATAAGCTACAAGTACCTGGTCATGACTTGCAGGTGTCTGCTAATCACTGCAAAGAGAAGATTAAGTAGAAGACATGAAATAATGAGCTAAGCTGCAAGTACCTGAGTTGAGGCTTGCAGGTGTTGACTGTTGATAAGATAAGATTGATATGATCAAATAGAAGAAGAAATGCCTGATACACTGCTGATAATTGAATGAAGATCAAACAAGAATAACAGTGATCTTCTTGCTATATTAGAGATGTCTTCAACATGAAGTCCAGATCAATAAGTCGAGTGTTGGCATTTGATAAGAGTAGTGAAGAGCTTATAAGTGATCACTTGATAGAGCTTTAAGCAAGCAATGCATATAAGATGAGCATGAGCAAAATTAATGTTGGAAATACTTTTGGTAGGTCGGGTTAACCTGTACACCTGTGAAAGAGGGCAGTTGATAAAAAAGAGGTCTATACTCGGAGATGACCAAGAAAGACTGGATTCCGCCACAGGAGATCACCTGTGGGCCTTATGCATCGCTTGCCTGAGAAACGTCACCCCGAGTATAGTCCTACTCAAAGCGGGCTGGCCGCGCATCCTCTAGGAGGGCACAAAAGAGAAAAGTAAGGGAAATCCTGAGAAGGATCGCTAGATGCACTGATCACATGCTTTGGGTCTCTACGTCACTGATCAATGAGACTGGTTGTGCCAAGAGGCCTATAGGTTGTCTGTGGATTGATCAGTGGAGTCAAGGACCACGCGAAAGCATGGATTGGGAGCACTAGAGAACGCTCAGCCATCACAGTCATGAGATGATCGAAGAGACAAGGCTACGCTTGGTCGCCATCGCTTGTAAAGCAAAGATCACCATAACTGTAATGTATCCTAACAGAGCACAGGAGAGCTAACACATGGGGCCTCCCTAGCACGCACTCTGTGTTAGATGTCGGCTAGGATCCAAAGTCCAGTATTCCTCCGCATGAGAGTTGGATAGCCCCCACTACACACATATATGAAATCTCCCCGCGATATGCGGTCACTGTGGTATTACGCCGGAATCCAATCCCAAGGGGGCCTATAGCAAGATTCGACGACATCTTTGTAGCTCAGTGATCTCTTGGAGAAGAGAGAATAGAGGAGGAAGTAATACAAGAAGGGAACTGTGTCAGTATGGGATCCCTGATAAAAGCTTTGTTGAAAAGCAAGAATGAACACTAAGAAGTGTTTTGTAAAGAGAATGTTTGAAAGGGTAAGAGTAGAGATAACCCATAATGGTTGCGAATAAATTGAAGAACTATGAAGTCCTCTGCCAGTTTAGAATAGCCTTCCAAGCTCTCCCTCGTCATCGACGTCGAAGGTTTCAATGGCTTTGTGAACAACGTGGAGAGGGGGCTCTTTGACTAGGCTCACTCCTTTTGAAGAGCAAGGAATGTTTGCAACTTCTTTGCCCTTTGAGGTTGTTGGATCAGGGCGATCTTTTTTGGGAAGCGGGTCTTGCATCTTACCCTGCTGGAGAATCCTTTGCACAAGCTGGCGGAGTGTTCGACAGTTCTCAGTTAGGTGGCCTGGCTTTTTGTGGAATTCGCAGTAAGGTTCTGAATCTTTAGACCTTTGATCAGCTGGTCGATAAGGCTTTTTGTAGCTAGCCCTATCTTTCCTGATCTGGCTTACTTCTAGCATGGCTTCATGTAGTTCAGATTCATGCAAGTTATCGTCTTGCTATTGATAGACTGCAGCTGTTTGAGAAGAAGCTAGTGGTAGCAATGAATCTTGAGCACGATCATGGCTCAGGAAAGGGTATCGATGGCACTGAAACCTTTTTCCCTTCCTCGAATGAGTTGGGAAATCATTGTGAGGAGACCTCGAAGGCTGCTTGTGAAAAGGATCTTTCTCTGATATAAGCTTGGAGACGAAGCCTGGGTTACTCTTTTCGCCTCGGATGTATGAGTTGGCTAAAGCAATCAACTTTTGATATGTCCTTGGAGCACGGACATTGGCTTCAAACTTGAGAGGCCCTTCACGGAGACAGTGGATAAGAGCCACTTAGTACATTTCTTGGCTAACAATCTCGATGTCCAAAATTTCTCTTTGGAAACGATCAACGAACTGAGACCAAGTTTCATTGCCACGCTGCTTGATCTCAAAGAGGGCTTCAGGACCGCCCTTTCTCTTGGTGGAGGTAGAGAATCTGAGCAAGAACTCCCTTCGCAGATCAGCAAAGGAGGTAATGGAGTGAGGGTGAAGACCATAGAACCAGTACCTCACTTGCCCATCAAAGGTAGTTGCAAGGAGCTTGCTCTTGGTTGCATCTGAAAGGGTTTTGAGAGCAACGGCTGATTCAAAAGCTTGAAGATGCTTCACTGGATCAGTCTCTCCGGTGTAGATTGGTAACCGGGGTTCTCTGAAATTTGCTGGAGTTGGTTCATGACGAACATTCTCTGCAAATGGCGAAGGCTCTTCCTGTTCTCATACAACATAAGGATAAAAAGGAGCATAAGTTGCAGCTGTAAAAGAAGCAGGAGGATAAAAGGGAAAAGTTGCTGCAGGAGCAAAGGCAGGAGCTGCAGGGTAAGGTTGACTTCCCTGAAAGTTGAGAAATCTAGCAGGACTTCCCCGGGCTGCTTCCCGGAAGAAGTTTTGGCGATCGACAAACTCTTCATCTTGAGGTCGCAAAGGAGCTGCAGGCCCTTGCGGGAAGTTTGTTGTGTAAGGAGGAGGATAGACTGGCGGGCAAGAAGGAGGACAAGCTTGCTGAGGCTCCAATGTTGGTGTTGGATTGATTGGAGCAGCTGGAGCTGTTGCTGGTAGAGTCTGTAACTGCTTGGTGATCGCAGCAAGAATTTGGTTGATTGCTTAGAACTATTGAGCATTCTCACGGAGCGATTTCTCAAAGGCCTCCCAGAGAGGATCATCTCTAGGACTTGGAGCAAAGTTCTTGGCTGGCTGGCAATCTGACATGGCTAACTCTCGCTGTTCACCATCTGTTCAGATCTGAAGGCCGGGTGTTAACTGTTGATGCGCGAAAACGACACCGACTAGTTAACATGGAGGGGTGTTCGATCTCACAGGCTAGGAGAGGAAAAGGAAGAAGGTTGTGGGGGAAGAGGAATGAAGGAAGCTTCTGAGTGCTCGAGAGTGGAGCAAGCGCTTGTCAAAGGGGTTGCAGGGATAGAGGAGAGGCTTGCTGAGAGCAGTAAAGGAGGTTGATCAGGAGCTGTCGAGCAGACGGGTACTATGACGGTTGTGCTTGCAGGTTGGGTATCGAGGGAGCTGAGCTGTGTAAGACCCCCCTCCCCCTTACCAAGGAGGGCTACCGGGTATTATGCCCAAAACCGCCATCTTACGGTGACACTAACGCACGGGTTAGTCGACCCCGCAACACGCTGATTCTGCCGGCTATTACAATCATATAACATGTAGGCCAAAATGAGAAATAGAAGTATAGCAGTATAACAAATCCATTAGTCCACAAGTCACAGAGTACATATCATATATATAAATAAAGAGTACAGAAACATAGTCCACAATGAGTACAAATGAAAGAGTAATAAGGGCTTATGCCCAGTACATCATATCAACTCTATCTCTCTCAAATCAAAGTGGAAGATAATCTAATACATCAAAACTCATCCCACCTGAGGACGCGCAGTAGTAGTAGTAGCCTACGATAGCGGTATCTGCTCCTCAAGTTCTGTCTCCTCGCCGTGCTGGTGCTCCATCTCCACGAGCTCCTAAAATAGTATGGTCATCGACCATTAGTTAAAAGACGATGTCATTTCCTCCGTACCTCGCCCCGCAGCTCCTAGGCACTGAGCGAAAGGATGAAGCGGAGAACAACAAGGGGTAGAAAAAGTGGAAGCAGTTGACAAGAACTAACTAGCAGTTGTAATAGATATTCTTATTCTACTCTAGCAGTTCTAAGTATATAGTACAAGTAAGTAAAGTGCAGTACTAGTAAAGGAAGTAAAGAACAGAAAGTAAGAGCAGGGAAATAAAAACTAGGCTACCACTATACTACCATCACAAAAGTACCTTAACTTGTAAAAATGCCCATACAAATTTATAAGTTAATGTTTACAGGAAATTTAACTTATCATATAAAAGAGCTCATACTAATTTATATGATAAGGATCTATGAAGCGTATGACCTAATATGAATGAATGTTATGATGCAATTTATGCACAGGCAAGTGCAACTCACACACAATGACTCTGCGATCACAGACCTTTAGTTCCCACTTTTTGAGAGATAGCATCACTCTCAGGTACCACCATTGTGGCTACGGCAGCAGCGGAGCGGGCATCTCCACTTATAGGCCAGTATGCACACTACCAAACCTTAGACCCCTCTCATACGCCTCTGTACACGTCCAAGATACACTCTGGAGTCTCTACATACGTACTTTGCTGACAACCCATCAGTCTTGTTGGGTCGGATGTGCGTTATCGGGGATCGTCCTCCAGACCGCAGTGTAAAACAACCCACTGGCCCCTCTAACCCTCACACCCGCCTGGTGCACCGTACTGTCATCGGTGTGACGAACAGCCAGTACCACATGCCCCGCCACTAAATTTATGCACATGCAAGTATTTCATTCCGAGCCTCCAGCTCGCAGGACCAACCCGTCCTGAATCCCTCAAACCCTACACGGGTGAGCATTTATCACAATCCCTCCAACCCTATACGGGTGAGAACACACATTAGTGCCTTTATTCCAAATGCCTCAAACCCATCACGGGTGAGAATGAATCACAATGTCCTAACCTAATAGACTACTCTTTTCTACGGGTTATTATACTTAGCGGTTTAAGGTTAATCCCAGGACTGCCCAGGGTATGCCCGGTGAAGGGCTCTCGGGGGCTCTAGGAACTACGATGGGATTACGCCCAAAGTTCCCTTTCTCAAGGATAATTACTTTTATTGTTGTCTACCCAGGATTTATACCCCAACTCTCATATTACTTTAGAATGACCCTAAAGACTTAAGGTGTTATTAGGAGCGAGGCGGTCTTCCGCCGGTCCCCGTTATTGTTGCTATAACGGGACTTGCACTCTTCCACACATGGTTAAGGAATCCTCTAGGAGACCAACCAGGGTTAATTCCTCCACTAAGATCCTCACTTTACTAGTTATTCAAATTCCTCCTCTGGTGGCCCTACTAGTACGAACATCGGTGCTAGACCCTTACCCATGTCCCGATACCACCCACAAATGTGACCTTCAATTTACTCTGGCCATATGCCTCAAATTATTTATCCTAGGATGGTATGGACCTATATGATGACTAGGATGAATTTCCAAAATTTTCCAATTACTTACACCATTAAATTAATTTCTTTAAATGAAATCCCTAGTCATTTTGCACATGAAGTATTGTCAATATTAAATCTACTGCCCTAGGGATTCTTCTAGGTATATAATATGACAATTAATGGGGCCTACCAAAATTTCATGCTTTTTCAATTCAGATTTATAATTAATCCCTATTTAATACTATATCCACAAATCTAGGATTTTCCAAATGAAGTACATAAAATATTAACTCAAAAATTCTGATTAAATTACAGAGCCTTGATAATAATGAAATAATGCTATGTCCAGATTTTCATTTACATCTAGGTTGAAATGGCCTATCCATGATCAATTCGAGTTACTTACCAAAATGCCATTATGGGGCCTAAGTACATTATTTGACACTCCAAAGTTCTGAAATAATTGCACAAGTTATAAAATATACAATTACAGCAATATGAATTTTCTCAGATTTTTCAAAGGAATTTACTCATCATTTCTACACAAAATTTCATAAGGGTAAAATGGTTATTTTGCTCCCTAAACTACCTAAACTTCATCCAACAGAGATATAAGTTATTTCTAGTGTTTATTATGTCACTCCTTAGTACTCAACAGAAATTGAACATTTTATGATAAGGGTAAACCTATTTTAAATTTATTTCTTAAAAAGGACCAAATTTTCAGAAATTCAAAATAATGGGATTTTTGTTCCCAAAACTCCCACCATTGCTTTGAGAGGTGTATTACACCCTCATGTGTCTCCATAATGAAAATCATGATTTTTGAATGTCCAAAATTGGCTGAATACACATTATTTCATTTTAGGCTAAATGCACACCAAGCCTATAACAAGCCAACACATGCAGTGGTCAAAATTGGCTGAAATTTAAAAACATACACTTATAAATGTCCCTAAGGACATTTCACCAAAATTTGGGGCCATTTGGAGTTCCACAACTCCAAATATTTCATTTATTTCATTTTGGGTATTTTAGTAAAAACTATAGAAAACGTTTTCCCAAAAATTCTCATTTTTGTACAGGGGTTAACCAAGCCCTAAACATGCATGCACCCAAAATTTTGGGCCATTTGGATGAGTAGTTTGACTTGGGTATCATTTTGAAGTTCTGCCCTAGCTAAGGACCAACCCTAGCAAAATGGTCCTACAGATCAGACCACTGGACCAAATCTCATGTTAAGGGTGGAAATTTAAAGTTAACACATAGGGATACATTTATCATGTTCATGTCATCCTCTGTAAATGATTCTAAGAGCCCTATATTTGACAGGCAAGATTACTGAATAACTGTGACAGAAATGTAATTTTATTTCATTAAATTATAACAAAAAATAAATTGATTATAATAAAAATGCAGCACGAATCCTAAAGCTATATTGGACGGCATCCTTTCATCTTCCCCAAGTGTTCAACGGCTGAGATCGAGTCGACCTGGGGGAATATTGCGGGACCATTTCCGGCCACCTGAGGCGGCGCCACTCCCGGCCAACGGTGCCATCACCTTCATGGTGGTGGTGGCTATCTTTTGCCGGTGATGAGGCGGCGGGAGACGGCGGCATCGGCATTCCCGAGCGGTAAGAAAATCTTGAAAACTCTCCCATTTCTCCCATGGCATCGGGCTCAATTGAGCCCGATATCTCCCTTAGTTGATCTAGGATTCTAGTATGGGTAGAGGGACGGTGAAACGGACCTGTGTTGGTGGCAGACGACGAGGATGGAGGAGGGTGGACATTCCCGACCTTGCTCCGGCGACACCTTTCGGATTCATGGTTCCTGCACCATTTCCTTCACTCAAGCTATCGATTTCTACTCTCCTTTGCCCTCTAAAGCTAATGGAATCACTGTTTTTGGTTGGGAGGGGGTATATGGGGAGATACAACCAATGTAAGCTCAGTTTGGAGCTTTGGTTGTTTCACCCTTCATGCCAAGTGAGCACAATGCAATCACATTCTCTGGAAATTCTCTGAGGGGACCAGCCAGCACAATTTTTGGGCTGATGGAGCCAAGGCCAAGTGGCCTCTTCCTCTTTAATTCACCTGCCTGCATCAAGCCAGAATTTGCCCGAGAAAGACCACTCAATGATCGTCGAACGCAGGGTTTCACGATCGTCGAACGGATAATTTCGTCGATCGTCGAACGCAGGGATCACTCGACGATCATCGAGCAGCTTTTCATCAATCATCGAACACAGATGGACAGTCGACAGTCGTCAAACAGATTTCGTCGATCGTCGAACGCAGGGGAACGCGACAATCGTCGAGCATATTTCGTCGATCGTCGAACGTAGGGGGGCATGACAATCATCGAGCAGATTTCATCGATCGTCGAACGCAGGGGGATGTAACAATTGTCCAGCAGATTTCGTCGATCGTCGAACGCAGGGGGACGTGACAATCGTCGAGCAGATATTGTCAATCGTCGAACGCAGGGGGACGTGACAATCGTCGAGCATATTTCGTCGATCGTCGAATGCAGGGGGACACGCCCTCCCGACACGCCCGTGTCTTCTGGCGTGTTTCCCTACAAGGCGGCAGACACGCCCCAGTTAACTTCGTCGAACTGAGTTTGTCGACAATAAGGAGACACGCCCTGGGACACGCCCGTGTCCCAGGCCGTGTCACCCAAAAATTTTTCCTGCTGAAAAGTTGGGATGTTACAATTCCCAATAAACAAGAAAATAATTTCGTCCCTGAAATTCAAGTTCGGCTCTACGGGGATTCTACTTCCAAGAGTTATAAGAAATTTTGAACGTAAAACTAAAGTATACCTGAAGTGAACAGCTCCGGGTGTTGCTCCAGAATTAGATCCCTCGGCTCCCAGGTGTGTTCCTCCCGTCCATGGTTGGACCACAACACCTTCACAAGAGGGACCCTCTTCTTCCGCAACAGTCGGACATATGTATCATCAATCCGGATCAGCTCCAATCTGATGGATCTGTCTGGCGCTATCGGACCGGCTGTAGTAGTAACATGCTGCTCCGGCTGTAGGAGAGCTCTTCGCAAGGAAGAGACATGGAAAACGTCGTGTAGGGCACCCAACTCCGGTGGCAGCTGCAGTCGGTAAGCTAAGGGGCCGATCTGCTCCAGGATCAAGTATGGCCCCATGTATTGAGGACTGAGCTTCTTGTGCCTCCGCACCCGAGAGACACCATGTACTGGACGTATCTTCAAGAAAACCATGTCTCCAACCTGGAACTCCACCTTCCGGTGCCGAGCATCATAATACTTCGCCTATCTGCTCTGGGCTTCTAGCAGCCGATCCCTGATCAAATATACCTGAGCCTCCGTATCCTTCACATAATCAGAACCAAGAGCCTTGGTATCCACATCCTGAAACCATGACAGCGGTGTCCGACATTTTCTCCCATAAAGTGCCTCGTAAGGAGCCATCCTGATGCTATCATGGTGGCTGTTATTGTAGGAGAACTCGATCAGTGGTAGTAGTCTCTCCCAAGGCTTCCCTGTATCCAATATGCACAGGCGGAGTAGATCCTCCATGGTCTGAATGGTCCGCTCGGTCTGTCCGTCGGTCTACAGGTGGAAGGCGGTACTAAAAGTAAGCTGAGAGCCCAAGTAAGCATGCATGGCCCTCCACTCGCTCGAAGTGAACCGACCATCACGGTCCGAAACAATCGTCCTGGGAATGCCATGGTATCTGACAAACTGCTCCACGAATAGTCTCACCAAAACTACAACTAGAGTAACCTTCCGGACTGGAATAAATCGCGCTACCTTGGTCAGTCTGTCTACTATGACCCATATAGAATCATGCCCAGAGTGGGAGCGAGGTAGTCCGTGCACAAAATCCATAGCAATGTCCTCGAACTTCCACTCTGGGACTGTCAGTGGCTGTAGCAAACCTCCTGGGCTCTTATCTTCCGCCTTCACGCACTGACAAGTCTCACAATGTGTCACAAAATAGGTGATCTCGCTCTTCATCCCAGGCCAGTACATGGTCCTCCGTAATTCTGCCCACATCTTGGTGATGCCTGGATACACTGAATATCTAGAGCAATGAGCCTCTCTAAGTATGTCATCCCAGATACTGCCCCCTGCTGGTATGTAAATGCGTCCACGGAATCGAAGGAGATCATCCTGCAGCGTGTAGTCCTCGACCTTGCCCCTTTCCAGGGCATTGAAAATCGGCTCTAATGCAGCATCCAGCCTCTGATGTGTTCGGATGCGCTCCCGTATATCATCACCACTGATCACTGAGCTCAAGTACTATCGATATACCACTGGTTCGGTCTCAGATATCATGGTAATATGCATGTCTTCCATCATCCGTATCAACTCTATAGACATCAACCGAGGCTCCGGTCCAGAAGTGCCGGCTCTCCTACTCAAAGTATCTGCTACTGTGTTTGCTTTCCCCGGGTGGTAGTGGATCTGGTAATCATAGTCACAGAGGAATTCCAACCACCTCCTCTATCGCAGGTTCAAGTCCTTCTACGTATCGATATATTTAAGATTCTTGTGATCTGAATAGATATCATAATGAATCTCGTATAAATAATGTCTCCACATCTTTAGGGCAAATACTACAGCCCCGAGCTCTAAGTCATGTACTGGATAGTTATGCTCATGCTTCTTCAACTGTCTTGAATCATAAGCAATAACATGTCCATGCTGCATCAGGATAACACCCATCCCCTGGTAAGAGGCATCTGTGTAGATCTGAAATCCTTCATTCCCGGATGGGAGCGCAAGAATAGGGGATGAGGTGAGTCGGTCCTTCAGCTCCTGAAAAGCTGTCTCGCACTGCTCTGACCAAACAAAATCTGCATCCTTCTTCGTCAAGGACGTGAGGGGGAGGGCCTGTAACAACCCAATTTTTTCAGCAGGCAAACTTTTGGGTGACACGGCCTGGGACACGGGCGTGTCCCATGGCGTGTCCTGCTCGGGTGCGGAGTCATGCCGAGATCGGCGAAAGTCGTTCGACGGAAAGTGTTTGGGTGGTCATGCCCTGGATCACGGGCATGACAGAGGGCGTGTTCCGCTCGGGTTCGGGGTCAGCTCGACGAAATGCTGTGTTCGACGAATTGAGCTCGACGATTTAGCAATGGCTTCGTGGGCTGGCAAATCATCGAACGGAAATCGTCGAACACTGGTGAAATCGTCGAACGCGCGGAATCGTCGAACAGAAATCATTGAACGAGGGCCCAATCGTCGAGTGCTGGGCCAATTCGACGATCTCTTCCCGATCGTCGAACGGATATCGTCGAACGCACGGAATCGTCGAGCGGAAATTGTCGAACGCACTATTTGACGATCGTTGGCGGGCTCAACGATCGCTGTTGAGCTCGACGATTGCCGCCTAATCATCGAACGTAGATCGTCGAGCGCAGATCTGTGTCACGGGCGTGACTTTGGGCGTGTCCCGTGGCGATGACCTGTTTTGGAGGATAAGGCGGGTTGAGCACAACTTTGAGTACACGACCTGTGACATGGGCGTGTCACAGGGCGTGTCGGACTCAAAAGTCAGTTTTCCCGATTTTTCGTAGCCGTCCATTTTTCTCAGCTTGGATCCAAGGGCTGAGGTTCTTTCCTGCTTCATTAAGGCCGAAAATAGAGAACATATTTTCATTTGGTTATTGCCTTCATCTTTCTAAAAGTTTAGAGAGAGAAAGGGAGAGGAAGAAGGAGGAAGAAGAAGAAGGGCTGCTTGCTGCTGGAGCTTGTGAGTGTCAAGCGGTGATCCGAGGCCAGCTTGGCGGAGGAAACGCTGTTGCGATTCTTTCAAGTTACCTTGGCGCTTATGGCACCAAAGCGGTCTTCAAGGGTAACGACGTTTCTTCCTAGCCATGTGAAGGCTTCCTTTTGGCATATGTTTATGATTCACCCACCAAGAGGTGGCTGTTTTTGGGAGTCTTTTGGGTGATTCATGGAATCCCCTTTTGTTGGCATATAGATCCAGAAATGGAGTACGAAATAGGTATGTTGTGTGAAGCCCATCTAGACAGGTTGGTCTGCATTGGTAATGTTGCATAAGAATCGGAGAAGACTCCGTGATAAACATGTAGTTTAAGGAGTCAATGAGTTATGCCTGTGAAGGGTAGTAGCAGGAAGTACTGGAGTGGTAGTCCATGAAATATCCGTGTTATGCTTGTGCTATTGGGTCGTACCTGTAAATGAGTAACAGGAAGTACTGGTGGGACCAGTAAAGGCCCTTTGTGATGCTTGATGTCGTAGGTGGTACCTATGAAGAGAGTAGCAGGAAGTACTGGTGTTCCCAGGAAAGACCCCTGACATTTGTGATATTGTGGTGTTGTACCTGTGAACGAGTAACAGGAAGTACTGGTGTGCCCAGGAAAGACCCGCTAATGTTGTGAGATGAATGGGTGTAATGAAATACCCATGCTTACATGCCAAGAACAGGATTGGTGAGACCGACCCGCACCATTGATTAAGCCGCGAATACGCCATACTCGGTGAAGGCAAGGCGATTTGAGCAACAGGGGTGGAGGATCCGACCTGCGTTATGTCCATCCGACGTGGACCAGAAGGTGCGGTCTGTTGGAGCGCATAGAGAGAGTCTTAGGCCTGCGTGCCATGACACAATGGGGGGCTACGAGCCATCCCGGTGTTTTAAGACTAGAACTCCGGCTGCACACCATGGAGTAAATACTCAAGAGAGTTGCTGTTGGGTTGTGGCCCTGATACGGTGGTGGGCAACTGATTTGCCAGAACACCAAGAATGTGCCCTGTGTGCACGGGCCGTTGGGCCGGGTGGCTGACGGTTGTGATGGCATGTGTGTGTGAAAGCACATTATATGAGATATATTGTCATGCTTGTGATATGATATGCCTGCAGGGAAGATTACCGCTGCCCCGAGAAAATTGGTAGGGTCATTATAATTTGGTCAGCTGAACGCTGACCGTTGCTTATGTTTGCCACTGTTGGGTGGATTGTCCTTGTACAGATGCTGGAGAGCCAAGCGGGACGCATAAAGGTTGATGTCCCTACTGCTGCTGCTGCTAGCCCTCGAAGGCTAATTGGATGAATGTTGTGTTTTCTTTTATTGTGTCCGGCTTGCGCGCCAATGTTTAGGCCACTGTTTGAAAGCCATGTAAGGCCATAAGGCCAACGCCGTGTACATGTTGTAAGACATTCCTATTATATATATACAATGTGGAGTTATTTTATATGTTGGACATTCAAGTGTGGAGTTCAAGTGTTAGTATAGGCTTCCGCTAGAATGCAATGTGTTAAGGTGCACTGCGCTACTCGGGTATCATTCCGTAACTATTCCGCCTGTTTTGTGATATATGTTGTGGGGCCCCAGCCGGACCTTCTAGTATATACCATATGAACGGATGGGGTTGTTACATTTTTGGTATCAGCTGTCTTGGTCTTTTCCTCTCGAAGTCGTGGCCGACTTCTTTTGTGGGGTGGCGAGCACGTGTTTGTGCAAACCAAGTTATACGATTGAACTCCTGAATGTCCATGATAGGAATGCAAATTTATGTGTTTGAGGAACCTGCGTGTTCCTATTTTGTGTTGTTTGCTTATGTAAGGCCGCTAATGTGTGTATCTTGTCCACCTTTAGGTGACACGGAGTGGAGCTGGGCAGTCAGAGCCCCAGCATTCTGATGAAAGTACGGCACCAGTCGCGGTGCCTACACCTCCACCGTCTGCGGAACATGTGCGTTTAGTTGCTGAGGCTTTGTTTGCCATGATCCAAGGACAGCCACTTAGGCAGGAACAACCGGCTGTAAGTCCAGAATAGTTGGCGGCAAGGCCTGAACCTGTAGTGGATGTGGCTCCTCGAGCGGCTTAGAAGCAGTTGATGCGGTTTATGAGTTTCCATCCGCCTACGTTTTCGGGAGCGGGAACTCCTACACAGGCTGAGGATTGGTTATCGCGCGTCAAGTGAATCATGACGGCGATTGGATCGGAGGAACATCAGAAAGTCACCTTAGCTACCTTCTTGCTTGAAGGAGAAGCTAGATTGTGGTGGGACGAGATGGAGTTACATCACTTGGCGGGTCGTTCCTTAACACAAGTATCGATGGAAGAACTCTCCCGTCTCTTACTAGCGAAGCACCTCCCGACGGCTCAACGGATAGCCATGGAAAATGAATTCCAAAGGCTAACGCCAGGTGATGGCAGTGTTGACGCTTTCCTGCATGAGTTTACACGCTTGGGGCAGTATGCGGGTTCTATTTTTGCTGATGAGCAGAGAAAGACAAATAGGTTCTATGAAGGACTACTGGATGAGCCGAGGTTCCTGGTTTCTAGTTTTGTGAACCAAGGCTTCCAGGCGTTGGTCGACACGGCGAGCGTGCTGGAAAAAGATATGAAGAGGGTGCAGGGTAAGAGGGCTTTGGCTGTGATGTAACCGGAGTGGAAGGTGCCCCGACCTGGGAAACCATTTTATAAGAAGAAATGGGCAAAGAAGTCCAAGACAAGTGGACAAGCTCCTTAATCAGTTGCATCGGGAGCAACGTCGGGGGCTACCTCAAATCCGGATACTCGTACATGCTTCAATTATAGCCGGGTGGGCATATAGCTCGAGAGTGTCGGGTGCCGCCAAAGAATGAAAAGAAGGCGGGAGCGTCATATGCGGAGAAGGGCAAGGCAGTAGTAGACTCCTCTGCCTCGCAGGTGCAGCCCCGGGTCTACAATCTTGGCCTGCAGGAGGCCATCAAGCAGAGTGACGTCGTCACAGGTATGAGTTTAGTTTGGCATATTATATTGCTTGTATGTTTTGCTTAGTGCCTATGTGTTTGCGGTTTTTGTGTGTGTGACATGATTGGCACAGGCTTTGTGATGATTCGGGACACGCTAGCGCGAGCACTGTTTGATACGGGTGCGTCGCATTCTTTTATGTCTAGCGAGTTCATAGCGCGGCTTGGGATACCTAGTCGTGCAAAGATAGATAGCATCAGAGTGGTGTTGCCGAATGGCTGTTGGATGCTTGCGAATCAAGCTTGCGATGTGGCGGTCCAAATAAGAAGTCGGGATTTCAGTTTGACTGCATCTGTATTGCCAATATCGGAATTCGACGTGATATTTGGTATGGATTGGCTTACAGAGCAGCATGCCATGATTGATTGTCAGTCCAATGTTGGGCTAGAATACCGAACAGGAGACAAAATTCACGGGTATGTGAGGAGTGGGCGGGACGTTACTGTCTGCACTCCAAGTAGTCAAGGCTGTTCGGAAGGGTGCGGAGTGTTACTTCGCACTGATTCAGGCTGTTGAGCCTAAGGACAGTGTGTGCGAGGTTCCGATTATGTCGGAATTTACAGATGTGTCTCCCAAGGATCTCCCTGGGCTACCATCCCAGCGGGAGATTGACTTCACGATCGAGTTGGTGCCAGGTGCGAAACCTGTGGCCCGCTCGCCATATCACGTCACGCCGAAGGAGATGGCTAAGTTGAAGGTCCAACTACAAGAATTGCTGGAGCAAGGTTATATACGCCCAAGCATGTCACCTTGGAGCGCGCCTGTGTTTTTTGTAAAGAAGAAAGACGGTGGGTTGCGGTTATGTATTGATTATCGTGAATTGAATAAGCTGACCGAGAAGAATAAATATCTGATACCCCGGATTGATGAATTATTCGATCAGCTGGTGGGCTCGACCGTCTATTCGAAGTTGGACTTGAAGTCTGGTTATTACCAGTTGAGAATTCGGGAAAGTGACATTCCCAAAACCGCATTTGGAACGCGTTATGGGCATTATGAGTTCACAGTCATGCCATTTGGACTGTGTAATGCGCCTTCGATATTTATGGATTTGATGCACCGCATGTTCCGAGAGTACCTGGATCTGTTTGTGATCGTGTTCATTGATGAAATCCTGGTGTACTCGAAGTCGAAAGCTGAACATGAGACACATTTGCGGTTGGTGTTGAACACATTGAGGCAAAATCAGCTTTATGTCAAGTTCTCGAAGTGCAAGTTTTGGTTATCGTCAGTGGCTTTTCTGGGCCATGTGGTGAGTGGAGCAGGCATTGCAGTGGATCCAGCAAAGATAAGGGCCATACAAGAGTGACCAGTGTTGTCTTCCGTAGCCGAGGTCAGGAGTTTCCTTAGACTTGCGGGCTACTATCGAAGATTTGTTGAGAATTTCTCGCGGATCGCTTTGCCACTAACCATGCTGACAAGAAAAGATCATAAGTTCGTTTGGACGCCAGAGTGTGCACGAGCTTTTGAAGAGCTGAAGGTTCGGTTGACCACGGCGCCGGTGTTGTCTTCGCCAAGTGGAACCGATGGATTTGTTATTTATAGTTGTTAGAAACGAACAAAAAACAAGCCGGAAGTGGTTTAACAGAAACTTTATTATCTCAAAAAGGTATCTATTACAAAGGTATAACCTCCCTTATATAGAATGGAGGAGAGAAGAGAGAATACAAACAAGAGATGTGGGACTAAAGATTTACAGGAGATGAGCGGACTATACAGACACAAACCTCACAAGCCGCGCGATTAGAAAGAAGGGCTAACCGCTCCGCTACTGCCTGAGAGAGAGAGAGATCGCCATGAGAGACCGCTAGACCGCCCGGTCTCCAAGTCGCCAGAGACAAACCGCTAGACCGCTTGGACATCAGACAGTAACACACAACAACCAAACCGCAGAAGGGTAACAGTAAAACCGCGCGGTCATCAACCCGCCAAGCCAGACCGCCAGACCGCCCGGTCACCAACTTCAACACTCCCCCTCAAGCTGAAGCATATATATCGATCATGCCCAGCTTGTCACAAATATGAAGAAACGAGGCGGATTCTGGCTTGGTGAAGATGTCAGCCAGCTCTTTATCAGAAGTGACAAAGGGAGTGCAAATTTGTTCCTTCAAAATCTCTTCACGAATGAAATGACAGTTGACCTCAATGTGCTTGGTTCTTTCATGGAAGACCGGATTTTTGGAGATGTATATGGCAGTCTTGTTATCACAGAACATAGGTAGAGGATAGTTGTAGACCTCTACTAAATCCAGCATGAGAGCCCGTAGCCATTTTAACTCACAAGTGGTCGATGCCATACTCCGATACTCTGCTTTAGCACTGGACCTGGAGACAACAGACTGCTTCTTGCTCTTCCAGCTTACCAGATTTCCCCCAACAAAGGTGCAGAAACCGGACGTAGACTTGCGATCCCCTTTGTCATCAGCGTAACTCACATCTGAGTATGCTTCAATCCTTAGATGACCATTCTTCTGGAAGAGTAATCCTTTCCCAGGCGCAGCTTTGACATACTCCAAGATCCGCAAGACAGACTGTAGATGACACTCCCTAGGTGCTTGCATGAATTGACTCACCTTGCCCATAGCATAGGAAATGTCGGGCCTGGTAACTGTGAGATATATGAGCTTACCAACAAGACGCCTGTACCGCGTAGTATTTGAAAGAAGAGGCGAATCATCTGTCCAGGTTTTGTCTTCTCCAATTGCCATGGGGCATCGGGCAGGTTTGGCCCCAGTCAATCCCGCTTCTTTTAATAGATCAAGGGCATACTTACGTTGGGAGAGGACTATGGAGTTGGGCTTCCGAGAGATTTCGATCCCCAAAAAGTACTTCAGAGAGCCCATATCTTTCGTGACCAGATGTTGACGAAGATGCCGCTTTGTCAAGGCTACCCCTTCCTGATCATCGCCAGTGAGAAGAATATCATCGGCGTACACAGCAAGAACCACCAGTCCCGAGGAGGTTTTGCGAATAAATAGCGAGTGATCAGCAGAGCTGCGCGCAAAACCAACAGACGCCACGATGTCGCTGAACTTGTCAAACCAAGCGCGAGGGCTCTTCTTGAGGCCATAGATTGCCTTCTGCAGCCGGCATACTCGGGTCTCCCCCTGAGCAACATACCCAGGAGGTTGCTCCATGTAGACGGCCTCCTGAAGATCACCATAAAGGAAGGCATTCTTTACATCCAGCTGGGAAATCGGCCAATCTCGATTAACAGCCACAGAGAGAAGGACCCGTATGGTGCTGAGACGAGCAACGGGAGAGAAGATATCGAAATAATCAACACCATAGGTCTGAGTGAATCCTTTAGCCACCAGACGGGCTTTGTAGCGATCCGTACGGCCATCGAGGAGGAATTTCACCACAAAAACTCAGCGACAGCCCACAACATTTGTGCCAACAGGAGGAACAAGAGTCCAGTTCCCCGTTCAGTGAGAGTATCAATCTCGTCATCCATGGCAGCCTTCCAATGCGGAAGGGTAAGAGCTTCCTGATAGGAACGGGGGGTGGAAGTAGAAGAGATAGCCAGAGCAAAGTCCCGACGAGTAGGCGTCAGGCGATCATAAGAAACAACAGCAGCAAGAGGATGCTGGGTACAAGCCCGAACCCCTTTGCGAAGGGCAATGGGAAGGTCCAGGTCAGCAGGTACCGCAGGATCCGGAGCATCCGTGGTGGCGAAAGCTGGCCCAGGAGAAGAGAGCGACGACAGCAAAGAGGAGGAAGGTGGAGGAGAAGGAGCGGGGGAAGACGGTGGAGATAGTGGAGGTGGCGAAACAGTAGCAGGAGTGGAGGGAATAGGGGGTTGGTGATAGAAGGAGCGGGGGTGTGTGGAGGATGAGCAGGAGGAGAGGAAGAAGCGGAAGAGAAGTAAGAAGCATTTTCAAAGAAGGTAACATCCGCAGAGACAAATTGTTTGCGGGTGACGGGGTCAAAGCAATAATAACCCTTCTGAGTGGGAGAGTACCCCAGAAAGATACATTTGGTGGACCGAGGGGAGAGTTTGTCGCGGGTGGTAGAGGGAGCATGCACAAAGGCTGTGCAGCCGAAGATACGTAGAGGAAGAGGAAAGGGTTCTTTGCCCGGATAGAGAATGGAGAAAGGAGTTTGACTATGGAGAACAGTGGAGGAAATGCGATTGATGAGATAACAAGAGATGAGAACATCATAGCCCCAGTAGGAGCGAGGGACATGCATTTGCGTAAGCAGAGTGCGAGCAACATCAAGGAGGTGACAGTTTTTGCGTTCCGCCACTCCATTTTGTTGGGAAGAGTAAACGCAACTGATTTGATGAATAATCTCATGTTGCATACAGAAAGAGGAAAAGGCTTGGCTAAGATACTCTTTTGCATTATCCGAGCGTAAGAGTTTAATGGAAACGCCAAACTGAGTGTGAATTGAATGAAAAAAGGATGTCCATACATCAAAAAGTTCAGAATGGTCTCGTAAGAGATAGACCCAAGTACAACGAGAAAAGTCATCAATGAACGTAACAAAGTAAGAACTACCCCGCCCAACGGTAAGGGTAGGAGCAGACCCCAGATGTCAGAGTGAACAAGATCAAACGGACCGGTGGATCCACGAGCTTGCTTTGGAGGAAAGGAGGAGCGGTGATGCTTGCCAAGTTGACATGTGTCACAATTAAGAGGAGGATGTTGGGAAGGAAGGTGGGGGAGAAGTTGGCGAAGAAGGCGAGGGGGGGCATGACCAAGGCGAAGATGCCATTGGAGAAGATCTGTAGAGGAGGAGGAGAAGACAGAGAGAGCAGAGACGTTGTCGAGGAAGTAGAGGCCGCCACTCTCAGTCCTAGTAGCAATCGTCCGTTGGGAGTCCGGATCCTGAAAATAACAAGAGGTAGTAGTGAATGTGACGGAGTACTGTAGTTGCTTGCATAAAGAGGTAACCAATAACAAATTGCAAGGAAACTGGGGAACATAGAGGGTATCTGCAAGGCAGAGAGACGGAGTGACTTGAACCATGCCCTTCCCATTGACGGGGGAGGGAGATCCATCCGCAACTATGACAGGGGGCAACCAATCATGGGTGTCTAGATGAGAGAAACATTGAGGATTGCCTGTCATATGATTTGTAGCACCAGAATCGATCAACCATCGTCCGCGAGTAACAGTGTGGGAACTACCAGAAGAGATGACCACCGAGTCGGACGGCTCAGAGGAAGTGGAATCCATTGAAGAGAGACGACGAGAGAACAGCAAGCCGCGACGGCTAAAACAAGTTACAAGCCGGTCGGACAGAAGCAGGCCGCACGGCTAGGAAAGCCACAGGCACGCGAAAACAAGTCGGACGGCAAAAGAGAGGCCGCAACGAATAGTTAGCATGAGCGGGTAGAAGGAAACAGGTCGAGGCGACTATTAAACAAGTCGCGATGACTAAGAGGAGCAGCGAGAAAATAAGCAATGGGAAACAAGCCGCACGAACAGGGCAGCGGTCAGAAGAGAAGGCAAGCCGCGAAGATAGGTCGCGGGAAGCAGAAACAAGCCGAGAATCAAGCGAAGGGAAAGAAGTCGAGCGGCTAGAAGGTAGCCCGCGCGAACAGAAGAAGAAGCTGAATCAGGAGGAAAAGATCGTTTCCTCTGATACCATGTTAGAAACGAACAAAAAACAAGCCGGAAGTGGTTTAACAGAAACTTTATTATCTCAAAAAGGTATCTATTACAAAGATATGACCTCCCTTATATAGAATGGAGGAGAGAAGAGAGAATACAAATAAGAGATGTGGGACTAAAAATTTACAGGAGACGAGCGGACTATACAGACACAAACCGCACAAGCCGCGCGGTTAGATAGAAGGGCTAACTGCTCGGCTACTTCTTGAGAGAGAGAGAGAGAGAGATCGCCATGAGAGACCGCTAGACCGCCCGGTCTCCAAGTCGCCAGAGAGAAACCGCTAGACCGCTTGGACCTCAGACAGCAACACACAGCAACCAAACCGCAGAAGGGTAACAGTAAAACCGCGCGGTCATCAACCCGCCAAGCTAGACCGCCAGACCGCCCGGTCACCAACTTCAACAATAGTGATGCCTCAGGGAGCGGCTTAGGCTGCGTTCTTCTACAGAATGGAAAGGTAATTTCTTATGGCTCACGCCAGCTGAAGGTGCACGAACGAAATTATCCCGTCCATGACTTAGAGTTGGCGGCAGTGATTTTTGCACTAAAGTTGTGGCGACACTATCTTTATGGAGTGAAGGTGGAAATCTATACAGATCACAAGAGCTTAAAGTACCTATTGGAGCAGAAGGACTTGAACATGTGACAGCGAAGGTGGTTGGAGTTCCTTGGGGACTACACTTTCGAGATCCACTATACTCCCAGGAAGGGAAACATAGTCGCGGATGCCTTGAGTCTTAGAGCTCTGGCTAGAGCGAGTTGGTTACAAAGGCATGATGAACGTCTCATCCAGGAGATAGAAGCGTTGGAGATTTATTGTGTTGACAAGAATTCTACCGCCACTGCACGTCTGAACTAGACAGAGGTGCAATGTGACCTTGCAGACCGGATTCGACGAGCAACAGGGTTAGATGAAGATCTCTTACACTATATTACCGAGGGGCCAGAGGGCAAGTTCTCCTGGAATGATGGTCTTTTGCGGAAAGAGGGCCGTTTATGCGTCCCGAATGTGGGTAAAGTAAGGGAAGAACTGATGTATGAAGCACATTATACAAAGTATTCCATTCACCCCGGCAGCACGAAGATGTTCAATGATATGAAAAAGCTATTCTGGTGGTCAGGGCTAAAGAGAGATGTTGCCCTCTATGTGGCCAAATGCCAAACATGTGCGATGGTGAAGGAGGAATGACAAAAGCCGGGTGGTTATTTGAAGTCGCTGCTGATCCCAGAGTGGAAATTTGATGATATTTACATGGATTTTGTGCACGGGTTGCCGAGATCTCAACGAGGAAATGATTCCATTTGGGTGATTGTTGACTGGCTAACTAAAGTGGCACATTTTCTCCCAAAAAGGCGGGATGATTCGGTCGAAAGTTTGGCAAAATTATATGTTGACCAGATTGTGCGGCTTCACGGTGTTCCTCGGAGCATCATAAGTGATCGAGATGGGAGCTTCATGTCAAATGATTGGAGGCTAGTTCACCGACTGTTGGGCACGAAATTGACATTCAGTATGGCCTTTCATCCCCAAACGGATGGCCAAACTGAACGTACCAACAGAACGATGGAGGACATGCTCAGGATGTGCGCCCACGACTTCGGAAAGAGATGGGAAGATCATCTCTACATGGTGGAGTTTGCCTATAATAACAGCTACCAGGCGGGCATTGGGATGGCACCGTATGAAGCGCTATATGGAAGGAAGTGTCGTACTCCCTTTGCTTGGGTAGAAGTGGGCGAAGCTCGAGTGTATAATTGAAATGAAGTTGATGAAGCAAATTCAACCATTCGTGCTATTCGAGAGAAGCTACTCATTGCTCAAGATCGTCAAGCAAAGTACTACAACGCCAAGCACCAGAACGTGGAGTTCGTGGTTTGCGATTGGGTCTACTTGAAGATCAAGCCATTCAAAGGTGTCTCCAGGATTCGACGTTTGAAAAAGTTGAGTCCAAGATATTTGGGTCCATTTGAAGTGGTTGAGCGAGTCGGAGAAGCGGCATATCGGTTAGCTCTTTCGGCAGACTTGGGTGGATTACATGATGTGTTTCACATCTCGGTGCTTCGGAAGGCCGTTAAAGATCCAGCTCAAGTGATCACGGATGCTCGTGTGCCGGTGGAGTATGGGCTAACAATGAGAGTTAGACCCATTCAGATCGAGGATCGAGCTGAGAAATAGTTGCGGAATAAGACGGTCGGAATGGTTAAAGTCCGGTGGGACAACTGCGGTCGTGAGGAACTGACATGGGAGCGAGAGCAAACCATGCGAGTGGAGTTTCCCGAGCTGCTTTTGTAATGGGTGGAGAGTGAAAAATATGTTGTTGTAACATGAGAATTTTAATGTTATAACCTTTTTCTTGCTGGTTGCTACCCTCTATACTAATTTCGAGGACGAAATTTCTTGTAGGAGGGGAGGGTTGTAACAGCCTAATTTTTTCAGCAGGCAAAATTTTGGGTGACACGGCCTGGGACATGGGCGTGTCCCATGGCGTGTCCTGCTCGGGTGCGGAGTCGTACCGAGATCGACGAAAGTCGTTCGACGGAAAGTGTTTGGGTGGTCACGCCCTGAATCACGGGCGTGACAGAGGGCGTGTTTCGCTCGGGTTCGGCGTTAGCTCGACGAAATGCTGTGTTCGAAGAATTGAGCTCGACGATTTAGCAATGACTTCGTGGGATGGCAAATCGTCGAACGGAAATTGTCGAACGCTGGTGAAATCGTCGAACGCACAGAATCGTCGAATGGAAATCGTCGAACGCGGGCCCAATCATCGAGCACTGGGCCAATTCGACGATCGCTGCCCGATCGTCGAAAGGATATCGTCGAACGCACAGAATCGTCGAGTGGAAATCGTCGAACGCGCTGTTTGACGATCGTTGGCGGGCTCAACGATCGCTGGTGAGCTCGACAATTGTTGCCTAATCGCCGAACGCAGATCGTCGAGCGCAGATCTGTGTCATGGGCGTGATTTTGGGCATGCCCCGTGGCGGTGACCTGTTTTGGAGGATAAGGTGGGTTGAGCACCACTTTGAGTACACGGCCTGTGATACGAGCGTGTCACAGGGCATGTCGGACGCAAAAATCGGTTTTCCCGATTTTTCGTAGCCATCCATTTTCCTCGGCTTGGATCCCAGGGTTGAGGTTCTTTCCTGCTTCCTTAAGGTCGAAAACAGAGAACATATTCTCATTTGGTTATTGCCTTCATCTTTCTGAAAGTTTAGAGAGAGAAAGGGAGAGGAAGAAGGAGGAAGAAGAAGAAGGGTTGCTTGCTGCTGGAGCTTGTGAGTGTCAAGCGGTGATCCGATGCCAGCTTGGCGGAGGAAACGCTGTTGCAATTCTTTCAATTTACCTTGGCGCTTATGGCACCAAAGCGGTCTTCAAGGGTAATGATGTTTCTTCCTAGTCATGTGAAGGCTTCCTTTTGGCATAAGTTTATGATTCCCCCACCAAGAGGTGGCTGTTTTTGGGAATCTTTTGGGTGATTCATGGAATCCCCTTTTGTTGGCATATAGATCCGGAAATGGAGTACGGAATCGGCATGCTGTCTGAAGCCCATTTGGACAGGTTGGTCTGGATTGGTGATGTTGCATACGAATTGGAGAAGACTCCGTGATAAACGTGTAGTTTAAGGAGTAAACGGGTTATGTCTGTGAAGGGTAGTAGCAGGAAGTACTGGAGTGGTAGTCCAGGAAATATCCGTGTTATGCTTGTGCTATTGGGTCGTACCTGTGAATGAGTAACAGGAAGTACTGGTGGGACCAGGAAAGGCCCTTTGTGATGCTTGATGTCGTAGGTGGTACCTGTGAAGAGAGTAGCAGGAAGTACTGGTGTGCCCAGGAAAGACCCCTGACATTTTTGATATTGCGGTGTTATACCTGTGAACGAGTAACAGGAAGTAGTGGTGTGCCCAGGAAAGACCCGCTAATGTTGTGAGATGAATGGGTGTAATGAAATACCCAGGCTTACATGCCAAGAACAGGATTGGTGAGACCGACCCGCGCCTTTGATTAAGCCGCGAGTACGCCGTACTCGATGAAGGCAAGGCGATTTGAGCAATGGGGGGTGGAGGATCCGACTTGCGTTATGTCCATCCGACGTGGACTAGAAGGTGCGGTCTGTTGGAGCGCATAGCGAGAGTCTTATGGCCATCCCGGTGTTTTAAGACTAGAACTCCGGCTGCATGCCATGGAGTAAATGCTCAAGAGAGTTGTCGTTGGGTTGTGGCCCTGATACGGTGGTGGGCAACTGATTTGCCAAACACTAAGAATGTGCCCTGTGTGCACGGACCGTTGGGCCGGGTGGCTGACGGTTGTGATGGCATGTGTGCGTGAAAGCACATTATATGAGATATATTGTGATGCTTGTGATATGATATGCTTGAAGGGAAGATTACCGCTGCCCCGAGAAAAGGGGTAGGGTCGTTATAATTTGGTCAGCTGAACGCTGACCGTTGCTTTTATTTGCCACTGTTGGGTGGATTGTCCCTGTACAGGTGCTGGAGAGCCAAGCGGGACGCATAAAGGTTGATGTCCCTACTGCTGCTGCTAGCCCTCGAAGGCTGATTGGATGAATGTTGTGTTTTCTTTTATTGTGGCCGGCCTGCGCGCCAATGTTTAGGCCACTGTTTGAAAGTCATGTAAGGCCAACACTGTGTACATGTTGTAAGACATTCATATTATATATATACAATGTGGAGTTATTTTATATGGTGGACATTCAAGTGTGGAGTTCAAGTGTTAGTATAGGCTTCCGCTAGAATGCAATGTGTTAAGGTGCGCTGTGCTACTTGGGTATCATTCCATAACTATTCCGCCTGTTTTGTAATATATGCTGTGGGGCCCCGGCCGGACCTTCTAGTATATACCATATGAACGGATGGGGTTGTTACAGGGCTAACCTCGAGAATCCCTCCACGAACTTGCGATAATAACCTGCTAACCCCAAGAAACTGCATATGTCTGATGCTATCTTCGGTCGTGGCCAATTCCGTACTGCCTCGATCTTGGCTTGATCCACTGCCAATCCAGCTCCACTGATAGTGTGCCCCAGTAAAGCCACCTCCTGCAGCCAAAACTGGCACTTTGAAAACTTTGCATACATCTGTAATTATCTCAGTCTCTGCAAAACCTGTGTCAAGTGTTCAGTGTGCTCCTCTTGAGTCTGGGAATAGACCAGAATATCATCGATGAACACAATGACAAAGCGGTCTAAGTAAGGTTCGAATACACGGTTCATTAGGGTCATGAATGCAGAGGGGGCATTCGTGAGCCCAAAAGGCATCACCGTGAACTCGTATAACCCATAGCGTGAACGGAATGCCGTCTTCGGTATGTCCTCTTCCTGGATGAGGAGCTGGTAGTAACCGGATCGCAAATCTAGCTTAGAGAAACAGAAGGCTCCCTGCAGCTGATCAAATAGCTCGTCTATCCGATGCAGTGGATAGGTATTGCGGACCGTTAACCGGTTCAGCTCCCGGTAATCTATGCATAGTCGTAACGACCCGTCCTTCTTCTTCACAAAGAGGACTGGCGCTGCCCACGGCGATGAACTGGGCCGCACGAATCCCGACTTAACTATCTCTTGAAGCTGAGTCCTGAATTCTGCCAACTCTCTGGGAGCCATCCTGTAAGGTGCTCGGGACACTGGCCTCGCTCCCGGTACCAGCTGAATCCTGAAATCCAAGTTCCTGGCTGGTGGTAGCCC
Organism: Platanthera guangdongensis; assembly: GCA_039583875.1. NCBI lineage: Eukaryota > Viridiplantae > Streptophyta > Magnoliopsida > Asparagales > Orchidaceae > Platanthera > Platanthera guangdongensis. The sequence continues at coordinate 110,000,955 of CM077157.1, read as the reverse complement.
GAGCAATTTCTCCGGGAACACGTCGGATAAATCCAGGACCACCGGAATATCTGAAATAGAAGTATCTGCTCCCACCATCTCAAAGCAGATAAGGTAAACCTCCTCTCCCTGCTCGTGGGCCTTCACAGCCTGTACAGAAGATAGTAATAGGTGGGAGATAGGTTTAATACCTTTGATGATGACATGGGAGTCTCCATGCCTTAGTGTGATCCTCCTTGATGGGCAATCTATCTGGGCATGGTTCCGATGTAACCATGTCATGCCCAAAATCAAATCGAAGTCCTGCAGTTGTAGAATAGTTGCTGGCGCCTCAAATGCCTTGCCGCCAATCTCGGCCTCCATATTGCAATGTGCAGTGGTCTGCAGTTCTGACCCATCGGGTAGACGCACCCTCATCTCTAGTCCCGAAAATCTTTCCACTCCTTCAAGTCCGTCTATGAAGGCCTCAGATACGAACGAGTGTGGAGCACCCGTGTCGAAGAGGGTATGTGCGGGCTTGCTGCTGATCATAACTATGCCTGAGATTTTATTTGAGGTATAATGGATGTTATTTCTATGGTTTTCAAGGCACTACTAAGATTGAAATTTCTAAATTAAAACAATTTAAGTACCTATAATCACCTCCTCGGGGTTCCTCTGTTTCGTGAGGTCCAAAGCGTGTATCTGCTCCTAATTGCGTCCCCTGCCGTGATATCCCCGGCCTCAGCCTCGTCTTCGGCCTCATCCTCAGCCTCAGCCTCGGCCTCGACCCTGCTGTACTGGGGCCACTAGAGGTGGAGGTGGAGGAGGATGGAATCGATGCGGACACTCCGATCTAATGTGCCCGGGATGGCGGCACCCGTAACAAACTACCTGCCGGTGGCCATGGTCATCATGTCTCCTCGGATCATGCACCTGTAGAGGTGGGGGAGCTAATGCTGGAGGAGGTCCCTGCTCCTGCCTGTAGTTGGGGCGACGACATCCCCCACCCCTCTTGTATCCAATAGTTCTGCCTCTCTGAGAGCCCCTGCTGCTCTCTCCTGATGTCGACCCATCATACGGTCTCTTCCCTCTGCCTTGCACCATCAGCTGGTCAGCCTCCAGCTTCTTCTCCATCTCGATAATCTGGGTGGTCGTGCCATGGGAAATGAACAACAAAGCCTGCCTCAAGTCGTCCCTGAGGCCCCGGTACAACCTCTTGGCATACCTCCTATCATCAGTATCCTGTATCCCTGCGAACCTGGCAATGTGGGAGAACTCCCTCTGGTACTCAATCACTGATCTGCTCCCCTGCCGGAGGTTCAGAAACCTCTCCTCCAAAACATCTATGAAAGAATATGTGTCTAACCACCTAGAGGGGGGGTGAATAGGTGTAATTTTTCATTTACTTAAAAGGCAGATAATCTGTTTTGTACTTTAAGCAGCAAATGCAAATTCTACAGCTATCACAACACATCAACCACAGAAACAAACATTCATAGAGTGCACACAGTGTTTAAAGTGGTTCCCCAAAGTCTGGGTACATCCACTTTCCCCCTTCGCCTATCTAGCAGTGTACTAGATTCGGCCTAACTTCTGCACTTCTCCTCAGATCCTCAGATCTTACAGCTCAGAACCCCAAACAGGTTCCTAAAACTCAGAGTGTCCCCACTCCTTCAACTCAGGCATAAATCCCTACCACTCAGTCTTCAACAAGACCTACACTCAGTCTAAACAACCCTACCTCAGCCTTTAACAAGGCCTACACTCAGAGAATAAATTCTCCTACACTCATGCTCAAAAGCCCTACCTCAGCCTTTATAAATTTAGGCTTACAACTCAGATCCCTTAGGATCCTACAAAAAGATAATAATGAGTTTTAGATCACCACTTGTTTGAGAGAATGAAGAGGGCAACCTTCTTGATCAGTTCTTGATAGTACTGATTCCTGAGATCAACTTTGTCTTTGCTTTCTTCAAGGCTTCTTGAGTCTGAACTCAGTAAAATTGATCTTCTTGAAGTAGACCGGCTGTCAACTTCCTTCTTAGGATGGAGAATTAAATCTGGATCCTTCTTTGTAGTCTGGTTCAGAACCTGCTTCTTAAGAGAGTTGATTAAACAAGTCTCTTTCTTGACTTCAATTACTGGAGTTCTCTCTCTCCAAGTAACTCTGAAGTTTCTTCAAAATACTGATTTACAGTTTTCTCTGGATCTGTATTTTGCAATGATAGATCTTCTGATCTCTCCTTTATTATAATTGATACTTGATTGATTCTATCAATTAATTAATTTTTTCTGTTGAAGGAGAAAGGCCTTTAAATAGTCTTCCTCCAAGGTAACCGGCTGATCCGTTTTCTAACGAACTTCTGACAGCTCTGACAGTTGCAGTAGACCGACTAAAATGGCAGATGTCAAGTCATCCAATCAGTTCTTGAAAATACTGTCTCTGTCTGAAAGTGTCGAGATTGATCTTCATTATGTGTCGACACAAATAGACCAAGTGTCGACACAAGTGGACTAAGTGTCGACACTTGCCTTGGTGGTGTCGACACAACTCCTTCTGTTGTTGTAATAGCTTCTCGACACTGCTTCTATTGAATGTGTCGACACAGATTCAGTGTGTCGATACAAGTAATTCTTCTTTAAAACTTAGTTGAATTCTGCTGTGCGTCGACACATCTCCTTTGTGTCAACACAAGTACTTCATCTTTAACATTGTGTTGAAACTTGCTGTGTGTTGACACAAGTCCTGTGTGTCGACACAGTTGATGTCGACAATGCCTTCAGTGTGTCGACACAGCCTCCTGGTGTCGACACATTTGATGTCGACTAAGCTTCTCTAGGTGTCGACACTGCCTCTAAGTGTCGACACTATTTATGTCAACTATTCTTCACAGTGTGTCGACACTGCCTGTATGTGTCGACACTTTTCTTCTGGTGTCGACTCTGCCTTTCCTGGTGTCGACACAATTTACTCCAAGTGTCGACACTGCTTCTCTAGGTGTCGACACAAGCCTTCATAAGTATCGACACTACTTCTCTAGGTGTCGACACATGGACTTAGAATTTTTCCTGCAATCCTGCAGTTACTTATCCTGCACATATAAACTCAAAACACATCAAATACACCTTGATGCATATCATTGAGTAGGGTGAGGATTCTTCAAATCTGATACACATTTTCCAGTGTACCCAACAATCTCCCCCTATTTGGAGAAGTCATAACGCTTAGTCAATGATATACACTATTCATAACAAATACACAATATGATGTATAACAGCATTATATGACCGGGTAAATACTAAACAAAATATGTAACACAAATCATCACTGAATAATTATGCTAACACAATGAACATCATTATAGTTTTGTTAGAACTTCCAATACTATCTTTAACAAAGGTTTACATAGATTTTAATACAAAAGATTACAAAGATGTAAACTTAAGAAAATCTAAACTAATGCTGCTCTGGCTCCTTAATGACAATGTCTTTGCCAGATTGAATCTTGGCCTGAACAGGAACATTAGAGTTATCAGCGGGATTCTTTCCCTTTAGATCTTTCTTTTGCAGCACTTCAGCCCTTATCTTCTGTCTTTCAAAATAATGATAAGGCTTAGGGAAATACTTGCTAAGCTCCTGTGCATTAGGAGGTAGCTTCCCCAGTTTAGCCTTTCTTCTATATTGTACTATGGCTTCTTATCGGGCTTCATATTTTCTCCACTCTTGCTCAGAGTACCACTTGACCCTCTCTAGGAAATTATCCTTTGCAGTCTTCCAAGCAGTTAGTATAATATTTCTAGAAGTTGGGCTCCACTGCTCAAAATCTGGCCTTAACTCATCCTGTTCTCTGAACCTCTTCTTGGACAAAAGGATTTCTTGCTCTTTTAATACTGCCACTTGCACAGGCTGGTCTACTTTCTCAAAAATAATATTCTTATTACCCTCATGAGGGCTATACATAGATTGTACCTCCTGATGTATCATTTCAAAATCTGCTGGAGGGTAGATCACTTGTGCAACTTCACCTTGCTCACCTCCAAAAACAGCAGGATTTATACCAGATTCAACAACATTATCATCATCACACAAAGGTGGATATCCAAGGGTGGCTCTGATGCTGTTGGAAATCCATTTAACATGGTCAGAGCCTGCTCTGACTAATACCCTCTCCCCCTTTATGACTTCTCTTTCTATATGATCCCTGAGATCATCCTTCTGAAATCTGATCTGAGCATTCAGATAGTTAACACCATCCTTATAGAAAGGCTTCAACTTCTGGAGCTGTGCAGTAATAGCCTTTTGAGAATCTTCAATTGTAGTTTTAACAGCAGTGAGGCTTTCTTGTAATTGTTTATCAAATTCTGCTTTGGCTGTAGCACTTACTGCAGTATGTGCAGTAGCTATATTTTTCATTTTAGTAACAATCACATTATGTGATTTAGTCAAGTTTTCATTCATTCTTATTTGATTTTCTAAGACATATCCTTGCTTGAGAGCTATGTCATCAACCTGTGTCTTTATCTTCTCTTGGTGAGTGGCTAGGTAAACCACTGCATTACCTCCTTTATGAAAATAGTGAGTCATTTCCTTCTTATTCAGATTAATCTCAAATCTTATAGACTTTATATCTTGAGCCAAGGAAAATTGTAACTCCTTATGATGCTCATCCATATATGTTTCCATAGCTTTTCTTTGCTCATCCAATTTTATTTGCAAAGACACCAACAAAGAACTATAATCAGTTGTTGGGGCAGACTGTGGAACAACAGTTTGTAAAGCTTTCTTGTAGGTTTGTGTTGGAACACCCTATTACTAATTTGGGTCGGGATCACTATGTCCTTAGGAAACCTATTTTTGACCTCCTGTATAGATCTAAAGGTCAATTAGAATTGAGTCTAAGGGTTAGTGCCTAGGTTTGGAAGCTGCCCTCAAGACCAAGGATTTTCAGTTTGAAGACTAAGTCATATCGTCGAGCTCAGTACGAAGAATCGTCGAACTTCAATCGATGATCATCTAGCTCATCTTCGACAGATCGTCAAACTCCATTCGACGATCGCTGAGCTCAACTTCAACAAATAGTCGAACTCCATTCGACGATCTGCGAGCTCAGTTCGACGATCTTGACTCAGTATTGGATCTCTATCTCTGAGCTGAGTTCGATGATAGTTGAGCTCAGATCGACGATCTCTATTGCTGTATAAGTCCAAATTGCTGAGCTCAGTTCGACGACAGCAGAGCTCAGTTCGACGATTTTCTGAAGAATTCAATGTTTTTCAAGATTCAAATTCAGAACAATTAAGGAGTTATTCAGCAATTAATTCAGAAGATTTTCTAGCCGTTTTCATTTATTCTAGACCAAGTTTCAAGGGATTATCAAGGAATGTTTCTTTGGACTTTCCCCCTGAAGACATTTGCAATTAAGGATGCAATTAATGACAGGCTAACGGCTATTCTTGACAGAGGATGATTTTCTATTCAGTACCAGAGAATAAAATACAAGATTTTTGAATCTCTTCATCACTCAGAACACAGACCAGAACAGACAACACAGACAAGAAGAACAAGAACAAAATATTCTCTGTCTCAAAGGATTCTCTCAATAACACACACAAAAGGAGATCAACAAATCTAAAATCTTCAAATCACCTTTGATTCAAGTGTTCAAGGCCAACATCTCTCAAAGACTCCAGACACCTAACATTTCAGCTGTTGCTGAAATCATCATTTGCTGGAGATCAACTTCTGAAGCCCTATCACCCTACAACAAACCTTCAATTCCTGAACATCTCAAGAACTCAGGGGGAGCTTTGACAACATCAAATCCACATAGTCTTCTCAGCTGCTTTGAGAAAGAGAAGACTTCCATAACTCTCTCATCCCCATCTCTGTAAAGGGTTTTTCAAACTCCCTTCAAAAGTTTGAGCTTGGTTTTTGAGCACCTTGTCAAAAGCTCATTGGTGGCAAGACATCTGATCAAAAAATCTGATTTGGTTTTTGAGCACCTTATCAAAAGCTCATTGGTGCCCAGGACACCTGATCAACTCATCCTGCAGTGGATTCCTACATAGGGTGGTAGAAGAGTGGATGTACGCAAGTTTAGGGGAACCACTATAGCTCCTTGTGTCTTCTGGCATGCTTGTCTTTATCTTTTGTTTCTGGCTGTGATTGTTTTGTGATTAGTTTAGATCTGTGATTAATTTCTGTTGTAGGTTATTTTGTGATTAGATTTAATAGTTTCTTCCCTGTTCACTCAGATTATAACAATTGTTGTAAAAAGTTTTCAAGCACCATATACTCTATTCACCCCCCCTCTAGAGTATATCAGATCTAGCTGCACTTTTAATTAGTATCAGAGCCAGGTTGGTTAAACATACCACACCTTGGTGGTTGCACAGGCTAACACCTGAACACAAAGATTCCTAGTTAGATCTGTTTTCTTTTGAGTTTATTATTAGATTTTGTTTTCACAAATCATGGCCCAAAACAAAGATTATGCTAGCACCAGACCTTCAGTGTGCAATCTATCCAAGTTTGCACTTTGGAAAGCAAGGATCAGATTATACATGAATTCTATTGACGAGGATATTTTTAATTCTGTTTTGACAGTCTGTCCAAGACCTCCAGAGAACTCAAGTACAAATGCTGTTCCACCTCCATCAGGAACAGATGCTGATATAAAGAAGTGGAAGATAGCTGATGCAAAGGCTATGAACATCTTAGCCCAGACCATGTCTGATGACATCTTTCAAAAGGTGGCTGAATGTAATTCAGCAAAGGAAATCTGGGATAAACTCTCTGAAATAGTTTCAGGCTCAGCTGATGAGAGAAAGGACAGGAGATCCCACCTCATATCTCAATATGAGAATTTCAAGAAGGGAGAAGCTGAGTCAATTGGAGATATGTACAATAGACTCAGTCTAATAGTCAGTGAACTCAGGACTTTGGATAAAGAGATATCACTAACTGAACTTAATGACAAAATTCTAATGTGCTTCCCTAGCACTTGGGATTCAAGAATCTGGCCAATCAAGGATGCCAGAAGTTTGAATGAGATCACCACAGAAGCTCTTTTGGAGAAGCTCAAATCTTATGAGCTACTAATCAAAAATAGAGAAGAAGAGCAGAAGGCTGCATCACCAGCCACAAGAAAAGAGAAGACAATTGCCTTCAAAGCAACTGAAGATCAGCCTGAATACAAAGTCACAGGCAATGATGAACTGCTCAGTCTGTTGGCCAAAAGATTCTACAAGATGGCCAGAAAGGACTTCAGAAAGAGATCATACAAGGAGCATGATAAGCCAAGGTATGATAAGTCTAATAATAAGGAAATTGTCTGCTTTGGTTGCAGGAAACCAGGGCACATTGTACCTGACTGTCCAGAGAACAAAAACAAGGACAAAAGGGACAAGAAATAAAGACGAAGAGAAAAGGACTTCACGAAAAGTAACAATGGCAAACCCTCCACAAGCAAAAACAAACACACAAGAAAGGGATTTGTTGCTGAATTATGGAGTGAAACTGAAGAGGAATCAGAAGCCTCATCCAGCTCCAGTGATGATGAAGATGATGCAGAAGAGAAGGAGTTCTGCATGATGGCAATCAATGCCTCTCAACATAATTCAGATGAAGAAGAGACAGAGTCAGAGTAAGACTCAGAGACTCAACCTGAAGAAGACTAGGTAATTAGTTCATTTGATTTCAATTCAGAGGACTTTAAATCTGAGTTTAAAGCATTATGTTTAGACCTGCTAAAATCTGAGAAAGAAATTATCTCTCTCAGAAATTATTTATCTGAACATAATACCTTAAAGTCAGAAAACCTCAAACTCTCTCAGGAGTTGGAGTGCTGTAGGGAGCAGATAGCTTCACTGAAAGGTGAGCTATCTGAGGCCAAGAAGCTTGAAGAATCCCTTAATGGGAGAAGTATCAAGCTGATGGACATCACAAGCACAGTGAACTCCAGATTTAATAGTACACTGGGCTTGGGTGCTTCATCCAGCAAACCTATAGTCCTAACAACCCCAATCAAGTTCATTTCTGACAAAGGGAAGGGAGTTGTAGAGGTAGCTAGGAAAAATTCTGATCTGCCTAAGAAAACTAAGTCCCAGCAGAAATCGTCGAACGGAGTTCGACGATCGCCGAACGCAGATCGATGATCTCAGGCAATATCATCGAACTCAGGTCGACGATCTCTAATTCCTGAACTCTGCCATAGTCGACCGTCGAACGGAGCTCGACGATCTGACCCAAGATCGTCGAACTCAGCTCCACGATCGTCGAACATAGGTCAGAGCTCTGGAAATTCTTTCAAGGGCAAATCAAAATCCAAACCTAAGGGTCCTACATCCCAAATCTTTAACCCTTATACTGAATGGATAATACCTCCAAGGAGATATCATCCTAAAGGTTATAAGAGTCAACCTGGGATGTCTTTTATTTCTGAGCTTAAAGGTTATCAACCTAGGCCCAAGGTAAACTGGGTCAAAAACAAATGAATTATTTTATGTGCAGGTGAAGACCTATCCAACATCAAACCAACAATGGTACTTGGATAGTGGGTGCTCTAAGCACATGACAGGAAACAAGGACAACCTCACATTCTTTAAAGCCAAGCTTGGACCCAAAGTTATCTTTGGTGATTCAAACTCTGGACAAACTAAAGGATATGGTGCTGTCCAGATTGGATCAGTAACATTCAAGAAGGTAGCTTATGTGGAAGGACTGAAGCACAACTTAATAAGCATCAGTCAGCTGTGTGATGAAGGCTACCAGGTGACCTTCAGTAAAGCATTATGCAAGATCAAGTCAGAGGACAACACAACTGTGTTGACAGGTAAAAGAAAAGGTAATATCTATCTAGTAGACTTTCTTTCAATAGATGTAGATATTTGCCTGTTCAATTCTGTTTGTAGACCAAATATTTTGTGGCACAAGAGACTAGGACACTTAAACCTTAGAACTATTGCTAGGCTATCCAAGGACAACCTTGTTAGAGGACTACCTTCTGGCCCCTACAAGAAGGAAGGACTCAGCAGGGCTTGTCAATTAGGCAAGCAAACTTAAAATAGTTTTAAGTCACTTAAGAAGAGTGATTCACCTAGGATATTGTATATGTTACACATGGATCTTTTTGGACCCATCACAGTACAAAGCCTAGGAGGGAAATCTTACACCTTAGTAGTTGTAGATGACTTCTCTAGATTCACATGGGTGTTCTTTCTGAGGAAGAAGTCTGATAACTTTAAGTGTTTGACAGAGTTTCTCAAATGTATATAGATTGAGTTTAATACTCACATTGCCCTGATCAGAAGTGATCATGGGACAGAGTTTGATTCTCTTCTTATGCAAGAGTTCTGTCAGAGTGAAGGAATCAGGCATACTTTCTCAGCTCCTAGAACTCCTCAACAAAATGGGGTAGCTGAGAGGAAAAATAGAACCCTTATTGAATCTGCCACTACATTGTTGTCAGATGTTCACCTTCCTCTATCCTTTTGGGCAGAGGCAGTGAACACCTCCAACTATGTGCTGAATAGAAGTTTGATACATAAACTAAAGGGCAAGACTCCCTATGAATTGCTCAAAGGGAAGAAACCTAAAGTTGATTATTTTAGAGTTTTTGGTTGTATTTGTTATATACACAATAATGACAAGAGATATTTAGCAAAATTTCAAGCTAAAGCTGATGAAGGAGTGTTTCTGGGATACTCCATGATCAGTAAGGCTTATAGGGTTTATAATAAATCATCTCTAAAAATTGAAGAATCTGTTCATATATCATTTGATGAATCTAACATGTCTTTCAAGGAGAAGATCACTTCTGCCATAGAACCTTTGCAGGAACATTCTCTTGTTGAAGACCTGAACAAGTTACAGGTTACTCAAAAACAGGAAAGCAGTGAAGATGAAGAAAGTATTCAACACATTGAAGAGAAACAACCTGAAGAGCCAGTGGTTGTATCACAAGAGGAAACAACAACACATGTTGGTGAACAATCAACACCCCCTGTTGATTTAGTAACATCAAGAGACCATCCAATTTCCCAAATAATTGGAGACATCTCAGCTGGTGTGCAAACCAGAAATCAGGTCAACCAAAACCTATTGCACACCTGCTTCCTATCTCAAATTGAACCTCAGTCCATTCAAGATGCAGAGCAAGATCCACATTAGATCATTGCAATGCAAGAAGAGTTGCATCAATTTGAAAGGAACAAAGTGTGGGAACTAGTGCCAAAGCCTAAGGATCACTCCATTGTTGGAACAAAGTGGGTGTTCAGAAACAAACTGGATGATCAAGGAGTAATTGTAAGGAACAAGGCAAGGCTAGTTGCACAAGGATACTCTCAAGAAGAAGGCATAGACTATGACCAGACCTTTGCACCAGTTGCATGATTGGAAGCCATCAGAATATTTTTAGCTTATGCAGCACATAAAAGCTTCAAGGTATATCAGATGGATGTCAAAAGTGCATTTCTAAATGGAGACATCAAAGAAGAAGTATATGTCAGACAACCTCCAGGTTTTATCTCTCCAACTTATCCTGATTATGTTTTTAAGTTGAACAAAGCATTATATGGTCTCAAGCAAGCTCCTAGAGCATGGTATGAGACCCTAGCATGCTTTCTTTTGGAAAATGGATTTATAAGTGGTAGAGTAGACCAAACTCTTTTCATTAGAACCCATAAGTCTCATACCCTACTAGTACAGATTTATGTAGATGATATTATTTTTGGTTCTACTGATTCAAAATTGTGCAGAAGGTTTTCCAACCTAATGCATTCTAAATTTGAAATGAGTAGCATGGGTGAGCTATCCTTCTTCCTAGGATTGCAAGTCAAACAACATGTTGAAGGCATCTTTATTTCTCAAACCAAGTATGCAAATGAATTGGTTAAGAAATTTGGTATGTCTGAAGCATCTTGCATGAAAACACCCATGCCTACAAATGCTGTATTGGATGCTGATGAACATGGGAAACCTGTTGATCAGACAACATATAGAGCAATGATTGGCTCTTTACTGTACCTTACAGCTAGTAGACCAGATATAATGTTTGCTATATGTATATGTGCTAGGTTCCAAGTAAGCCCTAGAGAGTCACACCTAACACTATTAAAGAGGATTCTCAAGTATGTTAAAAGTTGTCAAAATTTAGGTCTCTATTATCCAAAAGATTCAGCATTTGATTTAACGGGATTTTCTGATGCTGATTATGCTGGATGCAGAATTGACAGGAAAAGCACCAGTGGAACTTGTCAGTTCCTTGGTGACAGACTTGTCTCTTGGTTTTCTAAGAAACAAACTTCTGTGTCAACTTCAACTGCTGAAGCTGAATATATGGCTGCAGGCAGTTGTTGTTCACAAATCTTGTGGATTCAAAACCCACTCCTAGACTATGGCTACAACTTAGAGAAGTCTAAAATCTTTTGTGATAACACCAGTGCAATTTCTATAGCTCAAAATCCAGTCCTCCATAGTAGGACAAAACACATAGAAATTAGGCATCACTTCTTAAGGGATAATGTTGAGAAGAATAAAATTGAACTTCACTATATCCCAACTGATTTACAAAGGGGAGATATTTTCACCAAGCCCTTAGATGAAAAGAAACACACCTTCTTCCTAAATCAGTTAGGAATGTTAGATGGAGGAAGTCTAAAATAATATCTAAGATTTTAAAAGTTTAAAAATTGACCAAGACTAGGCAAACATCTTGATTTTTCTTAGTGTCTAGAGTGTTTTTCTGGTCTCTGAACTGCGCTCGACGATTTTCCCCCAGATCGTCGAACGGAGATCGATGATTTCCGAAATCGTCGACCTGAGTTCAGTGCTTCTCAGATAGTCTGGACTATCTCTTCCGGTCAACGATCGTCGAACGGCGCTCGATGATTTTGTTCTCTGAACGATCGTCGAATAGAGCTCGACGCTCTCCAATATCGTCGAACGGAGATCGACGATATTGAAGACTCTTCAGATTCCTTTAGAAGCCCCGATCGTCGAACTGAGTTCAACGATCTTTCCTTTTCTGCGTCGAACCCTAATATAAAATTCATTTTTCGTCGTCGTTCTCCTTTTGCGCTTTTGATTTCTCTACAAAAATTCTCTTTCCCTCCAAACATTTCTACACTTGGTCGTTTTGTTTGTTGATTTTTGCAGGTAACAATGGCAGTTTCTGTTGCTGTTCTCGCCGCAATGAAATTTGATGTCGGCTTTGATATTGACATGGAGTCCTTCAGCACAACTGATCAAGTTTTCCAGGATATTTTGGAACTCTTCAAGGAGCAAAAACTTGCTACCATTATGACCACAAGAATCAAACTTGCTGCTGATGAGATCAAGGAATGGGTCTACACTGCCCACAACCAGGATCAAAACACCATAGTTGGATCAATTTCTGGCACCCAGGTTCTTGGCTGATGTAGTTGGGAAGGTTTTGTTGGCTAAGCACTCAGCACATGATACCATTTCTATGTATCAGCTATGCTTAATGGGAGCCATAGTGGACAAGAAACAGTTGAACTGGGGAGAGGTCTTCTTTGACCTGATTAAAAAGAAAATAAATAAGAATTTTGTGAATTTTGGGAGGATTCTAGGCCTCTTTCTGCAGAACAGATGCCCTACTCTGCTTGTATCATCTGGGATACATATTAATGCATCTAAGAGATTGTCTTGTGCCCTCTTTGGCAAATGGAACAGGCAGATATCCAAGCCCAACAGGCCCTCTTCAAGCGCACCTTCAGGCACCAGGACTGTAATAGTCACTTCCCCTTAAGTCTCTGCTCCTGCAGATGACTTGCCTGCTGCTGCCTCTCCTCCTCCTCCAGTTCCATCTTCTCCAATTCCATCCACCATTCAAACTCCATCCACTATCATCATCTCCAGCCCATCTCCAAAATCAATACCATCTCCAATTCCAAGTCTACCAACAACAGAAGAAATCTTCCATCCATTATATTCCTACCCTCAGACATTGCCACATCACCCTCCATTCCCTCCTTCAATCTTATTGATGATTCCTTCATGGATGACTCACCCTCATCCCCTCCTGAGCTACCCTCCTCGTCAACATCTTACTAGGAACTTCTACAAGAGATCATTGATCAACCCACCTTCACACCCTCTATCTCAATCCCTCTGTCTTCCATCTCCACTATACCCACACCTCAACCATCACTCCTACCATCCACCAGCTCTCCACCACCATCACCAGTAGCTCCACCTCCATCCTCTACCTCTGCTCACATCCCTGTTGAGCAAGTAGATCTTCCAGCCCTAGCTGACAAGTTATATGAATTGCTAGCCCCCAGGCTATCTCTTCTATTGGAGACCTCCTTGGATCCATTACTTGAGTCAGTGGCAGCCCTTTCTGCCAGGCTATCCTCCCTCTTCCCTCAGGCAATCCCTTCATCAGTGTGCCTTGATCCTGCCTTATCTGAATCTAGGCAGGGGGAGATGCCTTATGAAGTGAGCTTGCCTGTTGTTTCTTCAGTTAGTGTTGCTGCTGCTGCTGTTGTTCTTCAAGCTCCAGTTCCACCTCCAGTTGTCTTCCCAGTGGACATCAGGTCCTTACTTTCAGTATTTGATTCAGCCTACTTCAGTTGTCTTCCAGAGAGAGTTGCTGTCCAGCCCCCAGAGGATCTCTCCAAGGCCCTTGTACCCTTCTCATGTTGTGACACCAGCATTATTTATTCTTTTGTCAATTCAGTATATGCTGCTGCTACTCCTGCTGAAAGCATTGTGGATGTTTCTGATGCTGTTGCCCTTCTTGCTGAAAGTTTTGTTGATATTATTGTTGATACTGCTGATGAGTCAATTTCTAAGGATATCCAGATGACAGAGGCACATGATTTTGAGCCTTCTGTGTTTGCTGATGGTATTCCTGATGTTGCTGATATTGTTGTATCTGAAAGTGTTTCATCTGAAACTGTTGCTGCCCCAACTGCTACTGTTATTACTGCTGCTAATATTACTGCTGTTATACCTTCTAAGAGTGCTGCTCCAGAAACTTCTGTATCTGCTGCTACTGCTACTGCTTAAACTTCAATTGCTACAAGTGATGTATCTGCTACTCCAACCACTGCTGTTTCATCTGCTTCAACCCAGCTTCAGAAAGAATTGATGAAAAAGATTGATGCTCTATATGATGAGCAAAGTTCTGAAAGTGATGAATTCAAGACTGATTCTGATGACTCCTCTGCCACTATTGCCAGAAAGAGAAAGGCAAGGAGCAAAGCCATGAAAAGAGTACCTCCAGCCAAAGTCAAGGACAATAATGACATTCCATATTACATTCTTCATGACTGCCCCATAACTGAGCACTGGATGCAGTATTCAAAGAACCAACTTAAAGCCATGAAGAAAAAGAGGAAGTATGAAAAAGGATCTTCCCAGTTTCATCATTCTCATACTCCTCCACCACCTCCTCCTGATGCAGGTGCAGGTGGAAGCTCAGCTGCTCAACCTCATGCTAAAAGCCAAACCCCCTATCAGCCACATGCAAGATCTTATCATAGGGGAAGCCAGTCCATGGGTTCTCAATCTAGAAGAGGAAACTATAGAGGAAATCAAAGAGAAGTTCAGGTTTATTCAAAAGGTTATTCAAGGCAACATCCTTACTCCAGGGAAGGACAAGCCTCATCAGACACAACCTCAGGTCCTTTTCCCTACAAGCTGAAAGAAGTAGTTTCATCCAGGCCTCCTCAGGATAATCCATCCAATAGATATGAGCCACCAGTGCCCTTTGAAGATCCTGAAAATAATCCAACTGCTTGGACTGCCAGGATGAAAGAGCTTGCTGCACTGGATCAGATTAAGAAAGCTAAAGAGCAAGGCAGAGACTCCTCCAACATCACTACATTGTCTAAACAAAGAAAGAAAGAATTGGAAAGATATGCTTCAAGCAAATTCTTTGACTCTGATAGATATATGGAGCTGCATCCTGAAGCTGTAGTTCCAAGGCCCAAAAATCAAACCTCTTTAGGTGCAGCAGATGACACAAGATCCAAAAATGAAGCTCTTAACCCCAATAGAGAAATGAAACTTATAAAGAGCAAGGAGAAGAAATAACTATGTAAGGTGACAATCTTTTTGACTTCTGATTTCTGTCTGGGATGATATATATCTGTGGTTTTGCTATGTCCTGCTTATTACTTTTTTGTTTTGTTGATTTGTATATTGTTGTTATTTAATTTTTCCAAATTCTGTAAATAGTAATCCTAACCCAAATAGGGGGAGATTGTTGGAACACACTATTACTAATTTGGGTCAGGATCACTATGTCCTTAGGAAACCTGTTTTTGACCTCCTGTATAGATCTAAAGGTCAATTAGAATTGAGTCTAAGGGTTAGTACCTAGGTTTGGAAGCTGCACTCAAGACCAAGGATTTTTAGTTTGAAGACTAAGTCATATCGTCGAGCTCAGTACGACGAATCGTCGAACTTCAATCGACGATCGTCTAGCTCATCTTCGACAGATCGTCGAACTCCATTCGACGATTGCTGAGCTCAACTTCAACAAATCGTCGAACTCTATTCAACGATCTGCGAGCTCAGTTCGATGATCTTGACTCAGTATTGGATCTCTATCTCTGAGCTCAGTTCGACGATAGTTGAGCTCAGATCGACGATCTCTATTGTTGTATAAGTCCAAATCGCTGAGCTCTGTTTGACGACAGCAGAGCTCAGTTCGACGATTTTCTGAAGAATTCAATGTTTTTCAAGATTCAAATTCAGAACAGTTAAGGAGTTATTCAGCAATTAATTCAGAAGATTTTCTAGCCGTTTTCATTTATTTTGGACCAAGTTTCAAGGGATTATCAAGGAATGTTTCTTTGGACTTTCTCCCAGAAGACATTTGCAATTAAGGATGCAATTAATGACAGGCTAACGGCTATTCTTGACAGAGGATGATTTTCTATTCAGTACCAGAGAATAAAATACAAGATTTTTGAATCTCTCCATCACTCAGAACACAGACCAGAACATACAACACAGATAAGAAAAACAAGAATAAAATATTCTGTCTCAAAGGATTCTCCCAAGAACACACACAAAAGGAGATCAACAAATCTGAAATCTTCAAATCACCTTTGATTCAAGTGTTCAAGGCCAACATCTCTCAAAAACTCTAGACACCTAACATTTCAGCTGTTGCTGAAATCATCATTTGCTGGAGATCAACTTCTGAAGGCCTATCACCCTACAGCAAAGCTTCATTTCCTGAACATCTCAAGAACTCAGGGGGAGCTTTGACAACATCAAATCCACATAGTCTTCTCAGCTGCTTTGAGAAAGAGAAGACTTCCATAACTCTCTCATCCCCATCTCTGTAAAGGGTTTTTCAAACTCCCTTCAAAAGTTTGAGCTTGGTTTTTGAGCACCTTGTCAAAAGCTCATTGGTGGCAAGACACCTTATCAAAAAATTTGATTTGGTTTTTGAGCACCTTATCAAAAGCTCATTGGTGCCCAGGACACCTGATCAACTCATCCTGCAGTGGATTCCTACCTAGGGTGGTAAAAGAGTGGATGTACCCAAGTTTAGGGGAACCACTATAGCTCCTTGTGTCTTCTGGCTTGCTTGTCTTTATCTTTTGTTTTTGGCTGTGATTGTTTTGTGATTAGTTTAGATCAGTGATTAATTTCTGTTGTAGGTTATTTTGTGATTAGATTTAATAGTTGCTTCTCTGTTCACTCAGATTACAACAATTGTTGTAAAAAGTTTTCAAGCACCATATACTCTATTCACCCCCCCCCCTCTAGAGTATATCAGATCTAGCTGCACTTTCTGTTTGGTCCTTCTTTTGAAGACCATACGCTTTCTCTTCTTAGCTCTAGCAACTTCTTCATCCTCAGAAGTAGAAGTACTAGCAATGTCTACCCTTTCCTTAGGACTAGGAGGCAATTCCTTCTCAGTCCTTATTAGCTCCCCTTGTGTCCTTTGCTCCTCATTCTCATTTCTTCTTTGCTCCTCTTCATTTCTTGCAGTCTCCTACTGAGACCTAACATGCTCCCCCTCAAGATCTACCTGCTCCCCCTCAAAAACTGATGTTTCTCCTTCAAAATCAGTCTGTACCAAATCAAGGAATAGCTCTTCTAGAGTAAACTCCTGTTGAGTAGGGACTGGAGAATTTCTTATCTCAGGAGCAGTATCAGCAACTGATGTGTCTTCCATGACAACATCTTGTGGTTGACTATGTAACTGAGTTTGCTGATCAACATCAATTAAAGACTCAGTTAAAACTTCATCCTCAATATGAAAAATTGATTGATTAACTTCATTGATTACCTCAAGAATTGTTTGTGTTGCCCTTTCACTGTCTAAGTGAGTTGGCTCATCCACATGTTGAGGCTCCCCCTGGAGTGGATCCAGGTGAATGGGGCTAGTAGATGGTAGCTCCCCCTGCCTCTGTGCATCTTCAGTTCTTACAGATGATCTTCCAGTAACATCAGCTTCTTCCTCATTTGAACTGAAGACTACTTGTTCCTCTGAACTACTGGAGGAGTCTGAAGCCAATATGGCTTTCTTCTTCTTCTTCTGTTGAGGAACTTCCTTTTCTGGAGTAGGCATGTCCTTTGTCAACACCCTATCCCACCTTTAGATAATCCTAACATCCATTCTCCTCATGTGATTTATCTTAGAACCTGCATCTTGGTTCATCACTTCTGGAATAATTCCAGCTAAGTACAAACTTATAATCTTACCCAGATTGGGCTTCTTTAGACTTTCCTTAATCTTGTCAAACATTACTGCTGACCAATCAGTTTTGAGCTAGAAAATGATTCTAGTCATTAAACTAAACATGTGAGCTGATATTCTATCATGCCCACCAGGCTTGCACAGAATCACCTTTCCTACTACTTCAGACAAGAACTTGTCTTGCATGTTCATGCCTTTCCTATTAAAAACTGATCCAATCTTTATGTTTGAATCTAATCCACACCATTGCAGTGCCTCCCTTGTCTTGGATGCAGGGACATCTTCTTCCTCTTTAGTTCTTGGTAGATGTAGAACTTTTCTTAGACTTTTCTGGGTGAGTTTTACTTTTGCCTCATGAACTGTGAACTTAATCTTGAGTCCAGTTTCATCAAGGGTAGCTGCACTAAAGAATTCGAGTACCTCCTTCTTCCAAATCTTGATTGGCTCTGAAACTAGATACTCCAACCCAGTCTCTGCAACTAGGGTTACAACACCTTGAATTTCTGGTTCTGCATCGTCAAAAGCATGTTGTACTAGCTCATAACCTTCATTGATGTTCTCTTCTAGCTTGGGCGCCATTAGGGTTTTGAGAAATCTTGAATTTAGAGGTGAGAGATGTCGACACACAAGTTTGGTCTCGAAACTATGGAGAGCGTTTCGACAAACAATGTGGAAGACCTATTTATACCTTTCTAAAACGAAGGTGAAAATGCACGTCAAAATACTCTAAATGTGTCGACACTGTTGAAAAGTGTCGACACTTACTTCTAATGTCTCGACAACTATGTGTCGACACAAATATAGTCGACAGAATATATGTGTCGACACTTATACATCTCAGCTCGACGATTAGTCGAAACTCTACTCGACGAAATTAGTGTTAAACCTAAGTGTCGACACCACCCTAGATGTGTCGACACCTACTCTGGATGTGTCGACACCATTTCTCTGAAGTGTCGACACAGACTTCTTAGATGTGTCGACACCATATATCTGGAATGTCGACACCACTTCTATGTGTCGACACAGACAACTCCTTGTGTCGACACCATTTTACTTAGCCAATTTTATGAAACTATTCTAAGTTTAACATTCCTAATTCAATTTTAAACTTATTGAATTTGGTTTCATCTATGTGCTTAGTAAACATATCAGCAATCTGATTATCTGTTTTAACATATTCTAGTGAAATGTATTCTTTCTCTACATGTTCTCTAAGAAAATGGTATCTAATTTCTATGTGCTTAGTCCTACTATGTGAGACGGGATTATTTGCAATAGAAATGGCACTTGTAGAATCACAACACAAAGGTGTTATACTTACCTGAATACCATAGTCTTCTAGCTGATGTTGAATCCATAATAATTGTGCACAGCAACTTCCTACTGCCACATACTCTGACTCAGCTGTGGAGATTGCCACACTGGTCTACTTCTTACTGCTCCATGACACCAGCCTTCCTCCTAGAAATTGACAGGTTCCTGTAGTACTTTTTCTATCTTCCTTACAACCTGCAAAATCTACATCTGAATAACCTATTAGTAGAAAATCTCCATTCCTAGGGTACCAAAGGCCTAGATAAGGTGTGCCCTTAAGATATCTCAAAATCCTTTTGACTGTAGTCGGATGAGATTCTTTAGGGCATGCTTGGTACCTAGCACAGTGCATACATGATATCTGGTATACTAGCAGTCAGATATAATAGGGAGCCAACTATCCCTCTATATAAAGTTTCATCTACAGTTTTCCCTGCATCATCTTTGCTTAGAGACACACTTGACCCCATAGGAGTTCTCATGGTAGTGGATGATTCCATACCATACTTTTTTATTAACTCTAGGGTGAACTTAGACTGGCATATGGATAATTCATCATCAGTTTGTCTAACTTGGAGACCCAAGAAGAACTTAAGTTCCCCCATACTGCTCATTTCAAATTTTCCTTACATAAGTTTTGCAAACTTCCTGCAAAGATTACTTTCAGTAGACCCAAATATTATGTCATCAACATATATTTGGACTAGGATTATCTTACCTTTAGATTCCCTAAGGAATAGAGTCTTGTCTATTTTCCCCCCTTGAGAATTTGTTCTCAATGAGGAAACTAGACAGGGTTTCATACCAAGCCCTTAGGGCTTGTTTCAACCCATACAATGCCTTCCTAAGTCTATAAACATAATCAGGTTTGAGAGGATCAACAAAACCTGAGGGCTGCTCTACATAGACTTCTTCCTTTAAATTTCCATTCAGGAATGTTGATTTCACATCCATTTGGAATACCTTGAACCCTTGATATGTTGCATAAGCAAGGAACATTCTGATTGCCTCCAGTCTTGCTACTGGAGCAAAAGTTTGATCAAAATCAATACCTTCTTCCTGCCTATATCCCTTTGCAACAAGTCTAGCTTTATTCTTTATGATGATTCCATTCTCATCCAATTTGTTCCTAAAGATCCACTTTGTTCTAATGATATTGTGGTCTTTGGGTTTAGGAACAAGCTTTCAGACCTTGCACCTCCTGAACTGATTCAGCTCCTCTTGCATGGCATCAATCCAATGAGAGTCTAGAACTGCTTCTTCAAATTTCTTTGGTTCCACTTGTGAAAGGAAGCTGGAGCAAAGAACAGTGTTCAGATTCCTGCTTCTTGTTTGCACTCTTTATCTAGGGTCACCAATTATCTGATTGGCTGGATGATCCTTTAAGTGTCTATTTGCTGGAGGTAGTCTTTCTTCAAGTTGAACCCCTCCATTCTCTTCACCATGCTGCACCTCTTGGTCTTCTTCAGCATCTAGAGAGTCTTGTACTCCCCCTGGACAACAGCCACCATTTTCTATTTCCTGACTTGTAGTAGAATCTTCTGCAATGGTAAGCTTGTCCATCCTCTCAGCTATACCTGTAGAACTGCAAACACTACTTGGCAATTCACTGTTAATGAGCCTTGTTTCATCAAAAACTACATGTCCAGACTCTTCTACAACTTGATTAATCAAGTTGTAGACCCTATAAGCCTTACTATTGTTGTTGTACCCAACAAAGATCCCCTCTTGGGATTTGGCAGCAAACTTGGTTGGATAAGACTTGTCATTGTTAAGTATATAGCACTTGCAACCAAAGATCCTGTGAAAGATATGGTACCTAAACACCTAGAGGGGGGGTGAATAGGTGACCTAATCCTTTTCTAACTTTACTGGCAGCAAACAGTTTATTATCACAGATTTTTAACTTTTGCACAGCAATCACAAAGTATTCACAGCATACACAGCACAATCATAGCACAACACAGTGGTTTATAGTGGTTCCCCAAGATATGGGTACATCCACTTTCCCCCTTCGCCTATCTAGCAGTGTACTAGATTCGGCCAAACTCCTCCACTGTCTCAGAACCCAAATTGGTTCCTACACCTCAGGCCCAAAGCTTTACAACTCAGCTTTATCCCAAAGCCTACACTCAGCCAATCAAGGCCTACACTCAGCCATCCAAGGCCTACACTCAGCCAATAAGGCCTACACTCAGAGATCTCTATCTCCTACACTTAGGCTAACAAGCCCTACCCTCAGCCTTTATAGTTATAGGCTTACAAATCACTCAGATCCAAAGGATCCTACAAGTTAAAATGTATTACAAATAATAACTCTACAACTCAGAAATAAAAGAGGGGAGTTGAGAGTTTCTTGATGAGTTCTTGGAAGAACTCAGCTGGATTCACCCTGACTTAGCTTTCTTCAAAGCTTCTTGAGTAGAACTGAATAAGACTGAATCCTCCTGCAGTAGTTCCTTGACCTCTGCTACTTAAGATCCAGAATTGTATCTGAATCCTTCTTCTCAGCCTAGTTCCAGAGGCTGATTTCTTGGAAGGAGCCCTCTCTCTCCAACTTCTTAGATCTGCACTTGGACTGCAAGATCTTCTTGTGTTGATACTCTTGGTACCACTTCAATAATTTGTTTTTCAACAAACTGAACTTTTGAACAATAATCTGATCCACTTGAACAACAATCTGGACCACAGTTTCTGTAAACTGTAGGTGCCTATTTATAGGCCTTCTTCATGGTAACCGGCTGGTCCGGTCCATAACTGACTTCTGATATCTCTGACAGGTGCTGTAGACTGGCTGGAACGGCAGTTGTCAAGTCATCCAGTCATTTCTTGAAAATCTCTAACTGTCTGTAAGTGTCGAGACTTTCTGTCTTTAAGTGTCGACACTTATAGTCCAAGTGTCGACACATATTGTGTAAGTGTCGACACAAGTCTACAAGGTGTCGACACATTTCCTTGTATGTCTCGATACAGATTCTTCTGCATGTGTCGACACTGAAATTGAGTGTCGACACAAGTACTTGTTCTTCTAGCTTTTGCTGAATTCTACTAAGTGTCGACACATCTCCTTTGTGTCGACACAACTTCTTGTGTTGTATCTGTTAAGTGTCGACACTGCTTCTTGGTGTCGATACATAGTCTTCTATGTTGATTCTTGCTGAGTGTCGACACAGCTCCTTGTGTCGACACACCTTCTTCTTATTGAGACTTCAGCTAAGTGTCGACACATTCCTTTAGTGTCGACACTTGTACTTAGAATAATTTTGTTGATCTTTCTGATCTTTGCTAAGTGTCAACACAGCTCCTTGTGTCGACACTTTCTTCAAGTGTAGAGTCTTTAGCTGAGTGTCGACACATTGTGCTGGGTGTCGACACTTACTTCATGTGTTGACTCTTCTGGTTGTGTATCGACACATTGTGCTGGGTGTCGACACATTCTTCAAGTGCTGACTCTTCTGTTGAGTGTCGACACATTGTTTTGAGTGTCGACACTTTAACTTAGTCTCTGCAGACTTTTGCTGAGTGTCGACACAACTCCAAGTGTCGACACTTTCTGGTGTAGACAGAGCTTTACTGGGTGTCGACACAGCTCCTTGTGTCGACACATTCTGTCTGCACTTTTCTTCACTGAGTGTCGACACAGCTCCAAGTGTCGACACTTTCTGTCTGGTGTCGACTCTGCATCCCAGGTGTCGACACAATGACTCCAAGTGTCGACACTGCTTGTCTGGGTGTCGACACAAGTCTTCTTAAGTGTCGACACTTTCCCTCTGGGTGTCGACCCATGGACTTAGAAACTTTTTGCTTCAGTCCAGTGATTTCTTAACCTGCACAAGTAAACTCAACATACATCAAATACATTATGATGTATATCATTGAGTTGGGTGAGGCTTCTTCAAATCAGGTACATTTGACCAATGTACCCAACAATCTCCCCCTATTTGGAGAAGTCATAACCCTTAGTCAATGATATACACCATTCATAATTAAAGATTACAAAATGATGTAAAGCAGATTATTTACAGCAGGGTAAACATAAACATGTAATAATTCACACATGTATACACATTCATCATTTCAGAACAAGAAATAGACACATTCACAGAACAATCATGAAATATATTTATCATATATTGTTCTAACATTTTTCTAATACACCTTCAATGGTTTACAAAAATGTTTTACATTTAAAAGATTACAAAATAATCTTCAAGTAATTTCTTAATCTATTTCTGGTCTGGTTCTTTGATAACTATGCCTTTGCCAGGTTGGACTTGAGCTTTGACAGTGGCTTCAGCAGTTTCAGCAACAGCAGGCTTCTTGCCTTTTAGATCTTTCTGTTTGAGTGCTTCTGTCTTGATCTTCTGCCTCTCAAAGTAGTGATATGGCTTGGGGAAGTACTTGCTAGGCTCCACTGCAGTAGGAGGTAGCTTTCCCATCTTAGCCTTTCTTCTGAATTGAACAATGGCCTCTTGTCTTATTTCATGTTTTCTCCATTCAGCTTCAGAGAACCATTTGTTCCTGTCATGTGTATTGTCCTTGGCAGCTTTCCAGGCAGTTAAAATTATATTCCTAGAGGTAGGGCTCCACTGTTCAAAATCTGGCTTTTGTTCTGCTTGTTCCCTAAACCTCTTCTTGGACAACCTTGTCTCTTCCTCTTTCTGTAGAGCCTCTTGCATGGCTTCAGTAATAGGTTGAACAACCTTTTCAATGTGGACATTGTCCTTGCCCTCAAGTGGGCTATACATTGTGCTCACATCTGCTTGAATCATTTCAAAGTCTGGAGGTGGATAAATGAGCTGAGCTACTTCTGGTTGCTCACCTCCAAAATAGGCAGGGTTAATGCCTGATTCAGCAACTTCTTGGTCATCACACAGAGGAGGGTATCCAAGTGTAGCCCTGATTGAATTGGATATCCATTTGGCATGCTCAGAACTTGCCTTGACTAACACTCTCTCCCCCTTTATGACTTCTCTGTCCATGTGATCTCTGACATCATCCTTTTGAAACCTGATCTGTGCATCCAAGTATCTGATTCCTTCTTTAAAGTAAGGTTTAAGCTTTGTAAGTTGTTCAGATATGACCTTCTGGGAGGCTTGGATAGCAGTCTTGACAGCAGAAATTTCTTGTTGAAAGGTTTTGTCAAATTCTATTTTAGCAGCAGCAGCAGATGTAGAAGGTTCAGCACCCTTGGTCTTCAACTCAGTGACTATAGCATTATGTGAAGCAGTCAAATTGTCATTCATTCTTATCTGATTTTCCAGGATATACCCTTGCTTCAATGCTATATCATCTACCTGTGCCTTGATCTTCTCTTGGTGTGTTGCCAAATACATCACTGCATTTCCACCCTTGTGGAAGCAGTCTGTCATCTCCTTCTTGTTGAGATTCATCTCAAACCTTATAGATTTTATATCTTGGGCCAGATCAAATTATAAAGTCTTCTGCCCTTCATCCACATAAGCCTCTATAGCCTTTCTTTGTTCATCAAGTTTTATCTGCATGGCAATCATTAAGGCACTTTAATCAACAGTTAGGGCTTGTTAAATTATAGGCTGTGGGGCTATAGATTGCAGAGCTTTCTTGTAACTCTGACTTCTCCTTTTAAAAACATATAATTTCTTCTTCTTTGCCCTAGCACTCTCCTCATCTTCAGAGGCAGAAGTGCTGGCTATTTCAACCCTCTCCTTAGGGCTTTGAGGCTTGTCAGCTTGCACATCTTGTGCCTTCTCAGTTTCTTGCCTTATAGGCTCCTCCAGAACTTGCATTTGCTCCCCCTCAGCAGCAGCATTCTCTCCTTCAGCAGCATCAATTTCCTTGTCAAAATCTGCTTGATCCAAATTTAGGAACAAGTCTTCCATTGTGTATTCAGGGGGTGAAGAAGCTGGAGACATTCTTTGTTCTTCAACTACTGGAGCAGGAATCTCTTCTTGTACAGCAGATGTGTCCTCTCTAACAACATCTGGAACTTGACTATGCAGTTGTGTTTGCTGAGGAACATCAGACAAATCAGCATCTTCTATAAGATATTCTAAAGTTTTTAGATCAGTGAGTACCTCTTGGATGATGATGGTGGCTTGCTCACTGTCCAGTGTAGATGGTTCTTCTACAACTGGAGGCTCCCCCTGGCTTTGATCCCTGTGGATGGGGCTAGCTGGAGGCAGCTCCCCCTGGATCTCAGCATCAGCTGGAGGAGCAGGAGACTTCACTGCTGGCACTTTCTCATGATCATCAGGAGTGAAAACAACCTGTTCTTCACTCCCAGAACTGCTGGAGGACTCTTGTGCCACAGGAGCTATCTTTATTTTCTTCTTAGGAGGAGTGACTTTCTCAGTAACTGTCTTCTCAGGGGTTGGCATGTCCATTGTCAACACCCTGTCCCATCTCGAAAAGATCCTTAGATCCATCTTCCTCATGTGGTTTATTTTGCTACCTGCAGCTGCACTCATCACCTCTGGTATGGTACCAGCTAGGTAGAGACTAATGATCCTGCCCAGATTGGGCTTATTCAAGCTCTCCTTAATCTTGTCAAATACTATGATTGACCAATCAATTCTTAGATTAAAGATAATTCTTGTCATTACTCCAAACATATTGGCAGACACTCTGTCATGCCCTCCTAGCTTACTGAGTAAGACTTTTCCCACAATCTCAGACATGAATTTTCCTTGAGTATTCATGCCTTTCCTGTTAAAGACAGAACCTATCTTCATCTTTGGATCAAGACCACACCAGGTTAAAGCTTCCCTGGTCTTTGAAGCAGTAACCTCTTCTTCATCTTGAATTTTTGGTAGCTGAAGTACCTTCCTCAGACTCTTAGGTGAAACCTTAATCTTAGTTCCATGAACTCTGGATTTGATTCTGAATCCAGATTCATCTACGGCAGCTCCATTAAGAAATTCAAGTACTTCCTTCTTCCAAATCTTTGTAGGTTCAAACAAGAGATATTCTAGTCCAGAATCGGCGACTAGGGTTACCACTGCCTGAATTTCTTGATCTGCATCGTCGAATGCGCCGCGCACAAGCTCATAACCCTCGTTAACGTTCTCCTCAAGATTAGGAGCCATTAGGGTTTGTAGAATTTGTCTGTAGAAAAGAGAGGTGTCGACACAGTAGTTTTGGTCTCGAAAACTTTGAAAGCGTGTCGACAAACAAAGACAGAACCCTATTTATACCTGTCTAAGTTTGAAGATGAACAGGCGGGACAGCTAACTTAAAATGTGTCGACACTAGCTATAAGTGTCGACACTAACTTATAATGTCTCGACACATATGTGTCGACACAAGTTTAGTCAACAGATTTTATGTGTCGACACTTGGTTATGTGTCGACACAACATATCTCGACACATTGTCGAGACTTTACTTAGAAAATTCTGAGTAAATACTAAGTGTCGACACCACTTGGGATGTGTCGACACCTACTTGACATGTGTCGACACTAACATTCTGATGTGTCGACACCACATTCCTAGATGTGTCGACACCTTTTTCCTGAAGTGTCGACACCACTATTCTGTGTCGACATAGACTAGTCTATGTGTCGACACCTTTTTACTTAGTCATTTTCAAATCTGTAAACTTACTCTAAGTTTATCATTCCTAGTTCAATTTTGAATCTATTGAACTTAGTTTCTTCTAGTGGCTTAGTAAACATATCAGCTACTTGTTCATCTTTTTTAACATATTCTAATAAAATATCTTCTCTTTCTACATGCTCCCTAAGAAAATGATATTTAATCTCAATATGTTTTGTCCTACTATGGGATACAGGGTTATTAGCTATTGAAATAGCACTTGTAGAATCACAGAAAAGTGGAGTTCTACTTACCTGAAATCCATAGTCCTCTAGCTGATGTTGAATCCACAGAAGTTGAGCACAACAACTTCCTGCAGTCACATATTCTGACTCAGCTGTGGAGATAGCCACACTGGTTTGCTTCTTGCTACTCCATGAAATTAGTCTCCCACCTAGGAATTGACAGGTTCCAGTAGTGCTCTTTCTATCCTCTTTGCATCCTGCAAAGTCTGCATCTGAATAACCTGTTAGATCAAAATCTCCATTCCTAGGGTACCAGAGGCCTAGATAGGGAGTGCCCTTTAGATATCTCAATATTCTTTTGACTGCAGTCAAATGAGACTCTTTAGGGTAGGCTTGATACCTTGCACAAACACATGTAGCATACATGATGTCTGGTCTACTAGCAGTCAAGTATAATAGGGAGCCAACTATCCCTCTATACAAGGTTTCATCTACAGGTTTCCCTGCATCATCCTTGCTAAGAGACATACTTGACCCCATAGGAGTCTTCATGGCACTGGATGAATCCATACCATACTTCCTTATGAGTTCTAGGGTGAACTTGGACTGACAAATGGACAAACCACTTTCAGTCTGTTTAACTTGGAGTCCCAAGAAAAACTTCAGCTCTCCCATACTACTCATCTCAAACTGACCTTGCATAAGTTTTGCAAACGTTTTGCAAAGGCTGCTTTCAGTAGACCCAAATATAATGTCATCTACATATATTTGGACTAGTATGACTTTGCCTCTAGATTCCCTATGGAATAGAGTCTTATCTATTTTCCCCCTTGAGAACTTGTTCTCAATAAGGAAACTAGATAGGGTTTCATACCAAGCCCTAGGGGCTTACTTTAACCCATATAAAGCTTTCCTAAGTCTATAGACATAATGAGGTAGAGTTGGATCAACAAAACCTGCAGGCTGTTCCACATAAACTTCTTCTTTAAGATTACCATTTAGGAATGCTGACTTGACATCCATTTGGTACACCTTGAATCCTTGATAGGTTGCATAGGCCAAGAACATTCTTATGGCTTCCAGTCTGGCTACTGGAGCAAAGGTTTGATCAAAATCAATACCTTCTTCTTGCCTATATCCTTTAGCAACCAGTCTAGCTTTATTCTTAATGATGACCCCTTGTTCATCCATCTTATTCCTGTAGATCCACTTAACTCCTATTACATTGTGGTCTTTAGGTTTAGGAACAAGTTCCCAAACCTTGCACCTCTTGAACTGATTAAGCTCTTCTTGCATTGCTTCAGTCCATTGTGGATCTTGTATTGCTTCTTCAAACTTCTTAGGTTCAACTTGTGACAGAAAGCTGGAATAGATTGTAGCATTCTGATTTCTGCTCCTTGTTTGAACTCCTTGTCTTGGATCTCTAATAATCAGCTCTACTGGATGATCTCTAAGATGCCTGTGGGCTGGAGGCATCCTCACTTCTGGTTGAACCACTTCAGCATCTGCATCATGCTGTATACCTTGGATTTCTTCAGCAATTGGCACATGTAGTTCTCCCCCTGGACAACAGCTACTCTCTTCTCCTTGTTGTCTTGCAGCAGGCACTTCTTCTATAGTAAGCTTGTCCATTTTCTTTGATAAACCTTTGGGGCTGCATACACTGCTAGACAACTCATTATTAATAAGTTTAGTCTCATCAAAAACTACATGCACAGATTCTTCTACAACTTGTGTAGTCAAGTTGTAGACTCTATAAGCCTTACTATTATTGTTGTACCCAACAAAAATTCCCTCTTGGGACTTGGCAGCAAACTTAGTTAAGTAAGACTTCCTATTGTTAAGTATGAAGCATTTGCAACCAAAGATCCTGAAGTAGGATAGGTTTGGTTTCCTGCCTTTCACAACTTCATAGGGGGTCTTGTTTAGCCCTTTAGTGATGGTAGCCCTATTTATAACATGGCATGCAGTGTTAACTCCTTCAGCCCAGAAATACTCTGGCAGTGATGTATCACTCAATAGGGTTCTACCAGCCTCTATCAAGGTTCTATTCTTCCTCTCAGCAATGCCATTTTGCTGAGGTGTTCTAGGTGAAGAGAATTCTTGAAATATCCCAAAGTCTTCACACAGTTTTGTCATGCTATCAGACTGAAACTCAGTACCATGGTCACTTCTAATCTTGACCACAGTACTATTTAGTTCATTCTGAATTTGCTTGACAAAGCTGTAGAAGACACTAGGTGTTTCAGATTTCTGTCTTAAGAAGAACACCCAGGAAAACCTTGAGTAGTCATCTACAACTACAAGGGTATAGAACTTTCTACCTAAGCTGTGAACTGGCATTGGACCAAAAAGATCCAAATGCAAGAGGTACAAACACCTCACAGCATCTTTGTTTTCTATGCTTTTAAAGGTGGATTTAGTCTGCTTGCCCTTTTGACAAGTTGAGCAAATACCATCTTTGACACACTTAACTTGAGGACCATTCCTCACTAACTCTTTGCTAAAGAGTTTGCTAATAGTCTTGTAGTTAAGATGAGCTAGCCTCTTGTGCCATTTGACACAATGAGAGACTGTCTCATCATCTACAAGACAAACTGGAGAACCATTGTTCTCAATCATAATGTCTAGGCAGTAGACATTCCTCTTCCTATATCCTGTCAAAATGATCTCTTGATCACTTGACCTCTTGATATGACAACCATTTTTAACAAATGAGATGTCATACCCTACATCACTTAATTGACTTATACTTATTAGGTTGTGTTTCAACCCTTTAACATAAGCCACTTGAGTAATGGTAACCAAGTTTGTAGAAATGTTACCAAACCCTTTGATGATTCCTTTTTCAGAACCACCAAAGGTAACCTTTGGACCATCTTTTATTGGTATGTAGTCCTTTAGTAGTCCCCTTGTTCCAGTCATATGTCTGGAACATCCACTGTCCAAGTACCATGTTGGGGTATGGCCACTTGGACTCACCTGCAAAATAGATTTAATGAACCTTAGAACCCAAAGAAGTCTTGGGTCCTTGGTACATGTTAGTCTGCAATCTGACAAAACTAACTACTGGCTTTCCACCAGGTAGCTTGCTACTCACCTTGGCACTGACATTGTGCCAACAGTCCACTGCAAAATGGCCAATCTTGCCACAACACCAACATTCAAACTTGTTGTACCTTTGCTTCGGTACTGCCTTGGCTGTCTTGTCTACAGCAGGCTTGTTGAATGTTGGGGCTTTGCCCTTAGACTTAGACTTGGACTGCTCAGTCCTTGCAGGTCTAATAAAGCCCAGTCCAGCCTTGCCTTTATGATGAACAAATTCATCAATTAAAGGTAGCACTGACTTAGGTTTAGAAAACCTAGCAACTAAGTCCTTCTCCTTCTGAAGATTGATCTCCAGACTCTTAATTTGATCATTCTTAAATGATATAGTACCCATCTGAATCACTGTTATGTGTTTCAGCCTGGCTATCTCATTCAGTTTTTGATCAAAAGACTTCTCAAAATCTGTTGCTGCAGCTTTAAGAATAGCAATTTCCTTTGCCTGACTTTTGGCTAGGGTCTTGCTTTTCTTGTAAGCCTGCAACAGTACCTTATATTCATCTATAAGCTGATGAATATCATCCTCAGACTCAGATACATTCTCATCACTTGATGAAGAAGAATCTGAATCTGAACTAGAACAAGAAACTGAATTTAAACTTGAACTTTGTACCTGACTGGGTCATGGCTGCTCCAGGATTTTGGCACTCTCTGTCAAAGCCATTAGTCCTTGGCATTGACTGTCTTCTTGTTCATAAATAGACTCCATTAACTGCATGAATTCTTCCTCTTCTTCTTCAGCAAACAGCCCTATGTAAGCTTCAGCCTCAGACTCAGTTTCTGAAGAAGAAATGTCTGATAGAGTCTTCTCCTTCTTGGCAACAAAAGACTTCTCTTTCTTGCCTTTGAAGTGAGCCTTTTTCCTGTCACCAGATTCCTTTCTCTTCTCTGGACAATCTGCAATAACATGTCCCTGTCTATTGCAGCAGTAGCGTACTATCTTAGATCCAGTTGCCTTGCTTGACTTTGTCCTCTTCCTGTCTTTCTTTGAAGGCTTTTTCTCCTGATAAAAGACTTCCTTTCCCTTTGAAGAAGAAGGTATTGACCTCCACTGTTTCTTCTTCAATAATTTCTGAAAGTGCCTAGTGAAGGCAGCAAAGTCTTCATCACTTTCACTGCTCTCACTCTTTGTGCTGACTGACTCATCAGACTCTGAATCAACTACCTCTGGAGGTGGAGTTGATGACTTATTCCTGCACTTTTTGGGAACTTCTGTCTTGAAAGCAACTGATCTTTCCTTGTGTTCAGTCCTTGTTGATTTCTCCTCCTCTTTCCTCACTGTCAACTGCATCTCATATGACAATAACTTGCCAAACAGTGTAGGAGGAGGAATTTCCCCCAACTTAGCCATTTCTCTTATGGCACAGATCTTTGTGTCCCAATCTTTGGTTAGGGACCTTAAGAACTTATCATTTATTTCATAGTTACTGAACTTTCTTCCATAAGACATGAGTTCATTAACTATTCTGTAGAACTTCTTGTAGCACTCAGTTATGCTATCACCTTTACCTTGTCTAAAGCTCTCATACTCCTGATTTAGCAAGGATTTTCTATCTTGCCTAACTTCTTCAGATCCTTCCATATACACTATAAGAGTGTCCCACATCTCCTTGGCTGTCTTACAGTGTATAAGATTCTGAAAAGTTGCATCATCTATGGCACTTACAATAATGTTTTGTGCCATCTTGTCCATTGTAGCTAGGACAATCTCATCCTTAGTCATCTCAGAGAAATCCTTTGGAGTTCTCTGATTTGCATCCAAAACTGAAATCTTCATTGGCACATAAGGCCCTTCCTTCACTGTGATGTAGATTCTAGGGTCAGAGGCTTCCATAGATAGCCTTACCCTTTCTTTCCAGATCCCAAAGATCTCTTTCCTGCATATGGGTAATTTCATGGAACCCAATTCCTTGTAATTCTCAGATGAACCCATGTTTCTTGATTTTCTTGAATTTCTTGAAACTGTGTTTTGTCTTACACTGAATCTGCCAAACAGGATCTCCTCAGACTGTTAGTCCTTTTTGAGGAACCTCGCTTTGATACCACTTGAAAGATATGGTACCTAAACACCTAGAGGGGGGGGGGTGAATAGGTGACCTAATCCTTTTCTAACTTTACTGGCAGCAAACAGTTTATTATCACAGATTTTTAACTTTTGCACAGCAATCACAAAGTATTCACAGCATACACAGCACAATCACATCACAACACAGTGGTTTATAGTGGTTCCCCAAGATATGGGTACATCCACTTTCCCCCTTCGCCTATCTAGCAGTGTACTAGATTCTGCCAAACTCCTCCACTGTCTCAGAACCCAAATTGGTTCCTACACCTCAGGCCCAAAGCCTTACAACTCAGCTTTATCCCAAAGCCTACACTCAGCCAATCAAGGCCTACACTCAGCCAACCAAGGCCTACACTCAGCCAATAAGGCCTACACTCAGAGATCTCTATCTCCTACACTCAGGCTAACAAGCCCTACCCTCAGCCTTTATAGTTATAGGCTTACAAATCACTCAGATCCAAAGGATCCTACAAGTTAAAATGTATTACAAATAATAACTCTACAACTCAGAAATAAAAGAGGGGAGTTGAGAGTTTCTTGATGAGTTCTTGGAAGAACTCAGCTGGATTCACCCTGACTTAGCTTTCTTCAAAGCTTCTTGAGTAGAACTGAATAAGACTGAATCCTCCTGCAGTAGTTCCTTGACCTCTGCTACTTAAGATCCAGAATTGTATCTGAATCCTTCTTCTCAGCCTAGTTCCAGTGGCTGATTTCTTGGAAGGAGCCCTCTCTCTCCAACTTCTTAGATCTGCACTTGGACTGCAAGATCTTCTTGTGTTGATACTCTTGGTACCACTTCAATAATTTGTTTTTCAACAAACTGAACTTTTGAACAATAATCTGATCCACTTGAACAACAATCTGGACCACAGTTTCTGTAAACTGTAGGTGCCTATTTATAGGCCTTCTTCATGGTAACCGGCTGGTCCGGTCCATAACTGACTTCTGATATCTCTGACAGGTGCTGTAGACTGGCTGGAACGGCAGCTGTCAAGTCATCCAGTCATTTCTTGAAAATCTCTAACTGTCTGTAAGTGTCGAGACTTTCTGTCTTTAAGTGTCGACACTTATAGTCCAAGTGTCGACACATATTGTGTAAGTGTCGACACAAGTCTACAAGGTGTCGACACATTTCCTTGTATGTCTCGACACAGATTCTTCTACATGTGTCGACACTGAAATTGAGTGTCGACACAAGTAATTGTTCTTCTAGCTTTTGCTGAATTCTACTAAGTGTCGACACATCTCCTTTGTGTCGACACAACTTCTTGTGTTGTATCTGTTAAGTGTCGACACTGCTTCTTGGTGTCGACACATAGTCTTCTATGTTGATTCTTGCTGAGTGTCGACACATCTCCTTGTGTCGACACACCTTCTTCTTGTTGAGACTTCAGCTAAGTGTCGACACATTCCTTTAGTGTCGACACTTGTACTTAGAATAATTTTGTTGATCTTTCTGATCTTTGCTAAGTGTAGACACAGCTCCTTGTGTCGACACTTTCTTCAAGTGTAGAGTCTTTAGCTGAGTGTCGACACATTGTGCTGGGTGTCGACACTTACTTCATGTGTTGACTCTTCTGGTTGTGTGTCGACACATTATGCTGGGTGTCGACACATTCTTCAAGTGCTGACTCTTCTGTTGAGTGTCGACACATTGTTCTGAGTGTCGACACTTTAACTTAGTCTCTGCAGACTTTTGCTGAGTGTCGACACTTTCTGGTGTAGACACAGCTTTACTGGGTGTCGACACAGCTCCTTATGTCGACACATTCTGTCTGCACTTTTCTTCAATGAGTGTCGACACAACTCCAAGTGTCGACACTTTCTGTCTGGTGTCGACTCTGCATACCAGGTGTCGACACAATGACTCCAAGTGTCGACACTGCTTGTCTGGGTGTCGACACAAGTCTTCTTAAGTGTCGACACTTTCCCTCTGGGTGTCGACCCATGGACTTAGAAACTTTTTTGCTTCAGTCCAGTGATTTCTTAACCTGCACAAGTAAACTCAACATACATCAAATACATTATGATGTATATCATTGAGTTGGGTGAGGCTTCTTCAAATCAGGTACATTTGACCAATGTACCCAACATCCTGAAATAGGATAAATTTGGTTTTCTTCCCTTCACAATCTCATAGGGAGTCTTTTTGTGGCTCTTGGTGATAGTAGCCCTATTGATCACATGACATGCAGTATTTACTACCTCAGCCCAGAAATACTCTGGGAGAGATATGTCACTCAATAGAGTTCTACCAGCCTCTATCAATGTTCTATTCTTCCTTTCAGCAATACCATTTTGCTCTGGTGTTCTAGGTGAGGAAAATTCCTGAAAATCCCAAATTCTTCACATAGTCTTGCCATACTCTCAGACTGAAATTCAGTACAATGGTCACCTCTGATTTTGACCACTGTACTGTCCAACTCATTCTGAATTTGTTTAACAAAACTATATAAGATACTTGGGGTTTCAGATTTTTGTCTTAGGAAGAACACCCAGGAATATCTTGAATAGTCATCTACTACCACAAATGTGTAGACCTTCCTACCTAGACTGTGAACTGGCATAGGACCAAAAAGATCCATATGCAAGAGGTATAGACACCTCACAGAATCCTTCTTTTCAAGGCTACGAAAGATGGATTTGGTCTGCTTGCCTTTTTGACAAGCTAAGCATATCCCATCCTTTATACACTTAACTTGAGGACCATTCCTCACTAACTCTTTGCTAAAGAGTTGGTCAATAGTCTTGTAATTTAGATGGGCCAGCCTCTTGTGTCATTTGACACAATAAGAGACTCTCTCATTAGCTACAAGACAAATAGGAGAAACATTGTTCTCACACACAAAGTCAAGACAGTAAACATTCCTTTTTCTATAACCTGCCAAAATGATCTTTTGATCACTTGACCTTTTGATATGACAACCATTCTTGACAAATGAGATGTCATATCCTAAATCACTCAGCTGACTTATGTTAATGAGGTTGTGTTTCAAACCCTTTGCATAAGCCACTTGAGTGATTGTAATCTGATTACTAGAAATGTTACCAAATCCCTTGATGATTCCTTTTTCTGAACCACCAAAGGTTACTTTAGGGCCATCCTTGATAGGTGTGTAGTCCTTCAGCAACCCCATTGTTCCATTCATGTGCCTGGAATATCCACTGTCCAAGTACCATATAGGGGCATGGCCACTTGGACTCACTTGCAAAACAGATTACTTAACTTTAGAACCCAAATAACTCTTGGGTACTTGGTGCAAGTTAGTCTGAACTTTGACAAAACTACCTGTAGCACTTCTAGCAGGCAGTTTGCTACTCTCTTTGACACTAGAATTGTGCCAACAATCTAAGGCAAAGTGGCCTATCTTGCCACAGCACCAGCACTCAAACCTGTTTTACCTTTGTTTAGGTACTACCCTTGCTGAATTATCTACAGCAGGCTTCTTGGTTTGTGCTGGGGCTTTGCCTTTAGATTTGGACCTTGCAGTCCAGGTAGGTTTTTTAAACCCTAATCCAGCCTTACACTTTTGAGGTACAAACTCATCTATCAAGGGTAAAACAGATTTAGGTTTAGAAAAACTAGCAACTATCTCTTTCTCTTTCTGAAGTCTAACCTCTAGATTTCTAATTTGATCATTCTTGAATGTAATAGTACCCATCTGAATAACAGTAATGTTTTTCAGTCTGGCTATCTCATTCAGTTTCTGATCTAACAACTTGTCTGAATCAGCAGCAGCCAATTTAAAACTAGCAATCTCCTTTGCCTGAGTTTTGGCCAAGGTTTTGATTTTCTTCAAGGCCTGCAACAAGTCCCTATATTCATCAATTAACTGAAGAATATCTCCTTCAGATTCAGACCCACTCACATCACTTAATGCAGATGTATCTGACTCTAACTCAGTACCATAAATTGAACAAGAAGAACAACTTTGTACCTTACTTGGTACAGGCTGATCCTGGTTCTTGTCTCCTTCAGATAAATCCATAAGTCCCTTGCACTTATGGTCCTCATGCTCATAAATTGAGTTCATTAGCTGCATGAACTCATCTTCTTCCTCTTCAGCAAATAATCCAATGTAGGCTTCAGCTTCTAATTCTGTTTCTGAAGATGACTGATTTGTCAGACTCTTGTCTTTCTTAGCAACAAAGGACTTTTCCTTTTTGCTCTTAACCTGAGTCTTCTTTTTGTCAACTGACTCCTTACTCTTTTCAGGACAGTCAGCCACTACATGTCCCTGTCTATTGCAGCAATAACACACAATTTTTGAAGATGTAGTTTTGCTTGGCTTGGACCTGCTTCTGTCATTCTTGGATGACTTTTTCTTCTGATAGTAGTCATCTTTTGGCTGAGAAGTAGAAGGCTTAGACCTCCACTGCCTCTTCTTTAGAAATTTTTGAAAGTTCCTAGTAAAAACAGCAAAGTCTTCATCACTTTCACTGCTATCAGAATTCTTGCTATCTGAATTATCTGTGACAGCCTCAGTAATTATTATAGGTGGAGATGGAGACTTGTTTCTATACTTCTTAGTGACTTCAGTCTTGAAGGCCACAGACTTTTCCTTGTGCTCCACTCTAGTATTCTTCTCTTCCTCCTTTCTAGCCATTAACTGCATCTCATAAGATAGTAGTTTTCCAAACAAGGTTGGAGGAGGTATATCAGCAAGTTTGGCCACTTCCCTAATGGCACAAATCTTGGTGTATCAGTCCTTAGTTAGGGATCTTAAGAACTTGTCATTCAGCTCATAGTTGCTGAAGGCACTTCCATAGGACATCAACTCATTAACTATCTTATAGAACTTCTTGTAACATTCTGTAATGCTATCAGACTTTCCTTGTCTGAAGCTTTCATATTCCAGATTTAACATTGACTTCCTATCTTGTCTTACTTCTTCTGATCCCTCCATATAGACTATTAATGTGTCCCACATTTCTTTAGATGTTTTACAATGAATTAACATCTGAAATGTTGAATCATCAATGACACTTACAATTATATTCTGGGCTCTCTTGTCCATAGTGGCCAGGATGATTTCATCTTTAGTCATTTCAGAAAAGTTCTTGGGAATCTTCTGATTTGCATCCAAAATGGATATCTTCATTGGCACATATGAGCCTTCTTTGACTGTAATATATATCCTTGGGTCAGAAGCTTCCATAAAGAGTTTGACCCTCTCTTTCCATATGTCAAATATCTCTTTTCTACATATTGGCAATTTCATGGACCCCAGCTCTTTGCGATTCTCACTTGAACCCATTTTATTGATTCTTGTTTGTTCTGAATCTGCCTACAGGATCTTACTCAAACTGTTAAGTCCTTTTTGAGGAACCTCCCTCTGATACCACTTGAAAGAATATGTGTCTAACCACCTAGAGGGGGGTGAATAAGTGTAATTTTTCATTTACTTAAAAGGCAGATAATCTGTTTTGTACTTTAAGCAGCAAATGCAAATTCTACAGCTATCACAACACATCAACCACAAAAACAAACATTCACAGAGTGCACACAGTGTTTATAGTGGTTCCCTAAGGTCTGGATACATCCACTTTCCCCCTTCGCCTATCTAGCAGTGTACTAGATTTGGCCTAACTTCTGCACTTCTCCTCAGATCCTCAGATCTTACAGCTCAGAACCCCAAACAGGTTCCTACAATTCAGAGTGTCCCCACTCCTACAACTCAGGCACAAAGCCCTACCACTCAGTCTTCAACAAGACCTACACTCAGGCTAAACAGCCCTACCTCAGCCTTTAACAAGGCCTACACTCAGAGAATAGATTCTCCTACACTCAGGCTCAAAAGCCCTACCTCAGCCTTTATAAATTTAGGCTTACAACTCAGATCCCTTAGGATCCTACAAAAAGATAATAATGAGTTTTAGATCATCACTCTGTTTGATAGAATGAAGAGGGCAACCTTCTTGATCAGTTCTTGATAGTACTGATTCTTGAGATCAACTTTGTCTTTGCTTTCTTCAAGGCTTCTTGAGTCTGAACTCAGTAAAATTGATCTTCTTGAAGTAGACCGGCTGGCAACTTCCTTCTTAGGATGGAGAATTAAATCTGGATCCTTCTTTGTAGTCTGGTTCAGAACCTGCTTATTAAGAGAGTTGATTAAACAAGTCTCTTTCTTGACTTCAATTACTGGAGTTCTCTCTCTCCAAGTAACTCTAAAGTTTCTTCAAAATACTAATTTACTGTTTTCTCTGGATTTGTATTTTGCAATGATAGATCTTCTGATCTCTCCTTTATTGTAATTGATACTTGATTGATTCTGTCAATTAATTAATTTTTTCTGTTGAAGGAGAAAGACCTTTAAATAGTCTTCCTCCAAGGTAACCGGCTGATTCGGTTTCTAATGAACTTCTGGCAATTCTGACAGTTGCAGTAGACCGGCTGAAATGGCAGCTGTCAAGTCATCCAGTCACTTCTTGAAAATACTGTCTCTGTCTGAAAGTGTCGAGACTGATCTTCATTATGTGTCGACACAAATAGACCAAGTGTCGACACAAGTGTACTAAGTGTCGACACTTGCCTTGGTGGTGTCAACACAACTCCTTCTGTTGTTGTAATAGCTTCTCGACACTGCTTCTGTTGAATGTGTCGACACAGATTGAGTGTGTCGACACAAGTACTTCTTCTTTAAAACTTAGTTGAATTCTGCTGTGTGTCGACACATCTCCTTTGTGTCAACACAAGTACTTCATCTTTAACATTGTGTTGAAACTTGCTGTGTGTCGACACAAGTCCTGTGTGTCGACACAGTTGATGTCGACAATGCCTTCAGTGTGTCAACATAGCCTCCTGGTGTCGACACATTTGATGTCGACTAAGCTTCTCCAGGTGTCGACACTGCCTCTAAGTGTCGACACTATTTATGTCAACTATTATTCACAGTGTGTCAACACTGCCTGTATGTATCGACACTTTTCTTCTGGTGTCGACTCTGCCTTTCCTGGTGTCGACACAATTTACTCCAAGTGTCGACACTGCTTCTCTAGGGGTCGACACAAGCCTTCATAAGTGTCGACACTACTTCTCTAGGTGTCGACACATGGACTTCGAATTTTTCCTGCAATCCTGCAGTTACTTATCCTGCACATATAAACTCAAAACACATCAAATACACCTTGATGCATATCATTGAGTAGGGTGAGGATTCTTCAAATCTCATACACATTTTCCAGTGTACCCAACAATCTCTGTCCGTACTAGAGACGAAGTGATCCAAAAATACATCGCCAAACTCCTCCCACGATATGTCTGACAGCTCCCAGTCCGCATATGTAGACTCCCGCACTGATTTCTACCATCTCTTCGCATGAGCCTCTAGTGCAGAGGTGGCTAGAGGTACTTCCTCGCCGACCGGGCAGCTGATGCCTGCCAAAATCTCCTGTGTGGCCTCCAGCCATTCCTCCGTCTTTACCTCATCCTCTGTCCCACGGTACATCAGTGGGAACAGGCTCTTGAAGGCACTCAGTTAGCATGACCCCGGATTTGGCTGAGGAGCCGGGACTTGCTGGGCTTTGAAGGCATCCAGAATCGCCGTCAAAGTCTGCCCCATATTCGTCTGTAGAAATGGAGTGGTAGCTGAAGGGGGAGTAATCATGTTTTGCGGCGCGGCGACCTGTGGAGGTTGCATAAAGGTAAGGTAAACGTCAAAATTGGCCTAACTCATTGTGCTTAGTGGACTGTTTTATGTGACTTTTTACATATGGGCACAGCACTGCTTCCGCTGCATAGTTTGTCCGCAAACTAATGCTCGCGCGGGGTGGTCCAGTATTGTGGACTTCTTTCTCATATGACCGTTTGTTCAAGTGATACCAGTTTGTAAGACCCCCCCCTCCCCCTTACCAAGGAGGGATACCGGGTATTATGCCCAGAACCGCCGTCTTACGGTGACTCTAACGCGCGGGTTAGTCGACACCGCAACACGCCGATTCTGCCGTCTATTACGATCATATAACCTGTAGGACAAAATGAGAAATAGAAGTATAGTAGTATAACAAATCCACTAGTCCACAAGTCACAGAGTACATATCATATATATAAATGAAGAGTACAGAAACATAGTCCACAATGAGTACAAATGAAAGAGTAATAAGGGCTTATGCCCAGTACATTATATCCACTCTCTCTCTCTCAAATCAAAGCGGAAGCTAATCTAATACATCAAAACTCGTCCAACCTGAGGACGCGCAGTAGTAGTAGTAGCCTGCGGTAGCGGTATCTGCTCCTCAAGTCCTGTCTCCTCGCCATGCCGGTGCTCCATCTCCACGAGCTCCTAACATAGTATGGTCACCGACCATTAGTCAAAAGACTAAGTCGTTTCCTCCACACCTTGCCCCGCAGCTCCTAGGCACCGAGCAGAAGGACGAAGCGGAGGACAACAAGGGGTAGCAAAAGTGGAAGCAGGTGACAAGAACTAACTAGAAGTTGTAATAGATATTATTATTCTACTCTAGCAGTTCTAAGTATATAGTACAAGTAAGTAAAGTGCAGTACTAGTAAAGGAAGTAAAGAATAGAAAGTAAGAACAGGGAAATAAAAACTAGGCTACCACTATACTACAATCACAAAAGTACCTTAACTTATAAAAATGCCCATATAAATTTATAAGTTAAGGTTTCCAGGAAATTTAACTTATCATATAAAAGAGCCCATACTAATTTATATGATAAGGATCTATGAAGCGTATGACCTAATATGAATGAATGTTATAATGCAATTTATGCACAGGCAGGTGCAACTAATACACAACGACTCTGTGATCACAGACCTTTAGTTCCAACTTTTTGAGAGCTAGCATCACTCTCGGGTACCACCGCTGTGGCTACGCCAGCAGCGTAGCAGGCATCTCCACTTCTAGACCGGTATGCACACTACCAAACCTTAGACCCCTCTCATACGCCTCTGTACACGTCCAAGGTGCACTCTAGAGTCTCTGCGTATGTACTTTGCTAACAATCCGTCAGTCTTGTTGGGTCGGATGTGCGTTATCGGGGATCGTCCTCCAGACTGCAGTGTAAAACAACCCACTGGCCCCTCTAACCCTCACACCCGCCCGGTGCACCGTACTGTCATCGGTGTGACGAACGGCTAGTACCGCATGCCCTGCCACTAAATTTATGCATATGCAAGTATTTAATTCTGAGCCTCCAGCTCGCAGGACCAACCCGTCCTGAATCCCTCAAACCCTACACGGGTGAGAATGAATCAAAATGTACTAACCTAATAGACTACTCTTGTTTACAGGTTATTATACTTAGCGGTTTAAGGTTAATCCCAGAACTGCCCCGGGTATACCCGGTGAAGTGCTCTCGGGGGCACTAGGAACTACGAAGGGATTACGCTCAAAGTTTCCTTTCTCAAGGATAATTACTTTTATTGGTGTCTACCCAGGATTTATACCCCAACTCTCGTATTACTTTAAAACGACCCTAAAGACTTAAGGTGTTATTAGGAGCGCGGCGGTCTTCCGCCGGTCCCCGTTATTGTTGCTATAACGGGACTTGCACTCTTCCACACATGGTTAAGGAATCCTCTAGGAGACCAACCAGGGTTAATTCATCCACTAAGATCCTCACTTTACTAGTTATTCAAATTCCTCCTCTGGTGGCCCTACTAGTACGAACATCGGTGCTAGACCCTTACCCATGTCCCGATACCACCCACAAATGTGACCTTCAATTTCCTCTGGCCATATGCCTCAAATTATTTATCCTAGGATGGTATGGACCTATATGATGACTAGGATGAATTTTCATAATTTTCCAATTACTTACACCATTAAATTAATTTCTTTAAATGAAATCCCTAGTCCTTTTGCACATGAAGTATTGTCAATATTAAACCTACTGCCCTAGGGATTCTTCCAGGTATATAATATGACAATTAATGGGGCCAACCAAAATTTCATGCTTTTTCAATTCAGATTTATAATTAATTCCTATTTAATACTATATCTACAAATCTAGCATTTTCCAAATGAAGTACATAAAATATTAACTCAAAAATTCTAATTAAATTATAGAGCCTTGATAATAATGAAATAATGCTATGTCCAGATTTCCATTTACATCTAGGTTGAAATGGCCTATCCATGATCAATTCGAGTTATTTACCAAAATGCCATTATGGGGCCTAAGTACATTATTTTACACTCCAAAGTTCTGAAATAATTGCACAAGGTATAAAACATACAATTACAGCAATATGAAGTTTGTCAGATTTTTCAAAAGAATTTACCCATCATTTCTACACAAAATTCCATAAGGGTAAAATGATCATTTTGCTCCTTAAACTACCTAAACTTCATCCAACAGAGATATAAGTTATTTCTAGCATTTATTATGTCACTCCTTAGTTCTCAACAGAAATTGAACATTTTATGATAAGGGTAAACCTATTTTAAATTTATTTCCTACAAAGGACCAAATTTTCAGAAATTCAAAATAATGAGATTTTTGTTCCCAAAACTCCCACCATTGCTTTGAGAGGTGTATTACACCCTCATGTGTCTCCATAATGAAAATCAGGATTTTTGAATGTTTCAAATTGGCTGAATACACATTATTTCATTTTAGGCTAAATGCACACCAAGCCTATAACAAGCCAACACATGCAAGTGGGTTTACCCAACATGCAGTGATCCAAATTTGCTGAAATTTAAAAACATACACTTAAAATGTCCCTGAGGACATGCCACCAAAATTTGCGGCCATTTGGAGTCCCACAACTCCAAATATTTTATTTATTTCATTTTGGGTATTTTAGTAAAAACTATAGAAAAAGTTTTCCTAAAAATTCTCATTTTTGTACAGGGGTTCAGCAGGCCCTAACCATGCATGCACCCAAAAGTTTGGGCCATTAGGATGACTAGTTTGACTTGGGCATCATTTTGAAGTTCTGCCCTAACTAAGGACCAACCCTAGCAAAATGGTCCTACAGATCAGACCACTGGACCAAATCTCAATTTAAGGGTGGCAATTTAAAGTTAACACAAAGGGCTACATTTAGCATGTCATGTCATCCTATGGAAATGGCTATAAGAGCCCTATATTTGACATGCAAGATTACTGAATAACTGTGACAGAAATATAATTTTATTTCATTAAATTATAACAAAAATTAAATTGATTTTAATAAAAATGCAGCACGAATCCTAAAGCTATATTGGACGGCATCCTTTCATCTTCCCCAAGTGTTCAACGGCTGAGATCGAGCCGACCTGGGGGAATATTGCGGGGCCATTTCCGGCCACCTGAGGCGGCGCCACTCCCGGCCAACGGTGCCATGACCTTCACGGTGGTGGTGGCTATCTTTTGCCGGTGATAAGGCGGCGGGAGACGGCGGCATCAGCATTCCCGAGCGGTAAGAAAAGCTTGAAAACTCTACCATTTCTCCCATGGCATCGGGCTCAATTGAGCCTGATATCTCCCCTAGTTGATCTAGGATTCTAGTACTGGTAGAGGGATGGTGAAACGGACCTGTGTTGGTGGCTGGCGGCGAGGATGGAGGCGGGTGGCCATTCCCGACCTTGCTCCGGCGACACCTTTCCGATTCATGGTTCCTGCACCGTTTTCTTCACTCCAACTATCAATTTCTACTCTCCTTTGCCCTCTGAAGCTAATGGAATCACTGTTTCTGGCTGGGAGGGGGTATATGGGGAGATACAACCAATGTAAGCTCGGTTTGGAGCTTTGGTTGTTTCACCCTTCATGCCAAGTGGGCACAATGCTGTCACATTCTCTGGAAATTCTCTAAGGGGACCAGCCAGCATAATTTTTGGGCTGATGGAGCCAAGACCAAGTGGCCTCTGCCTCTTTAATTCACCTGCTTGCATCAAGCCATAATTTGCCCGAGAAAGACCACTCGACGATCGTCGAACGCAGGGTTTCACGATCGTCGAACGGGCAATTTTGTCGATCGTCGAACGCAGGGATCACTCGATGATCGTCGAGCAGCTTTTCGTCGATCGTCGAACGCAGAGGGACAGTCGATAGTCGTCGAACAGATTTCGTCGATCGTCGAAC
The DNA here is from genome assembly GCA_039583875.1 of Platanthera guangdongensis. Classification (NCBI taxonomy): domain Eukaryota; kingdom Viridiplantae; phylum Streptophyta; class Magnoliopsida; order Asparagales; family Orchidaceae; genus Platanthera; species Platanthera guangdongensis. The sequence continues at coordinate 109,957,017 of CM077157.1, read as the reverse complement.
GCAGGGGAACGCGACAATCGTCGAGCAGATTTTGTCGATCGTCGAACGCAGGGGGACGCGACAATCGTCGAGCAGATTTCGTCGATCGTCGAATGCAGGGGGACGCGATAATCGTCGAGTAGATTTTATCGATCGTCGAACGCAGTGGGACGCGATAATCGTCGAGTAGGTTTCGTCGATCGTCGAACGCAGGGGGACGCGATAATCGTTCAACATATTTTGTCAATCGTCGAACGTAGGGGGGCACGCCCTCCCGACACGCCTGTGTCGTCTGGCGTGTTTCCCTACACAACGGCAGATACGCCCCAGTTAACTTCATCGAACTGAGTTCGTCGACCACAAGGAGACACGCCCAGGGAAACGCCCGTGTCCTAGGTCGTGTCACCCAAAAATTTTTCCTGCTGAAAAGTTGGGATGTTACAAGCTGAGCTAAGAAGAGAGAGAGAGAGAGAGAGAGAGAGAGAGAGAGAGAGGGCGCTGCTAGTAGCGGCAACAACAGACTTCGTCCGCCGCGGCATAAATATCACTCTTACGACGGGCTTTCCTTTATTAATATTGAGAGTTATAGCTTGCTAATACACCTTTATAAGTAAGTAATAAAGGGTACAAGAAGGAAGCTGGTGGCTAAGGAAGAAGTGCCAGAAGTGGCCGCGCGGACGGAAGAGCGAAATCGACAGGCCGCGCGGTTAAGGGAAAGAGGAGACCGCGTGGACTGGAGAATAGAGGCCGGCAGTCTGCGCGACTAAGTAGAGAGAAGGGAGTGCGGACTGAGAAACGGAGTCCGCAGGAGGTGGCCTTGCTGTGTCTGAGTCTGAAGCTGAGCACCTTGGCGATCATCAGCCCCCCATATGAGAGGTATGGTGGTCTATTAATAGTCTCGAGGAGGTAATGGCTTGCAATTGTTGGGTATTGTATCCACAATGTACCTGATTTGAAGAAGCCCCTGGACAAGTTAAGGTCAATAGACTATGTATTTGATAAACTTTTTCAAGTTGTACTTGCAGTTTCTCCACGCTAAGTGCACACCAATGTCAGGGTGCAGTAGGTCAATATACACGGATCTGCACGACGTAATCCCTCGTTCAGCAGATCAGTGTGTTGGCCTATGTGTACTCTCTCTATTGGAGTGCACTTACTTTCAAGTACAGGGCCGCTCATATGCAAGAGAAGACAAGGAGCATGGAGGATCAAGGAGCAGCTCCTTGGTGGAAGACGAAAAATCGTCCAAGGCAAATTCGACGAGAATCACCAAGTGATTCTCGCCGAATCGGCGAGAATCACTTGGTGATTCTCGCCGAATCGACGAGAATCATCAATGATTCTCGCCGACTCCTTCTGGCCATCTCAATATGGTGCCAAGTAAGATTCGGCGAGAATCGCTTGTAATTCCCGCCGAACCAATGGTCATGCAGCCCATGAATACAAGTTGAATTCGTTGAGAATCGACAAGTAATTCGACGAGAATCACAATCGATTCTCGACGAATCGTCGAGAATCACTTGATGATTCTCGCCGATTCGTCGAGAATCGTCTGAGATTCTCGCCGATTTTTCCTTGGCGTTTTCTCAGTTAATTTCCTGAACCGGATTCTGTCTCAGCTAATTTCCTGAACCGGATTCTGTCGCTGTTTAATATCTGGACCGGGACTTGGGGGCTACCTCTGTGGGTCCCACAAACGGTCTTATTGGGGGTAGCTACAGTATAAATACATGGGTATTTTGAACAGTACCCACACAGAAAAATACGCGAGCTCACGGAAACCCTAAAATCGCGAAATCCTTCCGCCGCCTCCGTCGCCGCTCGCGCAAGTCCGTCGCCGCCACCGATAGATCTTCTTCCCGATCTCCGGCGACAGTAGCTTAGCAAGGCTTGAGTCTCACGAGTCTATCCAGAGATCCTTTGTCTCTCGATTTGTTGATCGGAAACACTTCCCATCCGAATCGATCGAGACGACCGATCCTCGTGTGACCGTTGGTTGACCGAGCTTGCTTCGCAACGAAGTTTGGATCTCCAAGTTCAGCAGCTGCTCTTCATCGTAGCCGCCGATCCCGAAGCTAGCCGCCGCTCGTGTGCCGCCGCCGGTTCCGGGGAAATCCTCTCCAAGAGAGACCAAGGTCGTAGACTCTTCATCGACTTCAAGAACACGTCGTCGAACAAAGAGGAACATCGGTGTCTCCAAGAGAAGTTTGTATCACGTGTACATTCTACTTTTATTTCATTGTAAAGGAACTTTAGTTCCGTGTTGTAAGGGTTGGGTGCAACCCGATTTGTGGGAGTGTTGACTCTCACGTGTGGAAGGGCTCCTTCCGTTAGTGAAGGGATTGGATTTCAATCCCGTTGGTGAAGTGACCGAGTCGTCCCTTGTTGGGGAGATAGGTCGAAGGGGGAAAGTGGATGTACCCAAGTCGGGGAACCACTATAAATTTGCTGTGTTTTCTGTGTGCTGTGTTTGTTGTTTTTATTGTGCAGGTACATCTGTAAATTCCGCAAAAGAACCACACGTCACCTATCCCCCCCCCATAGGTGCACATAGCCGACACTAGGTGGACTTTCAAGTGGTATCAAAGCGAGGTTCCTCAACAAAAAGGCTAACACCTTGAGGTGAATCCTGCCACTAGTGTCAACAAGGAGACATACAGCTACTATGGACGGGCTCAAGTACTCCGGCAAGATCCCAGTGTGCAACAGACTTAACTTTCCTATCTGGAAGGAAAGGATCAGGTTCTATATGGAAGCAGTGGACCCTCGACTATTCATGATCGTGCTGGAGGGACCTTATGTACCCACTAAGGCCTCCACCATTGATCCCACCAAGAAAGTGCCAAAGACACTCTCTGAAATGGACAAGGATGAGATGGTCCTAGTGGGCCTTGACATGAAGGCAAGAAACATCCTGGTCAGCGCGGTTGACGACTCTATGATGCAAAACTTCAGCAACTGCAGGACAGCTCAGGAGATTTGGCAGTGCCTGATCATCCTAATGGAGGGCACGGATGAAGTGAGGGATGATCGGAGATCCCTCCTGAACCAGAAGTATGAGGCCTTCCGGCAAGGGCCTAAGGAAGAGATCGGAGTCACATACGAGAACTTCCTGAAGATTGTTAACGCCCTCAAGGGCTATGGAAGAGTGTTCACCAATGGTGAACTCAATGACAAATTCCTTAGGTGCCTTACTAAGGAATGGGATACAAAGATCTGCGCCATCAGAGAATTTGGCAGACTAGCAGAAACTGATCCACAAATCCTGTTCGGGAAGCTGATGTCCTATGAACTTCAGCTGAACATCAGGAAGGCAGAGGAAGAAGCAGAGAAGGCTGCTGCAAAAGAAAAGACTGTGGCCCTAAAAGCCAGTCACTCCAGAAAAGGGAAGGGTGCGGTGTCGTACCGTGCCAGAAATAAGGAAGAAGAGGAGGACTCCGATCCATGCCCCTCCAGCTCAGAACTGTCGGAAGAGGATTTCTCCCTCATCACTCGAGAGTTCAAGAAATTCCTCAAGATGAGGAATCAAAGGAAGAGAGACGGCTCCTCATCCAGACATCAGAAGAAAAACTACTCTTCTGACAGGTATGCATCTAAACCTAACAAACATCGTTCTTCTGATATTATTTGCTTTGGATGCAATAAGCCAGGTCACGTCGTGGCCGACTGCCATCAAAACAAAAGAGATAAAGGGAAAGGAGAGGAGCTCAAATCCTCCAGAGATAAGAAGGAGCGGAGCTACATCGCAAGAAGACCAAAGACGCTAAGTGAGTCTGATTCCTCAGACTCCAGTGATGATGAGGAAGCCTACTTCGGGCTGGTGGGTCGCTCAGACTCAGAAGGAGAATGTCCCCCATTTACTGGGAAGGTAAAAGCTCACACCCCTCTTTCCGACTCCGACTCTGATCCTGAGTCTCAGGATGATGAACCTGAGGATGGCCCTTCGGCCCGCGAAGCTGAACTCCTCGAGAAGTATGAGCTTCTGCTCAACACCTTCGACGAGTGCCGTAAGAGACTGAGGGCTGAGAAGAAGGAAGTAAAATTCCTTAAGGGTGAGTGTGTATCCCTAAGGGAAGAGGTCACTAGTTTGATTTCTCTCCGGCAGGAACACCTTGACCTGACTTCAAAGCACTCAGAGTCTTTGCAGCTCCTTGATCTCAAGCAGGAGGAAGTCAACAAATTGGAAGAACTACTTGCGGCAGAAAGGAAGATCGTACAGAGCTTCTCTATGCCAAAAACAGTGCTTCCAGTCGTTGACACCTTCTCTGCTCAGGCCAAAGGAGCTGGCTTGGGGCATGTTGGGGCATCTGGTTCTTCATCTCGGAGAAACAAGAACCAGAGGAAGAATAAGGCCGCCAAGAAGGCCTCTGCTGATGAAAAGGGGAAGGCTCCTCTTAGTCCTGTTGCGTTCAGAAAGCCTGGCTTTCCTTGCAACCAACATGACTTTGAGTCAACATTTGGGCATCATTTCCGGCCCTCGGTTGCAAAGCCTAAGAGCCGGTATGACGGTTGGAACTTCCCCCGGAACTTTGGTGAGAGTGCCTTCAAGGCACCTTATGAGGAGATCCACATAGGAAATTATGGTCCGTTCTCTAGCGGCCATAATGGAAAGCAGGCGCCAAAAGTCAAGCCTGTTATTCAAAAGGTGACAAAGTCATGTGACTGCCATCACCATGAGGCCTCCACCTCCAGATCCAAGGCCCCAGCTGTACCCGTTGTTCCCAGGGTAAGGCAGGAGCCTCGGAAGAGATACAACAGGTTCGACTGTTGGTGCTGTGGCAAAGTCGGTCACTTTGCCGTGGATTGTTGGTTTAATCCAAGGAACTACGAGACTCCCCATGTTAACAATGCGAGACCGACCACTCGTAGGGTTAACCGACCGAGGGGGAGTGTGCTAACCAGGAATCTAGGACCCAAGTTCGATTGGGTTCCTAAGGCAAATTAATTTTGTTTTGCAGGAATGTCCAAAGGCCACCAAAACGCCAATCTGGTATTTGGACAGTGGATGCTCCCGGCATATGACCGGGACAAGAAGCCTGTTGCGTGATTACACTCCAGTCGAGAATGGACCCAAAGTCATCTTTGGAGGGTCAGATCGAGGAGTCACCAGAGGTAATGGTATGATTTCCAACGGTATAATCTCTATCACCGACGTGGCTTATGTTGAAGGGTTAAACCATAACCTGATCAGTGTAAGTCAGTTATGTGATAAAGGTTATGACGTTAAGTTCTGCAAGGATAAATGTCTGATAATTTCACGTTCCTCCTCTGAGACGGTATTATCAGGCATTAGGAGCAGAAATATCTTCTGCTTAGATTTTCTTAGTATAGATTCATCTACCCCCGTATGCCTTGTGGCAACAGGCAGTGCTTCTCTTTGTGAACAATGGCACAAGAGATTGACACATATTAATTATAAGACAATTAGTATGCTATTTTCTAAGAATTTAGTAAGAGATGCTCCCAGTATCAAGTGCATCAAGGATAGCCCATGTCATGCTTGCCAGATGGGCAAACAGACACGGGCTACCTTTAAGAGCATTGCAGACAAAGACTCTTCCCGATGTCTTTATCTGCTACATATGGACTTGTTTGGCCCAATGCAAGTTCATAGTTTGGGAGGCAAGTCATATACGCTAGTGATAGTTGATGATCGCTCACGGTTTACATGGGTGTTCTTTTTGAAACGAAAGTCAGATACTTTTGACATCTTCACTAATTTTGTCAAGCAAGTTCAGAACGAATTTAACTGCTCCGTGGTCAAAATCCGAAGTGACTATGGAACAGAATTCGAATCTGGTGCTATGACAGAATTTTGTGAAGAACAAGGTATCTTTCATGAGTTTTCCTCCCCGCGCACTCCTCAGCAAAATGGAGTTGCGGAGAGGAGAAATAGAACTCTCATTGAGGCCTGCACGACTATGTTGAAAGATGCTTCTCTCCCGGAATACTTCTGGGCAGAGGGTGTCAATACGGCATGTCATGTACAAAACCGAGCGTTGATCAACAAACATCATCGTAAGACGCCCTACGAGCTACTGAAAGGCAGGAAACCAACCATGTCCTACTTGAGGATCTTTGGTTGCAGATGTTATGTACTAAATAATGGGAAGTATCCGCATACTAAATTCGGTGAAAAATGCTTCGAAGGCATATTCATGGGATATAGTTCCCATAGTCGGGCATATAGGGTCTTCAATAAGAAAACCTTAGTGGTAGAAGAATCAATAAATGTTGTATTTGATGAAGGAAGCTTGCTTAACAGCAATTCTTCCAGTTGTATTCTTGAAGATGCAGGTGCTAGACTTGACCAGCTGAATCTGGATGAGACCCCTAAAGATGACGCACCCAAGTACGTCAAAGTTTCCACCTCCACGTCATCTGAAAATGTTGAAGATCAAGATGGAACAAATCTTTTAGAAGAACGAGAAGCACAAGAAGTAGCTGAAGCTCCAGACGCCAGACTTCTAGAGCTCCGTCACGTGAGGGATCATCCTAGAGAACAGATCATCGGAGATCCTCGTGTAGGCGTCAGAACTCGAAGAGGTACAACTAACGAAGTATTGCATCTCAGCTTCCTGTCTCAGGCTGAGCCAAAGAAGTTCGATGAGGCGAACAAGGATGCGGCATGGATTCTGGCCATGCAAGAGGAACTACATCAATTCGAACGTTGCAAGGTTTGGACGCTGGTTCCCAGACCATACAAGCAGAATGTCATTGGCACGAAGTGGATTTTCAGAAACAAGCTGGATGAACATGGTGTCATCATAAAGAACAAGGCCAGGCTGGTGGCTCAAGGTTACAGACAGGAGGAAGGGATTGACTTTGACCAAACCTTCGCACCAGTCGCAAGGCTCGAGGCAATCCGGTTGTTCCTGGCATATGCTTCACACAAAGGATTCACTGTCTACCAAATGGATGTGAAATCGGCATTCCTGAACGGAGACCTGAAAGAGGAAGTATACGTCGCTCAACCCCCAGGTTTTGTCGACCCTACTTATCCCAATCACGTTTATTTTCTTAATAAGGCCTTATATGGGTTGAAACAAGCTCCACGAGCTTGGTATGAGACTTTATCTAGCTTTCTTCTTGAGAACAAGTTCTCCAGAGGTAAAATAGATAAAACATTATTTCTCCGGGAAGTCAAAGGCAAGATTTTGCTGGTGCAAATCTATGTCGATGACATAATATTCGGCTCAACGGACAACAATCTTTGCAAAAAGTTTTCCAAACTTATGCAAGGAAAGTTTGAAATGAGCAGTATGGGAGAGCTCAAGTATTTCTTAGGCCTTCAAGTGAAACAGTCTGAGGATGGAATTTTCATTTCTCAAACGAAGTTCACAAATGAACTCCTTAAGAAATTCGGTATGGAGAGTGCAACCTCTATGAGGACTCCAATGGGATCCACCATGTCTCTGGATAAGGATGAGAAAGGTAAACCTTTCGATGAAACCAAATACAGAAGCATCATTGGATCCCTGCTCTACCTTACTGCCAGTAGACCGGATATTATGTTCTCCACATGTGTATGTGCCCGATATCAGGTGAACACTAAGGAATCTCACTATGTCGCTGCAAAGCGAATTCTAAGATACCTTAAAGGTACTCCTAATCTTGGCTTGTGGTACCCGAGGAACAATGATGTCGAGCTAATAGGCTTTTCAGATGCTGATTTTGCAGGGAGCAGGGATGACAGGAAAAGCACCTCCGGGACGTGTCAATTCCTCGGCAGGAGGCTTATCTCATGGAACAGCAAGAAACAGAATTGCGTTGCAACCTCCACAGCAGAGTCCGAGTATATCTCGGCAGGAAGCTGTTGCGCACAACTCCTTTGGATCAGAAATCAGTTAGCCGACTACAACCTTCAGTTCAAGGAAGTTCCAATGTACTGCGACTCCTCCAGTGCAATTGCCATTGCCAACAATCCGGTGTCGCACAGCAGAACGAAGCATATTGAAGTACGCTACCACTTCATTAGGGAGCACGTGGAGAACAAGGATATCTCTCTCTGTTATGTCCCCACGGACAAGCAGATTGCTGATGTATTCACAAAGCCCCTAGACGAGGCAAAGTTCAATCTTTTCAAGACAGAATTGGGGATGCTCAATTATGAAGAATGAAGACTACAGAGGCTCCCAACTCGTGCATAATCTGAGGGGGAGCCGGGAACTCCAGCGTGAGTACAGATGCAAGAACTGAGGGGGAGCTAAGGGCCAAAGGTTCCTGACCCCGATTTGCCGAAGCCGAAAAGGGGGAGATAACCCTCTCGGGGTCAAGGCTAAGGTGGCTCCAGCTTGCTCCCAAGCACTCGGTATTGGTAAGGGATGTCTCCACTTAATGATGTTACGTTTATGGTCTTCAGTTGCTTTCCTTTTCACTTGCTCTATTCACCTTAGCTTGTAGGGTTTAGGCTTCTTCAAATAGGGGGAGATTGTTGGGTATTGTATCCACAATGTACCTGATTTGAAGAAGCCCCTGGACAAGCTAAGGTCAATAGACTATGTATTTGATAAACTTTTTCAAGTTGTACTTGCAGTTTCTCCACGCTAAGTGCACACCAATGTCAGGGTGCAGTAGGTCAATATACACGGATCTGCACGACGTAATCCCTCGTTCAGCAGATCAGTGTGTTGGCCTATGTGTACTCTCTCTATTGGAGTGCACTTACTTTCAAGTACAGGGCCGCTCATATGCAAGAGAAGACAAGGAGCATGGAGGATCAAGGAGCAGCTCCTTGGTGGAAGACGAAAAATCGTCCAAGGCAAATTCGACGAGAATCACCAAGTGATTCTCGCCGAATCGGCGAGAATCACTTGGTGATTCTCGCCGAATCGACGAGAATCATCAATGATTCTCGCCGACTCCTTCTGGCCATCTCAATATGGTGCCAAGTAAGATTCGGCGAGAATCGCTTGTAATTCCCGCCGAACCAATGGTCATGCACCCCATGAATACAAGTTGAATTCGTTGAGAATCGACAAGTAATTCGACGAGAATCACAATCGATTCTCTACGAATCGTCGAGAATCACTTGATGATTCTCGCCGATTCGTCGAGAATCGTCTGCGATTCTCGCCGATTTTTCCTTGGCGTTTTCTCAGTTAATTTCCTGAACCGGATTCTGTCTCAGCTAATTTCCTGAACCGGATTCTGCCGCTGTTTAATATCTGGACCGGGACTTGGGGGCTACCTCTGTGGGTCCCACAAACGGTCTTATTGGGGGTAGCTACAGTATAAATACATGGGTGTTTTGAACAGTACCCACACAGAAAAATACGCGAGCTCACGGAAACCCTAAAATCGCGAAATCCTTCCGCCGCCTCCGTCGCCGCTCGCGCAAGTCCATCGCCGCCACCGATAGATCTTCTTCCCGATCTCCGGCGACAGTAGCTTAGCAAGGCTTGAGTCTCACGAGTCTATCCAGAGATCCTTTGTCTCTCGATTTGTTGATCGGAAACACTTCCCATCCGAATCGATCGAGACGACCGATCCTCGTGTGACCGTTGGTTGACCGAGCTTGCTTCGCAACGAAGTTTGGATCTCCAAGTTCAGCAGCTGCTCTTCATCGTAGCCGCCGATCCCGAAGCTAGCCGCCGCTCGTGTGCCGCCGCCGGTTCCGGGGAAATCCTCTCCAAGAGAGACCAAGGTCGTAGACTCTTCATCGACTTCAAGAACACGTCGTCGAACAAAGAGGAACACCGGTGTCTCCAAGAGAAGTTTGTATCACGTGTACATTCTACTTTTATTTCATTGTAAAGGAACTTTAGTTCCGTGTTGTAAGGGTTGGGTGCAACCCGATTTGTGGGAGTGTTGACTCTCACGTGTGGAAGGGCTCCTTCCGTTAGTGAAGGGATTGGATTTCAATCCCGTTGGTGAAGTGACCGAGTCGTCCCTTGTTGGGGAGATAGGTCGAAGGGGGAAAGTGGATGTACCCAAGTCGGGGAACCACTATAAATTTGCTGTGTTTTCTGTGTGCTGTGTTTGTTGTTTTTATTGTGCAGGTACATCTGTAAATTCCGCAAAAGAACCACACGTCACCTATCCCCCCCCCCATAGGTGCACATAGCCGACACTAGGTGGACTTTCAGCAATGATGTTACCCTCGGTGAGACGGTAACTTGAGTGAGAAGAAAACGGAGTCCGCCGAGTCCGCAAAAGGCCGCGTGGACTGAGGCTTGATACTAAAGCCGGTGCTGCTGGACGGCGAACTAGGAGACCTAGTGGAGGACTGTGATGCGGGTTCGCGGAGTCTGCTACTGCTAAGCTGAGACTGTCCGCCTGCTACTGGGGTGGCGGATGCTGGATGCCAAGCGGCAGACTGCAAGGAGAATCCGCTAAGTCCACCGCTGCTGAACTGAGCGAGTTATAAGTGGTGCGAGCAGGAGAGTACCCGCGGAGTCTGCCGAGTCCGCACAAGTTTATGAGGACTGGGACTGCCTTCTTGAGGATCTGCTACCTGGCGGGCTGGAAGGAGTCCGCCACTACTGACTGAGTCCATGCTAAGACGGCGGACTGAGGGAAGTTGACCCTACCGCTGGAGAAGAGCTGGTGCTGGCTAAGGAGAGGCGGACTACATTGCGAGCCCGCAGAGTCCGCCGAGTCCGCGCCTGCTGCTAAGCAGAGGCCGCTTATTTTGGAGATGGAGAGCCTGGCTGTTGAGGCTGTTGGGGTTCAACGATGAAGGCGGACTGGAAGTCTTGATCGTACTTCGAGTCCACTCAGCTCGCAAGGAACTTGGACGTTGTTGCTGGTCTTGCCGGGTAGTCGGAGCTGGAGTCCGCGCTCTGTAGGCAGGCTGGAGGAGTCGACTACCCATACTGCTGGGCGACAAGGGATATTAGACCTACCGGACTGACGAGGCAGGCCGCTCGTTTTGGCAAGGTGGAGACGGAGGTAGCCGGCTGGCAGCCTGGGGGCAGGTCGCCACCTGTGCTTGGCGGTTTGGAGTGGTCTGGTGTTCTTGAAGAATGACTTGCAGGAGCGGGCTGAAAGAGCGGTTAGTTCCAGCAAAGGTCGCGGATTATTGCCGACCTGGGCGGACAGGGAGTTGAGTCCAGCAAAGAGACACCTGCGGAGACAAGCTTGCGGTTTACGCTGAAAAGGGGGCGGCCTGCAGAGGCGGAGTACAGGGGCAGTCTGTAACGCCCCGAAACTCAAAGGAGCGAAGGGGGACGTTTTGGGCCAGTTTGGGTTCTGGCTGCAGGCACACGGCCTGGGACACGGGCGTGTCCCAGGGCGTGTCAAGCCTGTGTCGACACTAAGGCGGGAAGTCGACACTTTGGTCTCGACATTATGTCGAGACTGGGCACACGGCCTGCGACACGGGCGTGTCGCAGGGCGTGTCGACCCGTGTCGACACTTAGCCGCGAAGTCGACACTCTGCGTTCGACGAAGTGTCGAGACATGGCACACGGCCTGCGACACGGGCGTGTCGCAGGGCGTGTCGACCCGTGCCGACACTCGTCCCGAGAAGTCGACACTTTGGTCTCGACATTGTGTCGAGACAAGGCACACGGCCTAGGACACGGGCGTGTCCAAGGCCGTGTCAGTAGGTCGACGATCTTCGCTCGACGAAGTGTCGAATGTCGAGACTGTGTACACGACCTGGGGTCCAGGCGTGTTGAGGTGACACGGATAAGGACACGGGCGTGTCCTAGAACCCGTGCAGTGCTCGGGTTGATTTTGGGTAAAAATGATAGGGGTACACGGCCGGCCACACGGCCGTGTCACATGGAACACGGGCGTGTCAGCTCGAACAAGGGCGTGTTCGATACGCGTGTGAGGTTCCATGCGAGTCGAGTTTGACGGCGAATGAGGCACACGGCCCTGGACACGGGCGTGTGCCAGGCCGTGTTCGGTCCAGATTGGGCATTTCAGTCCCGAATCAAAGCCGTTCATTTCCTTATTTTGAGATCCAATGGCTGGGGGTTGTTCCTGAAGGGATATACCCGGGATTGGACTTAGAAAACCCTCACTTTTCTTAAGTGTTATCTTTCTAAAACCTTAGAGAGAGAGGAGAGCCAAGGGAGGAAGAAGGAGCTAGATCCCGCCATTGGAGGAGCTTCAAAGCTCCGAATCGCGAGCCGACTCCGGATCCACGGAGGCAAAGCTAGTGCGGTGCTTTTCATCCGATTACTTTTCAATGGCTCCAAAAAGGAACGCTAGGGTAACGATCCTCATCTTGACCATGAGTAGCTCTCTTTCTTTGCATAGGAAGCCCGCTCTCGCGAGTTTGCGGAGAGTTGGAGCCGTTCCTTCGGGTAGATATGTGAAGTCCCCATTGTTTAGAGTCCGTAAGGGATAACAGACATAGGCATGATGTGTGAAGCCTACCCGGACATGTTGGTCTGGATTGGTGATGTTACATTGCATAATGCCGGAGAAGACTCCGTGCTATTGGTTGTTTTTCGGGTTTTCTACGCGGTAGATTGCAGCAGGGAGCCTTGGGGACTAACCCAAAGGTACACCCGGAAAACTGGGCGGATGCGAGATCTTGCCAACTTGGTGGCTTGAGAGCCAACTTGAACATAATCGGGTTATGTGACTTGTGATGGAAATGGGACTCGGTGGAAGTTTGACCCGCGCAAATGGCTTAAATTGTCGTTGCGATGTGAGCACGGGTTAGATGGAACCGTACCCGTTCTATGTCGTTCGGTTAAAGAAACCTAAAGGCACGTGGCTCTTGCCGTTGGCATAGATTAGGGTCTTCGGCGGTCAATGGCTTAAATTGTCGTGACCCAGTCCAGGAAGACAAATTGCTCATAGGTTTGGCCGTCTAAGTGGCAGTGGTTAGTCCGGAATGTCTGTGGCTTTAATTGACGTGACATCGACCGGTTTACCGAGAATGTGCCCTGAGAGCACGGGGCGTGTGGCCGTGCGAGCCAACGTCTGTGATGAAATGGCTAATTATATATTGCTCGCTTATGCTAATGAAATGCAGGGAAGGAGCATCGCCACCCCGAGGTGGGGGCGGGATCGTTATAATTTGGTCAGCATTGCTGACCGTTGCCTTGTTTTGCCACCGTGCGGTGGTTTGTTGCTTGCAGGTGCATCTGGACCAAGCGGTCAATAGCGGGCTAAAGCCCGAATGCGAAGCCGGCCCTTGAAGGCCTAATTGGAAGTGTTTACTGCTTTATTCATGTGTGACCGGCCTGCGTGCCGTGGTTTGTAAAACATGTACTTTAAAGTGAAACATTTTTGTAAGGCCTTAAGGCTTATTTTGGGTATTTTTGTATAACATTCCTATTTTGTATTAGTGGACATTCATGCTTTAATGCTGGGTTCTTTGTTACAAATTTTATAAAATGCTTCCGCTAGAATGCTCTGTGTAGGACGTTGATTGGTTGGATGGATTCCATAAGTAACCACCCGGTCTGTCTGTAGTATATGGCGTCGGGCCCCGGCCGGACCTACTGCTATATGCTATGCGACGGATAGGGGGCGTTACAATTTGGTATCAGACTACTAGTTTTGGTTGGACTTAATCTGAATTCATGGGCGAATTCTTTTTAAGGGGTGGTGAGCACATTGTGTGCGTCATCGTTATAATGGTAAAAGAACCCATGAATGTCCACTTAGGAATGAAAATACTCATGTTTGAGGAACCTGCGTGTTCCTATAATTGCTGTTTACAATTTTATTTGGTCGCTTAACGGTGTTTTGTACCACTATAGGTGACCATAAGTGGTGTTGGGCCGTCAGAACGCCGAGTTTCTGAGGCTAGTAGTGCACCGGATGTTGCTCCTGCAACACCTCTGTCGGCTGAGAATATTTGATTGGTGGCTGAAGCGGTGTTGGCCGTGATAAATGCGCAGCCTGCAAGGCAAACGCAGCAGCCCGCTCCTGTGATGGAGCAAGAACCTCTTCAAGAGGCTGAGCCGAGGAGAGTGGAGCAAGTGGTTGTGGAACCGGTGGTGCCAAGGAGGGCAACTGAGAGGCAGCTTAAGCATGTAATGAGCTTTAACCCTCCGTTATTCTCGGGGTTGGGAATCCCATCTCAGTCTGACGACTGGCTCTCCAGGGTGAAGAGAGTCATGACAGCGACGGAGACGGAGGAGTGGCAAATGACCACCATCGCTACATTCCTTCTGGATGGGGAAGCGAGAATGTGGTGGGAAGGATTGGAGCTGCACTTATTGAGAGGTAGGCAACTTGGTGATGTCTCGATGGAAGAGTTCTCGAGATTGTTCTTGGCTAGATACCTCCCTTCGACGCAGAAGATAGCGTTGGAAAATGAATTTCTGAAGTTGGTTCAGGGTGAGAAGAGCGTGGATGAATATCTCCACGAGTTCACTCGTTTGAGTCGATATGCTAGCTCCACCATCGTGGATGAGGAGCGTAAGACTAATCGCTTCAATGAAGGCTTGAGAGATGAGTTGAGATTACTACTCTCGGGGCCGATGACGCAGGGTTTCTTAACCTTGGTCAACACTGCCCGGTCCTTGGAAAAGGACATGAAGAATGCACAAGCAAAGAAAAGCTTGGGTGAGAAGAAATCTGAATTTAAAGTGCCGACTACTTCAAAGTCCGGCTATCGGAGGTCTTTCAAGAAGCATAGGACTTCGGGTCCAGCTCCTTCTGGTGCTTCTGGGGCGACTACGAGTCGGACCCCGGGCGTGTGTTTTACTTGTGGAAAGACGGGGCACTTTGCCCGTGACTGTTGGAGCGGACGTCCTAAGTCCGAGAGGAAGCCGGGATCTACTTATGAGGAGAAGGGAAAGGCGGTAGAGTCGACTGCATCCCATTATGCTCCGGCCCAACCAAGGGTTTACAATCTTGGCCAACAGGAGGCCATCAAACAGGCTGATGTGGTGACAGGTACGGTTTAATTTATAGCAAGTCAATTTCTTTAAATACTTGTTTTGCACATGTTACCTTACCACTGCTTGTTTAGGATTTGTATTGATTTGTGAAAATCCGGCAAGAGCACTCTTCGATACGGGAGCTTCACACTCCTTCTTGTCCGAAGGATTTGTATCACGCATCGGAGTCCCTTCTTCGATGGCAAAGGATAAGTTGGATGTGTTGTTGCCCAATGGGTGTTCGATGCGAGGGGATAGGATCTGCGATGTTAAGATTCGTATTGGGGAGCAGGAGTTCGACCTGCGGGCGTCTTTACTTCCGTTGGTGGAGTTCGACGTCATATTTGGCATGGACTGGCTCTCGGAGCAGCAGGCCCATATAGATTGTGGTAGCAAGGAAGTCAAGCTGGGAGCAAGTCGTGAGACGACTTTTACGGGCTTAAAGGGGTCGAGCAAGACGTTGATGTCTACTCTTCAGGTGGTGAAGGCGGTTCGTGCTGGAGCAGAACTGTTCTTTACACTAGTGGAGGTTGCAAAGCCGAAGCCCGCGTTGGATTGTATTTCAGTGGTATCAGAATACCCTGATGTGTTCCCCGCAGATCTTCCTGGAGCCCCGCCTCAGCGGGAGATCGATTTTACGATTGAGCTAGTGCCAGGTGCAAAGCCTGTGTCACGATCTCCTTATCGGCTAGCGCCTAAGGAAATGGCGGAGCTGAAAGTTCAACTGCAAGAGTTGTTGGAGCAAGGGTATGTGCGCCCGAGTTCTTTGCCTTGGATCACACCGGTCCTCTTTGTTAAGAAGAAGGACGGAAGCTTGAGGCTATGTATTGATTATCGGGAGCTCAACAAGCTGACTGAGAAGAACAAGTACCCGATCCCTCAGATTGATGATCTCTTTGATCTGTTAGTCGGGTCGACGGTGTACTCGAAGTTGGATCTCAAGGCTGGGTACTATCAGCTGCGAATAAGGGAGAGTGATATCCCGAAGACGGCGTTTAGTATGAGATACGGGCATTATGAGTTTATGGTCATGCCGTTTGGGCTGACTAATGCGCCATCAGTGTTCATGGATTTGATGAACAGGACTTTCAGGGAGTACTTGGATCATTTCGTGATCGTCTTCATCGATGATATTTTGGTGTACTCGCAAAGTGAGGCAGATCACTTCAAGCATCTTCATTTGGTGTTGGAGACGCTAAGGAGAAATTAGTTGTATGCCAAGTTCTCGAAGTGCGAGTTTTGGCTATCCTCAGTGGCGTTCCTCAGGCATATAGTAAGTGGAGAGGGTATTGCTGTAGATCCGGCGAAGATTGTTACGATACGGGAGTGGCCTGAGCTTGTTACGGTAGCGGAATTCCGGAGTTTTCTGGGTCTTGCCGGCTATTATAGGTGCTTCGTAGAGAACTTCTCACGGATAGCATTACCTCTCACTACATTGACGAGGAAGGAGCATAAGTTCGTTTGGACATCGGAGTGCGCACGAGCTTTTGAGGAGTTGAAGTGTTGGTTGACCACGGCGCCTGTGCTGAGTTCGCCATGTGGGACCGAAGGCTATGAGATTTATAGCGATGCTTCGGGCAGCGGTTTGGGTTGCGTGCTACTGCAACACGGAAGTGTAATAGCTTATGGCTCGAGACAGCTAAAAGTGCATGAAAGGAACTATCCGGTCCATGACTTGGAGTTAGCAGCCGTGATTTTTGCCTTGAAGCTGTGGAGACACTACTTGTACGGTGTGAAGATTGATATCTACACCGATCACAAGAGTCTGAAGTATCTTATTGATCAGAAGGATCTGAATATGCGGCAGCGTAGATGGATGGAGTTCCTGGGGGACTATACATTCAAGATCCATTACGTGCCTGGTAAGGGGAATGCGGTTACGGACGCGCTGAGTCGCCGAGCCCTAGCTCAAGCCAATTGGCTATCGGTGCATGATGAGCGGTTAGTGCAAGTGTTGGAGGCGTTGGAAATTGTTTGTGTGGACAGGCAATCGAGTGCTGAAGCGGTTCTGAATTGGACTGAAGTCCAATATGACCTGGCTGATCGTATTCGGCAGGCTTTGGATATGGATGCTCATATGAAGCAGTTCATGGTAGAGGCTCTGGATGGGTCAAATTCCCAATTCGTCGTGGAGGACGGGTTGCTTTGGAAAGACGGTCATCTGTGCGTCCCAAGTGTAGACAATTTGCGGGTGGAGTTGTTGTACGAGGCACACCATACCAAGTACTCGATCCACCCGGGGAGCACGAAGATGTACCGTGATGTGAAGAAACTGTTTTGGTGGCCGGGTTTGAAAAAGGATGTGGCGCTCTACGTAGCGAAGTGCCAAACTTGCGCCTTGGTGAAGGCGGAGTGCCAAAAGCCGGGAGGATTTCTTAAGTCCTTGCCTATTCCGGAGTGGAAATTCGACGACATCTCTATGGACTTTTTGCACGGTTTGCCAAGGTCGCAAACGGGGAACGACGCCATTTGGGTGGTGGTTGATCGATTAACAAAGGTGTCGCATTTTATTCCGCATAGGAAGGATGATCCGGTGGAGAAGTTGGCAAAGCTTTATGTGGATAACATAGTACGGCTTCATGGTGTGCCCCACAGCATCGTGAGTGACCGAGATGGGCGGTTCACGTCCAATGATTGGAGGCTGGTGCAGCAAATGTTGGGAACAAAGCTGAAATTCAGCACAGCCTTCCATCCGCAAACGGATGGGCAGACCGAGAGGGTCAATAGAACTATGGAAGACATGCTCCGCATGTGTGTCTTGGATTTCGGAAAGCAATGGGAAGACCACCTTTATTTGGTGGAGTTCGCATACAACAACAACTACCAAGCGAGTATTCTAATGGCGCCTTTCGAGGCCCTATATAGTAGAAAATGTCGCACGCCGTTGTCTTGGTTAGAAACGGGTGAGTCAAGGTTGTATAAGCGATCGGAAGTAGAGGATGATACTTCTTTGGTGCGAACCATTCAGGAGAGGTTGCTTATCGCTCAGGACCGGCAAGCGAAATACTATAATGCCAAGCACAGGAACGTGAAGTTCGCTGTGGGTGATTATGTGTACCTAAAGATCAAGCCGTTCAAGGGTGTCTCGCGGGTGCGGCGATTGAAAAAGCTAAGCCCGAGGTACCTTGGACCGTTTGAGGTTCTGGAGCGAGTTGGTGAAGCGGCCTATCGGTTGAAGCTTTCAGTGGAGCTTAGTGGTTTACATGATGTATTCCACATTTCGGTGCTTCGAAAGGCGGTGCAAGAGCCTACGCAAGTGATCGCGGTTGATCAAGTGCCGGTGGATAGTGGGCTAATGACAAAGGTCAAGCACGTGCGGATTGAGGACTCGGAGGTCAAGCGGCTACGCAATAAAGAGATCAGGATGGTCAAGGTCTGGTGGGACAATTGCGGTCGTGAGGAGCTCTCTTGGGAGCGAGAGCAGACTATGCTTGACGAGTATCCGGAGTTGTTCCGCTCAGGTACAAATTTTGGTTTTGTACATGTCTTTCCTTTATATAATTTCGTGGACGAAATTCTTTTAAGAGGGGGAGAGTTGTAACGCCCCGAAACTCAAAGGAGCGAAGGGGGACGTTTTGGGCCAGTTTGGGTTCTGGCTGCAGGCACACGGCCTGGGACACGAGTGTGTCCCAGGGCGTGTCAAGCCTGTGTCGACACTAAGGCGGGAAGTCGACACTTTGGTCTCGACATTGTGTCGAGACTGGGCACACGGCCTGCGACACAGGCGTGTCGCAGGGCGTGTCGACCCGTGTCGACACTTAGCCGCGAAGTCGACACTCTGCGTTCGACGAAGTGTCGAGACATGGCACACGGCCTGCGACACGGGCGTGTCGCAGGGCATGTCAACCCGTGTCGACACTCGTCCCGGGAAGTCGACACTTTGGTCTCAACATTGTGTCGAGACAAGGCACACGGCCTAGGACACAGGCGTGTCCAAGGCCGTGTCAGTAGGTCGACGATCTTCGCTCGACGAAGTGTCGAGTGTCGAGACCGTGTACACGGCCTGGGGTCCAGGCGTGTTGAGGTGACACGGGTAAGGACACGGGCGTGTCCTAGAACCCGTGCAGTGCTCGGGTTGATTTTGGGGAAAAATGATAGGGGTACACGGCCGGCCACACGGCCGTGTCACATGGAACACGGGCGTGTCAGCTCGAACATGGGCATGTTCGATACCCGTTTGAGGTTCCAGGCGAGCCGATTTTGACGGCGAATGAGGCACACGGCCCTGGACACGGGCGTGTGCCAGGTCGTGTTCGGTCCAGATTGGGCATTTCAGTCCCGAATCAAAGCCGTTCATTTCCTTATTTTGAGATCCAACGGCTGGGGGTTGTTCCTGAAGGGATATACTCGGGATTGGACTTAGAAAACCCTCACTTTTCTTAAGTGTTATCTTTCTAAAACCTTAGAGTGAGAGGAGAGCCAAGGGAGGAAGAAGGAGCTAGATCCCGCCATTGGAGGAGCCTCGAAGCTCCGAATCGCGAGCCGACTCCTGATCTACGGAGGCAAAGCTAGTGCGGTGCTTTTCATCCGATTACTTTTCAATGGCGCCAAAAAGGAACGCTAGGGTAACGATCCTCATCTTGAGCATGAGTAGCTCTCTTTCTTTGCATAGGAAGCCCGCTCTCGCGAGTTTGCGGAGAGTTGGAGGCGTTCCTTCGGGTAGATATGTGAAGTCCCCGTTGTTTAGAGTCCGTAAGAGAGAACGGACATAGGCATGATGTGTGAAGCCTACCCGGACATGTTGGTCTGGATCGGTTATGTTGCATTGCATAATGTCGGAGAAGACTCCGTGCTATTGGTTGTTTTTCGGGTTTTCTACGTGGTAGATTGCAGCAGGGAGCCTTGGGGACTAACCCAAAGGTGCACCCGAAAAACTGGGCGGATGCGAGATCTTCCCAACTTGGTGGCTTGAGAGCCAACTTGAACATAACCGGGTTATGTGACTTGTGATGGAAATGGGACTCGGTGGAAGTTTGACCCGCGCAAATGGCTTAAATTGTCGTTGCAATGTGAGCACGGGTTATATGGAACCGTACCCGTTCTATGTCGTTCGGTTAAAGAGACCTAAAGGCACGTGGCACTTGATGTTGGCATAGATTAAGGTCTTCGGCGATCAATGGCTTAAATTGTCGTGACCCAGGCCAGGAAGACAAATTGCTCATAGGTTTGGCCGTCTAAGTGGCGGTGGTGAGTCCGGAATGTCTATGGATTTAATTGACGTGACATCGACCGGTTCACCGAGAATGTGCCCTGAGAGCACGGGGCGTGTGGTCGTGCGAGCCAACGTCTGTGATGAAATGGCTAATTATATATAGCTCGCTTATTCTAATGAAATGCAGGGAAGGAGCATCGCCGCCCCGAGGTGGGGGCGGGATAGTTATAATTTGGTCAGCATTGCTGACCGTTGCCTTGTTTTGCCACCGTGCGGTGGTTTGTTGCTTGCAGGTGCAGCTGGACCAAGCGGTCAATAGCGGGCTAAAGCCCGAATGCGAAGCCGGCCCTTGAAGGCCTAATTGGAAGTGTTTACTGCTTTATTCATGTGTGACCGGCCTGCGTGCCGTGGTTTGTAAAACATGTACTTTAAAGTGAAACATTTTTGTAAGGCCTTAAGGCTTATTTTGGGTATTTTTGTATAACATCCCTATTTTGTATTAGTGGACATTCGTGCTTTAATGTTGGGTTTTTTGTTACAAATTTTATAAAATGCTTCCGCTAGAATGCTCTGTGTAGGACGTTGATTGGTTGGATGGTTTCCATAAGTAACCACCCGGTCTGTCTGTATTATATGGCGTCGGGCCCCGGCCGGACCTACTGCTATATGCTATGCGACGGATAGGGGGCGTTACACAGTCCGCGGCCCCTACCGACCAAGGATAGGCGCGTGACCTGGGCGTTCAGACCGCTGAGACCGCACAAGCCGCGTGGCCTGAGCGGACAGAGAATTCTGTCCTCCCACCCTATGACATTGCAGCCTCCAGGAGGAACCCGGGGAAGGCCGCAACGAGCGAGCTAGCTGCCTTGGGAAGGATCGCCGATTTCGGGGTTTACAAGTTTGGTTTTCTTTATTAGAAATAATACAAGAACTTGAGTTAAAATGTACCGGATAACCTTCATCACATAGTTGACTTATGGAGATGAGGTTATGCTTGAGTCCACTTACATATGTCACCTTCTTGAAAGTGACTGCTCCAATCTTTACTTCTCCAAAGCCTTAATACTGGCCACAATTTGAATCACCAAAGATCACCTTTGATCCCAGCTTGGACTTGTAGTTATTTAAGTTGTCCTTGTTGTCAGTCATATGTTTGGAGCGTCCACTATCTAGATACCAATGTTGATTAATAGCTGGACAGCTCTTTACCTGCAAAGAAAACAGTTAGTTGTTCTTGACCCACAATACCTTGGGTCCTTTATTTTGCTGATAAGAAAAGCTTGATATAACTGAAAATTCAGGTTGGTATCTCTTAGGTGGAATTTCCCAATCAACAAGTGGATTAAAAGGTTTTCTAGGTTGATTAGAGTTTTTGTTAGAATTATGACTTTTATTAAGTCTGACTGGGTTCAACGAAAAGTTGTAAGTTCGTCGACCAGAGTTCGACGAAGTGGGATGAGATCGTCGATCTCTGCTCAGAGAATGAACATATTAATTTTTTGTGCCCCAAGTTCGTCGATCTCTGCTCGACGAACCATACACAGTTCGTAGATCGCAGTAAGATGAATTATTACAGCTAATGTTGGCATTCATAGATCGTCGATCGGAGTTCGACGAACTAGCCACATTTCGTCGACCTAAGTTCGACGAAATCTGTTGAACTTTATTTTTACTTAGAGTATTCTGGTTTATGTTATTTTGATTTTTAGAGTTAGGTAATTCTTCTGTAGTTTGTTTTTTGTTTATTACCTCTTTACCCTTAGCTAAAACAAATCTTATAGGGGTTGATGATATGTTCTACTTAAGTATGGGGGTTAAGCATGATGTTGAACCCAAGCCCAGTTTGTTATTCAGTCTGGCATTGACTGTACTTGTGATGTCCATTAGCTTAAGGCTTCTCTCATTGAGAGATTCCTCAAGTTGCTTAGCCTCACATAGCTCTGTTTTTAAAGAAATAATTTGTTCATTAGCTAGAGCTAAATCATCCTTAAGCTTGTTGTTTTCAGCAAACAAGTTATCAAATTCAAATTGCCTATCTCTTAGCATTTTAATTTCTTTTTCAGATTTTATTAAATCATTGCATAAAGATTTGAATTCAATTTTAAAGTCAACTAAATTAAAATCAAAAGATGAGATTACCTGATCCTCATTTGTCTCAGATTCTTCTTCTGATTCTTCAGAATGACCTTCTGCTTGATCTTCAGCATCAGGTCTGCTGCAAGAGGCATTAATTGCCATGAGGCGGACCTCTTCTGCCCTTGCTTCTTCTTCATCTTCACTGGAACTGGAAGATGATGTCTCTTCATCAGTGTCACTACAGGTTTCAGCAATGAAACCTTTTTCTTTTTTATTATATTTGCTGGAGGAGTGTTTGTTTGAATTCCTGCTAGAGTTCTTCTTGTTCTCTTTCTCCTTTCTCCTGTCCCTTTTTCGAGCTTATGGGAATTCAGGGAGAATGTGCCCAGGCTTTCTGCATCCAAAGCAGACAATCTCCTTGGTAGGAGTTCTGTCATACTTAGGTTTGTCATCATTCTTTGATGGTCTTCTTCTGAAATCCTTCTTGGCCAGCTTGTAGAATCTTTTGGCCAGCAAGCTCATCAGCTCTTCTGGAAGGGTTTCAGATTCTTCAGTTGCTTTAAAAGCAATATTATGTTCCTTCCTTGAAGAGGTTGAGGTCTTCATTTCAGCTGCCTCTCTAGTCATGATCAATTACTCATAGGATTTGAGCTTTCCCAAGAGAGACTCAGTGGTTATCTCATTCATACTTCTGGCTTCTTTGATTGGCCAGATCCTGGAATCCCAAGTGTTGGGGAAGCACATCAGAATCTTGTCATTGATCTCAGTCAATGAGATATCCTTATCCAAGGTATTCAGTTCATTGATGATAACACTAAGTCTATTATACATCTCTACCACTGTTTCAGATTCCTGCTTCTTGAAGTTCTCATATTGAGATATTAGGAGGGATCTTCTATCCATTCTTTCATCTGCAGAGCCTGCCACCATATGGTTTATAGAATCCCAGATTTCTTTTGCAGAAGAGCATTCATCCACCTTTTGGAAGATTTCATCTAACATTGTTTGGGCCAGAATGTTCATGGCTTTAGCATCAGCAACTTTGGCTTTATTCTGAGCATCAGTCCACTCAGGTGGTGGAACTGCATGAGTGCTGAAGGTTGTTGTGGATGTAGAAGCAGTTGGTTGAGGAGTACCTATCAAAATGTAATTGAAAATATCTTCATCAATGGAGTTCATGTACAGTTTGATTCTTGCCTTCCAAATTGCAAACTTGTTTAAGTTTCAGACTATAGGTCTGGTACTAGCATAATCCTTATTTTGTGTCATTGTTGTAAGAAAAGAAACACTAAAGAATGGAGAAACAATCTAACAAGGATCTTGGTTCAGATGTTAATCTGTGAAACTAAAGACAAACACACCCTCTGATACCAATTGAAAGTGGTGGTTAGGGAGATACCACCAGAGGGGTTAGACTGTATTACTCTAGAGGAGGGGTGAATAGAGTATTTTAAAGACCTTTAGATTTTAATTTTAGAGTTGAAAATTAGTGATACTACTAAGTGTATTCAGAGAGTGCAGAAATAAAAACTAAGCTACCCAGCAGTCAGCACACAGAAAGAATTAAAATAGCATCACAGACGACACAAGAATTTTATAGTGGTTCCCCTAAAACTTGGGTACATCCACTCTTCTACCACACTGGTAGGAATCCACTCATGTTTTTGATCAGGTGTCCTATCACCGAACAGGTTTTTGTTCTGGTGCCTGTCACCACAAGATCTACTTTAGGTAGATCAGGAAACCCTTCAGGCATTTGATTAGGTGCCGAAAAACCAAGTGATAAACTTTTGAAGGGAACTAGAACCCTGTGTACAGTGGGTGAAAATGAAACTTGATGTTAGCTTCTTTTTCTCAAGGCAACAGAGAAGATTATTGGATCCTTGATGGTGTCAAAGCTCCCCTGAGATGAAAATTTATTCAGGAGGAATGGAAGCTTTGCAGGATGAGTAGGTCTTCTAGAAAATATCTCCAGAAAGTTGTAGACTGATTGAAGTTTGGTTGTCTCTTGACAGCTTGCTGTAGGAAGAACACTTTGATGAAGACAGAGAGATTTGTTCTTGAATGTTTTCAGATGTCTGTCTCGTTCACTAAGTATATTCTTCTTTCTTGTTTTCTTTTATCTCTATAATCTCTGTATCTCTGTTTCTGTCTCCTGAAAGAGAAGAATTCTCTTCTTATATTTCTCTGTATATTCTCCTTTGAATTTTGAATTGTCTGCATTGATTGCTAACGGCCTGGAGAAGGAAAAATTCGGCTGGAGAGAATGTCTGCATTAATTGGATTTCCCCAACTGTCCTATTGAAAACGACAAGTAATAATCCTGATGAATACCATAATCAATGCTGCTTCTAACGGTTATATTCAGAGAATATTAAGCATTGATTATTCAGGAATTACTGCAATAAAATAAGGACAAAAGAAGGAAAAATCCAAGTCTGGATCTGCACAGAATTCGTCGAGCTGAGAAGTCATGTTCGTCGACCAGATAATTGTTGTTCGTCGACCTAAGATCCAAGATCGTCGAACTGAGAACTGCTAACTACTTTCTGATAAAACTTTCCAATTCTGTGCTCTAAGATCGTCGAGCTGAATCATAACTTCGTCGACTAGAGTTCAGAGAAGGAATTCTAGACTTAGTGAAAGGGGAAACTAGATCTGATATACTCTAAAGGGGGGGTGAATAAAGTATATGGTGCTTTTTAAAATACAAAGAAAAACTTTTGCAAAGCTTTACAACAATTGTTGTAATGAGTGTAAGCAGGGAAGCAGAAATAATACTAAGCTATGCAGATATTAAGCACAAGAAAATCTAGGCCAGAAACAAACAGAAAACATGCAAAACCAGATGACACAAGGAAATATAGTGGTTCCCCAACTTGGGTACATCCACTCTTCTACCACCCTAGGTAGGAATCCACTGCAGGATGAGTTGATCAGGTGTCCTGGGCACCAATGAGCTTTTGATAAGGTGCTCAAAAACCAAATCAGATTTTTTGATCAGGTGTCTTGCCACTAATGAGCTTTTGACAAGGTGCTCAAAAACTAGATTCAAACTTTTGAAGGGAGTTTGAAAAACCCTTTACAGAATGGGGGTGAGAGAGTGATGGCAGTCTTCTCTTTCTCAAGCAATTGAGAAGACTATGTGGATTCAGTGAAGTTGTCAAAGCTCCCCCTGAGTCCTTGAAATCTTCAGGAAGATGAGCTTTGCTGAGGGTGATAGGCCTTCAAAGATAGATCTCCAGTAAAAGATGATTTCAGCAAGCTGAAATGTTGAGTGTCTGGAGTCTTGAGATGATGTTGGCCTTGAACACTTGAGAGCTGAAGAGATCTGAAGAATGTTTGAAAGCTTGATCTCTTCTTGATGAGTGTTCTTCAGAATTCTTGTTGACAGAAGATTGAGAGAGTCTCTGTGTATTGAGTTGTGTGCTCTACTTGTCAATCTCTATTCTCTTGTTCTTGTCTATCTTCTTGTCTGATTCAAAAACATTCTCTCTTTTATTCTCTGAGTCTGAATAGAAAATGCTCTGTCAAAGATAGCCGTTGGTCTGAATTAATTACAGCATTAATTGCATAAAATGTTCTGAAGGAAAGTCCACTGAATTATTCCTTGAAAAATCCCTTGAAACTTGCTCCAGAAGTAAATGAAAATGGCTGGCAGATCTTCTGAATTAAATGCAGAATAACTTCTATCTGATTTGAATTTGAATCTGAAAGATAACTGGATTCGTCGAACTGAGCTCTGCTATCGTCGAGCTGAGCTCAGCGAACTGGAAAATGCAAGCAGCAAAGAAATCGTCGATCTCAGCTCAAAGATCGTCGAACTGAGCTCAGAGATAAGGATCCAGTGCAGAGTCAAAATCGTCGACCTGAGCTCAGCGATCGTCGAATGGAGTTCGACGATATTGAGAAGTTGAGCTCAGCGATCGTCGACCAGAGCTCGACGATATTATGAGGGTTGAGCTCAGCGATCGTCGAATGGAGCTCGACGATCTGTCAATAGTTGAGCTAGACGATCGTCGACCGGAGTTCGACGAAACGTCGTGCTGAGCTCGACGATTTGGACTTAGTCTCCAGAAAAACTTGGGTCTTCAGGGCAGCTTCCAAACCTAGACTCCTGATCCCTTAGACTCAATTCTAATTGACCTATTATCTATACAGAAGGTCAAAGCATAAATTCCTAGAGACATAGTGATCCTGACCCAAATTAGTAATAGGGTGTTCCAACAATCTCCCCCTATTTGGGTTAGGAAAACTATTTACAGACTTTGAAAATCAAACAATCATCATACAATCACAGAAACATAAGAACAACAAAAGCAAGACATAGAGCAGAACCATCACAGAGATATATATAAAAGCATGATGTCCAGAAGGCAGTCAGAGAAACCAAGAATTATCACCTTACAGAGTTATTCCTTTTCCTTGCCTTTTACCATTTTAATTTCTCTGTTGGGATCTAAAGCTTGTTGTTTGGATCTGGTATCATCAGCTGCACCCAAATAAATTTGCTTTGAAGCCCTGGGAACCACTGCAGCTGGATGCAACTCCATGTATCTGTCTGCATCAAAGAACTTACTGGAGGCATATCTTTCTAACTCTTTTTGCCTTTGCTCTGACATGGTAGATATGTTGGAAGTGTCTAGCCCTTGTTCTTTTGCTTTTTTTATCTGATCCAAAGCAGCCAGCTCTTTCATTCTTGCAGTCCAAGCCATAGGATTTTTTTCAGGGTCCTCAAATGGAACAGGTGGCTCATACCTGTTGGAAGTAGTATCTTGAGGAGTCCTGGCAGTTACAGTATCTTTGAGCTTGTAGGGGAAAGGACCAGAAGATGTATCAGCAGAAACATGTCCTCCCCTAGAGTAAGGATGCTGCCTGGAGTGTCCTTTGGAGTAAACCTGAGTTTCTCTTTGGTTTCCCCTATATCCTCCCCTTCTAGAGTAAGACCCCCTAGACTGGCTTTCCCTTTGATATGTTCTTGCATGAGGTTGGTAGGGAGCCTGGCTTCTAGCAGGGCCTGATCTTGCAGAGCTGCCACCTGCACCTGCATCAGGTGGAGGTGGTGGAGGAGGATGAGGGTGCTTTAACTGAGTGGAATCTTTATCAAACTTTCTTTTCTTCTTCATTGCCTTTAACTGGTTCTTAGAGAATTGCATCCAATGCTCAGAGATTGGGCAATTGTGCAGAATGTAGTAGGGGACATCATTGTCATCTCTGACTTTGGCAGGAGGAACTCTCTTCAAGGCCTTACTTCTTGCCTTTCTTTTCTTTGCAATTGTGGCAGATGAGTCATCAGAAGCAGTGTTATAGTCCTCAGATTCAGAACTTTGTGCATCATACAAGGCATCAATCTTCTTCATCAGATCTTCTTTCAGTTTAACAGCAGCTGATGGGGCAACAGATACAGAAGCAGGAGGAGCAACAGGAGCAGCAGCAGATGTAACTATAGGTACTGGAGCAGCAGTAGAAGCAACTGATACAGGAACAGTAGATGTTACAACAGAGATTACTTCAGGAATGAGGGCAGCAGCAGCAGCTTCAGAAACAACAACTTCTACAGCAGGCTCAAAATCAGCAGCCTCTGTCATCAAAACATCCTGGGATAAGGGCTCATCAGAAACAATTTCTTCAGCAGCAGATATAACTTCAGAGGTAGACACAGCATTGTCTTCAGCAGCAGCAGCAGCAGTAACATCAGAAGCAGCAGTCACTGACAGAATAAAATCAGAAATGATTCTGGGGTCACAGCAAGAGAAGGGCACTAGAGCCTTGGACAGATCTTCTGACTGGGCAGCAAGAACCTCTGGAGGCTGGACAGCATATGGCTCTGGGAGGTAGTAGAAGTAAGCAGTATCAAAAGCAGACAGCAAAGACCTTAGGTCTATTGCTAGTACTGGTGTAGCAGCAGTAGCAGAAGCAGACACAGCAGTAGTAGCAGCAGAAACAACAGCAGGGGCAGCAACAGCAGCAACAGCTTCATAAGGCATCTCCCCCTGCCTGGATGCAGAGACCTGTGCATCAAGGCACACTGCTGGGGGTGCTGCTAGAGGAGTAAGGAAAGAGGAAAGCCTGGCAGAGAGAGCTGCCACTGATTGTTGTAGAGGAGCTAAAGAGGCCTCCATGAGAAGAGAGAGCCTAGGTGCAAGGAGCTCATACAACTGATCAGCAAGGGCTGGGAGATCTACATGCTCAAGGGCAGGAGCAGAGGTAGAGGGAATTGGGATGGCTAAGGAAGCTGGAGGAGGAGGGCTGGATGGTGAAGGGATAGAGGGCTGAGGTGTGGGAATTGTGGAGATGGAGGACAAGGGTATAGAGATGGATGGAGTGAAGGATGGTTGGTCAAGGATATGGTGTAGGAGATCTTGGAAGGATGTTGAGGTGGAGGGGAAGTCTGGAGGAGAAGAGGGGGAATCATCCATGTAGGATTCATCCAGAAGTGTGAAGGATGGTATGGATAGGGATGAGGTGACATCTGGAGGGGGATATGAGAATAAGGGATGGAAGTGGTCTGCTGGTGGGGATGAAGTAGTTGCTGGGGATGGAATTGAGGTTGGAGAAGGGCTGGAAATTGTAATGGTGGATGAGGCTTGTGTTGTGGATGGAGCTGGAGGTAGGGTTGAGCTTGGAGGAGGAGAAGCAGCAGCACTAGCAGCAGGCAGGTCCTCTACAGTGGCAGAGGCCTGGGGTGGAGTGACTCTTAGAGTCCTGGTGCCTGAAGGGGCAGAAGAAGAGGGCCTGCTGGGCTTGGAGATATGCTTGTCCCATTTCCCAAAAAGGGCACAGGTGAGTCTCTTGGAGGCATTGATGTGCACTCCAGAGGAGACTAGCAGGGTAGGGCACTTAGCCTGGAGGAAGATTCCCAGTATTCTTCCAAAGTTCACAAATGTTTTGTTGAGCTTTTTCTTCAGCAGATCAAAAAATACTTCTCCCCAGTTCAAGCTTTTTCTGTCTACCAGAGCTCCCATAAGGCAGAGCTGATATCTGGAGATTGTGTCATGAGCAGAATGCTTGGCCAAGAGAACCTTGCCTACTACATCAGCCATAAACGTGTATTCCACAGACAGGTTCCTCTTAAACAGCTTGCTAGGGTTCCCCTCAGGATGACCCATCCTGGCAAGAATATCAGAGAACTCATCTCCAGAGAGTTCATCAGAATCTTCACCATTTCTTAAACCAAAAACCTCTGTGAGTACTGTTGGGGTCTATGGTATTGTTGTCAAGGTTGTGGGCAGTATATACCCATTCTTTAATCTCATCAGATGCAAGTTTGATTCTGGTTGTCATCAGGGCAGACAGTTGCTGATCTTTGAACAAACTGAGAATGTCCTGGAAGACTTGATCGGTTGTGTTGAAGGAGTCGAGATCGATGTCAAAGCCGGCATCAAATTTCATTGCAGCGAGCACAGCAACTGAAACGGCCATTGTACCTGCAAAAATCAACAGACAAAACGACCAAGTGTAGAACTGTTTGGAGGGAAGAAAATTCTTGCAGAGAAATTGAAAGCGCAAGAGAGAACGACGGCGAAAAAAGAGTTTTATATTAGGGTTCGACGCAGAAAAGGAAAGATCGTTGAACTCTGTTCGACGATCGAGGCTTCTAAAGGAATCTGAAGAGACTCCAAAATCGTCGATCTCCGTTCGACGATCTGGAAAGGCGTCGAGCTCCGTTCGACGATCGTTCAGTGAACAAAATCGTCGAGCGCCGTTCGACGATCGTTGACCGAAGGAGACAGTTCATGCTGTCTGAGGGGCGCTGAACTCAGTTCGACGATTCTGGAAATCGTCGAACTCCGTTCGACGATCTGTGGGGAAATCGTCGAGCGCAGTTCAGAGATCAGAGAAATCCTAGACACTAAGGAAAAATCGAAATTTTGCCTAGTCTTGGTCAATTTGTAGCTTTCAAAATCTTGAGTATTATTTGAGACTTCCTCCATCTAACATTCCTAACTGATTTAGGAAGAAGGTGTGTTTCTTTTCATCCAAGGGCTTGGTGAAAATATCTCCCCTTTGTAAATCAGTTGGGATATACTGCAATTCAATTTTATTCTTTTCAACATTATCCCTTAAGAAATGATGCCTAATCTCTATATGTTTTGTCCTACTATGGAGGACTGGATTTTGAGCTATGGAGATAGCACTTGTATTGTCACAAAATATTTTTGACTTTTCTAAGTTGTAACCATAGTCTAGGAGTTGATTTTGAATCCACAATATTTGTGAACAACAACTGCCTGCAGCCATATATTCAGCTTCAGCAGTTGAAGTTGACACAGATGTTTGTTTCTTGCAAAACCAAGAGACAAGTCTATCACCAAGGAACTGATAAGTTCCACTGGTGCTTTTCCTGTCAATTCTGCATCCAGCATAATCAGCATCAGAGAATCCAGTTAACTCAAATGCTGAATCTTTTGGATACCAGAGACCTAGATTTGGACAACTTTTAACATACCTAAGAATCCTCTTAACTAATGTGAGGTGTGACTCTCTAGGGCTAACTTGGAACCTAGCACATATGCATGTAGCAAACATTATATCTGGTCTACTAGCTGTAAGATACAGTAAGGAGCCAATCATTGCTCTATATGTTGTCTGATCAACAGGTTTCCCATGTTCATCAGCATCCAATACAGCATTGGTAGGCATGGGTGTTTTCATACAAGATGCCTCAGACATGCCAAATTTCTTAACCAGCTCATTAGCATATTTGGTTTGAGAAATAAAGATGCCCTCAGCATGTTGTTTGACTTGCAATCCTAGGAAGAAGGATAGCTCACCCATGCTACTCATCTCAAATTTAGAATGCATTAGGTTAGAAAACCTTCTGTACAATTTTGAGTCAGTAGAACCAAAAATGATATCGTCTACATAGATTTGTACTAGTAGGGTATGGGACTTATGGGTTCTAATGAAAAGAGTTTGGTCTACTCTACCCCTTATAAAACCATTTTCCAAAAGAAAGCATGCTAGGGTCTCATACCATGCTCTAGGAGCTTGCTTGAGACCATATAATGCTTTATTTAATCTAAAAACAAAATCAGGATGAGTTGGAGAGATAAAACCTGGAGGTTGTCTGACATAAACTTCCTCTTTGATGTCTCCATTTAAGAAGGCACTCTTGACATCCATCTGATAAACCTTGAAGCCTTTGTGAGCTGCATAAGCTAGAAAAATTCTGATGGCTTCCAATCTTGCAACAGGTGCAAAGGTCTGGTCGTAGTCAATTCCTTCTTCTTGAGAATATCCTTGGGCAACTAGCCTTGCCTTGTTCCTTATTATTACTCCTTGATCATCCAACTTATTTCTGAATACCCATTTTGTTCCAACAATGGAATGATCCTTTGGCTTTGGCACTAGTTCCCATACTTTGTTCCTCTCAAATTGATGCAACTCCTCTTGCATTGCAATGATCCAGTGTGGATCTTGCTCTGCATCTTGAATTGACTGAGGTTCAATTTGAGAAAGGAAGCAGGTGTGCAACAGGTTTTGGTTGACCTGATTTCTGGTTTGCACACCAGCTGAGAGTTCTCCAATTATTTGGGTAATTGGATGGTCTCTTGATGTTACTAAATCAACAGGGGGTGTTGATTGTTCACCAACCTGTGTTGTTGTTTCCTCTTGTGGTACAACAACTGGCTCTTCAAATGGAGCTTCAATGTGTTGAGCATTGCTTTCATCTTCACTGCTTTCATCTTCTTGAGCAACCTGTAGCTTGTTCATATCTTCAACTAGAGAGTGTTCCTGCACAGGTTCTATGGTAGAAGAGATCTTCTCCTTGAAAGACATGTTAGTTTCATCAAAAGAAACATGAACAGATTCCTCAATTTTTAATGATGATTTATTATAAACCCTATAAGCCTTGCTGATCATGGAGTATCCCAGAAACACTCCTTCATCAGCTTTGGCTTGAAATTTTGCTAGATGTTTCTTATCATTATTGTGAATATAGCAAATGCAACCAAAAATTTTGAAATAGTCAACTTTAGGTTTCTTCCCTTTGAGTAATTCATAGGGAGTCTTTCCCTTCAGTTTATGTATCAGACTCCTGTTCAGCACATAGTTGGAGGTGTTCACTGCCTCTGCCCAAAAGGATAGAGGTAAATGAGCATCTGACAGCAATGTAGTGGCAGATTCAATAAGGGTTCTATTTTTCCTTTCAGCTACCCCATTTTGTTGAGGAGTTCTAGGAGCTGAGAAAGTATGCCTGATCCCTTCACTCTGGCAGAACTTTTGCATAAGAAGAGAATCAAACTCTGTCCCATGATCACTTCTGATCAGGGCAATGTGAGTATTGAACTCAATCTTTACACATTTGAGAAACTCTGTCAGACATTTAAAGTTATCAGACTTCTTCCTTAGAAAGAACACCCAAGTGAATCTAGAGAAGTCATCTACAATCACTAAAGTGTAGGATTTCCCTCCTAGGCTTTGTACTGTGATGGGTCCAATAGATCCATGTGTAACAGATACAATATCCTAGGTGAATCACTCTTATTAAGTGACTTAAAACTGTTTTTAGTTTGCTTGCCTAATTGACAAGCCTTGCAGAGTCCTTCCTTCTTGTAGGGGCCAGAAGGTAGTCCTCTAACAAGGTTGTCCTTGGATAGCCTAGCAATAGTTCTAAGGTTTAGGTGTCCTAGTCTCTTATGCCATAAAACATTTGGTCTACAAACTGAATTGAATAAACAGATATCTATAGAAGTTGAAAGAAAATCTACAAGGTAGATGTTACCTTTCCTTTTACCTGTCAACACAGTGGTGTTGTCCTCTGACTTGATTTTGCATAAGGTTTTGCTGAAGGTCACCTGGTAGCCTTCATCAAATAGCTGACTGATGCTGATTAGGTTGTGCTTCAGTCCTTCCACATATGCTACCTTCTTGAAGGTTACAGAACCAATCTGGACTGCTCCATATCCTTTAGTTTGTCCAAAGTTGGAGTCACCAAAGATAACTTTGGGTCCAAGCTTGGCTCTAAAGGAATTTAGGTTGTCCTTGTTCCCTGTCATGTGCTTAGAGCACCCACTATCCAAATACCATTGCTGGTTAGATGTTGGATAGGTCTTCACCTGCACATAAAGCAATTCACTTGTTTTTGACCCAGTTTACCTTGGGCCTAGGTTGATAACCTTTAAATTCAGAAATGAAAGACATCCCTGGCTGACTCTTATATCCTTCAGGATGATATCTCCTTGGAGGTAAAATCCATTCAGTATAAGGGTTAAATGTTTGGGATGAAGAACCCTCAGGATTCAATTTTGACTTGCCATTAAAAAAATTTCCAGAGCTTTGACCTCTGTTCGACGATCTTGGAGCTGAGTTCGACGATCTTGGGTCAGATCGTCGAGCTCCGTTCGACGGTCGACTATGGCTGAGGTCAGGTATATGGGATCGTCGACCAGCGTTCGACGATCTTGGCTGAGATCGTCGACCAGCGTTCGACGATTTGTCCTGAGATCGTCGAGCTGCGTTCGGCGATCGTCGATCTTCGTTCGGCGATCGTCGATCTCCGTTCGACGATTTGTATTGGACTCTATTTTTCTGAGGCAGATCAGAATTTTTCCTGGCAACCTCTACAACTCCCTTTCCCTTGTCAGAAATGAACTTGATAGGGGTTGTTAGAACAATAGGTTGGCTGGATGAGGCACCCAAGCCCAGTGTACTGTTGAATCTTGAGTTCACTGTGCTTGTGATGTCCATCAGCTTGATGCTTCTCCCATTGAGAGATTCTTCAAGCTTCTTGGCCTCAGAGAGTTCACTCTTCAGTGAAGCTATCTGTTCCCTATAGTTCTCCAACTCCTGAGAGAGTTTGAGGTTTTCTGATTTTAAACTACTTTGTTCAGATAACTGATTTCTGAGAGAGATGATCTCTTTCTCAGACTTTAGCAGGTCTAAACATAGTGCTTTAAATTCAAGTTTGAAATCTTCTGAAGTGAAATCAAAAGAGCTGATTACCTGATCTTCTTCAGGTTGTGTCTCTGAGTCTGACTCTGACTCCTCTTCCTCTGAGTTGTGTTGTGAGGCATTGATTGCCATCATGCAGAACTCCTTTTCCTCTGCATCATCCTCATCATCACTTGAGCTGGAAGAGGCCTCTGACTCCTCTTCAGTCTCACTCCAGGATTCAGCAACAAATCCTTTCCTTGTGTGCTTATTTCTGCTGGAGGAAGGTTTGCTATTTCCATTCCTTTTGGAGTCCTTCTCCTTTCTTCTTTCTTTTCTGTCCCTTCTGTCCTTGTTCTTGTTTTCTGGACAGTCAGGAACCATATGCCCTGGTTTCCTGCAACCAAAGCAAATAATGTCTTTGCTATTGCCAATGGACTTGTCATACCTTGGCTTGTCCTGCTCCTTATATGACCTTCTTCTGAAGTCCTTTCTGGCCATCTTATAGAATCTTTTGGATAACAGGCTGAGAAGTTCATCATTGCATGTACCTTTTTCTTCAGGCAGATCCTCAGCTGCCTTAAATGCTATAGTCTTCTCTTTCCTTGTGGCTGGAGAAGCAGTCTTCTGTTCTTCTTCTCTGTTCTTGATGAGTAGCTCATAAGATTTGAGCTTACCCAACAAGGCTTCAGTCGTGATCTCATTCAGACTTCTGGCATCTTTAATTGGCCAGATTCTTGAATCCCAAGTGCTGGGGAAGCACATTAGGATCTTATCATTCAGTTCTGTCAGTGAGATCTCTTTGTCTAATGTCCTCAGTTCACTGACAATTAGACTCAATCTATTGTACATTTCTCCCACTGACTCTGTTTCTCCCTTCTTGAAGTTCTCATATTGGGAGATGAGATGAGATCTTCTGTCCTTTCTCTCATCAGCTGATCCTGAAACTATTTCTGAGAGCTTGTCCCAGATCTCCTTGGCTGAGTTGCATTCAGCTACTTTTTGAAAAATGTCATCTGACATTGTCTGAGCTAGAATGTTCATTGCCTTGGCATCAGCTACCTTCCACCTTTTGATGTCAGCATCTGTTCCTGATGGAGGTGGAACAGCATTTGTGCTTGTACTTTCTGGAGGTCTTGGACACACTGTCAAAATAGAGTTAAAAATGTCCTCGTCAATAGAATTCATGTAGAGTTTAATCCTTGCTTTCCAAAGTGCAAACTTTGACAGATTGCACACTGGAGGTCTGGTGCTAGCATAATCTTTGTTCTGGGCCATGATTTGTGCAAGCTAAATCTAATACTAGAAAACAAAAGAGGGATCTAGTTTGGGATCTTGGGGTTCAGGTGTTAGCCTGTACAACCAATCAGGAATGGTATGTTTAACCAACCTCCCTCTGATACCAATTGAAAGGGGAAACTAGATCTGATATACTCTAAAGGGGGGGTGAATAGAGTATATGGTGCTTTTTAAAATACAAATAAAAACTTTTGCAAAGCTTTACAACAATTGTTGTAATGAGTGTAAGCAGGGAAGCAGAAATAATACTAAGCTATGCAGATATTAAGCACAAGAAAATCTAGGCTAGAAACAAACAGAAAACATGCAAAACCAGATGACACAAGGAAATATAGTGGTTCCCCAACTTGGGTACATCCACTCTTCTACCACCCTAGGTAGGAATCCACTGCAGGATGAGTTGATCAGGTGTCCTGGGCACCAATGAGCTTTTGATAAGGTGCTCAAAAACCAAATCAGATTTTTTGATCAGGTGTCTTGCCACCAATGAGCTTTTGACAAGGTGCTCAAAAACCAGATTCAAACTTTTGAAGGGAGTTTGAAAAACCCTTTACAGAATGGGGGTGAGAGAGTGATGGCAGTCTTCTCATTCTCAAGCAACTGAGAAGGCTATGTGGATTCAGTGAAGTTGTCAAAGCTCCCCCTGAGTCCTTGAAATCTTCAGGAAGATGAGCTTTGCTGAGGGTGATAGGCCTTCAAAGATAGATCTCCAGCAAAAGATGATTTCAGCAAGCTGAAATGTTGAGTGTCTGGAGTCTTGAGATGATGTTGGTCTTGAACACTTGAGAGCTGAAGAGATCTGAAGAATGTTTGAAAGCTTGATCTCTTCTTGATGAGTGTTCTTCAGAATTCTTGTTGACAGAAGATTGAGAGAGTCTCTGTGTATTGAGTTGTGTCCTCTACTTGTCAATCTCTATTCTCTTGTTCTTGTCTATCTTCTTGTCTGATTCAAAAACATTCTCTCTTTTATTCTCTGAGTCTGAATAGAAAATGCTCTGTCAAAGATAGCCGTTGGTCTGAATTAATTACAGCATTAATTGCATAAAATGTTCTGAAGGAAAGTCCACTGAATTATTCCTTGAAAAATCCCTTGAAACTTGCTCCAGAAGTAAATGAAAATGGCTGGCAGATCTTCTGAATTAAATGCAGAATAACTTCTATCTGATTTGAATTTGAATCTGAAAGATAACTGGATTCGTCGAACTGAGCTCTGCTATCGTCGAGCTGAGCTCAGCGAACTGGAAAATGCAAGCAGCAAAGAAATCGTCGATCTGAGCTCAAAGATCGTCGAACTGAGCTCAGAGATAAGGATCCAGTGCAGAGTCAAAATCGTCGACCTGAGCTCAGCGATCGTCGAATGGAGTTCGACGATATTGAGAAGTTGAGGTCAGCGATCGTCGACCAGAGCTCGACGATATTATGAGGGTTGAGCTCAGCGATCGTCGAATGGAGCTCGACGATCTGTCAATAGTTGAGCTAGACGATCGTCGACCGGAGTTCGACGAAACGTCGTGCTGAGCTCGACGATTTGGACTTAGTCTCTAGAAAAACTTGGGTCTTCAGGGCAGCTTCCAAACCTAGACTCCTGATCCCTTAGACTCAATTCTAATTGACCTATTATCTATACAGAAGGTCAAAGCATAAATTCCTAGAGACATAGTGATCCTGACCCAAATTAGTAATAGGGTGTTCCAACACTTAGAATTGTTGAAGTTGATCTTCCAGAAATCATCTACCTGAGCTCAAATATCGTCGAGCTCAACTCAGAGAATTGTCTCTGAGTTTTTCGAGCAGAGCACGACTTTCGTCGAGCTGATTTCGACGAACGTCAGACTCATTTTCCTGAACTTTGAAATTTCTCCAAGTCTGGAGTCTTCTGCAGTCTTCTGTTGGCTGGTCTATGCAATGATGACTCTAAGGACATAGCCTAAACTGTAGGACACAGACATGACCCTGGCTATACAAGGTGGGTCAATAATCTTAGTTAGTGAACCTAGCCCAAATCAAACTAGGGATCAAACACTAGCGTCATTCACGATCGCTTAGCGGGTTTCAACATACGCTCTCTTTCTGCACCCAACTCAACCCAAACCCTGCAGCATCCTACAGTGCCAAAAAACATGTCTTGTCATAGCACACAGCACAAGCATCACAAGGGTATTTTCCTGGACTATCACTCCAGTACTTCTTGCTACTACCCTTCATAGGTCCAACCCATCGACTCCACAAACTACACGTTTAACCGCGGAGTCTTCTCAGGTGTGCAAATGAAACATCACCAATCCAGACCAACCTGTCCAGATGGGCTTCACACAACATGCCTATTTTGTACTACACATTTCCGAATCTATATGCAAACTATTGGGGATTCCAAGAATCAGCGAAAGGGAAATCCCTCCGCAATCCACCATCTGGTGGGGGAAATCCATGCACATGCCAAAAAGAAGGACTTCACATGTCCAATAAGGAAGATCGTTACCCTTGACGACCTCTTTGGAGGCATGAAAATCTAGCTATTTTAAAAGTACCGCAACGGCCTTGCCTTCACAAATCTGGCCTCGGATCTCGATTCAGAACTCAGAAGATCCACCAGCGGCTGGATCCCTTTCTCCTCCTCCTCCTTACTCTCCCTTCTCTCTATCTCTTTTAGAAAGAAAATAGCCAAGATGAATGATAGCTATCTCATTCAAATCCTGGACTTAATACAGCAGGGAGAAGCTTGGACCATTGGATCCCAGATGAAGGAAACGAATGGCCACAAATCGCCCTCAAATCTCTATTTTTGGTCTGACACGGCCTGTGACACACCCATGTCACAGGTCGTGTACCTTAAGCGGCACACAACCGACTCAACCCGAACAGGACGCGGCCATGTGACACGCCCGTTTCACCGGCTGTGTGCCCTGACACGGCTTCAGACACGCCCGTGTCTATCCCGTGTTCACCAAGCCTCACATCCCTAGACAAATCCAGAGAAGGAAACGACCATGTGACACGCCTGTGTCACAGGTCGTGTGCCCTGACATGGCTTCAAACACACCTCTGTCGAGTGTATTTCATCAAGTAGAGTTCGTCGAACCAGAGGAGGACACGGCCTCGGACACGCCCGTGTCGTAGTCCATATTCCCTCTCGAGAACACATTGAGTGCATTTCGTCGACCACTCGCCGGGCTGCTCAACCATACAGAGCAGGATACGGCTTCGGACACGCCCGTGTCCCAGGCCGTGTTGCCCAGCCTGAACCCAATTTTGGGTTTTGGGGTGTTATAACCATCCCCTCCTTACAAGAAATTTCGTCCCGAAATTTACGAATAGTAAGGAAACCATCAGTCAAAATGTTATAACTTCAAAGTATATGTTACAACAAGATATGTACTGTACAACAGTTAAACAAATAGCTCAGGAAATTCAGCTCTCATGGTCTGCTCTCGCTCCCATGTTAGCTCCTCATAGCCACAGTTGTCCCACTAGACTTTGACCATCCCGATTGTCTTGTTCTACAACTGTTTATCGACTCTATCCTCGATCCAAATGGGCCTAACCTTCGTTGTTAGCCCATACTCAACCGGAACACGATCATTCTCAATCACTTAAGCTGGATCTTTGACGGCTTTCCGAAGTACAGATATGTGGAACACATCATGTAATCCACTCAATTCCGCCGAAAGAGCTAGCCGATGGGCAGCTTCCCCAATTCGCTCCACCACTTCAAACGGACCAAGATATCTCGGACTTAACTTTTTCAGACGCCGAATCCTGGACACTCCTTTGAAGGGTTTAATCTTCAAATATACCCAATCACCCACCGCGAACTCCATATTCTGATTCTTAGCATTGTAGTATTTTGCTTGTCGATCCTGGGCTATCAGTAGTCTCTCCCAAATAGAGCGTATCATCGAGTTAGCTTCTTTGACTTATTTACGCTTATATAGTTTGGATTCTCCTGCTTCTACCCAAGCTAACGGTGTATGGCATATACTACCATATAAAGGTTCAAACGGTGGCATACTGACGCTCGCTTGGTAGCTATTGTTGTAGGCAAACTCCACCATATAGAGATGATCTTCCCATATCTTACCAAAATCTAGGGCGCATATTCAGAGCATATCCTCCATTGTCCTGTTGGTCCTCTCAGTCTGGCCATCAGTTTGGGGATGAAAGGTCGTACTGAACGTTAACTTTGTTCCTAACAATTGATGGATTAGCCTCCAATCATTCGATGTGAATCGCCTATCATGGTCACTCATGATGCTCCGGGTAACACCGTGCAATCGTACAATCTGCTGCACATAGAGTTTTTCCAAACTTTCCACTGAATTGTCCCGCTTATTCGGAAGGAAGTGAGCCACTTTAGTCAACCGGTCGACAATCACCCAGATTAAATCATTCCCGCGTTGAGATCTCGACAACCCGTGAACAAAATCCATTGAAATATCAATAAACTTCAATTCCGGAATAGGTAACGACTTCAAGAAACCTCCGGGTTTCTGGCATTCTGCTTTCACCAAAGCACAAGTTTGACATTTAGCCACATAATGAGCTAGGTCTTTCTTTAGTCCTGACCACCAGAACAACTTTTCATGTCCTTAAATATTGTTGTGCTCCCAGGGTGAATTGAGTATTTTGTAAAGTGAGCTTCATACATCAACTCTTCTCTCAACTTACCCATACTTGGGACACACAAACGACCCTCTTTCCGCAAAAGGCCGTCATCCCAGGAGAATTGGTCATCTAGCCCATCCTTTGCATAGCGTTGGAGACTTTCATCTAGCTACGTTGCTTGTCGAACCCTGTCAGCAAGGTCATATTGTACCTCCGTCCAGTTCAAGCATGCATTGGATGTGGAATTTTTGTCAACACAAGAAATCTCTAAAGCTTCCAAATCCTGGATCAGACGCTCATCCTGCATCTGCAACTAATTTGCCCTTGACGGAATCCTACGACTCAAGGCATCAGCGACCACATTTCCCTTCCCGGGAGTATAATGAATATCAAAGGTGTAGTCCCCAAGGAACTCCATCCACCTTCATTGTCGCATATTAAGATCCTTATGATCCAACAAGTACTTTAGGCTCTTATGGTTCGTAAAGATATCTACTTTTACGTCATATAGATAATGCCGCCATAATTTAAGCGCAAAGATCACCGCCACCAACTCCAAGTAGTGGACAGGATAATTTTGCTCATGCACATTCAACTAGCGTGAGCCATAAGCAATCACCTTACCAAACTACAGAAGAACGCAGCCTAAGCCACTCGCTGATGCATCACTATAGATCTCATAGCCATTTGTACCACCTTACGATGTTAAAACAAGCGTCGTGGTCAAACAACTCTTTAGCTCTTCAAAAGCTCGCACGCACTCTGGAGTCCAAACGAACTTCTGATCTTTCCGCGTTAATGTGGTAAGAGTAAAAGCGATCCGTGAGAAGTTTTCAACAAAATGTCTGTAGTAGCCTGTCAGTCCAAGGAAACTCCTGACCTCGGCCACCTAAGACAACACTGACCACTCCTGTATGGCTTTTATCTTTGACGGATCCACTGTTATGCCTTCTCTAGTTTCCACATGGCCAAGAAAAGCCACCGACGACAGCCAAAACTCACACTTTGAGAACTTGGCATAGAGCTTATTCCTTCGCAAGGTATGAACACCAATCTCAAATGATTTGCATGATCAACATCAGATTGAGAGTACACCAAGATATCATCAATGAATACAATCACAATACAGGTCCAAGTACTCTCGGAATGTTCGGTGCATTAGGTCCATGAACATCAATGGCGCATTACATAGCCCAAACTGCATTACAGTGAACTCATAATGACCATATCATGTTCCAAATACTGTCTTGGGAATGCCACCTTCCCGAATCCTCAATTGGTAATATCCAGATTTCAAATCCAATTTAGAATAGACGGTTGATCCCACTAGATGATCGAACAATTCATCTATCCGTGGAATCAGATACTTGTTCTTCTCTGTCAGCTTATTCAATTCATGATAGTCAATACATAACCGCAAACTACCGTCCTTTTTCACAAAAAATAACATGTGCGCTCCAAAGTGACATACTTGCGCGTATATACCCCTGTTCCAACAACTCTTGCAATTGGACTTTCAATTCAGTCATTTCCTTTGGCGATACGCGATATGGCGAGCGGGCCATAGGTTTCACACCTGGCACCAACTTAACAGTGAAGTCTATCTCCATCCGGGGTGGTAGCCCAGGAAGTTCCTTAGGAAACACATCAGCAAACCCCGATACAATCGGAACATCACACACACTGGCCTTTGGCTCAACATCCTGAATCAGCGTGAAGAATAACTCTGCGCCCTTCCGAACAGCATTGACGCCTTGGAGTGCAGATATTAGGGTCCCGCTCACCCCTCACATACTAGCGAACTTAGTCTCAAGCTCGAAATTCTGACCCAGTGTGATCTCTTTTGAATTGCAATCAATAAAGGTATGCTGCTCCGCGAGACCGTCCATACCAAAGATCATATCAAACTCCGATATCGGCAGCACAGATGCGTTCAAACAAAAATCCCGACTTCCTATTTGCAATTCCAGATCGCAAGCCCTATCCGCAAGCATCATACATCAATTTGGTAATAATACCTTTACACTATCTGTCATCACATGACTAGGTACTCCAATTCGAGCTACAAAGTCCTTCAACAGAAATGAATGTGAAGCATCCGTATCAAACAGTGCTCTTACCGGATTTTTCCGAATCAAAACAAAGCATGTGGCAAACACATCACACACAATCTACACACAAAGTATGCAATAAGAAAAACAATCAATATCTTAAATCATACTTGTGATGATGTCACTTTGCTTTATGACCTCCTGCTGGCCAAGGTTATAGACTCGGGGCTGCGTCTGGGATGCAGTAGACTCCACCACTGCCTTTCTCTTCTCAGTATAAAACGCTCCCGTCTTCTTTTCATCCTTTGGTGGACCAACCCGACAGTCACGGGCTATATGCCCCACTTTGCCACATGTAAAGCAGGTACGAGTCTCTTGCCTCAAAGTTACACCTGATGCAACCGTAGAAGGAGCTTGTCCATATGACTTAGATCTCTTGTCCCATCTCTTTGGGTAGTACGATTTTCCAGGTCATGGAGCTTTGAACTCTGGCTTTGTCACAGCCAAGCCCCTTTTTCCCTGCACCCGCTTCATATCTTTCTCCAGCGCACAAGCAGTATAGACCAATGCCTGAAACCCTTGGTTTACTGAACTCGAGAGCTGGAATCGCAACTCATCCCGCAATCCTTCGTAGAACCTGCTAGTTTTTCATTACTCATCGGCGAAGATAGAGCCCACATAACGTCCCAACCTTGTGAACTCATGCAAGTAAGTATCAACACTACCT
Source organism: Platanthera guangdongensis (assembly GCA_039583875.1). Classification (NCBI taxonomy): domain Eukaryota; kingdom Viridiplantae; phylum Streptophyta; class Magnoliopsida; order Asparagales; family Orchidaceae; genus Platanthera; species Platanthera guangdongensis. The sequence continues at coordinate 109,914,453 of CM077157.1, read as the reverse complement.
TCTCCTTGCGTTAGCCATTGGAACTCATTTTCCATGGCAAGGCATTCTGCCGCTGGTAGGTGCTTTGCCAGGAAAAGTCGTGAGAAGACCTCAATCGAAACTTGTGTTATTTGTCTACCCGCTAAATGTTGTAACTCCATTTCGTCACACCATAACCGAGCCTCTCCTTCCAATAAGAAGGTGTCCAAGGTGACCTTCTGATCTTCATACATCCTGATTGCCATCAATATACGCTTGACGCGCGACAACCAATCTTTCGTTTGTGTTGGGGATCCCATACCCGTAAACGTAGGTGGATTGAAACTCATAAACTGCTTCAACTACCGTTCAGTTGCCCGAGCATCAACAGCCTCAACAGTTTCTGGCCTTACACTAACCAGTTCTGCCCTCAATTCCGGTTGCGCCTGCCATTGTGCCTTCCCAGTAGGTTGTGCTTGAATCATTACAAACAGTGCCTCCGCAACTAAGTGCACAGGTTTTGCAGAAGATGGAGGTGTAGGCACCTCAGCTGGTGTCGTACTCTCATCAGAATGCTGGGGTTCATACTGCCCAGCACCACTACGATTCACCTATAGGTGAACAAGACACGCATTAGCGAACTCACACAAGCAATAACAACAATTTAGGAATGCGCAGGTTCCTCAAACAAGTGCATTTGCATTCCTAAGTGGACATTCAAGAGTTCATTAGTGTTAATGCAGGTCACACTGAAACGTGCTCGTCACCCCATAAAAGAATTCGACCACGAATTCGAAAGAGGAAGACCGAGCCAGCTGATACCAAAATGTAACGACTCCATCCGTTCATATAGCATATAATAGAAGGTCCGGCCTGGGCCCCACACCATATGAAACAAAACAAGCGACGAGGTTACAAGTTAGTACCAAATCATAATCGCATCCTAACACAGAGCATTCTAGCGGAAGCTTTTAACAATAATACTGAACGCAAACAAGGAATGTCCATTAATATAAACAACCATATTTATACAGGAATGTCCCGCAAATACAATAATATTTGGCCTTAAGGCCTTATAATTTCTCTTTACAAGTGTGGATTCCAATCATCGGCGCGCAGGCCGGCCACACATGAGCACAACACAAGCAAACTTTGCTTAGCCTTCAAGGGCTAGCGGCAGCAGCAGGGACCTCAGCCCTTATATTTCCAGCTCCGCTCTCCAGCACCTACACAGGGACAGCCCACCAAGCAGTGGTAAACAAGGCAACGATCAACATTCAGCTGATCAATTTATAATGACACTACCCTTTCCCGGGGCAGTGACATTCCCTCCCTGCAGGCATAGCAATTCATAAGCAGATATATCACGCATTGTGCTCTCACTCACAAATAATACATCATAACCGTCAGCCACGCAGTCCGACGATCCGTGCACTCAGGGCACATTCTTGGTGTACCGACGAACCAGGATCCCACCATCATTCCAGGTCCGAAACCCAACAGTATTGAGCATTTAGTCTTAACGGCGCGCATGCCTAAGACTCTCATTATATGCTCCAATTGACCACACTTTAAGGTCTCCAGGTCGGGCGGACATAACGCAGGTATGGATCAGCAACCCTCGTTGCTCAAGTCACCTTGCCATCACGAATACCAACGTACTCGAGGCCAAATAAAAGGCACGGGTCGGTTTCACCTTTCTTGTTCGGCATGAGGCCTTATTAAGAGCTCACAGCCCACAATAGCCATACTGTCCACCAAGGACTAGCTTCACAATAGCCACAATATCCACCAAGGACTGGCTTCACAATAGCCATAATGTCCACCAAGGACTGGCTTCACAATCAAAAGGTGAGTTCATGCTAGCGTCATTCACGATCGGTTAGCGGGTTTCATCAGAAGCTCTCTTTCTACGCCCAACTCAACCCAAACCCAGCAGCATCCTGCAGTGCCAAAAAACTGGTCTTGCCATAGCACATAGCACAAGCATCACAAGGGTATTTTCCTGGACTACCACTCCAGTACTTCCTGCTACTACCCTTCACAGGTCTAACCCATCGACTCCACAAACTACACATTTAATCACAGAGTCTTCTCCGGTGTGCAAATGAAACATCACCAATCCAGAACAACCTGTCCAGATGGGCTTCACACAACATGCCTATTCCGTACTACACATTTCTGGATCTATATGCAAGACTATTGGGGACTCCAAGAATCAACTCATGGGAAATCCCTCCGCAATCCACCCTCTGGTGGGGGAAATCCATGCACATGCCAAAAATAAGGACTTCACATGTCCAAGAAGGAAGATCGTTACCTTTGACGACCTCTTTGGAGCCATGGAAATCTAGCCTGTTAAAAAGTACCGCAGCGGCCTTGCCTTCACAAATCTTGCCTCGGATCTCGATTCAAAACTTGGAAGCTCCACCGGCGTCCGGATCCCTTTCTCCTCCTCCTCCTTGCTCTCCCTTCTCTCTATCTCTTTTAGAAAGAGGATAGCCAAGATGAATGATAGCTATCTCATTCAACTCCTGGACTTAATACAGCAGGGAGAAGCTTGGACCATTGGATCCCAGATAAAGGAAACGAACGGCCACAAATCGCCCTCAAATCTCTATTTTTGGGCTGACACAGCCTGTGACAGGCCCGTGTCACAGGTCGTATACCTTAAGCGGCACACAATCGACTCAACCCGAATAGGACACGACCATGTGATACGCCCATTTCACAGGCCGTGTGCCTTAAGAAGACTTCAGACATGCCCATGTCTATGTCGTGTTCACCAAGCCTCACATCCCTGGCCAAATACAGAGAAGGACACGGCCATGTAACACGCCCGTGTCATAGGCCGTGTGCCCTGACACGACTTCAGACACTCCTCCGTCGAGTGCATTTCGTCGAGTGGAGTTCATCGAACCAGAGGAGGACACGGCCTCGGACACGCCCGTGTCGTAAGCCGTGTTCCCTCTCAAGAACTCGTCGAGTGCATTTCGTCGACCACTCGCCAGGCTGCTCAACCATACAGAGTAGGACACGGCTTGGGGCATGCCCGTGTCCCAGGCTGTATTGCCCAGCCGGAACCCAATTTTGGGATTTGGGGTGTTATAAGAAGGATGAAAAATAAACAGATTTTATTAAAAAGAAAGTTTGATTACAAAATCTAAAACAAACACAAAGAGGGTGGGGGAATAATCCTTACATAGCACAAAAAGACCTCCTAGAAGCAGCCCAAACAGCAAAATGGCTCAAAATTTCGAACTCATAGCTCTTACATCAAGGTTCTATTTATAGGCAAAAAAATCAGATTACATGCCCTTATCACTGGTGTGTAGGGGGGCGTGTCAGTACTGGCGCTAAGGTGAGACCAAAAATTTATTGTCGATTGACTTTGGGGCTGTCCACATGGAAGTCATGGACATGACCCTGCGGTCACGGGCTTGTATCAAGGGCATGACAGGAAGGTTTTATCTGGCGAAGGTGTCGAGTTGTTGCCACATTGGCGACGTCTTGTCTAGGATAGGTGGGTGGTGGTCACTGGCGTGCTCCTGACTTGACACAGGCGGGATGGGTAGTTCGATGAATGTCGCATGCCGAACATCGAGCTGGAGGCATCGAGTGTCGAGATGGGATTGACACGGGCGTGTTGAATCGGGATGCGGGCGTGTCTTGAGTTTTGAGTGTTGAGATGGCATTGAGTGTCCAGATGGCGTTGAGTGTTGAGATGGTGTTGAATGTCCAGATGGCGTTGAGTGTTGAGATGGCGTGTCACGGGCGTGTCAAATCAGGACACATGCATATCTTGAGTGATACATTCTAGGCGGCTGATTTCTGCTGGAATCAAAGTGACACTCCCAGGTCACGGGCGTGACCAAAGTTACACAGACATGTACTTTGATTTTTCGACTTTTTCCTAAAAAATTTTAGAAAACAAATTTAAACTAAGTTAGAACATATATACAAAAAAGAGCATTTAATTAAAGAAAAATAACTAAAATAACGAAAATAAACTAAAACTACATAAATAAACTATGTAAAAATACGAATATTTACAACTTATCACTCATATATTCACTCCCCTCTATGTGATTTAGGTAGGCAACTAGAAACTTCAATTGGTATCAGAGGGAGGTTGTTCACAAAAAGGTTCACTCCTTGAACAGATCTACATCTAGTTGTCGTAGAGATTATCAAGCATGGACAGATCCAAGGATAAGCTTCCAGTGTGCGCCAAGGCTAACTTTCCCATATGGAAAGAGAGAGTAAGATTCTTCATGGAAGCTGTTGATCCACACATCTTCATGATAGTGGGAGAAGGTCCCTATATTCCCATGATTGCTTCCACTATTGATCCAACCAAGAAAGTTTCGAAGAAACTAATGGGCCTCGACAAAGACGAGATTGCCCTTGTCTCTCTTGATAAGAAAGCCAAGAACATCACAAGCATAGCCGATGATTCAATGTTGCAAAACCTAATACACTGTTAATCTGCCAAGGAATTGTGGCAGTCTCTGACTATTTCTATGGAAGGCACCGAAGAAGTAAGGGATGACAGAAAATCCCTTCTGAATCAGAAGTATGAGGCCTTCAAGCAAGGCCCCATGGACACAATAACTGATACATATGATAACTTATTCACGATCATCAACGTCCTGAAGAACTACGCCCAGGTTTTCACAAATGGAGAGCTTAACGACAAGTTCCAAAGAACCTTGACTAAGGAATGAGGTAATAAGATTTATGCCATCAAGGAGTTTGGGAGACTGGCTGACACTGACCCCCAGAACCTCTTCGGGAAGCTTATGTCCTGTGAGCTTCAAATTAACTCCAGAAAAGCGGAAGAAGAGGGTAGCAGATCTTCATCAAAGGAGAAGTCTGTTGCACCGATGGTAGATAACTCAATAAAGGCTAAAGCAGCATCTCCTGCTCCCACTCAGGAAGAAAGTGAAGAAGAAGACTCAGAGCCAGGCACCTCGAGCTTAGAATTATCTGATGGAGAGTTCTCTCTTCTCTCCAGACAGTTCAAAAAGTTTCTCGGTAGAAGAAACAGATGAGAGGCGAAGACTCCTCATATAGAAGATCACGTCACGATGGAGATCATCAAAAGAAACGTTACACAAATGATAGGTATAAATCTAAATAGAACAAACATAATCCTACTGACATTGTGTGTTATTACTGTAATAAGCCAGACCACGTGATCGCTGACTGCCCTCATAAGAAGAAGGAGGGTGGAAGAAGAGAAGAGCATAAGTCCTCCCATGGCAAAAAGAAGGATAAGAGCTTTATGGCAAAGAAGCAGAAGAGCTTCAGTGGCACTGACTCATCTAAGTCAAGTGAGGATGAAGAAGCCTACTTAGGGCTCATGGCTCACTCCGACGGAGAAGAAGCTGACCCCCAATTTCATGGGGAGGTAAATTCTCACACCATTCTTTCGGAGTCTGATGCTCCAGATGATGATCATAAGGACTGTCCCTCTGATGATGAATCAGAACTAATGGCTCAGTATAAAGAGTTGATCAAGGTCTATGAACGGTGTAGAAAAGTTGTTAGAACTCAGTCCAAGGAGATCAAATATCTTAAGGCTGTGGAGACCACTATGAGGGAGGAAGTTACAAGAATGAACTCACTTAGAGAGAAACTCCATGCCCTGGTCGATGTGAACAACAGTTCACACGAGCTCCTTAACCTAAAAGATAAAATCATCGAGAAGCTAGAAGGACAGCTTGTTGTCGAAAAGAAACTTGTTGAAAGTTTCTTCAAGCCGAATACTATCCTTCCTCTCATATCTGAATTCTCTGCTCCGACAAAGGGAGCTAGTTCAGGCCATGTGGCTGTTCCTAGTAAGTCTTCTAGGCGAGCTAAGGCCAGAAGGATGAATAAGGCTGCAATAAAAGCAAGCATCGAATTTAATGGTAAAGCACTTGAAAGTCAAATAAAGTTCAAGAAGGTGATATTCCCTTCGAACCCGTTTGACTTCGAGACTTCCTATGGACATCTGACCCGTCCAACTTACGTTGAGCCAGTTGATAGATACCAAGGGTGGACTCGACCGCGTGACTTTGGTGCTAGTATCTTCAAAGCAACTTATGAAGAGATTACTCTACAAAGCTATAGTCTATATTGTTCGAACAAATAAGTAGAAACTGGAAATTGGAATAATATAAATTTTATTATCCAAAAATGGTGAGTATTACAAAGGTATAGCCTCCCCTTTATAGAATGGTGGAGATGAGAGATTACAAATAATCAATGTGAGACTAAATAATTACAAGTATATGCGGCTTTACAAATAACAGACTGAACAAATCGTGCGGTTAGACGAGTAGGCTAACCGCTCGACAACCACCAGAAGAGAGAACAAGCTACCACAGAGAACAAGCCGCCAGAGGAGACCGCTAGACCGCCAGTCTCCAAGTCGCCTGAGACAAACTGCCAGACCACGCAGATACCAAACAGCAACAGACCACCCGGCCTTCATACTGTAACAGATGCCAAATAGCAACAATACGATAGACAAGCTGTTGAGATACACCGCCAGACTGCCCGGCCTCCGAACAGCAACAGATCGTCCGGCCTCCATACTGCAACACTCCCCCTCAAGCTGGAGCATAGATATCGATCATGCCCAGCCTGTCGCAAATGTGAAAAAAGGAAGCAGACACCGGCTTGGTGATGATATCTGCCAACTCGTTGTTAGAAGTGATGGACGGAGTACAAATCTGTTTCTTCAAGATCTCTTCCCGAATAAAATGACAGTCAACTTCTATGTGTTTTGTTCTCTCATGGAAGACTGGATTTCTAGAGATGTATATCGCGGCCTTACTATCGTAGAACATATGAAGAGGATAGTTGTAAACCTCTCCTAAGTCAAGCATGATAGCTAGTAACCATTTCAACTCACATGTGGTCGATGCCATACTACGATGTTCCGCTTCAGCACTAGACTTGGAGACCACAGACCATTTCTTTCTCTTCCAGCTCACAAGATTTCCTCCAACAAATGTGCAAAAGCCCAACGTTTACTTGCGGTCTCCTTTGTCATCAGCATAGCTTGAATCTGAGTACACTTTAACCCTCAAGTGACCATTCTTCTGAAAAATAAGTCCTTTCCCTGGCGCTGCTTTAACATACTCCAATATCCTCAGGGCAGACTGTAGATGGCACTCTCTAGGAGCTTGCATAAATTGTCTCACCTTGCCTACAGTATAGGAGATGTCGGGTCTGGTTACTGTGAGATAAATGAGTTTGTCAACCAGACGCCGGTACCCCGTAAGTCAGATAGAAGAGGCGAGTCATCTGTCCAAGTTTTGTCTTATCCAGCATCCATAGGACATCGGGTAGGTTTCGCACCAGTCAACCTTGCATCTTTTAGTAGATCAAGAGCATACTTACGTTGGGAAAGAACCATAGAGTTGGGCTTCCTAGAGATTTCAATCCCTAGAAAGTATTTTGAGGAGCCCGTATCCTTTGTGACCAAGTATTGACAGAGGTGTTTCTTTGTCAAAGCTACCCCAGCCTGGTCATCTACAGTAAGAAGAATGGCATCCACATATACAACCAAAACCACCAGACCCGAGGAGGTTTTGCGAATGAATAAGGAGTGATCGGCTGAACTTCTTGCAAAACTAATGGTCACAGCAATGCCGCCAAAATTCTCAAACCAACCCCGAGGGCTTTGTTTTAGGCCATAGATGGCCTTCTTCAGCCGACATACGCGTGTCTCCCACTAAGCAACATACCCCGGAGGTTGCTCCATGTAAACATCTTCCTAAAGATCACTAGAGAGAAATGCATTCTTAACATCCAGCTGTGAAATGGGCCAATCCCTATTGACAGCCACAGAGAGAAGGACCTGAATGGTGCTGAGACGAGCAACGGGAGAGAAGGTGTCAAAGTAATCAACACCATAAGTCTGAGTGAAGCCTTTGGCGACCAGGCGAACCTTGTATCGATCCACACTACCGTCTGTACAAAACTTTACAACAAATACCCAGCAGTATCCACAACATCAGTGCCCAAAGGAGGAGGAACAAGGGTCTAGGTACTCCTTTCAGTGAGGGTAGCAATTTCCTCATCCATGGCGACCTTCCAATGAGGAATGACAAGAGCTTCCTGGTAGGTGCGGGGTGCGGTAGTGGCGGAGATAGCCAAGGCAAACGCTCTGCGAGGAGTTAGACGGTCATATTAAACAATAGCAACCAGTGGGTGATTGATATACATCCGCATCCTTTTACGAAGAGCAATGGGAAGATCCAGGTCGGAAAGTTCTGCAAGAACTGGAGCATACGTGGCGGAGAGTGCTTGCCCGGAAGTAGGGAGAGACGACCGCGAAGAGGAGGGTGAGAGCAGTGGTGAAGAGGTAGAGATAGGAGGAGACGATGGAGATGACGGTGGAGAAAGCTCGACGGGAGTAGACATGGTGGTGGGGATGGAAGGAGGAGCAAAAATATCTGGAGAGGGAGAGGATTCAGAAGAGAAATAGGACGCATTTTTGAAGGTCACATCTGTGGACACGTATTATTTACGAAGAATGGGGTCAAATCAACAATAGCCTTTCTGAGTAGTAGAGTAACCCAAAAAGACACACTTGGTGGCACGTGGGGCGAGTTTGGCATGAGTGGCGGAAGGAGCATGCACAAAAACCGTGCACCCAAAGATACGTAGAGGGAGAGGAAACAGATCCTTGCCCGGATAGAGAATGGAGAATGGGATTTGACCATGGAGAACCGTGATCGGAATTTGATTAATGAGATAGCAAGAGATGATGACAACGTAGCCCCAATAGGAGCGAGTAATATGCATTTGTGTCATCAGAGTGCGAGTGACATCGAGGAGGTGACAGTTTTTACGTTATGCTACCCCATTTTACTGTGAGGTATAGACACTGCTAGTTTGATGAATAATATCATGTTGCATACAAAAAGAAGAGAAATCATTACTAAGATATTCCTTAGCATTGTTAGAGCACAAGATTTTAACAGATACATCAAACTGAGTTTTAATCATATTATAGAAGGATGTCCATACAAAAAATAGTTCGGAGCGATCTTTTAAAAGATACACCCACATACATCGGGAGAAATATTCAATAAAGGTTACAAAATATGAACTACCCCGACCAATGGTGAGTGTAGGAGCAAGACCCCAGATGTCGGAGTGAACTAAATCAAATGGTCTGGAAGATCCACGACTTTGCTTTGGTGGGAAGGAGGGGCGGTGATGCTTGCCAAGATGACATGCGTCAGAGTTAAGAGGAGGACTCTACGGACGAAGGTGGGGCAGAAGCTGACGAAGAAGTCTTGGAGGAGCATGACCAAGATGAAGGTGTCATTGGATAAGATCAGTAGAAGAGGAGGAGAAGGCAGATAGTGCGGAAGCGTTGTCGAGGAAGTAGAGGCCGCCGCTCTCCGTCCCAGTAGCAATCGTCTGTTTGGAGCCCGGATCCTAAAAAGAACAAGTAGTATAAGTGAATGTGATGGAGCATTGTAGTTGCTTGCAAAGATAAGTAACTGATAACAAATTTCAAGAGAAAGTGGGCAAGTAGAGGGTGTCCGTCAAGAAAAGAGATGGAGTGACTTGAACCACTCCTGTCCCATGGACCGGTGAGGGAGAGCCGTCCACAATAAGGACCAGGGGCAACTGATTATGCTGTTCAAGGAGAGAAAAACATTGTGGATTGCCGGTCATATGATTTGTAGCACCAGAGTCGATCAGCCATTTTCCTTGAGTAGCGATGTGGGCACGACCAGAAGACATGACCACGGAGGTGGACGGTTTCGAAGAAGAGGTGGCCATAGAAGAGCAGAGAGAACAATTCGTGGCTTGTAAAGGAGGGTGCGGCGACAAGGCACAGAGCCACACTGACAGGTCGCGCGGACAGAGAAAGCTCACAGAATCCGCGCGAGAGAGACAGTCCGCGCAAATAGCAAGAAGGGGAGAAGATAGGGCATGCGGCAAGGAAGGCCATGACCAAGAAGCAGAACAAAGCAGAGGGAAAGAAGTCTGGTGGCTAAAAAGAAGGCCTCACGAATAGGAGATGGAGAAGACCGCACGAACTGAAAGGAGTTCGCGGAGAGAAAAGAGGCAGAGAAACCACGAAAACAGGTCGCGGATAGAGAGACAGAGCGAGAAAAGAGTTCGCGCACACAAAGGGCAGCGACAAAGAAGATAAGAGAAGCCGCGCGAATAGAGTACAAGAAGAAGGACAAACAGCGCGGGTAGAAGAAACCACAGAATCAGACAGGAAAGATCGAGTTCTCTGATACCATGTTCGAACAAACAAGTAGAAACCGAAAATTGGAAAAATAGAAATTTTAGTATCTAAAAAAGGTGAGTATTACAAAGGTATAACCTCCCTTTTATAGAATGGAGGAGATAAGAGAGATTACAAATAAGCAATGTGGGACTAAATAAATATAAGTATATGCGACTTTACAAATAAACAGATCAAATAAGTCGCACGGTTAGACGAGTAGGCTAACCTCTCAACAACCACCAGAAGGAGAGAACAAGCTGCCACAGAGAACAAGCCGCTAGAGCAGACCGCTAGACCTCCGGTCTCTAAGTCGCCTGAGACAAACCACCAAACTGCGTGGATACCAAACAGCAACAGACCGCCCGACCTTCGTACTACAACAGATGCCAAACAGCAATAGCCCGGCAGACAAGCCGCTGAGATAAACCGCCAGATCGTCCAGCCTCGGAACAGCAACAAACCGCTCTTCCTCTATACTGCAATATATATGTTCATGGTCCAAATGATAAGAAAGCTCCAATGGTGAATTTGTTGCTCAAAACCACTTAAGAAGAAGAAACCTGTGAATGCTATCACCATGAGGCTTCTACCTCCAAGTCAGCCACTCCTACTAGACCACACATTCAAAAGGTCGAGCAGGAGACTTGGAAAAGATAAAACATGTTTGACTATTGGTATTGCGGCAAAGTTGGTCACTTGGTTGTGCACTGCTGGTTTAATCCCAGAAACATTGAAAATCCTTAAGTTAGTCATATGAGACAGACCACTCGTAGTGTTAACATTTGTAAGGGAGTATACTAACAAGAAACCAAGGACCCAAATCTTATTAGGTTCCTAAGGTAAAATGATCTATGATTGCAGGTATGTCTAAAAGCCAACAAAATGCCTATCTGGTATTTAGACAGTGGATGCCCTAGGCATATGATCGAGACAAGAATCCTACTTCAAATTATACTCCAGCCAAAGACGGTCCAAAGGTTATCTTTGGTGGCTCTTGAAAGTATCTAATGTTCACCTAAATCACCTAGAGGGGGGGGTGAATAGGTGAAGTTTGCGTCTTTTTCTGGAATAAAAAACATTGAAAATATCAAGCACACAATCACAAAGATTTTGTAGTGGTTCCCCAAGTTAGGTACGTCCTATAACACCCTTATCCGTTACAAGAAATATAATAGAGGGTCCGGCCGGGGCCCCACACCATATTCCATGAACAGGCAGCAGAGTTACTAGATAATATCAAAAGACCAACAAATCCTAACACAGAGCATTCTAGCGGAAGCTTCATGGTTGAAATACTAAACTCAAGAATCACAGAAATATCCACTAATAAATATAGGAATGTTTACAAAAATACACAAAATTACTTGGCCTTAAGGCCTTACAAATTCCCTTAATAAAAGTGTGGATTACCAACATCGGCACGCAAGCCGGCCACACATGATAAACATAAACAGAACACGGCCTTTGAGGGCCAGCATAGAAATAAGGGCTTCAGCCTGCTATTTCCCCCTTGGTTCACCATTACCTGCAAAGGAACATTCCACCAAGTGGTGGCAAACAGGGCAACGGTCAGCAATCAGTCGACTAATGAAAATGACCCTGCCCCTGGCTCGGGGCAGCGGAATTCCTTCTCTGCAAGCATTGCATCCACACAATTTATGTATATATACAACAAGAAAGTGCATGACCGCACAAATCAATTTATATCACAAACGCCGTCACGACGGCCCGACACTCCGTGCACTCATGGCATATTATTGGTGTATCGGAAAACCCAGGTCCCACCACCGTTCAGAGGTCCCAGACATGACGGTCCATTATGAGCATTCCTAGTCTTTACGGCTCACAGGACAAAGACTCTCGCTATGTGATCCTAATAGGGCCTTAAGCACCCATGGTTAGACAACCATAACGCGGGTACAGATCCACCTTTCCCATTGCTCAAATTCGTCAGACTCAAGACTGGAATGACATGGGTACAACTTCACCTTTCCCGTTCGGCCACACAGGCCTTCTACAGTTGCAGCACAACGACTCAACTTCACACAAAATGGCACTCACGACCAAAAGAGTTGAACAAAAAGTACCAACTCCAAAATATTTTTCCTGGACTTACTCCAATACTTCCTATTGCATAACGTCACAGGCACCACCAAGGACTCCTTACAATACTCAAAGTACATGGAGTCTTCTCTGGTTCGCAAACAATGCATCACCAATCCAGACCAACTTGTCCGGATGGGCTTCACATAACATGACTAACCGTACAACATATTTCCAGTTCTAAATGCAAATCCAACAACGAATGACAATAGCGTCCCAAGGGAATTACTTCGATATCCACCTTTTGGTGGATGATTCCATGCAATATGCAGAAAAGAGGACTTCACTTGTCCAAGTACGAGATTGTTACCCATGGAAGACATTTCAGTGCCATTGGAGGAAGAACTACTCGGATCTCGAATACAACCACCAAATCTCCTCAGCAAGGTACGCCAGGCACAGACCCAAACATCGTCGTTCTAGGTTTTCCTCTCTTCCAGAAAAAGGCAAGAAGATATGATAAGAGACAGAATAAATTTCTTCTCAAACCTCTCAGGAAAAGTGGATTCGGGAATCAACCCTAGCCACATGACTTCCACTGCCCAACGGCAACGGCCTGGATGAAATTACATTTCCAACCACATCATAAAAGTTGCATCAATATTAAAATCTTGGTAACTATTCCTATATAGAACGACGCAAACATCTGCTGACATTTCGTCGAGCTCAGCCCGACGATATTCATCGAGCTCAGCCCGACAATATTCGTCGAGCTCAGCCCAACGATATTCATTGAGCTTACCCCGACAATATTCTTCGAGCTCAGCCTGACGACAATTCGTTGAGCTCAGCCCGACGATATTCGTCGAGCTCAGCCCAATGATAATCATCGAGCTCTACCCGATGATATTCGTCGAGCTCTGTCCGACGATTTCTTGTCAAGCGTCGAACGTTCATGCCAGAGACTTTTGGGGTATTACAATCCTCCCCACCTTAAAAGAATTTCGTCCCGAAATTTCTATAGCACACAGCAACCAGCAACCAATATGTTACAATATATTTTCTCTGTTCAAAACAAAAGGTTATAACAACTTCATGCAAACAACTCAGGAAATTAAGAACGCATGGTTTGCTCCCGCTCCCATGACAACTCCTCGCGGCCACAATTGTCCCACTGGACCTTAACCATCCCGATTGTTTTGTTCCACAGCTGTTTAACTATTGTATCCTCGATCCGAATAGGCCCAACCTTCGTTGTTAGCCCGCTATCGACTGATACTTGACATGCGACAACCACTTGCAATGGCTCTTTTACCGCTTTCTGTAATACTGAGACATGAAATACATCATATAAACAGCTCAGCTCTAGCGAAAGTGCTAGTCGATGGGCAGCTTCTCCAATACGCTCCACCACTTCAAATGGACCAAGATATCTCGGGCTCAGCTTTTTCAAGCGCCATATTCTGGACACACCTTTGAAGGGTTTGATCTTTAAATAGACTCAATCGCCCATCGCAAACTCCACATTTTGGTGCTTGGCATTGTGATATTTAGCCTTCCTATCCTGGGCTACCAACAGCCTCTCATGTATTACTCGAATAGTCGAGTTAACATCCTCGATTTCCTTCCGTTTATACAACTTCGACTCGCCAGTCTCTGCCCAAGCTAATGGTGTACGACATTTTCTATAGTATAAAGCCTCAAAGGGCGCCATCTGAATACTATCTTGGTAGCTATTATTATAGGTGAACTCAATCATAAAGAGGTGGTCCTCCCAACTCTTACCAAAATCCAAGCCGTACATTCGGAGCATATCCTCTAGTGTCCTATTGTTCCTTTCAGTCTAACCATCCATTTGAGGATGAAAGGTCATGCTGAATTGTAACTTTGTACCCAACATTTGGTGGATTAGCCTCCAATCACCCGAAGTGAAATGCCCATCACGATCACTGATGATGCAACGGGGCACACCGTGCAATCGTACTATGTTATCCACATACATCTTTGCCAGTTTCTCAACTGAATCATCCTTCCGGTTCGGGATGAAGTGCGACACCTTAGTTAGCCGGTCCACAATCACCCAAACAACATCATTTCCACGTTGCAATCTCGGCAGCCCATGCACGAAATCAATAGAAATGTCATCAAATTTACACACGAGAATTAGTAATAACATCAGAAAACCTTCATGATTTTGGCATTCAGCCTTTACTAAGGCCGAGGTTTGATATTTAACAACGTAATGCGCTATATTTTGCCTCATTCCTAGCCACTAGAACATTTTCTTCATATCCTTATACATCTTTGTGCTCCCGGGGTGAATATAATACTTTGTAGAATGAGCTTCATACATCAACTCCTCACGAAGTGTACCCCTACTTGGGACGCATAAACGACCATCTTTTCGCAAAAGGCCGTCATCAAAGGAAAACTAATACTATGAATTTTCTGCTTCATAGCATTGTATACTATCATCTAGTTCCGTTGCTCGCCGAACCCTATCCGCGAGGTCATACTGCACCTCCATCCAGTTCAGACATGCATTTGCAATGTCATTCTTATCAACACAGGTAATCTCTAAAGCCTCCAGCTCTTGAATTAGACATTCGTCATGCCTTTGCAACCAATTAGCCCTTAACGGAGTCCTACGACTCAAGGCATTTGCGACTACATTTCCCTTACCGGGTGTATAATGAATTTGGAAGGTGTAGTTCCCAAGAAACTCCATCCACCTCCGCTGTCGCATATTAAGATCCTTCTGATCCAAAAGATATTTAAAGCTCTTATGGTCCGTGAATATATCAACTTTCACGCCATACAAATAATGACGCCACAGTTTAAGCACAAATATCACCGCCGCCAACTCCAAATCATGGACGGGGTAATTTCATTCATGCACTTTCATCTGGAGTGAGTCATATGCTATCACTTTTCCAAACTGCAGAAGAACGCAACCTAAGCCACTCCCTAATGCATCACTATAAACTTCAAAACCATCCAGACCACATGGCGATGTTAAGATTGGCGTCGTGGTCAAACGACTCTTTAGCTATTTGAAAGCTCGTGCGCACTCGGGCGTTCAAACGAACTTCTTATCCTTCCTTGTCAGTGTGGTGAGAGTCAAGGCTATCCGCGAGAAGTTCTCTACGAAGCTCCTATAGTAGCCCGCAAGTCCAAGGAAACTCTTGACTTCTGCTACAGTAGCAAGCACAGGCCACTCCCATATAACAACTTTTTTTGTCGGATCAACCGCAATGCCCACTCCACTAACCACATGGCCAAGAAAGGCCACTGACGACAGCTAAAACTCACACTTAGAGAACTTGGTGTAAAGCTTGCTTCTTCTCAAGGTGTGCAACACCATCCGTAAATGATTTGCATGATCTTCTTCGGATTTGGAGTATACCAAGATATCATCAATAAAGACGATCACAAAGAGATCCACTTACATATGTAGCAAGTACAAGATCCTAGGTGAATCATTCTTATTAACTGATTTAAAACTATATTTAGTTTGCTTGCCTAGTTGACAAGCCCTGTAGAGGCCTTACTTCTTGTAGGGACCAGAAGGCAATCCTCTCACAAGATTGTCTTTAGATAGCCTAGCAATGTTTTTCATATTAACATGTCCTAGTCTTTTATGTCATAGATCATTTTGATTGCAAACAATATTAAGTAAACAGATATCTGAAGTTGCAGAATGAAAATCAACTACATATATGTTGCCTTGTCTATTTCCAATTAAAACAATTTGGTTTTTTTATTAGAAATAATACAAGAACTTGAGTTAAAATGTACCTGTTAACCTTCATCACATAGTTGACTTATGGAGATGAGGTTATGCTTGAGTCCACTTACATATGTCACCTTCTTGAAAGTGACTACTCCAATCTTTCCTTCTCCAAAGCCTTCATACTAGCCACAATTTGAATCACCAAATATCACTTTTGGTCACATATTGGACTTGTAGTTATTTAAGTTTTCCTTGCTGCCAGTCAAATGCTTGGAGCATCCACTGTCCAGATACCATTGTTGATTAACAGCTGGACAACTCTTTACCTACAAAGAAAACAGTTAGTTGTTCTTGACCCAGATTACCTTGGGTCCTTTATTTTGCTGATAAGAAAAGCTTGATATAACTGAAAATTCAGGTTAGGATTTATAGCCTAAGGGATGATATCTCCTACGTGGAATTTTCCAATCAGCAAGTGGATTAAAAGGTTTTCTAGGTTGATTAGAGTTTTTGTTAGAATTATGACTTTTATTAAGTCAGACTGGGTTCAACGAAAAGTTGTAAGTTCTTCGACCAGAGTTCGATGAAGTGGGATGAGATCGTCGATCTCTGCTCAGAGAATGAACATATTCATTTTTTGTGCCCCAAGTTTGTCGATCTCTGCTCAACGAACCATATACAGTTCGTCGATCACAGTAAGACGAATTATTACAGCTAATGTTGGCATTCATAGATCGTCGATTGGATTTTGATGAACTAGCCACATTTTGTCGACCTAAGTTTGATGAAATCTGTTGAACTTTGTTTTTACCCACTTATGCTAATATCATATCTGACATCTCCCAGATAGCCAGAGATGCAGTGGCGGATATATTAGAAGCAAGTGAAGCTGTGCTGGAGGATGAGGAGGCCCTGAACCTGAACGATCTAGGTGCCGGAGGTGCTGTAGAGGAGACTGGTGACGAAGGGTTGGAAGATGATGCTGATGCGAATGATCTCATGGATGATGAAGGTGAGGAAGAAGGCAATGAGGGACAGGAAGCATTGGAGACTCAGGATATCACTGAAGTTCCATCTGACAAGCACGCTCCTGAGATCGTCCCTGAGAACATTGGTGCAACAGTGGAGGGGGAGTCCGAGAAATCTACAGAGGCCGCAAGCATTCCCCCTTTAGAGATTGTGCTCGTGTCCAGCTCTACAGCTGCATCTGCTGACGAGCAAGGCCAAGGAGTGCCTCTGTATCATCCACTACGAGTTGATCTAGCCAATCACACCGTGAATGTCATTCAGGGTATAGTGGATGAGCTTAAAGCATCTTTTGAGAAAGCTCAAAATAAACTATTGAAAAGAATTAAGAAATCGGAGAATCACATGCTCAAGAACATGGTGGAGATCAATCACAAACTGGACGTGATGGAAAAGAAGTTTGAAGATAAATATACAACGGCCGGCCAAGCTGTCACTCTTCTTATGGACGGATTAAAAAGGAACACTGATACTCTCACAATCGTAAATCAGAATGCTCATGTCGTAGCAAATAACATTCAAAAGTTTGATGGCAATATGGTAACTCTCAACACCAATCAACAAGCCTTGGTCACTGAATTCTCCAGGACTACAAAGCATATTGATGAGTCACTGCATTCTTATGCAAACTCCATTGCATTCGAAGCCAAAAAGGGGGAGAAAGAATATATAGCTAAGATGGCCGAGCTTCAAGAAATCATCATCAAAAACTTTGAGCAGTCAAACAAATATGTTTATGATAGTTGCTGGTGGATGCTCCAACAAGCGTTAGGCGTTAATATCCCTGAAAATCCCGAGGGTACTCCTGCCCCTGAAATTAATACTGCGGCTGTTGAGGGAGCCAGTGCTGAAGAAGCTCTTTTAAGTGAAGTAGATGCTTATAGGGCTGCTAGGGCTACCTCCAAGGCAAAACTGATGGCAATGTTTGACCAAGGAGCCCTAGCAAAAGCCAGAGACAAGAAAAAATCTCAAGAAGGGACATCCAAGGAAACACAAGCTGAAAAGAGAATCAGATTGAAGGAGGAGAAAGTAAGAAACGAAAAGTGGAGTCCGGTTTCAAAGAGTATCATCTTGGACACATTCTGGCTACAAGAAAAAGGAGAAATCAATCGAAACGACGTATACAGCCAGCATGAGTGGGAGCTGCACAAGACGTATGAAGCTAAACGAAACATCTTTTTCAGGACCAACACTGCGGCAGATAAAGCTCCTCCACCCAGATACTATCCAAAGCCCAAGGAGTATGTTGAAAGGCAAAGAAAGAAATTTTTGTCTCAGAAACTTAAGGATGACCTAGCCAAAAATCCATAGACAGAAATTCATAGATTGTCATTGTCTCTTGAATACTTTTATCTTGTCATATTGATATCTGAACAATCCTGATTATATTTATATATATATGTATATGAATTTATGATTGACTCAAGCCTTGATCTGTTTGCCTATATTTTCTTGTGCCGCATCTTTATATTCTCTATGTTGTATATATTATATGGTTGGTGGTATTCATCTTAGCTAGTAGGATTTTGGCTTCGTCAAATAGGGGGAGATTGTTGGGTATTATATCCACAATTACCTGGATTTGAGGAAGCCACCTGTCAAGCTAAGATGAATTCACAATGTATTTGATAAAATCTTTCAAGTTGTGCTTGCAGTTATTCCATGCTAAGTGCACACCAATGTCAGGGTGCAGTAGGTCAATATACACGGGTCTGCACGACGTAATCCCTCGTTGAGCAGATCAGTGTGTTGGCCTACGTGTACTCTCTCTATTGGAGTGTACTTATTTTCAAGTACAGGGCTGTGTTAAGGCAAGAGCAGACAAGGAGCAAGGATGGGTCAAGGAGCACCTCATGGGTGGAAAGACGAAAAATCGTCTAAGTGTAAATCGACGAGAATCACCAAGTGATTCTCGCCGATTCGGCGAGAATCACTAGTGATTCTCGCCGAATCGTCGAGAATCATTGGCTGATTCTCGCCGACTCGATCCAGCTACTTCAAAGCGAGCAACTCTGATTCTAAGTAAGAATCGACGAGAATCACCAAGTGATTCTCGCCGATTCGGCGAGAATCACTTGGTGATTCTCGCCGAATCGTCGAGAGTCACTGGCTGATTCTCGCCGTCTCGACCCGGCTAAATCAGTGCGTGCAACCAAGTCAACTTCGACGAGAATCATCTTTGATTCTCGCCGAATCGTCGAGAATCGCCTTTGATTCTCGACGATTCGCCGAGACTCACTTTCGATTCTCGCCGATTTTGACTTGGGCAATTTTCTGGAAAAAGCTGGACTGGATTCTGCCGCTGGCACTGTTTTGAACCGGATTTAGGGTTTCTTCTGGTGGGACCCATAACGGTCATAAAAGGGTATTTTACTGTATAAATACACGCGTATTTTGAACAGTAAACGAGTGAAGCAGATTTGAAAAAGACAAGCCGCGACGTGACCTAGATCTCGAGTTCCTCTCCGCCACCGCCGCCGTCGCCGCTCGAGCAAGTTGATCGTCGGTCTTGATCGTGGTTTCTTCTAGATCGCCCGTCGACAGAAGCTTAGCCAAGCATAGCGTCTCACGTGTCTAACCGGAGATCCTTTGTCTCTTGATTTGTTGATCGGGAAAACCATCCCCGTCCGAATCGATTGAGACGATCGATCCTAGTGTGACCGTTGGAAGACCTAGCTAGCTTTGCTACGAAGTTTGGATCTCCAAAGTACAGCAGCCGCACACCGTTGTCGCCGCCGATCCCGTGAACCAAGCCGCCGCCCATCTTGCCGCCGCCGATTCCAGGGAGATTCTCTCCAAGAGAGATCTAGGGTTGTGGACTCTTCGTGGACATCAAGAACACGTCATCAACGAAGAGGGACACCTTAGTCTCCAAAAGTATTATGTATTTCTTGTACATTCTAGTTTTATTTTTGTTGTAAAGGAATGTTGGTTCCTAGCTGTAAGGGTTGTGTGCAACCCGTGTTGTGGGAGTGTTGACTCCTACGTGTGGAAGGGTTCCTTCCGATAGTGCAAGGATTGGATTTCAATCCTGTTGGTGAAGAGACCGAGTCGTCCCTTGTTGGGAGATAGGTCGAAGGGGGAAAGTGGATGTACCCAAATCGGGGAACCACTAAAAATAGCTTGTGTACTCTGTTTGTTGTGCTGGTTTATTTTCGTGTGCAGGTATAATTTTAATTCCGCAAAAACGCTGCACGTCACCTATTCCCCCCCCCCCCATAGGTGAAGGTAGTTGACACTAGGTGGACTTTCAAGTGGTATCAAAGCGAGGTTACTCATCAAAAAGGTTTACACCTTGAGTAGAATCCTACCACCAGTGTCAGAAGCATGGAGCTGGATCATGAGATATCGCCACTAAGACTTCTCACATGCACAAAGGAGTATTATCCCGTCTGGAAGATGAGAGTGACGTATCACTTGGAGGCTATCGATCCTCGAGTATCCTTCATCCTGTAAGAGGGTCCTTTTATTCCTATGAAGACCTCCGGCTCCGGAAAGAATATCCAAGTGCCCAAGTGTATTGCTGAGATGTCGGAGACGGAACTCTCATTATTTAATCTGGACAAGATGATCCGTCAGATTATCATGGATGTCTGGTCTGGACCTTCTCGCTCTAGATTGGAAAAATGTGGGACGGCCAAATCTATGTGGGTGATGATCTCAGAGCTGATGGGGGGATCAAAGTAAGCTGGAATCTGCTGTCAACTAGAGGATGAAGCCTATGTGGGGGTCCTCGCCTCTGAAGATGAAGGCAAGGATCAATCGGACAGCATCAGAGCTCCAGTGTCCATGTCAGAGACTGAAGAAGCCAGTGAGGAAAGCAGTTCTGATGAGGATGACACAACAGTCACTGGCGCTAGTGACAATGACTCTGAAGAGCAGGTAACTTCTTCATCTTGCCCCGTCTCTCTTGAAGTTCCTGAAGACAGGAACTCTTTCCCTTCAGAAAATCCTGATTCCCTGAAGAGAGCCCTTCAGACAAGCAACCTACTTGTTGAGGAGCAAGCGCAGGAGATTGCTCGGCTGAAGATCTTGTTGGTTCTCCAATTGGCATCCAACAAGGTCAAGGACTCTAAAATCTCAGATCTAGAGAGTAGTCTAGAGAATGAGAAAAGGATAGTATCTAACTTTTCCAAGGTTGATGCTATGAAGAGAAAGGTAGAAAATGGGTGGATCTCCCGAATTATCAATTCGTGGAGAAATGGGGAAACGATATTCCGACCCCCCACTCCAAGCAGGAAGGCTACTCATCATGCCTTCAGGTATGATCACAGGAATAATCGTGGTCACTGCAAGGGTGATCTGTCCTCATGTGGGGACTCCCATAGTGCAAGGGCCATCATGGCCACCCATGAGAGAATACCTAAGGCTCAGTCTGAGCCCTTTGTATTCTCGGCCACTGCCCCTACTCGGCATGAATCGGCTGATATCAGCTCTCAGAACTCTTCTCTCCACCCAAGGACACATGAAAGGGGGGTTAGAAGTCATGCTGTAAGTTCTCATGGGGCCTCAGGAAGGGGGCTGACAGAAAGGAAGGCACCACCTCCCATGCCTCGTGACGCTCGCTGCATGCATTCATTCCACCCTTCCACGTGTCACGGTGGAAGAGGCAGTTCTAGGAGCAGATCCAGATCTATCCCGTTTGGACCTAGGCTCATGACTACCTCAGTCACTAGGTCAGGTCAGAAACGGAGATACAACATTCACGCGTGTTGGTGCTGTGGCAAGGTGGGACACTTTGCCATAGACTGTTGGCACAACCCCTCTGTGTCAAGGGCAAGGGCCTATCCACATCTCCGGGGCAGAGGTAGTCTTCCTGACAGGATTTCTGAAGGAATGCAGTCGAGTGTTTATGCTAACAAAAACCTAGGACCCAATATGTATTGGGTTCCTAAGGTAAAGTAACTCTCTTTTGCAGGGTAGTCTAGGTTCCTGTAAACATGATGGGAACTAGACAGTAGATGTTTCAAGACTAAATTGGAACAAATATATGGAATATCAGAAGTACCACTTACAATGGGATACACGCATTGAACACCTGGTCTGTCTCAAACTGAGGGGGTAAATCATGAATCTCATAATCCCAGGTATTTTTGATCAGCTCATATACTTGAGTCATATTGTATCGACATTTACATATATATATATTTATATATACATATAGACACATATATGAGTGTACACTTAAGGATAGGTTAACACGGTAAACATAAACCTTAGATACATCAATAAAGATTTATCGGAAGTTCCACTGGTATATTCGAGAACTAACATCTACAGGCGTAAATTAGTTCACTGAAAACTAACGAAGATACGTCATTGGAAATCTCGACGACTTACAATTGACAACAAGAAGTGTATGGAAAAGCCCCGTTCAAACCCTAAATAGATTGGCTTTAAGAAATATATATTTATTTAGAAGATTTTTAAATTGACTTGACATCAGAAGACTTTGAAAATGCTGCATGCCTCTTAACGTGAAGATTCCTATTAAAGAAACCCTTCGATATCGACTTAGACAAATTCCCACCAATCCTTAGCAAAGGGATCCCGTTAAAACCCTGTTAAAACCTGTCGTTAACGCAAAGGAATCCCGCCGACCCTTCATTTCCGCTGGAAACTTACCGAAGGACACTCGCCGAAACGCCGAAGGAATCTCGCCGACTCTTCCCCTTCCATCGACCACCGCAGGAATCCCGTCTCTTTCGACGTCAACCGCAGGCAACTCTCCGATTCTTCCGTCGACAACCGCGGGCAACTCGCCGTTTCTTCCGTCGACAACCGCAAGCAACTCTCCATTGATTCACAGCAGAAAAGAGAATCGCGGTCTTCTTCCGGTTTCCCGCCGTTTCCGTTGATTCTCACCTTCTACGCTCTTGGGTAACCACTTTCTCACCCTTACAGTGACTTACTGTTAGTGTAGCTTCCCTCTTGATTCCTGATTAGGCGTAGTCTTAGGATTTCAGTCTTGCAATGGCTCCAAGGACAACCGCCGGCCTGGTCACTGGTTGTGAGTTAGTTCGAACAGGGTTCTCACATGCTTCTGATGAATTCAGAAACATTATTATCATGCTTAAAGAGGCGGGACTCATTCATACTGGAGCACCCCTGTAAAATCTTGGACAAGGAAGTGATGGAGTTCTTCGCGACCGCCAAACTCTGAGAGGAAGACTCTCTCATCAAGAGCAATGTTGCAGGGGCAAAGATCAAGATGTCTGCAAGCAAGCTGACCCATTACTTGCAGCTCACTAGCTCTGCGCACGATGATTATCTGGAGGAACAGGATAAAACCAGGACTTTATTATTCTGTGGACTCGCTCGAGGAACTAAATCGATAAAGTGAAAGGATATGAATGAGGAGGGGAAACTTCTGTCAGACATCATTGGGAAGGTACTCATATGCAAACCGGGTTCACATGACCACATCTCTGCGGACATGTTCAAGATACTTGTGGCAATTGTCTGCAGAAAAAGATTCAACTGGGGGGCATTGCTTTTTGAGAAGATAAAGGGCACTATCAGATCCCCTAGCTTTGGCCGAATCATAAGTCTATATCTCAATCAGTTAAACGGAGATAAGTATGACATGAGTAAAGGCGTTCCTCTACATTACTTGAAGAAAATGGACTCGAGTGTTTTTGACAGATGGGAGAGGCGCATTGGGCAGGCTGCCGTGGTAGAACAACAGGAAGTATCTCCAGCCGAGGACGGAACTGTGGCTGACTCCTTAGTAATCCCCGGTGAAATTCCTGATGCTTTGACTGCAGGAATTGAGGGGGAGCCTCTACCCACTTATGCTAATATCGTATCTGACATCTCCCAGATAGCCAGAGATGCAGTGGCGGATATACAAGAAGCAAGTGAAGCTGTGCTGGAGGATGAGGAGGCCCTGAACCTGAACGATCTAGGTGTCGGAGGTGCTGTAGAGGAGACTGCTGACGAAGGGTTGGAAGATGATGCTGATGCGAATGATCTCATGGATGATGAAGGTGAGGAAGAAGGCAATGAGGGACAGGAAGCATTGGAGACTCAGGATATCACTGAAGTTCCATCTGACAAGCACGCTCCTGAGATCGTCCCTGAGAACATTGGTGCAACAGTGGAGGGGGAGTCCGAGAAATCTACAGAGGCCGCAAGCATTCCCCCTTTAGAGACTGTACTCGTGTCCAGCTCTACAGGTGCATCTGCTGACAAGCAAGGCCAAGGAGTGCCTCTGGATCATCCACTATGAGTTGATCTAGCCAATCACACCGTGAATGTCATTCAGGGTATAGTGGATGAGCTTAAAGCATCTTTTGAGAAAGCTCAAAATAAACTATTGAAAAGAATTAAGAAATCGGAGAATCTCATGCTCAAGAACATGGTGGAGATCAATCACAAACTGGACGTGATGGAAAAGAAGTTTGAAGAAAAATATACAACGGCCGGCCAAGCTGTCACTCTTCTTATGGACGGATTAAAAAGGAACACTGATACTCTCACAATCTAAATCAGAATGCTCATGTCGTAGAGAAAAACATTCAAAAGTTTGATGGCAATATGGTAAATCTCAACACCAATCAACAAGCCTTGGTCACTGAATTCTCCAGGACTACAAAGCATATTGATGAGTCACTGCATTCTTATGCAAACTCCATTGCAGTCGAAGCCAAAAAGGGGGAGAAAGAATATATAGCTAAGATGGCCGAGCTTCAAGAAATCATCATCAAAAACTTTGAGCAGTCAAACAAATATGTTTATGACTGTTGCTGGTGGATGCTCCAACAAGCGTTAGGCGTTAATATCCCTGAAAATCCTGAGGGTACTCCTGCCCCTGAAATTAATATTGCGGCTGTTGAGGGAGCCAGTGCTGAAGAAGCTCTTTTAAGTGAAGTCGATGCTTATAGGGCTGCTAGGGCTACCTCCAAGGCAAAACTGATGGCAATGTTTGACCAAGGAGCCCTAGCAAAAGCCAGAGACAAGAGAAAATCTCAAGAAGGGACATCCAAGGAAACACAAGCTGAAAAGAGAATCAGATTGAAGGAGGAGGAAGTAAGAAACGAAAAGTGGAGTCCGGTTTCAAAGAGTATCATCTTGGACACATTCTGGCTACAAGAAAAAGGAGAAATCAATCGAAACGACGTATACAGCCAGCATGAGTGGGAGATGCACAAGACGTATGAAGCTAAACGGAACATCTTTTTCAGGACCAACACTACGGCAGATAAAGCTCCTCCACCCAGATACTATCCAAAGCCCACGGAGTATGTTGAAAGGCAAAGAAAGAAATTTTTGGCTCAGAAGCTTAAGGATGACCTAGCCAAAAATCCATAGACAGAAATTCATAGATTGTCATTGTCTCTTGAACACTTTTATCTTGTCTTATTGATATATGAACAATCCTGATTATATTTATATATATATATATATATGTATATGAATTTATGATTGACTCAAGCCTTGATCTGTTTGCCTATATTTTCTTGTGCCGCATCTTTATATTCTCTATGTTGTATATATTATATGGTTGGTGGTATTCATCTTAGCTAGTAGGATTTTGGCTTCGTCAAATAGGGGGAGATTGTTGGGTATTGTATCCACAATTACCTGGATTTGAGGAAGCCACCTGTCAAGCTAAGATGAATTCACAATGTATTTGATAAAATCTTTCAAGTTGTGTTTGCAGTTATTCCACGCTAAGTGCACACCAATGTTAGGGTGCAGTAGGTCAATATACACGGGTCTGCACGACGTAATCCCTCGTTGAGCAGATCAGTGTGTTGGCCTAGGTGTACTCTCTCTATTGGAGTGTACTTATTTTCAAGTACAGGGCTGTGTTAAGGCAAGAGCAGACAAGGAGCAAGGATGGGTCAAGGAGCACCTCATGGGTGGAAAGACGAAAAATCATCTAAGTGTAAATCGACGAGAATCACCAAGTGATTCTCGCCGATTCGGCGAGAATCACTAGTGATTCTCGCCGAATCGTCGAGAATCATTGGCTGATTCTCGCCGACTCGATCCAGCTAATTCAAAGCAAGCAACTCTGATTCTAAGTAAGAATCGACGAGAATCACCAAGTGATTCTCGCTGATTCGGCGAGAATCACTAGTGATTCTCGCTGAATCGTCGAGAGTCACTAGCTGATTCTCACCGTCTCGACCCGGCTAAATCAGTACGTGCAACCAAGTCAACTTCGACGAGAATCATCTTTGATTCTCGCCGAATTGTCGAGAATCGCCTTTGATTCTCGACGATTCGACGAGACTCACTTTCGATTCTCGCCGATTTTGACTTGGGCAATTTTCTGGAAAAAGCTGGACCGGATTCTGCCGCTGGCACTGTTTTGAACCGGATTTAGGGTTTCTTCTGGTGGGACCCATAACGGTCATAAAAGAGTATTTTACTGTATAAATAAACGTGTATTTTTGAACAGTAAACGAGTGAAGCAGATTTGAAAAAGACAAGACGCGACGTGACCTAGATCGCGAGTTCCGCTCCACCGCCGCCGCCGTCGCCGCTCGAGCAAGTTGATCGTCGGTCTTGATCGTGGTTTCTTCCAGATCGCCCGTCGACAGAAGCTTAGCCAAGCATAGCGTCTCACGTGTCTAACCGGAGATCCTTTGTCTCTTGATTTATTGATCGGGAAAACCATCCCCGTCCGAATCGATTGAGACGATCGATCCTAGTGTGACCGTTGGAAGACCTAGCTAGCTTTGCTACGAAGTTTGAATCTCCAAAGTACAGCAGTCGCACACCGTTGTCGCCGCCGATCCCGTGAACCAAGCCGCCGCCCATCTTGCCGCCGCCGGTTCCAGGGAGATTCTCTCTAAGAGAGATCTAGGGTTGTGGACTCTTCGTGGACATCAATAACACGTCGTCAACGAAGAGGGACACCTTAGTCTCCAAAAGTATTATGTATTTCTTGTACATTCTAGTTTTATTTTTGTTGTAAAGGAACGTTGGTTCCTAGCTGTAAGGGTTGGGTGCAACCCGTGTTGTGGGAGTGTTGACTCCTACGTGTGGAAGGGTTCCTTCCGATAGTGCAAGGATTGGATTTCAATCCTGTTGGTGAAGAGACCGAGTCGTACCTTGTTGGGAGATAGGTCGAAGGGGGAAAGTGGATGTACCCAAATTGGGGAACCACTATAAATAGCTTGTGTACTCTGTTTGTTGTGCTGGTTTATTTTCGTGTGCAGGTACAATTTTAATTCCGCAAAAACGCTGCACGTCACCTATTCCCCCCCCCCCCATAGGTGAAGGTAGTTGACACTAGGTGTACTTTCAGATTCTTCTTCTGATTCTTCAGAATGACCTTCTGCTTGATCTTCAGCATCAGGTCTGCTGCAAGATGCATTAATTGCCATAAGGCAGACCTCTTTTTCCATTGCTTCTTCTTCATCTTCACTGGAACTAGAAGATGATGTCTCTTCATCAGTGTCACTCCAGGTTTCAGTAATGAAACCTTTTTCTTTTCTTTTGTATTTGCTGGAGGAGTGTTTGTTTGAATTCCTGCTGGAGTTCTTCTTGTTCTCTTTCTCCTTTCTCATGTCCCTTTTCCGAGCTTTTGGGAATTCAGGGAGAATGTGCCCAGGCTTTCTGCATCCAAAGAAAACAATCTCCTTGGTAGGAGTTCTGTCATACAGCAGGGAGAAGCTTGCACCATTGGATCCCAGATGAAGGAAACGAACGGCCACAAATCGCCCTCAAATCTCTATTTTTGGGCTGACACGGCCTGTGACACGCCCGTTTCACAGGTCGTGTACCTTAAGCGGCACATAACTGACTCAACCTGAATAGGATACGGCCATGTGACACTCCCGTATCACCGGCCGTGTGCCCGGACACGGCTTCATACACGCCTGTGTCTATCCCGTATTCCCCAAGCCTCACATCCCTGGCCAAATCCAGAGGAGGACACGGCATGTGACACGACCGTGTCACAGGCCGTGTGCCCTGACATGGCTTCAGACACACCTTCGTCAAGTGCATTTCATCGAGTAAAGTTTTTCGAACCAGAGGAGGACACGGCCTCGGACACGGCCGTGTCGCAGGCCATGTTCCCTCTCAAGAACTCGTCGAGTGCATTTCGTCGACCACTCGCCAGGCTGCTCAACCATATAGAGCAGGACACGGCTTGGGACACGCCCGTGTCCTAGGCCGTGTTGTCAAGCCTGAACCCAATTTGGGATTTGGGTTGTTACAACCATCCCCTCCTTACAAGAAATTTCGTCCCAAAATTTATGCATAGTAAGAAAACCAGCTGTCAAAATGTTATAACTTCAAAGTGTATGTTACAACAATATATGTACTGTACAACAGTTAAACAAATAGTTCGGGAAATTTAGCTCGCATTGTCTACTCTCGCTCTCATGTTAGCTCCTCACAACCACAGTTGTCCCACCGGACTTTGAACATCTCGATTGTCTTGTTCTGCAACTGTTTATCGACTCTATCATCGATAAAAATGGGCCTAACATTCTTCGTTAGCCCATACTCAACCGGCACACGATCATTCTCAATCACTTAAGATGGATCTTTGATGGCTTTTCGAAGTACAGATATGTGGAACACATCATGTAATCCACTCAATTCCGCCAAAAGTGCTAGCCGATGGGCAGCTTTCCCAATTCGCTTCACCACTTCAAACGGACCAAGATTTCTCGGACTTAACTTTTTCAGATGTCGAATCCTGGACATGCCTTTGAAGGGTTTAATCTTCAAATATACCCAATCGTCCACCGCGAACTCCATATTCCGATTCTTGACATTGTAGTATTTTGCTTGTCGATCCTGGGCTATCAGTAGTCTCTCCCGAATAGAGCGTATCATCGAGTTAGCTTCTTCGACTTGTTTAGGCTTATATAGTTTGGATTCGCCTACTTCTGCACAAGCTAACGGTGTATGGCATGTACTACCATATAAAGCTTCAAACGGTGGCATACTGATGCTCGCTTGGTAGCTATTGTTGTAGGCAAACTCCATCATATAGAGATGATCTTCCCATCTCTTACCAAAATTCAGGGCGCACATTCAGAGCATATCCTCTATTGTTTTGTTGGTCCTCTCAGTCTGGCCATCAGTTTGGGGATGAAAGGTCGTACTGAACGTTCACTTTGTTCCCAATAATTGATGGATTGGCCTCCAATCATTCGATGTGAATCGCCCATCACGGTCACTCACGATGCTCCGGGGAACACCGTGCAATCATATAATCTGCTCCACATAGAGATTTGCCAAACTTTCCACTGAATCGTCCTGCTTATTCGGAAGGAAGTGAGCCACTTTAGTCAACCGGTCGAGAATCACCCAGATTGAATCATTCCCACGTTGAGATCTCGACAACCCGTGCACAAAATCCATTGTAATATCATCAAACTTCCATTCAGGAATAGGTAACGACTTCAAGAAACCTCCGGGTTTCTGGCATTCTGCTTTCACCAAAGCACAAGTTTGACATTTAGCCATATAATGAGCTAAGTCTTTCTTTAGTCCTGGCCACCAGAACAACTTTTTCATGCCCTTAAACATCTTTGTGCTCCCAGGGTGAATTGAATATTTTGTAAAGTGAGCTTCATACATCAACTCTTCTCTCAACTTACCCATACTCAGGACACACAAACGATCATCTTTCCGCAAAAGTCCGTCATTCCAGGAGAATTAGCCATCTAGCTCATCCTTTGCATAGCGTTGGAGACTTTCATCCAGCTTCGTTGCTCGTCGAACCCTGTCCGCAAGGTCATATTGTACCTCCGTCTAGTTCAAGCATGCATTGGCTGTGGAATTCTTGTCAACATAAGAAATCTCTAAAGCTTCCAACTCCTGGATCATATGCTCATCCTGCATCTGCAACCAATTTGTCCTTGACGGAGTCCTACGACTCAAGGCATCAACGACAACATTTCCCTTCCTGGGTGTATAATGAATATCAAAGGTGTAGTCCCCAAGGAACTCCATCTACCTTTGTTGTTGCATATTAAGATCCTTCTGATCCAACAAGTACTTTAGGCTCTTATGGTTCGTAAAGATATCTACTTTTACGTCATATAGATAATGCCGCCACAATTTAAGCGCAAAGATAACCACCACCAACTCCAAGTCGTTGATGGGATAATTTCGCTTATGCACTTTCAACTAGCGTGAGACATAAGCAATCATTTTACCAAACTGCAGAAGAACGCAGCCTAAGCCGCTCCCTGATGCATCATTATAGATCTCATAGCCGTTTATACCACCTGGAGATGTTAAAACAAGCTCTGTGGTCAAACGACTCTTTAGCTCTTCAAAAGCTCACACGCACTCTGGAGTCCAAATGAAATTCTGATCTTTCCGCATTAATATGGTAAGAGGAAAAGCGATCCGTGAGAAGTTTTCAACAAAACGTCTGTAGTAGACTGCCAGTCCAAGAAAACTCCTGACCTCGTCCACCGAAGACAACAATGGCCACTCCTGTATGGCTTTTATCTTTAACGGATCCACTGTTATGCCTTCTCCACTTACCACAGGGCCAAGAAAAGCCACTGACGATAGCCAAAATTCAAACTTTGAGAACTTGGCATAGAGCTTATTCATTCGCAAGATATGCAACACCAATCGCAAATGGTTTGCATGATCAGCATCAGATTGAGAGTACACCAAGATATCATCAATGAATACAATCACAAATAGGTCCAAGTACTCTCGGAATGTTCAGTGCATTAGGTCCATGAACACTGATGGCTCATTACATAGCCCAAATGACATTACAGTGAACTCATAATGACCATATCATGTTCCAAATGCTGTCTTGGTAATGTCACCTTCCCGAATCCTCAATTGGTAATATCCATATTTCAAATCCAATTTAGAATAGACGGTTGATCCCACTAGATGATTGAACAATTCATCTATCCGTGGAATTGGATACTTGTTCTTCTCTGTCAGCTTATTCAATTCATGATAGTCAATACATAACCACAAACTACTATCCTTTTTTCACAAAACAGAATAGGTGCGCTCCAAAGTGACATACTTGGGCGTATGTACACCTGTTCCAACAACTCTTACAATTGGACTTTCAATTCAGCAATTTCCTTTGGCGCTACGCGATATGGCGCGCGGGCCACAGGTTTCGCACCTGGCACCAACTCAATAGTGAAGTCTATCTCCCTCTGGTGTGGTATCCCAGGAAGATCCTTAGGAAACACATCAGCAAACTTCGATACAATCGGAACATCACTCACACTAGCCTTTAACACAACATCCTGAATCAGTGTGAAGAATAACTCTGCGCCCTTCCGAACAGCATTGGCGACTTGGAGTGCAGATATCAGGGTCCCGCTCACCCCTCACATACCAGCGAACTTAGTCTCAAGCTCAAAATTCTGACCCAGTGTGATCTCTTTTGAATTACAATCAATAAAGGCATGCTTCTCCGCGAGCCCGTCCATATCAAATATCACATCAAACTCTGATATCGGCAGCACAAATGCGTTCAAACAGAAATCCAGACTTCCTATTTGCACTTCCACATCGCAAGCCCTATCTGCAAGCATCATACATCCATTCGGTAATAACACCTTTACACTATCTGTCGTCACATGACTAGGTACTCCAATTCGAGCTACAAAGTCCTTCGACATAAATGAATGCGAAGCACCCGTATCGAATAGTGCTCTTGTCGGATTATTCCGAATCAAAACAAAGCCTGTTGCAAACACATCACACACAAGCTACACACAAAGTATGCAAATAAGAAAAACAATCAATATCTTAAATCGTACCTGTGACGACGTCACTTTGCTTTATGGCCTCCTGCTGGACAAGGTTATAGACTCGGGGCTGCGCCTGGGATGCAGAGGACTCCACCACTACCTTTCCCTTCTTAGTATAAGATGCTCCCGTCTTCTTTTCACCCTTTGGTGGACCAACCCAACAGTCACGGGCTATATGCCCCACTTTGCCACATGTAAAGTAGGTACGAGTCTCTTGCCTCGAAGTTGCACCCGATGCAACCGTAAAAGGAGCTTGTCCAGACAACTTAGATCTCTTATCCCATCTCTTTGGGTAGTACGATTTTCCAGGTCAGGGCGCTTTGAACTCTGGCTTTGTCACAGCCAAGCCCCTTTTTCCCTGCACCTGCTTCATATCTTTTCCAGCGCACAAGCAGTATAGAACAACGCCTGTAACCCTTGCTTTACTGAACTTGAGAGCAGGAATCACAACACATCCCGCAATCCTTCATAGAACCTACTAGTTTTTCATTGCTCATCGGCGAAGAGAGATCCCACATAACGTCCCAACCTTATGAACTCATGCAGGTAAGTATCAACACTATTTTCTCCTTACGTTAGCCGTTGGAACTCATTTTCCATGGCGAGGCGTTGTGTCGCTGGTAGGTGCTTTGCCAGGAAAAGTCGTGAGAACTCCTCAATCAAAACTTGTGTTAATTGCCTGTCCGCTAAATGGTGTAACTCTATTTTGTCCCACCATAACCGAGCCTCTCCTTCCAATAAGAAGGTGGCCAAGGTGACCTTCTGATCTTCCTCCATCCTGATCGCAATCAATATATGCTTGACACGCGATAACCAATCTTCCGCCTGTATTGGGGATCACATACCCGTAAACGTAGGTGGATTGAAACTCATAAATTGCTTCAACTGTCGTTCAGGTGCCCGAGGATCAACAGCCTCAATAGGTTCTGGCCTTACACTAACCTGTTCTGGCCTCAATGTCGGTTGCGCCTGCCCTTGCGCCTTCCCAGTAGGCTGTGCTTGAATCATTACAAACATTGCATCTGTAACTAAGTGCATAGTTTTCGCAGAAGGCGGAGGTGTAGGCATCTCAGCTGGTGACGTACTCTCATCAGAATGCTGGGGCTCCTACTGCCCAGCACCACTACGAATCACCTATAGGAGAACAAGACACACATTAGCGAACTCACACAAGCAATAACAGCAATTTAGGAATGTGCAGGTTCCTCAAACAAGTGTATTTGCATTCCTAAGTGGACATTCAAGAGTTCATTAGTGTTAATACAGGTTACACTGACACGTGCTCGCCACCCCACAAAAGAATTCGACAACGAATTCAAAAGAGGAAGACCGGGCCAGCTGATACCAAAATTTAACGACTCCATCCGTTCATATAGCATATAATAGAATGTCCAGTCGGGGACCCACATCATATGCCACAAACAAGCAGCGAGGTTACAGGTTAATACCAAATCATAATCGCATCCTAACACAGAGCATTCTAGCGGAAGCTTTTAACAATAATACTGAACTCAAACCAGGAATGTCCACTAATATAAACAACCACATTTATACAGGAATGCCCCGCAAATACAATAATGTTTGGCCTTAAGGTCTTACAGTTTCTCTTTACAAGTGTGGATTCCAATCATCAGCGCGCAGGCCGGACACACATGAGCACAACACAAGCAAACTTTGCTTAGCCTTCAATGGCTAGCAGCAGCAACAGTAGCAGTAGTAGGGACTTTAGCCCTTATGTTTCCTGCTCGGCTCTCCAGCACCTACACAAGGACATCCCACCAAGCGGTGGAAGACAAGGCAATGGTCAGCATTCAGCTGACCAATTTATAACGACCCTACCCCTTTCTTGGGAGCATTGGCATTCCTTCCCTGCAGGCATAGCAATTCATAGGCAGATATATCACACATTCGGCTCTCACACACAAATAATACATCACAATCGTCAGCCACGCAACCCGACGATCCGTGCACTCAGGGCACATTCTTGGTGTACCTCGAACCAGGGTCCCACCACCGTTCCAGGTCCGAAACCCAACAGTATTGAGCATTTAGTATTAACGGCGCGCAGGCCTAAGACTCTCATTATGCACTCCAATTGACCACACTTTAAGGTCTCCAAGTCGGACAGACATAACGCAGGTATGGATTAGCAACCCCCCGTTGCTCAAGTCGCCTTGCCATCACGAATACCAACGTACTTGAGGCCAAATCTAAGGCGCGGGTCGGTTTCACCTTTCCTGTTCTGCATGAGGACTTATTAAGAGCTCACAGTTCACAATAGTCATACTGTCCACCAAGGACTGGCTTCACAATGGCCACAATGTCCACCAAGGACTGGCTTCACAATAGCCATAATGTCCACCAATGACTGGCTTCACAATCAAAAGGTGAGTTCATGCTAGCGTCATTCACGATCTCTTAGCGGGTTTCAGCAGAAGCTCTCTTTCTGCACCCAACTCAACCCAAACCCTGCAGCATCCTATAGTGTCAGAAAACTGGTCTTACCATAGCACACATCACAAGCATCACAAGGGCATTTTACTGGACTACCACTCCAGTACTTCATGTTACTGCCCTTCACAGGTCCAACCCATCGACTCACAAACTACACGTTTAACCGCAGAGTCTTCTTCGGTGTGCAAATAAAACATCACCAATCCAGACCAACCTGTCCAGATGGGCTTCACACAACATGCATATTCCGTACTACACATTTTTGGATCTATATGCAAGACTATTGGGTATTCCAAGAATCAACTCATGGTAAATCCCTCCACAATCCACCCTCTGGTGGGGGAAATCCATGCACATGTAAAAAAGAAGGACTTCACATGTCCAAAAAGGAAGATCGTTACCCTTGACGACCTCTTTGGATCCATGGAAATCTAGCCAATTGAAAAGCACAGCAGCGGCCTTGCCTTCACAAATCTTGCCTTGGATCTCGATTCAGAACTTAGAAGCTCCACCGACGGCCGGATCCCTTTCTCCTCCTCCTCCTTGCTCTCCCTTCTCTCTATCTCTTTTAGAAAGAGGATATCCAAGATGAATTATAGCTATCTCATTCAACTCCTAGACTTAATACAGCAGGGAGAAGCTTGGACCATTGGATCCCAGATGAAGGAAATGAACGGCCACAAATTGCCCTCAAATCTCTATTTTTGGGATGACACAACCAGTGATACGCCCGTGTCACAGGTCATGTACCTTAAGTGACACACCACCGACTCAACTCGAACAAGACACGGCCATGTAACACGCCCGTGTCACATGTCGTGCACCCTGACACGGCTTCAGATATGCCCGTGTCTATCCTGTGTTCACCAAGCCTCACATCCATGGCCAAATCCAGAGAAGGACACGGCCATGTAACACGACCGTATCACATGCCATGTTCCTTGACACGACTTTAGACACACCTCCATCGAGTGCATTTCGTCGAGTGGAGTTCGTCAAACCAGAGGAGGACACGGCCTCGGACACGCCCGTGTCGCAGGTCGTGTTCCCTCTCGAGAACTCGTCGAGTGCATTTCATCGACCACTCGACAGGCTGCTCAACCATACAGAGCAAGACACGGCTTGGGACACGCCCGTGTCCCAGGCCGTGTTGCCCAGCCTGAACCCAATTTTGGGATTTGGGGTGTTATAAGAAGGATGAAAAACTAACAAATTTTATTAAAAAGAAAGTTTGACTACAAAATCTAAAACAAACACAAAGAGGAGGGGGGATAATCCTTACATTGCACAAAAAGACCTCCTAGAAGCAGCCCAAACATCAAAATGGCTCAAAATTTCGAAATCATAGCTCTTACATCAAGGTTCCATTTATAGGCAAAAAAATCAGATTACAGGCCCTTATCAAGGGTGTGTAGGGGGGTGTGTCAGTACTGGCGCTAAGGTGAGACCAAAAATTTATTGTTGGTTGACTTTGGGGTTGTCCACATGGAAGTCACGGGCGTGTATCAAGGGCATGACAAGAAGGTTTTATCTGGTGAAGGTGTCGAGTTGTTGCCACGCTGGCGACGTCTTATCTGGTACAAGTGGGTGGTGGTCACTGGCGTGCTCCTGACTTGACACGGGCGGGATGGGTAGTTTGATGAACGTCGAATGCCGAACATCGAGCTGGAGGCATTGAGTGTCGAGATGGGATTGACACGGGCGTGTTGAATCGGGACGTGGGCGTGTCTTGAGTTTTGAGTGTTAAGATGGCATTGAGTGTTAAGATGGCGTTTAGTGTTGAGATGGTGTTGAATGTCCAGATGGCGTTGAGTGTTGAGATGGCGTGTCACGGGCATGTCAAATTAGGACACAGGCGTATCTTGAGCGATAGATTCCAGGCATCTGATTTTTACTGGAATCAAAGTGACACGCCCAGGTCATGGGCGTGACCAAATTTACACAGACATGTACTTCGATTTTTCGACTTTTTCCTGAATTTTTTTATAAAACAAATTTAAACTAAGTTAGAACATATATACAAAAAAAGAGCATTTAGTTAAAGAAAAATAACAAAAATAAAGTAAAACTACATAAATAAACTACGTAAAAAATACGAATATTTACAACTTATCACTCACATATTCACTCCCCTCTAGGTGATTTAGGTAGGAAACTAGAAACTTCAATTGGTATCAGAGGGAGGTTGTTCACAAAAAGGTTCACTCCTTGAACAGATCTACATCTAGTTGTCGTAGAGATTATCAAGCATGGACAGATCTAAGGATAAGCTTTCGGTGTGCACCACGGCTAACTTTCCCATATGGAAAGAGAGTGTAAGATTCTTCATGAAAGCTGTTGATCCACACATCTTCATGATAGTGGGAGAAGGTCCCTATATTCCCATGATTGCTTCCACTATTGATCCAACCAAGAAAGTTTCGAAGAAACTAATGGGTCTCAACAAAGACGAGATTGCCCTTGTCTCTCTAGATAAGAAAGCCAAGAACATCATCACAAGCACAGTCGATGATTCAATGTTGCAAAACCCAATACACTGCTAATCTGCCAAGGAATTGTGGCAGTCTCTGACTATTTCTATGTAAGGCACCGAAGAAGTAAGGGATGACAGAAAATCCCTTCTGAATCAGAAGTATGAGGCCTTCAAGCAAGGAGCCAAGGACACAATAACTGATACATATGAGAACTTAATCACGATCATCAACGGCCTGAAGAACTACGCCCAGGTTTTCACAAATGGAGGGCTTAACGACAAGTTCCTAAGATTCTTGACTAAGGAATGAGGTAATAAGATTTGTGCCATCAAGGAGTTTGGGAGACTGGCTGACACTGACCCCCAGAACCTCTTCGGGAAACTTATGTCCTATGAGCTTCAAATCAACTCCAGAAAAGTTGAAGAAGAGGGCAGCAGATCTTCATCAAAGGAGAAGTCTGTTGCACCGAAGCTAGATAACTCAAGAAAGGCTAAAGCAGCATCTCCTGCTCCCACTCAGGAAGAAAGTGAAGAAGAAGACTCGGAGCCAGGCACCTCGGGCTCAGAATTATCTGATAGAGAGTTCTCTCTTCTCTCCAAACAGTTCAAAAAGTTTCTCGGTAAGAAGAAACAGATGAGAGGCGAAGACTCCTCATATAGAAGATCACGTCATGATGGAGATCATCAAAATAAACATTACACAAATGACAGGTATAAATCTAAATAGAACAAACATAATCCTACTGACATTGTGTGTTATTGCTGTAATAAGCCAGGTCACGTGATCGCTGACTACCCTCCTAGGAAGAAGGAGGGTGGAAGAAGAGAAGAGCATAAGTCCTCCCATGGCAAAAAGAAGGAGAAGAGCTTTATGGCAAAGAAACAGAAGAGCTTCTGTGACACTGACTCATCCAAGTCAAGTGAGGATGAAGAAGCCTACTTAGGGCTCATGGCTCACTCCGACGGAGAAGAAGCTGACCCCCAATTTCATGGGGAGGTAAATTCACACACCATTCTTTCGGAGTCTGATGCTCCAAATGATGATCATAAGGACTGTCCCTCTAATGATGAATCAGAACTCATGGATCAGTATAAAGAGCTGATCAAGGTCTATGAATGATGTAGAAAGGTTGTTAGAACTCAGGCCAAGGAGATAAAATATCTTAAGGCTGTGGAGACCACTCTGAGGGAGGAAGTTGCAAGAATGAACTCACTTAGAGAGAAACTCCATGCCCTGGTCAATGATAACAACAGTTCACATGAGCTCTTTAACCTAAAAGACAAAATCATCGAGAAGCTAGAAGGACAGCTTATTACCGAAAGAAACTTGTTGAAAGTTTCTCCAAGCCGAAGACTATCCTTCCTCTCATATCTGAATTCTCTACTCCGACAAAGGGAGCTAGTTCATTCCATGTGGTTATTCCTTGTAAGTCTTCTAGGCGATCTAAGGCCAGAAGGATGAATAAGGCTGCAATAAAGGCAAGCACCGAAGTTAAAGGTAAAGCACTTGAAAGTCAAATAAAGTTCAAGAAGTTGATATTCCCTTCGAACCCGTTTGACTTCGAGACTTCTTATGGACATCTAACCCGTCCAACTTACGTTGAGCCAGTTGATAGATACCAAGGGTGGACTCGACCGCGTGACTTTGGTGCTAGTGTCTTCAAAGCAACTTATAAAGAGATTACTCTACAGAGCTATAGTCTATATTATTCGAACAAACAAGTAGAAATCGGAAATTGAAATAACAAAAATGTTATTATCCAAAAAGGTGAGTATTACAAAGGTATAGCCTCTTTTTTATAGAATGGAGGAGATGAGAGAGATTCCAATAAGAAATGTGAGACTAAATAATTACAAGTATATGCGGCTTTACAAATAAACAGACCAAACAAGTCATGTGGTTAGACGAGTAGGCTAACCGCACGACAACCACCAGAAGGATAGAGCAAACTGCCATAGAGAACAAGCCGCCAGAGGAGACCGCTAGACTGGCAGTCTCCAAGTCGCCTGAGACAAACTGCCAGACCACACAGATACCAAACAACAACAGTCCATCCGGCCTTCGTACTGTAACAGATGCCAAACACAACAATCCGGCAGACAAGCTGCAGAGATACACCGCCAGACCGCCCGGACTCCGAATAGCAACAGACCGCCCGACCTCCATACTGCAACACTCCCCCTAAAGCTAGAGCATAGATATCGATCATGCCCAGTTTGTCGTAAATGTGAAAAAAGAAAGCGGACACTAGCTTGGTGAAGATATCTGTCAACTCGTTGTTAGAAGTGATGAACGGAGTACAAATCTATTTCTTCATGATCTCTTCCCGAATAAAATGACAGTCGACTTCTATGTGTTTTGTTCTCTCATAGAAGACCGGATTTCTAGAGATGTATATCGCGGCCTTGTTGTCGTAGAACATAAGAAGAGGATAGTTTTAAACCTCTCCTAAGTCAAGCATGAGAGCTCGTAACCATTTCAACTCACATGTGGTCGATGTCATACTATAATATTCCACTTCAGCACTAAACTTGGAGACCACGGACTGTTTCTTTCTCTTACAGCTCATAAGATTTCCTCCAACAAATGTGCAAAAGCCCGACGTTGACTTGCGGTCTCCTTTGTCATCAATATAGCTTGAATCTGAGTACGCTTCAACCCTCAAGTGACCATTCTTCTGAAAAAGAAGTCCTTTCCATGGCGCTGCTTTAACATACTCGAATATCCTCAGGACAGACTATAGATGGCACTCCCTATGAGCTTGCATAAATTGGCTCACCTTGCCTACAGTATAGGAGATGTCAGGTCTGGTTATCGTGAGATAAATGAGTTTGTCAACCAGACGTCGGTACCTCGTAAGATCAGATAGAAGAGACAAGTTATTTGTCCAAGTTTTGTCTTCTCTAGCAGCCAT
Organism: Platanthera guangdongensis; assembly: GCA_039583875.1. Lineage (NCBI taxonomy): Eukaryota > Viridiplantae > Streptophyta > Magnoliopsida > Asparagales > Orchidaceae > Platanthera > Platanthera guangdongensis. The sequence continues at coordinate 109,874,864 of CM077157.1, read as the reverse complement.
AGGACATCGGGTAGGTTTCACACCAGTCAACCCTGCCTCTTTTAGTAGATCAAGAGCATACTTTCGTTGGGAAACAAACAATGGAGTTGGGCTTCCTAGAGATTTCAATCCCCACAAAGTATTTTGGGTAGCCCATATCCTTTGTGACTAGGTGTTGATATAGGTGTTTCTTTGTCAAAGCTACCACAGCCTGATCATCTACAGTAAGAAGAATGTCATCCACATATACAACCAAAACCACCAGACCCGAGGAGGTTTTGCGAATGAATAAGGAGTGATCGACCGAACTTCTTGCAAAACCAATGGTCGCAGCAATGCCGCTAAACTTCTCAAACCAAGCTCGAGGGCTTTGTTTTAGGCCATAGATGGCCTTCTTCAGCCGACATATGTGTGCCTCCCCCTGAGCAACATACCCTGGAGGTTGCTTCATGTAAACATCTTCCTGAAGATCATCATAGAGAAAGACATTCTTAACATCCAGCTGTGAAATGGGCCAATCCCTATTGACAGCCACAGAGAGAAGGACCTGAATGGTGCTGAGATGAGCAACGGGAGAGAAGGTGTCAAAGTAATCAACACCATAAGTCTGAGTGAAGCCTTTGGCGACTAGGCGGACCTTGTATCGATCCACACTACCGTCTGGACAGAACTTTACAACAAATACCCAGCAGTAGCCAACAACATCAGTGCCCAAAGGAGGAGGAATAAGAGATTAGGTCCCCTTTCAGTGAAGGTAGCAATTTCCTCATCCATGATGACCTTACAATGAGGAACGATAAGAGCTTCCTGGTAGGTGCGGGGTGTGGCAGTGGTAGAGATAGCCAAGGCAAACGCTCTGCGAGAAGGAGTTAGACAATCATAGAAAACAACAGTAACCAGTGGGTGATGGGTACACGTGTGCACCCCTTTGCGAAGAGCAATGAGAAGATCCAAGTCGGCATGTTCTGCAAGAACTGGAGCATCCGTGGCGGAGAGAGCTGGCCCGAAAGTAGGGAGAGATGGCCGTGAAGAGGAGGGAGAGAGCAGTGGTGAAGAGGGAGAAAGAGGAGGAGATGGTGGAGATGACGGTGGAGAAAGCTCGACGGGAGTAGACATGGTGGTGGGGATGGAAGGAGGAGCAAAAATATCTGGAGAGGGAGAGGATTCAGAAGAGAAATAGAATGCATTTTCGAAGAAGGTCATATCTGTGGATACGTATTGTTTACGAAGGATGGGTTCAAAGCAACAATAGCCTTTCTGAGTAGTAGAGTAACCCAAAAAGACACACTTGGTGGCACGTAGGGCGAGTTTGGCATGCGTGGCGGAAGGAGCATGCATAAAAGCCGTGCACCGAAAGATACGTAGAGGGAGAGTAAACAGATCGTTGCCCGGATAGAGAATGGAGAATGGGGTTTGACCATGGAGAACCGTTGCCGGAATTTGATTAATGAGATAGCAAGAGATGATGACAGCGTAGCCCCAATAGGAGTGTGGAATATGCATTTGTGTCATCAGAGTGCGAGTGACATCGAGGAGGTGACGGTTTTTACGTTATGCTATCCCATTTTGTTGTGAGGTATAGACACAGCTAGTTTGATGAATAATATCATGTTGCATACAAAAAGAAGAGAAATCATTACTAAGATATTCCTTAGCATTGTTAGAGCGAAAGATTTTAATAGATACATCAAACTGAGTCTTAATCATATTATAGAAGGATGTCCATACAGAAAATAGTTTGGAGCGATCTTTTAAAAGATATACCCATATACATTGGGATAAATCATCAATAAACATTACAAAATATGAACTACCCTGACCAATGGTGAGTGTAGGAGCAAGACCCCAGATGTCGGAGTGAACTAGATCAAATGGTCTGGAAGATCCATGACTTTGTTGTCGTGGGAAGGAGGGGCGGTGATGCTTGCCAAGCTGACATGCGTCACAGTTGAGAGGACTCTACGGAGGAAGGTGGGGCATAAGATCACGAAGATGTCTTGGAGGAGCATGACCAAGATGAAGGTGCCATTGGATAAGATCAGTAGAAGAGGAGGAGAAGGTGGATAGTGCGGAAGCGTTTTCGAGCAAGTAGAGGCCGCCGCTCTCCGTCCCAGTAACAATCGTCCGTTTGGAGCCCGGATCCTAAAAAGAACAAGTAGTAGAAGTGAATGTGACGGAGCACTGTAGTTGCTTGTAAAGAGAAGTAACAGATAACAAATTGCAAGGGAAAGAGGGCAAGCAGAGGGTGTCCTCCAAGCGAAGAGATGGAGTGACTTGAACCACTCTTGTCCCATGGACCGGTGAGGGAGAGCCGTCCGCAATAAGGACTGGGGGAAACCGATCATGCTGTTTGAGGAGAGAAAAACATTGCGGATTGTCAGTCATATGATTTGTAGCACCAGAGTCGATCAGCCATTTTCCTTGAGTAGCGACGTGGGCACGACCAGAAGACATGACCACTGAGGTGGACGGTTTCGAAGAAGAGGTGGCTATAGAAGAGCAGAGAGAACAATTCGTGGCTTATAAAGGAGGGCACAGTGACAAGGCACAGGGTGCGACAAGAAGAGGAGGTCGTGGCAACTAAGCACAGGTCGTAACAATAAGAACAGTCCGTGGCGATATAATAGCAGGTCACAATGACTTAATAAGAAGAGCAATTAGAACAGGAGGGCGCGGCGACTAAGAACGGGTCGCGGCAAGAAGAACATGTCGAATCAGAGAGGTAGTGAGAAGGAAGGAACACGCCGTGCTGATAGGTCGCGCGGACAGAGAAAGCTCACAGAATCCGCTCGAGAGAGACAGGCCGCGCGAACAGCAAGAAAGGGAGAAGACAGGACGTACGACAAGGAATTCCATGACCAAGAAGCAGAATAAAGCAGAGGGAAATAAGTCAGGCGGCTAAAAAGAAGGTCGCGCGAATAGGAGATGGAGAAGACCGTGTGAAATGAAAGGAGTTTGCGGAGAGAAAAGAGGCAGAGAAACCTCGAAAACATGTCGCGGATAGAGATACAGAGCGAGAAGAGAGTCCGTGCACACAAAGGGCAGCGACAAAGAAGAGGAGAGAAGCCACGCGAACAGAGTACAAGAAGAAGGGCAAATCGTGCGGGCAGAATAAGGCACAGAATCAGGAGGAAAAGATCGAGTCCTTTAATACCATGTTCGAACAAACAAGTAGAAACCAAAAATTGGAAAATTGAAATTTTATCATCCAAAAAAGGTGAGTATTACAAAGGTATAGCCTCCCTTTTATAGAATGGAGGAGATGAGAGAGATTACAAATAATCAATGTCGGACTAAAGAATTCCAAGTATATGTGACTTTACAAATAAACAGACCAAACAAGTCACGTGGTTAGACGAGTAGGCTAACCACTCAACAACCACAAGAAGGAGAGAACAAGCTGCCACAGAGAACAAGCCGCTAGAGCAGACCGATAGACCTCCGGTCTCTAAATCGCCTGAGACAAACTGCCAGACCGTGCGGATACCAAAAAGCAACAGACCGCCCGTCCTTCGTACTGCAACAGATGCCAAACAGCAACAGCCCGGCATACGAACCGCTGAGATAAACCGCCAGACCGCCCAGCCTCGGAACAGCAACTATCCGCTCGGCCTCTATACTGCAACATATATGTTCATGGTCCAAATGATAAGAAAGCTCCAATGGTGAATTTGTTGCTGAAAAACCACTTGAGAAGAAGAAACCATGTGAGTGCTATCACCATAAGGCTTCTACCTCTAAGTCAGCCACTCCTACTAGGCCACATGTTCAAAAGGTCAAGCAGGAGACTTGGAAAAGATACAACAGGTTTGACTGCTGGTGCTGCGATAAAGTTGGTCACTTGGTTGTGCACTGCTAGTTTAATCCCAAAAACATTGAAACTCCTTAAGTTAATCATACGAGACAGACCACTCGTAGTGTTAACATTCGTAGGGGAGTATACTAACAAGGAACCAAGGATGCAAATATTATTGGGTTCCTAAGGTAAAATGATATATGATTGCAGGTATGTCCAAAGGCCAATAAAATGCCTATCTACTATTTAGACAGTGGATGCCCTAGGCATATGACCGGGACAAGAATCCTACTTCAAATTATACTCCAGTCAAAGACGGTCCAAAGGTTATCTTTGGTGGCCCTTAAAAGTATCTAGTGGTCACCTAAACCACCTAGACGGGGGTGAATAGGTGAAGTTTGCATCTTTTTCCGGAATAAAAAACATTGAAAATATCAAGCACACAAACACAGAGATTTTTTAGTGGTTCCCTAAGTTGGGTACGTCCTGTAACATCCCTATCTGTTACAAGAAATATAATAGAGGGTCTGGCCGGGGTCCCACACCATATTCCACGAACAAGTAGTGGAGTTACTAGATAATATCAAAAGACCAACAAATCCTAACACAGAGCATTCTAGCGGAAGCTTCATGGTTGAAATACTGAACTCAAGAATCACAGAAATGTCCACTAATAAAAATAGGAATGTTTACAAAAGTACATAAAAGTACTTGGCCTTAAGGCCTTACAAATTCCCTTAATAAAAGTGTGGATTACCAACATCAGCATGCAAGCCGACCACACATGATAAACATAAACAGAACACGTCCTTCGAGGGCCAGCATAGAAACAAGGGCTTTAGCCCGCTATTTCACCCTTGGTCCACCATTACCTGTAAAGGAACATTCCACCAAGCGGTGTAAAACAGGGCAACGGTCAGAAATCAGCTGACTAATTAAAATGACCCTGCCCCTGGCTCGGGGCAGCGGAATTCCTTCTCTGCAAGCATTGCATCCACACAATTTATGTATATATACAACAAGAAAGTGTATGACCGCACAAATCAATACATATCACAAACGATGTCACGACGGCTCGATGCTCCGTGCACTCAGGGCGCATTATTGGTGTACCGAAAAACCCAGGTCCCACCACCATTCAGAGGTCCCAGACATGATGGTCCATTATGAGCATTCCTAGACTTTATGGCTCACAGGCCAAAGACTCTCGCTATGTGATCCTAACAGGGCCTTAAGCACCCACGGTTAGAGAACCATAATGCGGGTACAGATCCATCTTTCTCGTTGCTCAAATTTGTCAGACTCAAGACTGGAATGACACAGGTACAACTTCACCTTTCCCGTTCGGCCATATAGGCCTTCCACAATTGCAGCGCAACCACTCAACTTCACACAAAATGGCACTCACGGCCAAAAGAGTTGAACAACAAGTACCAACTCCCAAATATTTTTCGTGGACTTACTCCAGTACCTCCTGTTACATAACGTCACAGGCACCACTAAGGACTCCTTACAATAATGAAAGTACACAGAGTCTTCTCCGTTTCGCAAATAAAGCATCACCAATACAGACCAACTTGTCTGGATGGGCTTCACACAACATGCCTAACCGTACAACACATTTCTGACTCTAAATACAAATCAAATAAGGGATGACAATAGCATCCCATGGGAATCACTTAGATGTCCACCTTTTGGTGGAGGATTCCATGCAATATGCAGAAAAGAGGACATCACTTGTCCAAGTAGGAGATTGTTACCCTTGGAAGACATTTTGGTGCCATTGGAGGAAGAACTACTCGCATCTCGAATACAACCACCAAATCTCCTCAGCAAGGTACGCCAGGCACAGACCCAAACACCGTCGTTCTAGGTTTTCCTCTCTTCCAGGAAAAGGCAAGAAGATATGATAAGAGACAGAATAAATTTCTTCTCAAACCTCTCAGGAAAAGTGGATTCGGGAATCAACCCTAGCCACACGATTTCTACCTCCCAGCGACAATGGCCTGGATGAAATTACATTTCCAACCACATCATAAAAGTTGCATCAATATTAAAATCTCGGTAACTGTGCCTATACAAAACGACGCAAACATCTGCTGATATTTCGTCGAGCTCAGCCCGACGATATTCATCGAGCTCACCCCGACGATATTTGTCGAGCTCAGCCTGACGATATTCGTTGAGCTCAGCCCAACAATATTCGTCAAGCTCAGCCCGACGATATTCATCGAGCTCTACCCGATGATATTCGTCGAGCTCTGCCCGACGATTTCTTGTCAAGCGTCGAACGTTCATGCCAGAGACTTTTGGGGTGTTACAATCCTCCCCACCTTAAAAGAATTTCGTCCCGAAATTTCTATAGCACACAGCAACAAGCAACCAATATGTTACAATATATTTTCTCTGTTCAAAATAAAAGGTTATAACAACTTCATGCAAACAACTCAGGAAATTAAGAATGCATGGTTTACTCCCGCTCCCATGACAACTCCTCGTGGACACAATTGTCCCACCGAACCTTGACCATCCTGATTGTTTTGTTTCGCAGCTGTTTAACCGCTGTATCCTCGATCTGAATAGGCCCAACCTCCGTTGTTAGCCCACTATCGACGGATACTTGACCTGCGACAACCACTTGCAATGGCTCTTTTACCGCTTTCTGTAATACTGAGACATGAAATACATCATGTAAACCACTCAGCTCTAGCGAAAGTGCTAGTCGATAGGAAGCTTCTCCAATACTCTCCACCACTTCAAATGGACCAAGATATCTCGGGCTCAGCTTTTCAAGCGCCATATTTTGGACACACCTTTGAAGGGTTTGATCTTTAAATAGACTCAATCGCCCACCGCAAACTCCACGTTTTGGTGCTTAGCATTGTGATATTTATCCCTCCTATCATGGGCTACCAACAACCTCTCATGTATTAATCGAATATTCGAGTTAGCATCCTCGATTTCCTTCCATTTATACAACTTTGACTCGCCAGTCTCTGCCCAAGCTAACGGTTTACGACATTTCCTACAGTATAAAGCCTCAAAGGGCGCCATCTGAATACTATCTTGGTAGCTATTATTATAGGTGAACTCAATCATAAAGAGGTGGTCCTCCTAACTCTTACCAAAATCAAAGGCGCACATTCAAAGCATATCCTCCAGTATCCTATTGGTCCTTTCAATCTGACCATCCATTTGAGGATGAAAGGTCGTGCTGAATTGTAACTTTGTACCCAACATTTGGTGGATTAGCCTCCAATCACCCGAAGTGAAATGCCCATCACGATCACTGATGATGCTACGGGGCACACCGTGCAATCGTACTATGTTATCCACAAACATCTTTGCCAGTTTCTCAACTGAATCATCCTTCCGCTTCGGGATGAAGTACGACACCTTAGTTAGTCAGTCCACAATCACCCAAACAGCATCATTTCCACATTGCAATATCGGCAGCCCATGCACGAAATCAATAGAAATGTCATCAAATTTCCACACGGGAATCAGTAATAACATCAGAAAACCTTCAGGATTTTGGCATTCAGCCTTTACTAAGGCAAAGGTTTGACATTTAGCAACGTAATGTGTGCTCCCGGGATGAATATAATACTTTGCAAAATTAGCTTCATACATCAACTCCTCACGCAGCTTACCCCCACTTGGGACGACAAACGACCATCTTTCTGCAAAAGGTCATCATCAAAGGAAAATTGGGACTATGAATTTTCCGCTGCATAGCGTTGAAGACTATCATCTAGTTCTGTTGCTCGCCGAACCGTGTCTACGAGGTCATACTGCACCTCCGTCCAGTTTAGACACGCATTTGTAGTGTCATTATTATCAACACAGGTAATCTCTAAAGCCTCCAGCTCTTGAGTTAGACATTCGTCATGCCTTTGCAACCAATTAGCCCTTAACGGAGTCCTACGACTCAAGTCATCTGCGACTACATTTCCCTTACCGGGTGTATAATGAATTTGGAAGGTGTAGTTCCCAAGAAACTCCATTCACCTCCGCTGTCACATATTATGATCCTTCTGATCCAAAAAATATTTAAGGCTCTTATGGTCTGTGAATATATCAACTTTCACGCCATACAAATAATAACGCCACAGTTCAAGCACAAATATCACCGCCGCCAACTCCAAATCATGGACGGGGTAATTCCGTTCATGCACTTTCATCTGGCGTGAGCCATATGCTATCACTTCTCCAAACTTTAGAAGAACGCAGCCTAAGCCGCTCCCTAATGCATCACTATAAACTTCAAAACTGTTCAGACCACATGGCGAAGTTAAGATTGGCGTCGTGGTCAAACGACTCTTTAGCTCTTCAAAAGCTCGTGCGCACTCGGGCGTTCAAACGAACTTCTGATCCTTCCTCGTCAGTGTGGTGAGAGTCAAGGCTATCCGCGAGAAGTTCTCTACGAAGCTCCTGTAGTAACCCGCAAGTCCAAGGAAACTCCTGACTTCTGCTACAGTAGCAAGCACAGGACACTCCCGTATAGCAACTTTTTTTGCCGGATCAACCGCAATGCCCACTCCACTAACCACATGTCCAAGAAAGGCCACTGATGACAGCCAAAACTCATACTTAGAGAACTTGGCGTAGAGCTTGCTTCTCCTCAAGGTGTGCAACACCATCCGTAAATGATTTGCATGATCTTCTTTGGATTGGGAGTATACTAAGATATCATCAATAAAATACGATCACAAAGAGATCCAAATACTCCCTAAAATTCTGATGCATCAAGTCCATAAACACCTATGGCGCATTAGATAGCCCAAATGGCATTACTGTAAACTCATAGTGACCATAGCGTGTTACAAATGTTGTTTTGGGTATGTCACATTCTTTAATCCTCAACTGATAATATCCAGATTTCAGATCCATCTTGGAGTATATTGTTGATCCAACTAGCTGATCGAACAAGTCATCAATCCATGGAATCGGATACTTCTTCTTTTCCATCAACTTGTTCAATTCTCTATAGTCCATGCATAGATGCAAGCCACCGTCCTTCTTTTTCACAAAGAGAACTGGCGCGCACCAATATGACTTACTTGGGCATATAAAGCCCTGCTCTAGCAACTCTTGTAATTGAACTTTCAATTCTGCCATCTCCTTTAGCGCTACTCTATATGGCGAGCGGGCCATAGGTTTCGCACCTGTTACCAACTCTATAGAGAAGTCGATTTCCCTTTGGGTAGGTAACCAAGGAAGGTATTTTGGAAACACATCGATGTACTCTAATACAATCGGCACATCTCTCACACTGGACTTAGGATCCAACGCCTCTACAAGTGTGAAGAATAACTTCGCACCCTTCCGAACAACAATAATGACTTGGAGAACAGATATCAGTATCGTGCTTGAACCTCGCATACCATTGAATTTAGTCTCCAGTTTGGTTTCTGCCCAGTGTGACTTCTTTTGATGTACAATCTATACATGCATGCTGCTCCGAAATCCAGTCCATACCAAAGATTATATCAAATTCTGATATCGGCAGCACCGATGTTTCCACCATGAAATCCCGACTTCCTATTTGAACCTCGACACAGCAAGATTTATCCGCGCTCATCAAACAACCATTAGGTAACAACACCTTCACCCTATCTGTCGTGGTTCATGTAGGCACCCAGATCCTTAGGACAAAGTCCTTGGATAGGAATGAATGTGAAGCACTCGTAGCAAATAGTGCTCTTGCCGGATGATCCCGTATAAGAATAGAACCTAAAGCACCAAACATAAGCAAGCATATCCAAAGGCATAAAGTAAAACTGCAAAGTACTCGTACCTGTAATGACATCGGCCTGCTTAATGTCCTCCTGCTTCCTAAGATTATAGACTCGGGGCAACGCCTGTGATGTAGAATACTCCACCACTGACTTCCTTTTCTCCGCATATGACGCACCCGACTTCTTATCCACCTTTGGAGGACCAAAGAGACAGTCACGAGCATAATGTCCTGGCCTGCCACATGTATAGCAAGTGTGAGGCCCATGCCCAGATGTTGCCTCTGAAATGACAACAGAAGGGGCTTGTCCAGAATACTTGGACTTCTTTCCCCATTTCTTTCGGTACCCAAACTTTTCAGGACGCGACGTCTTGAACTCTGGCTTTGTCACCGCCAAGTCCTTTTTACCTTGCACCCTTTTCATGCCTTTCTCCAAAGACCGAGCCGTACAAACCAGTGCTTGAAAACCTTGGCTCACCGAACTCGAGAGAAGAAATCTTAACTCATCCTGCAGTCCCTCATAGAACTGACTAGTCTTAAGCTCCTCTTCGGTAAAAATAGAACCCGCATAACATCCCAAATGCGTAAACTCATATAAGTAGTCATCAACACTACTATCTCCTTAAGTCAGACGTTGGAACTCCATCTCCATAGCAATTCTCTGCGACATCGGCAGATGCTTTGCTAAAAACAAACGCGAAAACTCTTTAATTGAGATCTCTGCTAACTGTCTGCCCGCTAAGTGATGCAACTCTATCTGGTCCCACCATAGCCGCACCTCTCCCTCCAGCAGAAAAGTGGCTAAGGTTACTTTCTATCCCACCTCTACTCTGATAGCTATTAAGATTCTCTTAATCCTTGAAAGCCAATCCTCAGCCTGTGTTGGGGAACCCGCCCCTGAGAACGTAGGAGTATTAAAGCTCATAAACCGCATCAATTGTTGATCTGCCGCTCGCGGATCAACTATAACCTCAACCGCTCCTTGCCTTAACCCAGCATGCGTTGGCACCATATCAGGATGTGCCTGCTCAGCTTGCTGAGCATTCATAACAACAAGTATTGTCTCTGTAATCAAAAGTACAGTTTCGACAGATGGAGGAGGTGTGGGCACCTCAGCTGGTGCCGCACTTTCAATAGAATGTTGGGGATTCTACTAACCCACGTCACTACTAGTCACCTATATGTGTAGAAAACATAATTGAGTGACCAAACAAAAAGGCAAACATACAAAAAGAAACTCGCAGGTTCCGCAAACAAGTGTATTTTCATTCCTTAGTGGACATTCTTGAGTTCATTTTATGTGATATAACGGCAGCAGTTACACCTGCTCTCCACCTCTCAAAAGAATTCGACCACGAATTCGGAAGAGAAAGACCTTTAAGCTGATACCAAATTACAACACCCCTATCCGTTACAAGAAATTTAATAGAGGGTCCGGCCGGGGCCCCATGCCATATTCCACGAACAGGCAGCGGAGTTACTAGATAATATCAAAACACCAACGAATACTAGCACGGAGCATTCTAGCGGAAGCTTTATGGTTGAAATACTGAACTCAAGAATCACAGAAATGTCCACTAATAAAAATAGGAATGTTTAAAAAAAATACACAAAAGTACTTGGCCTTAAGGCCTTACAAATTCCCTTAATAAAAGTGTGCATTACCAACATCGGCACGCAAAGCAGCCACACATGATAAACATAAACAAAACATAGCCTTCAAGGGCCAGTATAGCAACAAGGGCTTCAGCCCGCTATTTCCCGCTTATTTCACCATTACCTGTAAAGGAACATTCCACCAAGCGGTGGCAAACAAGGCAACGATCAGCATTCAGCTGATCAATTAAAACGACCCTGCCCCAGGATCGGGTCAGCGGAATTCCTTCTCTTCAAGCATTGCATCCACACAATTTATGTATATATACAACAATAAAGTGCATGACCGCACAAATCAATACATATCACAAACACCGACACGACGACCCGACGCTCCGTGCACTCAGGGCACATTATTGGTGTACCGGAAAACTCAGGTCCCACCACCGTTCAGAGGTCCCAGACATGACGGTCCATTATGAGCATTCCTAGTCTTTACAGCTCACAGGCCAAAGACACTCGCTATGTGATCCTAACATGGCCTTAAGCACCCACGGTTAGACAACCATAACGCGGGTACAGATCCACCTTTATCGTTGCTCAAATTCGTCAGACTCAAGACTGGAATGACGCGGGTACAACTTCACCTTTCCCGTTCGGCCACACAAGCCTTCCATAGTTGCAGCGCAGCGACTCAACTTCACACAAAATGGCACTCACGGCCAAAAGAGTTGAACACCATGTACCAACTCCCAAATATTTTTCCTGGACTTACTCCAGTACTTCCTGTTACATAATATCACAGGCACCACCAAGGACTCCGTACAATACTCAAAGTACACGGAGTCTTCTCAGATTCGCAAACAAAGCATCACCAATCCAGACCAACTTATCCGGATGGGCTTCACACAACATGCCTAACCATACAACACATTTCCGGTTCTAAATGCAAATCCAACATGGGATGATAACAGCGTCCTAAGTGAATCAATTAGATGTGCACCTTTTGGTGGAGGATTCCATGCAACATGCAGAAAAGAGGACTTCACTTGTCCAAGCAGGAAATCGTTACCCTTGGTAGACGTTTCGGTGCCATCGGAGGAAGAACTACTCGGATCTTGAATATAACCACAAAATCTCCTCAGCAAGGTACGCCAGGCACAGACCCAAACACCGTTGTTCTAGGTTTTCCTCTCTTTTAGGAAACAACAAGAAGATATGATAAGAGACAGAATAAATTTCTTCTCAAACCTCTCAGAAAAAGTGGATTCGGGAATCAACCCTAGCCTCACGATTTCCACCGCCCAGGGACAATAGCCTGGATGAAATTACATTTCCAACCGCATCATAAAAGCCGCATCAATATTAAAATCTCAGTAACTGCGCCTATACAGAACGACGCAAACATCCGCTAACATTTCATCGAGCTCAGCCCGGCGATATTCGTCGAGCTCAGCCCGACGATATTCGTCGAGCTCAGCCCAACGATATTCTTCGAGCTCTGACCGACGATTTCCTATCAAGCGTCGAACGTTCAGGCCAGAGACTTTTGTGGTGTTACATGTCCACTGTCCTGCCTCCTATCTCCCATAAAGGGCAGATTTGGCTTCTTCACCAAACTCAGATTTCGTCAAATATTACACCTCGGAGTCGCAACTCCTACACTTCGTAGACGAATCTCCTACCACTTGGAGAACAAACTCTCCTACAACTCGATTCGCAAACCGGATCTATACACTCGATCCACAAACGAATCTACAGAACTCAGATAAAATTCTCCTACAATATTCAAAATAAAGTTACAACAACAACACACGATTCCAATCTTGATCTGACGTTCTTTGAAGGTTGGAAGTTGATTCTTGAAGAACTCGGAAACTTGAAATCTTTGGATCTTGAACCTCGATTTTTGACCAACAAGTACAGGAATAAATAAGATCTTGAACGAAGAAGCGATCCAGTCAACGAAGTTGTCGGCGAATAATATTGCTCATTGTAGCGGCCGATCAGAAGAAGATTCGCGAAAACAGTAGTTCGGCCGACGGGAGCTCTTTCGGGAAATATGAGATTTTGATTTTTGGAATTTAGGTTTTTGGATCCTTATCCATTTCGAAATTATTCTAGGTATTTATAGAGGGATTCAAAATGAAACGGCTATAAAAGATTTCCAAAAATGAAACCAAGAAATGTAATGTACATGGCCGTCGGTTTCAAATCAGGAAGAAAAATCGGGAAAACACCAAGGAAAATTCGGCGAGATTCGTCCAGTATTAGGTATGATACTCGCCGAATCATACAATGATATAAGCAAATATGTCAATCGGTGTTCGTCGAATAGAAGGTTAATTCGTCGAACAGAAGGCGCACAAATTCAGTTTATTTCGAATTATTCGGCGAGTATCGCATGGGATACTCGTCGAATTCGGCGAGTATCACTAGTGATACTCGTCGAATTTGCCTTGGACAATTTCTGGAAACCTGGAGAATTCATCCTAAGTATATGTCGAATTTGGCAGGTATTAGGAAGCATACATGACGAATTTGGCGAGTATCAAGGGGATACTCGTCGAATTCGACGTGTATGACTCACCATACTCGCCGAATTTTACTTGGATAAAATTTTTCGTTTCTGACTTCTTGTCTTTGGCCTTCCTTGATCCTCCTCCTATACTTAGGATATAAGTACACCCCAATAGAGATATTATACGTGAGTCAACACGATGGTCTGCATAATGGGGGATTACATTGTGTAGTCATGTGTTTACTGACCCACTGTAACCTGACATTGGTGCGTATTTAGCATTGTGAACCTGCAAGTACAAAACTAAAAAGCAATATCAAATACACCCTCAATTCATCTTAGCTTGATTGGACCCTTCTTCAAATCAGGGTTATTGTGGATACAGTACCCAACAATCTCTCTCTATCTGACGAAGCCAAAATTCTACAAGCTAAGGTGAATTGCACATATCAAATAAAATTTAAACTAATACTTGAAAAGATAAGTGAAATTAAGAAAAGATAACAGCACGCATTCCAAGTCAATTAGATAAATCAAATATATATATATATATATATCAAAATTGTTTTAGATCAAGGAGGGCATCCCACTACACAGCATAGAAGTATATATAATCATTTAGGTCTTCTTGTTCTTCCTTTTTAATAACTGTCTGTAGAAATATTCTTTAGGCTTCATATAGTACTTGGGAGGAGGAGTATGCATTGGATTAACATTCTTGTACTTCCGAAAATGAATCCTCCTGCCGGTGCAGGCCTCTTTGAACTTGTTCCATTCTTCTGGGCTATAATGATCCTGATGCTTCTCTGCTCCAAGCTCGTACAAGGCAAAGGTGTTCAAGATAATTCCTTTTGAAGTGGGGCTCCAAACTTCATCCATCTCACGATTAGGTCCTTCTCTGACTTCAGATGGCCTGGTTGGTTCTGGTCTGACTTCAAAAGTACCTTCTCCAAATATCCTTTTCTTGAGAACCTGAGCCTCAGAGAATGCAGCAACAACAACATCAGTAGTAGCTTGAACCTCTAGAGTCACAGTAGCAGCAGTAATATGGTCCTAAGAGAAGTCATGTGAGTCTATCCAATATTGAGTGTAGTCCGGAGTCGGAAAAACATCATCATAACCAGGCTCACCCGGATGAACGTCAACATGAACTGGCTCAGCAGGAACTGGAGGAGGGAAAAACTAACCATGTAACCATGTAGTGTTGTCATAGCTATACTCATTTGCATGTTTGAACTGATTGAGCATAGTCTTTTCAACACCGGCAATCTTAGCTGTAAGGGCTTCCTCCCCCTTTTTGGCTTCTGCAGTAATTGCATTGGCATAAGATTTCAAAGAAGTGTCATAATGGGCCATTGATCTGTTGTGGGCGTCGATGAGAGAGAGAGAGCATTTGTTTCAACATTTTTAATACGCTTTTGTTTTGCTTAAGTCCTCTCATCATAAGGGTTACTGCAGTTGCAAACTCTTCATACTTTGCATCAAATCTGGCATCTAGCTTATCAAATTTTACTTGAACTTCAGTAAGCCCTTTAAGCATAAACTTCTCGAATTGTTTGACTCTTTGAACCACCTTAGCCAAAGAGGCATCAAACTGGGCCTGTTGCTTAGCTAGCATTTCTTCAAAATCTTTTAGCAGCTTATCACTTGAGCTGGGGCTTGGAGCATCTGGTAGCACTGGAAGTGTGACATTCGCAGCGATCAACCTTGGTCCTTCTGAACCTAAAGAAGGGGCATGCATATTGGCAGATCCTTCCTTATCAGAGAGGTCAACTATGCCTTCGGGTACCAACGACATCCTGCCTAGTCTCTTGTCCAGGTTGCGCATGAGTCTGGAAACCTCAGTGGACACAGATATGCGGGACGGAGTTACCTACCCCTCAAACCCTGCAGTAGTGACAGTACTAGGGAGAGGAGCAACCAGTGTGTCTACAGGCATAGGCACTGAAACCACAATGGCATCACAACCAACCTTAGCAACATCAGAATTGCTATTAGTAGATTTATCAGCAAACCCTGTATCCTCATCAGCAATCTCAATCTGATAATCTTCAATTGTCACATTATTTTCAGCAACATCATCATCAACCATATCAGCATCAGCATCCTCATCATGATCAGAAGGATCTGTATCCTCTTCCTCAGCATGCACTTCTGAACCCTCAACTGTCTGAACCTTAGCAATGACAGCAGCACCAATAGCAGCAACCTCTGCTAGGATATCCCCAGAACCTGAGTCTGGAAGAACTGTAACTGTATCTGAATGAGCAGCTGTCTCCCCCTCAATTCTTGTACTCAATCCAGCAAGAGTCATACTGGGGAGAGGATAAGGGGTCCTGTCATCAGGAACATGATTTATCTCCTCCACTGGGGGTACTGGGGCTCCCCCTCACTGGATGATCCGCATGTCCCACCTCGAGAAGATTGTAGAATCTATCTTATTTAGGTGATGTATAGGAACTCCTTTAGTCATATCAAACCTATCACCATCAAGCTGATTCAAGTATAGGGTGATAATCCTCCCAAAGTCAAGAGTGCGTAGGCTGTCTTTTATCTTGGTGAATAGCAGTGCACCCTAGTCTAGCTTCTTCCTGCAGACTATTGCAAGTAGTATCTTGAACATATCTGAGGGCAGATAGTCGTGCGAGCCCGTCTTGCAAATGAGCACCTTGCTAATTATATCTGAGAGGAGTTTGCCCTCCTCACTCATTCCTTTTCACTTGATGGCTTTGGTATTCCTGGGTAAACCACAGAACCACAACGTTCTGGCATAATCTTCCTCCTCTAGGTAGTCGGCCGAATCACAGATGGGTAGCCGTAAGTACCTAGAGATACAGGAGGCATTCACCTTCACTTTGAATTGTTGAACCTTGCTTTTTATCACTGAGTCCTCATGGCGTAATTTGGCATTACTGAAGAACTCCAAGACTTCCTTGTCGAGCAACTTGTAGGGGTGTTCGAGGACGAAGGAGAGTCCAGTGGTCTCCAACATCAGAATGACGTTCCTGAATTCATCTAAGGTTTGAGCAAATCCTGCACAGACCAACTCACCTCCTCCTAGCAAGACAGTGGTGCATATAGGAGCCATGGAAAATTACAGAAAACTAGAATTTCTAAAACTCTGGAGAGCAAACACTGCGGGTCTGAGGAGGCTTCTGGTGTCGGCGCAAGCACTGCACTGAAGAACCTCTGGAAGACTGCAAGAATAGGAGGCTTCAATTTAATGAATAGACGACAATTATCAGAGTGTTTCTATCGGCCAGCGGCGGTGACACGCGGTAGCTGGCGGCAAAACACAATAGGCGGCGTCAAGCTTGAAGCTAGGGCTTTGCAGAACGCTATGCACGAGTGATGCGAGCTAGGGCACGGGAGGAAGGCGGCGATCGATATGAATCGACAAATCAGGAGCTGAAGGGTAGGGTAGCGCAGTTGTGCGAATTTATGGGTTTCAGTGGCTTTTGAGTTCGACGAAAATCGAGTGTGCCCTCCTGTTACTATTTAAGTGAATATATATATATATATATATATATATATATATATATATATATATATATATATATATATATATATATATATATCGATTTTTAAAGTGCATTTAGACTGCGCGTACCTCAATTTTGATCGTCGAGTCTTTGGATCCAATATAGGCAATTTGAAATATTTCCCCGAAATTAGCTGTTGGAGGAGTCCGATTCAGCGAGTGTTGTATGAATATGCAACGTGTCGGTCGATATTCACCGAATTGGACTTGCAAAAGAAGAATTTTTTGCTTTGTTGAAATTGTTCCCGAGACAATATTTGCCACTTTGACCGTCTTCATGGTTCCTTGTTCAGCATGCCCAGCTCCATTTTGAAAAGCGAGAACTTGGTCTCATCCAGCGGCTACGTAAAAATATCAGCAACCTCCTTGTCCGTCGAGACATAGCTAAGGGCTATGTCCTTGTTCTCCACATGATCCTGGATGAAGTGGTAGCGCACCTCGATATGCTTGGTCCAGCTGTGGGAGACTAGATTGTTTGCGATTGTAGTGGCACTGGAGGAGTCGCGGAACATCGAAATTTTGTTGAACTTCAAGTTATAATCTTTGATCTGATTCCTTATCCATAGAAGTTGTGTGCAACAACTACCCACAGAGATATACTCTGATTCAGCAGTAGATGTTGCCACACAATTTTGCCTCTTACTGCTCTAGGAAATGAGCCGTCTTCCGAGGAATTGGCACGTCCCGGAAGTGCTTTTCCTATCGTCCCTGCTACCAACAAAATCAGCATCTGAAAATCCAATTAGCTCGACGTCATTACTTCTTGGGTATCATAAGCCAAGATTTGGTGTACCCTTAAGGTATCTTAAAATTCACTTCACACCGACATAATGAGATTCCTTAGTGTTTGCCTGATATCTAGTATAGACACATGTCGAGAACATTATATCTGGTCTACTGGCAGTCAGGTAGAGCAAAGATCCAATTATGCTTTTATACTTTGTTTCATCAAAAGGTTTCCATTTCTCATCCTTGTGTAGAGACACAGTTGAACCCATTGGTGCCCGCATGGAGGATGCACTCTCCATTCTGAATTTCTTAAGAAGCTCCTTGGTGAACTTCGTTTGAGAGATGAAAATTCCATTTTCAAATTGCTTCACCTGAATTCCTAAAAAATACTTCAACTCACTTATACTGCTCATTTCAAACTTCTCTTGTATAAGTTTGGAAAACTTCTTGCAAAGGTTGTCTTCTGTAGAGCCAAACATGATGTCGTCGACATAAATTTGCACTAGCATAATCTTTCCTTTAACTTCCCTAAGAAATAATGTCTTGTCTATGTTTCCCCTTGTGAACTTGTTCTCAAGAATAAAGCTAGACAACATCTCATACTAAGCTCGGGGAGCTTATTTTAAACCATATAATGCTTTATTTAAAAATTATACGTAATCAGGGAATATAGAGTTGACAAAACCTGGGGGCTCCGCTACGTATACTTCCTCTTTTAGATTCTCATTGAGGAATGCTGACTTCATGTCCATTTGGTAGACGGTGAAGCCTTTGAGTGCAGTATACACAAGAAACAACCTGATCGCCTCGAGCCAAGCCACTGGAGCAAATGTCTGGTCGAAGTTGATCCCCTCGTCTTGTTTGTATCCTTGTGCTACAAGTCAAGCTTTGTTCTTGATTATTACTTCGTGTTCGTCCATCTTGTTTTTGAAAATCCACTTGGTGTCGATCACGTTCTGTCCCTTTGGTCTGGGTACCAGCTCCCAGACTTTGCATCGTTCAAACTGGTTGAGCTCCTCTTACATCGCCATGATTCAAGAGGGATCTTTGTTTGCTTCCTCGAACTTATTTAGTTCAACCTGAGATAGAAAACTCAGATACTAAATTTTGTTAGTTGTACCTCTTCTGGTTCTCACACCGTCGCCTGGTTCTCCAATGATCTGATCAGCAGGGTGATCTCGTAGGTGTCTGAACCCTAGGTTCCTTGTTCTTCCTCCAACAGGCTCTGCAACATCCGGTGCAGTCTCTGTAGGTTGAGGCAATTCTTCGTATATGGGTTCCTCATCCACCAAACATAGATCGATGAGCTTAGCTGAGCTTGGAGCTTCTTCCTTGACAATGTCATCCAAGCTAAGTTCATTGAACCTTGTACCTGTATCTGCACCAATAACACTAGACGAGCTGCTTTGGAGCAGACTAGTCACATCAAATACATCGTTTATTGACTCTTCTACCGCTAGAGTTTTCTTGTTAAAAATCCTATATGCCTTACTATGACTACTATATCCTACAAAATACCTTCAAAATTTTTTTCACAAAACTTAGTTCGGTAATGCTTCCCATTATTAAGTACAAAGCATTTGCTTCCAAAGATTCTAAAGTAGGACATAGTCGGTTTTTGCCCTTCAATAACTCATAGGGGGTCTTACGATAGCTTTTGTTGATGATTGCCCTGTTTTGCACTTGACAAGCCGTGTTGACTGCTTCAGTCCAGAAGTACTATGAAAGAGAAGCGTCGATCAATATGGTTGTACATGCTTCAATTAGGGTTTTGTTCCTTCTCTCAGCCACTCCATTTTATGGTGGAGTGCACGGGGAGGAGAAATCACGAAAGATACCTTGACTTTCACAACACTTTGTCATGGCACCAGACTTAAACTCTGTTCCGTGGTCACTTATGATTTTGTCCACCGAGTAGTCCAATTCATTCTAAATTTGCCGGACAAAATTTGTGAAAGAGTCAAAGGTGTCTGACTTGTGTTTCAGAAAGAACACCCAAGTGAAACGCGAGTAGTCATCAACAATTACTAACGTATAGACCTTACCTCCTAAGCTGTGAATCGGCATAGGACCGAATAAGTCCATGTAAATCAAGTATAAGTTTCGAGAAGAATCTTTCTCAGAAATACCCTTAAAGGTAGGTCATGTCTGCTTACCCATATGATATGAGTGACATAGACTCTCTTTAAGGCACTTAATGCTGGGGTGTTGGGTATTGTATCCACAGTAACCCAGATTTGATGAACTCATGCTTGAACTAAGATAAATTAAGTTGTATTTGATCTTTTGTTTCAGTTATGTGTTTGCAGGATTATATTGCCAAGTGTAGACCAATGTCAATCTACAATGGGTCACTAAACACAGGACCATACAATGTAATCCCTCATTGTGTGATGTTGACTCATGTGTAGCCTCTCTATTGGGATACACTTCATATTCATGCACTAGGACTGATTGGAGAAAGACTTGTTGCTGAATTCTCTAAAGAAAAGAAAATTCTGTTGAAGATATTTTTGCTAAGTATTTAACTCGAGTAGTTACTTACATACTCGAGTGAAACACTTAGTCAATACTCGAGTGAGACCATATATACTCGAGTAAGGGAATTAGCTCTCGAGTAGTCAAATTATAGCTCTCGAGTAGCTAAGTCAATTACTCGAGTAGATCCTCTCTCATTCTCGAGTTAACAGAATTTCTTCTCCAGAAAATTTTCTAAGTAAATTACTCGAGTAGTCATAAAAGTACTTAAGTAGATTATTCCTTTGTCTCGAGTTACAGAAGATAGGACTTCATGTAATTTTACTTCACTCGAGTAGTCAAGTTCATGTACTCGAGTAGTCCATCTACTACTCGAGTAGTCCAGATTAAATACTCGAGTGATAAGTTTTTCCTCCCTCAAAATTTTTCTAAGTCCATTACTCGAGTAGTAATATCCATATACTCGAGTAGTTTATTTCCTCTCGAGTAGTCCAGTTCCACTGCCCGAGTAACCCAGTTTCTTCTTCCAGAAATTATTCTAAGTCCTTGACTCGAGTATTCCATCTACCTCTCGAGTAGTTAAATTTTATTCTCTCGAGTAGTACTTCTTGTACTTGAGTAGTTCAACTTCACATCTCGAGTAACTATATTAGCACTCGAGTAAGTCTTTGTGTACTCGAGTAGTTGCTCATCATTTCTGGATTTTTCTTCAAGTTATTTACTCGAGTAATCCTCTTCCATTCTCTTGAGTAATCAGAATAGTACTCGAGTAGGCAATTGCTCTCTCGAGTATTTCAGTCATTCTTTTCAGGAAATTAGCTAAGTCCAGATTTGACGGAAATTTCAAATAGCGTTGACGTGATTAGTCCACGTGTAACACCTCCCCTGTAATGACCGTATAATATGGGTCCGGCCGGGGCCCCACAACATACGAACGCCACAGCTTTAGTATTATAAGTTGATATAGCTACCCAAACTCAAAACACTTGCACAACACAGTGGAAACAAAGCACAACTAGAAGTTATCCACTAACCAAAAGAGTTACAACTAAGGCCTTAAGGCCTGCCACAAAAGTCCATACTCAAGTAAAATTACAATCATGAATGTGCATAGCACTCCTAGTCTACCTCGGCATGCAAGCCGGACAAACGAGCCTCAAAGAAACATCATCATAAATGTAGTGCTACAAAAGAGGGAAAAACACTTCATGGGGTTTAGGCCTTTCTGGCCGGCGTGCTAGCCCCTGCATGCGATCTTTGCCCTGTAAAAATTATTAGTAACGTGGGTCAGCAAAGGCTGACCTCAAACTGTGTAACAACACATCTCCTCCCGGCCGCCCCTAACGGACCCCGGGGAACCCTCCAATCTGCAAGTCAGCACTTCGTATGCAATATAAACATCTATAAATAGAAAAGCATTAAAACAGGCTTGGATGTCCCAATCATCAAACACGTTCTCTACTGGTTGAGCATGTAATAAAAGGGCCTACTATGCAACATGTATGCAACACTCGGGCTTCGCCCAAGGCACCCTACTGCGTATGCATCTAGCACAACATCACAACATTTGGGTACTCACATTTCCCCATTGGCATAAAGCCGCAAACACTAAGGGAGACACAACTCCCTCAAACAGCACACAGGCCGCCACATGGAATTCTTGCCAAGGCCCCACCCGCTCGAGGGCTTAGCCCCGTGATTGCCTGCAAGCTCTGACGTCTCATGTCAGGATTCCAACAAACACAGACTGACCGATTCTAAGAAGCCTTGTTGGACCCCACCCGCTCATGGCCTCATTGCCCGGGCTTGCCCCAAGCTTGGCATTCTCGTCAGTCTCACAGAAGGGGACTAGTCTCCCCGGGACACTCTCCACACATGACGCACAAGTCACGGGATAGCCAGCCGACCACGGAGACATAGCCACGCCTTGGCACATCACAATCCAAGACTAAAATCACCATAATCCCTCATTTGTACTGCAGCGTTCCCGCACACCAAGGAAACCATCTCCAACTCGTGCGGAGCTAACCTTGTCCACCAAGGAAACCATCTCCAACTCATACGGAGCTAACCTTGTCCCTCAAGGAAACCATCTACCGCCACTAGGAGCTAACCTTGTTCGGTTCCGACTACACGTACTCTTTCAAACAAAAGGTAATCACCACCACATCACAAACGGCTTCTTGCCGCAACGGAATCTCTACGAATCCCTAAGTTCGTATGCAACATCACCGAGTCGGACTAACGGTCGCGACTACGGCTTCACCCACCATGCCTAATCCACTAGCGAAGCGGATCTCTAATGCAAAATATGCCGGGGACGGACTCAATCGACCCGGAGGTTCCTCTTGAACCTTGGCAACCAAAACACCTCTCATTCGAGTGGTTGGTGCCCAAACTCTAGAAGAAAACTATTAGAAAGTAGAGAAAAGAAGCGAAAAGTAGAAGACAAGCGAATAAACTTTTGAATAATTGAAATTTTATTATCCAAAAAAGATATCATTTACAAAGGTATGGCCTCCCTTATATAGAATGGAGGAGATAAGAAAGAGAGTATACAAACAATGTGGGACTAAACATTTACAGTACTGGGCGGCTAGACTAATGGAGACCGCATAGGCCGCGCGGTTAGACAGATGGGCTAACCGCTCGGCAACTCCAGCAGGATAGAACAGGCCGCAGAGGTAGACCGATAGACCGCCCGGTCTCCAGGCACCAGAAAGACCGCCAGACCGCCCGGTCACCAAACCGCTGGAACAGACCGCTAAGCCGCCCGGTCTAATACTTCAACACTCCCCCTCAAGCTGGAGCATAGATATCAATCATGCCCAGCTTGTCACAAATGCGGAAAAAGGAAGTAGAAACCGGCTTGGTGAAGATATCTGCCAACTCCTTGTCAGAGGTGACAAAAGGAGTACAAATCTGTTTCTTCAAGATCTCCTCCCGAATGAAGTGACAGTCAACCTCTATATGCTTCGTTCTCTCATGAAAGACCGGATTCCTGGATATGTGTATAGCGGCCTTATTGTCACAGAACATAGGGAGAGGACAATCATATACCTCGCCCAGTTCAAGCATGAGAGCCCGCAACCACTTTAACTCACATGTAGTTGACGCCATACTCCGGTATTCTGCTTCGGCACTGGATCTGGAAACAACAGACTATTTCTTGCTCTTCCAACTTACGAGATTTCCTCCAACAAAGGTACAAAAACCTGACGTGGATTTACGGTCGCCTTTGTCATCTGCGTAACTGGAATCTGAGTAGGCCTCAACCCTCAGATGGCCATTCTTCTGAAAGAGTAACCCCCTGCCCGGTGCTGCTTTGATATACTCTAAAATCTTCAGGGCGGACTGAAGATGACATTCCCTGGGAGCTTGCATAAACTGACTGACCTTTCCTACAGCGTAGGCGATGTCGGGTCTAGTCACCGTGAGATAGATGAGTTTGCCTACCAAACGTCTGTACCGTGTGACATCAGATAGAGGAGGCGAGTCATCCGTCCACGTTTTGTCCTCTCCAACAGCCATGGGAAGATGAGCTGGTTTGGCACCTGTCAAGCCTGCTTCTTGAAGAAGATCAAGGGCATACTTCCGTTGAGAGAGAACCAAGGAGTCAGGCTTCCGAGAGATTTCTATCCCCAAAAAGTATTTTGGAGAGCCCATATCCTTCGTGACTAAGTGCTGACGGAGGTGCTTCTTCGTCAAGTCCACCCCATCTTGGTCATCACCAGTAAGGAGAATATCATCCACATATACGGCTAAAACTACCAGCCCCGAGGCCGTTTTGCGAATGAACAAGGAGTGATCGGCCGAACTCCTTTGAAAGCCGATGGTTGCCACAATACCACTGAATTTTTCGAACCATGCTCGAGGGCTCTGCTTTAGGCCGTAAATGGCCTTCTTCAAATGACAGACACGTGTCTCCCCCTGAGCAACATACCCAGGAGGTTGCTCCATATAGACGTCCTCCTGAAGATCGCCATAGAGAAAGGCATTCTTCACATCAAGCTGGGAAATAGCCCAAGCCCGGTTAACGGCCACAGAAAAGAGAACCCGGATGGTGCTGAGGCGAGCAACCGGAGAGAAGGTATCAAAGTAATCAACGCCATAAGTCTGAGTAAAGCCCTTGGCCACCAGCCGGGCTTTGTAGCGATCCACAGTGCCATCGGGGCGAAACTTCACAACAAAGACCCAGCGACAGCCAACCACATCAGTGCCCACGGGAGGAGGAACCAGAGTCCAGGTACCCCGTTCAGTAAGAGTAGCCATCTCCTCATCAATGGCAGACTTCCAATGAGGGAGAGCGAGAGCCTCCTGGTAGGTACGGGGAGTAGAAGTAGCAGAGATAGCCAAGGCAAACGACCTGCGAGAAGGAGAAAGCTGATCATAAGAAACAACAGCCGTGAGCGGGTGTTGAGTACACGCCCGCACCCCTTTGCGAAGGGCAATGGGAACATCCAGATCATCGGGAGCGTTGGCGACAGGAGCGTCAGCGACCGGAGCGTCCGTGGCGGAGAAGGCTGGCCCGGGACTAGAGAGAGAGGGCATCGGAGAGGAGGGTGGAGGGGTGGGTGGTGAGACGGACTGGGAAGGAGTGGGTGGAGGAGTAGACGAAGGTGGGAAAACGGGAAGAGGTGTGGAAGAAACGGAGATATCAGAAGGAAGAGAAGAGGAAGGAGAGAAATATGAAGCATTTTCGAAAAAAGTCACATCTGCGGAGACAAACTGCTTGCGGAGAAGGGGGTCAAAGCAGCAATAGCCTTTTTGAGTGGTAGAGTACCCCAAAAAGACACACTTGGTGGAACGGGGGGAAAGCTTGTCGCGGGTAGCGGAGGGAGCGTGAACAAAGGCCGTACAGCCAAAGACACGGAGAGGAAGAGGAAAGGGTTCCTGGTGGGGGTAGAGAAGGGAGAAGGGAGTCCGGCCGTGGAGGACCGTGGAGGGAATGCGATTGATGAGATAGCAAGCGAGAAGCACAGCGTAGCCCCAGTAGGAGCGAGGGACGTGCATCTGCGTCATGAGAGTACGCGCAACATCAAGCAGGTGACGGTTTTTACGCTCCGCCACCCCATTCTGTTGGGAGGTGTAAACACAAGTCGTTTGATGAATGAGGCCGTGTTGGTGAAAGAAAGCGGAGAACTCATGAGACAGATATTCCTTGGCATTATCAGAACGTAAGACCTTAATAGAAATAGCAAATTGATTCTTAATCATAAAGTAAAAAGATTGCCAAACAGAAAATAGCTCAGAGCGATCCTTTAATAGATACACCCAGGTACATCGAGTAAAATCATCGATAAAAGTGACAAAATAGGAACTGCCCCTGCCAACAGTGAGGGTAGGAGCAGGACCCCATACATCAGAATGAACAAGATCAAAAATGCGAGAGGAGCCACGGCCTTGCTTCGGTGGGAAGGAGGAGCGATGATGTTTGCCAAGCTGACACGCATCACAGTTAAGCGGAGAACTGGTGGGAGGTAAGTGGGGCAGAAGCTGACGAATGAGCCGAGGAGGAGGATGTCCAAGACGAAGATGCCACTGAAGGAGATCGGTGGAGGAGGAGTAGGCAGAAAGAGCTGAAACATCGTCGAGGAAGTAGAGGCCGCCGCTCTCAGTCCCAGTAGCAATCGTCCGCTGGGTTCTCGGGTCCTGAAAAGAACAAGTAGTGGGAGTGAATAAAACGGAGCACTGAAGTTGCCGGCATAAAGTAGTAACTGATAACAAATTGCACGGGAACTTCGGGACATAGAGGGTATCCTCCAAGCAAAGCGAAGGAGTGAGTTGAACCATGCCCGTTCCATGAACCGGAGACGGGGAACCATCCGCCACACGAACTGGGGGTAAGCGGTCATGGGTCTCAAGACGGGAGAAGCAATGAGGGTTGCCCGTCATATGATTGGTGGCACCGGAGTCAATCAGCCATTTACCTTGGGTAACGACGTGGGCACTACCTGACGTCATGGCCACAGAGGCAGACGGCCTAGAAGAGGCGGAGGCCGAAGAAGGAGCATCACCGGAAGGGCGAAGATGAGGATGTTTCTGCCAGCAGCGGTCAACAGAATGGCCAGTACGACCACAGTGAGAGCAGAAGAACCGGGAGGAACCCCGTCCGCCAGAGGAGCCACGGCCACTAGGGCCCCCCCGCTGAGCTTGGTGAGCAAAGGAGTCCTGGGAAGGGGGGGAGGCCAACAGAGGCCGTTGGAGGAGCGAAGTAACGGCGGCAATGCGAGCCGCAGTGGCATCCAAAGTAGGAGATTCCGCCTCACCCAAGATCTGCTGGCGGATCATATCATAAGAGTCGGGAAGACGAAGAAGATAACAAACAACCAGGAGTTCCTGGAAGTGTTTGTGCTAGTCGGCCAAGTCCGCGGAGAAGGGGCGATTCTGGAGGATTTCAGCCCCAAGAGCCTGAACCTGCTGGTAAGCCGCAGCGGGGGACATGGAAGGGCGGGCGAAGAGGTCCGCATAGAGAGTATAAATGCGGGACGTCTGGCCCCCCTTAGAATAGAGAGCAGCGAGGTGAAGCCAGGCAGCCTTGACCGTCTCATCATGGCGAATGACGGGAAGGCACTCATCAGAAAGGCTGTTGGCCAGCCAGGTGCGAACAAGAGCATCACTCGCATCCCAGTCATCAAACTCAGGAGAGGTGCGAGGAGGAGGGTCATCGGTGAGGTGATGACGCTTGCGTTGAGAACGAAGGAGAAAGGTGAAAGAAACACTCCAATCGGGATAGTTGGAGCCAACAAGCTTGGACAGAGTGCCAAGGTTGCCCGAAGGAGGAGGAGGAGAAGGAGCTGCAGGAGTAGTGGTGAGACCGGAGGTAGTCATAGAACCCGGCAAGCAGAAGAAGCCGCGCGAACTGAAGCGGTTAGAAAAACAGACGAAGCCGCGCGAATAGTAGCGGCTTGAAACAGGCAAAGGCACAGGGGGAAGAGGTCGCGCGGACTGAAAAGGCCGGGCGAACAGCAGAGAGGAGAAGAGGAGGTGATCGCGACCAAGATGCGGGTAAGCAAGGAATAACCCGCACGGTCAGGCAGATCACAGCAGCGGCGAGAAGGCGGTCAAAGGCACAGCGGGGAAGAGGTCGCGCGGACTAAAAAGGCCGAGCGAACAAAAGAGAGGAGAAGAGCTGATGACCGCGACCAAGATGCGGGTGAGAAAGGAACAGCCCGCACGGTCAGGCAGATCACAGCAGCAAGCCGCGAGAGATAGACAACACACGCGGATAGGGACAGACCGCAACGACTAGGAAGTCGGAGCGGGAGGAAAGAACAAGGAGCGCGGCGACAAGGAAACAGGTCGCTGCGACAAAGAGCAGAGGGAGAAGAGAAGAAGAAGCAAGCCGCGCGAACAGGGCAGCGGACAGAAACAAGCCGTGCGGTTAGAAACAAGTCGCGCGGTCAGAGAGAAGCCAAGTCGCGAAGCAAGTCGCAGAAGGCGGAAAACAAGCCGCGAACAACAGAGAGCGCACAGAATCAGAGGGAAATGACCGTGTGCTTTGATACCATGTTAGAAAGTAGAGAAAAGAAGCGAAAAGTAGAAGACAAGCGAATAAACTTTTGAATAATTGAAATTTTATTATCCAAAAAAGATATCATTTACAAAGGTATGGCCTCCCTTATATAGAATGGAGGAGATAAGAAAGAGAGTATACAAACAATGTGTGACTAAACATTTACAGTACTGGGCGGCTAGACTAATGGAGACCGCATAGGCCGCGCGGTTAGACAGATGGGCTAACCGCTCGGCAACTCCAGCAGGATAGAACAGGCCGCAGAGGTAGACCGATAGACCGCCCGGTCTCCAGGCACCAGAAAGACCGCCAGACCGCCCGGTCACCAAACCGCTGGAACAGACCGCTAAGCCGCCCGGTCTAATACTTCAACAAAAACGATGCTAAAAACATGCATCCTAAAGACCGAGAGGAGAAGTGTCGTTACCTTCCGACTCCTCTTCCTTGCCATGGCAAAATAGCCGGATGAACACCTTCGCAATGTCCTAGCCTTCACAGATCTGGACTCGGCTCGCGTTTTGGAGCACCGAAACCTCTCCTACAGCCCAAGACTTTCTTCTCCTTCCTCCTTGCTCTAGCTTCTCTCTAGAACTTAGTAAGAGAAGACTTGGAAAACAATGAGGGTTTCCAACCCTAAAATCGGACTTATCTTCCCAAGAGATGGCCTGAACCGTTTGATCCCAAAACCAGAAAAAGAATGGCCACGATTCTCCTGGAAATAAAAGACATGGGCCGAACACGGCCTGGCACACGCCCGTGTCCAGGGCCGTGTGCCTCATTCGCCGTCTCAAATCGACGCGCCTGGAACAACACACGGGCATCCGACACGCCCGTGTTCCAACCGACACACCCGTGTTCCCAGTGACACGGCCGTGTGGCCAGCCATGTGCCTCCATCGACACGGCCCCGAAACCAACCCGAGAGGTGACACGGCCTGGGACACGCCCGTGTCCCAAGCCGTGTGCCAAGTCTCGACACCCGTCGATAGGCTTTGTGTCGACACCGCGGAAAAACGTCGAGCGAAGATCGTCGACCAACGCGGGACACGCCTTGTGACACGCCCGTGTCACAGGCCGTGTACCCCAGTCTCGACACTCGTCGAGCGAAAGTGTCGATACTTGGGCCGAGTGTCGACACGGCCTCGACACACCCTGCGACACGCCCGTGTCGCAGGCCGTGTGCCCTACTCTCGACACACTGTCGAGCGAAAGTGTCGACACTTGGGCCGAGTGTCGACACGGCCCCGACACGCCCTGCGACACGCCCGTATCGCAGGCCGTGTGCCCTACTCTCGACACATTGTCGAGCGAAAGTGTCGACACTTTGGCCGAGTGTCGACACGGCCTCGACACGCCTTGCAACACGCCCGTGTCGCAGGCCGTGTGCCTCCTGCCAGAAACCCAAAAATTTCCAGAACTGCAGACTAACCCTCTTGAAAAACTGGGGTGTTACAACTCTCCCCCACTTAACAGAATTTCGTCCCGAAATTTCAAATCAAAAGGGTACAAAACTTAAATTGTACCTGACAAGAAGAGTTCCGGATAATCTTCTAGCATGGCCTGTTCTCGCTCCCAAGAGAACTCCTCACGACCGCAGTTGTCCCAACAAACTTTCACAAGTTTAACTTCGTTACTCCGCAATTGCCGAGTCTCCGAATCCTCTATAGCAATTGGGAGGACTCGCGTCCTCAAGTCTTCCTCAATCGGCACCGATGCCGGCTCAATCACCACGCTAGCCTCCACCAAGGCTTTCCTCAAAACGGAGACGTGGAATACGTCATGCAACCCACTCAGCTCCGCGGACAACGCCAACCGATAGGCTGCTTCTCCCACCCGTTCAATAACTTCAAAAGGCCCCAAAAACCTTGGACTCAACTTCTTGAGTCGGCGAATCCGTGAGACGCCTTTGAACGGTTTGATCTTCAAATAGACCCAATCACCTACCGCAAACTCCAACTTCCGGTGACGAGCATTAAAGTATTTTGCTTGTCGGTCTTGCGCCACCTTCATACGCTCTTGAATGGTCCGTACCAACTCACAAGCGTCACTACCACCTCTTTTCCCAAAATTTTGGTGTCTCCCGCCTCTGCCCAAGACATTGGTGTTCAACACCGCCTCCCATACAAAGCTTCGTATGGCGCCATCTTTATACTAGCTTGAAAACTGTTATTGTATGCAAATTCTACCATGAAGAGGTGATCCTCCCACTTCTTGCCGAAATCAAGAACGCACATTCTCAACATATCCTCCATAGTACGGTTCGTTCTCTCCGTTTGCCCATCAGTTTGAGGATGGAACGTCGTACTGAACTTTAGCTTCGTGCCCAAGCTCTTCTGAACCAATCTCCAGTCCTTAGACGTAAACCATCCATCTCGATCACTGACTATGCTCTTAGGAATTCCGTGCAGTCGCACAATGTTGCGAACATACAACTCCACCAGCTTCTCCACGCTGTCCTCTTTCCGATTTGGGATGAAGTGAGCCACCTTGGTTAGGCGATCCACGATCACCCAAATAGCATCATTACCCTGCTGCGATCTAGGCAGACCATGCACAAAATCCATGGAGATGTCATCAAATTTCCATTCAGGGATTGGAAGGGGCTTCAGGAACCCGCCCGGCTTCTGACATTCGGCCTTCACCAAGGCGCAAGTCTGGCAACGATTCACATACAAAGCTACGTCCCGCTTCAACCCCGGCCACCAAAAGGATTTCTTCATATCCAAGTACATCTTTGTACTGCCCGGGTGAATGAAGTACTTTGTGAAGTGAGCCTCAAACATCAACTCCTCACGGAGTTTGCCGAACTGCGGTACACAAACCCTTCCATTCTTTCTCAAGATTCCATCAATCATCTCCCAGGCGGTGCCCTCGCCCTTTTGAACCTCCAACACAAAAGGTTGAAACTCCACATCCAACCGAGTCGCTTCCCGAATACGATCGGACAAGTCGTTTTGCACTTCTATCCAGTTCAACCGAGCCACGCTAGACTCGCCTATCGCAACACATTCCAATCCCAGGGACCCCCATTCCCGTACCAACCTCTCATCATGAGCTTCGATCCAGTTCCCTTGCCCCGAGTACTTCCTACTCAAGGCATCAGCCACCACATTGGCTTTACCTGGCGTATACTGAATTGCCACTTCATAGTCTCCAAGAAACTCAACCCACCTGCGTTGCCGCTTGTTCAAGTCCTTTTGATCCAAGAGATACTTCAAGCTTTTGTGATCCATGAAGATCTCCACCTTTGCACCATAAACATAATACCGCCATATTTTCAACGCAAAAATTACCGTCGTCAACTCCAAGTCATGGACGGGGTAATTCCTCTCGTGAGGCTTCAGCTGTCTAGACCCAAAAGCTATCACCTTCCCATGTTGCACCAAAACGCAACCCAAGCCGCATCCCGATGCGTCACTGAAGATCTGAAATCCCTCGGTCCCTTGCGGTAGACTTAGGATTGGAGCCGCCATTAGTCTCTCCTTCAGTGCCTCAAATGCTTGGCTACACTCTTGAGTCCACACAAACTTATGATCTTTACGTGTGAGTGAGGTGAGGGGTAGAGCTATCCGAGAAAAATTCTCCACGAACCTTCTGTAATACCCGGCTCGTCCAAGAAAACTTCGGACCTCCGCCACGGTCCTCAAAACCGGCCAATCTCTAATGGCTTCAACTTTTGTTGGGTCCACTGCCACCCCTTCCCCACTAATCACGTGACCCAAAAATGCCACCTTCTCCAACCAGAACTCGCATTTGGAGAATTTTGCATACAACTCATTCTCCCTCAACACTTGCAGAACCACTCTCAAGTGGGTCTCATGCTCCACTTGCGATTTGGAATACACCAAAATGTCATCAATGAAGACAACCACAAAAGAATCCAAGTATTCCTGAAATACCCGATTCATAAGATCCATGAACACAGATGGTGCGTTCGTCAGCCCGAACGGCATCACCGTAAACTCAAAGTGTCCATACCTTGTACCAAAGGCAGTCTTGGGTATGTCCTCATCCCGAATTCGCAACTGATAATAGCCTGACTTCAAGTCCAATTTTGAATACACCACTGACCCTACCAATTGGTCAAACAAGTCATCTATCCGAGGAATCGGATACTTATTCTTGACGGTCAATTTATTCAGCTCTCGGTAGTCAATGCATAGCCGCATGCTACCGTATTTCTTCTTTACAAACAACACCGGCGCACTCCACGGTGAAGAACTGGGTCTGATATACCCTTGCTCCAACAATTCCTGCAACTGTACTTTAAGTTCAGCCAACTCCTTTGGTGCCATCCTAAACGGAGGACGTGACACCGGCCTAGCCTCCGGCACTAACTCGATCGAGAAATCGATCTCCCTCCGAGGAGGCGCTCCAGGAAGTTCTTCCGGAAACACATCCTTGAACTCTGCCACTACGGGCACTTCATCAATAGACAGTTGGGAGAGACGAACCTCCAATAATGCTACAAGCGCTACACCACCCTGGTTAACCGCCCGCACCAACTGCATGGCCGAAATCAGGGAACAGGCCACTCCACCAAGGCCCTCAAATTTGACTTCTGTCTGCCCTTTCCTCCTTAAGGTCACCACCTTAGAAAGGCAATCAATACTGGCGCGCTGCTCTGCGAGCCAGTCTATGCCCAAGATGACATCGAACTCCACCAATGGCAAAACCGCCGCCACCAAAACAAAGCCAACTCCGTCTAGCTCCCAACAGATGCGCCCTTTGACCCCGGTGGTCATGGATGACCCATTGGGCATGCGCACTCTCAACTCCGCATCCGCCGAGAAAGACTCAACTCCTATTCTCCGGATGAAGCTCTCCGCAAGAAAGGAGTGCGATGCTCCCGTATCAAACAATACCCTAGCAGGGTATCCGGAAACTAACACGAAGCCTACAACATAGACATCACACAAAAGTCTAAAAGGATGAAGCACGAAATTTAAACTTAAATTCTCTTCATACCTGTCACCACATCAGTCTGGCGGATCGCTTCCTGCTGTCCAAGGTTGTAGGCCCTTTGTTGCACCGGTTGGAACCGAGAAGCGCTCGACTCCGCCATCTTTCCCTTCTCTGCAGCACTGGGGCCGGAGCGCACAGTCTGCTCCTAATTTGCCTCTTGCCCCGCTCCCCCTTGCTGACAAGCACGGGCTATATGCCCAACCTTCCCGCAGTTGTAGCACGTCGGCGGTCCCCTAGAGTGGGAACCCCCAGGCGTCCAGTTGCTCCTCTCACCAGATCTGGAAGTGTGAGGCTTCTTCCTCCACCTACTCCCTTCAGACTTTCCATGAGATTGGGAAGGCTTCCCTTCCCCTTGCTTGGGAGTAAAACCCTTACGGCATTGGGTTCGCTCCAAATCACTTTCCAAAATCCTGGCAGCCTCAACTAGTTCATTGAATCCGGCTCTATTCATGGAGATGAGGGGTTATCTCAAATTCTAACTCAGCCCCTGGTAGAAGAGGTTATCCCTCTCTGCATCATCTGCCACTGTCGTTCCCGCATAACGACCCAAACGGGTGAACTCTTGCACGTACTCATCCACTGTCCTGTCTCGCTGCATTAGATGCAGAAACTGCCTCTGCAGGGCCAACCGTGTTGAAACTGGAATATACCTCTTAAGAAAAGCATCCCCAAACTCTTCCACTGACGGGGTGCGTCCCGGGAACTGGTGGCCGCTATGGCTCACCCACCACAACTTGGCGTCTCCTTCCAACATGAACGTCGCATACTCAGCTTTCCTTTCCTCTGGCATCTCTACCACCCTTAGCAGTTCTTGAATGCGAACCCACCAGTCCTCCGCATCCGTTGGAGTACCAACTCCCTTGAATGACGGGGGATGGAAGCTCAGGAAATACTTCAGGTGCTGATCTCCATGTCCGACAACTACTCTCTCCGCCAAAGGCTTCACTCGCCTGGCTTCTCCTCCTTGCATGGCCGTTGCCATATCTGGTGTGGCAGGGGTTGCCACCTGAGCCGCTGCTGCAGCTTGAGCTGCCACCATCGCTTCTGTAAGCATGCGGCAGAAGTCGGCCGGGTTTACACCCGTGCCCAAAAGACCTGGAGCAGTAGCACTGCTCGCCGAGAGATCATCCCTTGCTCTTGAAGTGCCCGCCTCGTTGCTTGCACTCTTCAGGAAGACAAGAAATAAGGGATTAGTCTCCAATCTCAAGACTAAAACATAAGGACACTCATGGTCCCGCGTTACTCTTATGTGGATAACTTCTCTACAAACCGACCTCGAATCTAACCTGGCTTTGATACCAAATTATAACACCTCCCCTGTAATGACCGTATAATATGGGTCCGGCCGGGGCCCCACAACATAAGTTGATATAGCTACCCAAACTCAAAACACTTGCACAACACAGTGGAAACAAAGCACAACTAGAAGTTATCCACTAACCAAAAGAGTTACAACTAAGGCCTTAAGGCCTGCCACAAAAGTCCATACTCAAGTAAAATTACAATCATGAATGTGCATAGCACTCCTAGTCTACCTCGGCATGCAAGCCGGACAAACGAGCCTCAAAGAAACATCATCATAAATGTAGTGCTACAAAAGAGGGAAAAACACTTCATGGGGCTTAGGCCTTTCTGGCCGGCGTGCTAGCCCCTGCATGCGATCTTTGCCCTGTAAAAATTATTAGTAACGTGGGTCAGCAAAGGCTGACCTCAAACTGTGTAACAACACATCTCCTCGCGGCCGCCCCTAACGGACCCCGGGGAACCCTCCAATCTGCAAGTCAGCACTTCGTATGCAATATAAACATCTATAAATAGAAAAGCATTAAAACAGGCTTGGATGTCCCAATCATCAAACACGTTCTCTACTGGTTGAGCATGTAATAAAAGGGCCTACTATGCAACATGTATGCAACACTCGGGCTTCGCCCAAGGCACCCTACTGTGTATGCATCTAGCACAACATCATAACATTTGGGTACTCACATTTCCCCATTGGCATAAAGCCGCAAACACTAAGGGAGACACAACTCCCTCAAACGGCACACAGGCCGCCACATGGAATTCTTGCCAAGGCCCCACCCGCTCGAGGGCTTAGCCCCAGGCTTGCCTGCAAGCTCTGACGTCTCATGTCAGGATTCCAACAAACACAGACTGACCGATTTTAAGAAGCCTTGCTGGACCCCACCCGCTCATGGCCTCATTGCCCGGGCTTGCCCCAAGCTTGGCATTCTCGTCAGTCTCACAGAAGGGGACTAGTCTCGTCGGGACACTCTCCACACATGACGCACATGTCACGGGATAGCCAGCTGACCACGGATACATAGCCATGCCTTGGCACATCACAATCCAAGACTAAAATCACCATAATCCCTCATTTGTACTGCAGCGTTCCCGCGCACCAAGGAAACCATCTCCAACTCGTGCGGAGCTAACCTTGTCCACCAAGGAAACCATCTCCAACTCATACGGAGCTAACCTTGTCCCTCAAGGAAAACATCTACCTCCACGAGGAGCTAACCTTGTCCGGTTCCGACTACACGTACTCTTTCAAACAAAAGGTAATCACCACCACATCACAAACGGCTTCTTGCCGCAACGGAATCTCTACGAATCCCTAAGTTCGTATGCAACATCACCGAGTCGGACAAACGGTCGCGACTACGGCTTCACCCACCATGCCTAATCCACTAGCGAAGCGGATCTCTAATGCAAAATATGCCGGGGACGGACTCAATCGACCCGGAGGTTCCTCTTGAACCTTGGCAACCAAAACACCTCTCATTCAAGTGGTTGGTGCCCAAAATCTAGAAGGAAACGATGCTAAAAACATGCATCCTAAAGACCGAGAGGAGAAGTATCGTTACCTTCCGACTCCTCTTCCTTGTCATGGCAAAATAGCCGGATGAACACCTTCGCAATGTCCTAGCCTTCACAGATCTGGACTCGGCTCGCGTTTTGGAGCACCGAAACCTCTCCTACAGCCCAAGACTTTCTTCTCCTTCCTCCTTGCTCTAGCTTCTCTCTAGAACTTAGTAAGAGAAGACTTGGAAAACAATGAGGGTTTCCAACCCTAAAATCGGACTTATCGTCCCAAGAGATGGCCTGAACCGTTTGATCCCAAAACTAGAAAAAGAATGGCCACGATTCGCCTGGAAAATAAAAGACCTGGGCCGAACACAGCCTGGCACACGCCCGTGTCCAGGGCCGTGTGCCTCATTCGCCGTCTCAAATCGACGCGCCTGGAACAGCATACGGGCATCTGACACGCCCGTGTTCCAACCGACATGCCCGTGTTCCCAGTGACACGGCCGTGTGGCCAGCCGTGTGCCTCCATCTACATGGCCCCGAAACCAACCCGAGAGGTGACACGGCCTGGGACACGCCCGTGTCCCAAGCCGTGTGCCAAGTCTCGACACTCGTCGACAGGCTTTGTGTCGACACCGCGTAAAACGTCGAGCGAATATCGTCGACCACGCGGGACATGCCCTGTGACACGCCCGTGTCACAGGCCGTGTACCCCAGTCTCGACACTCGTCGAGCGAAAGTGTCGACACTTGGGCCGAGTGTCGACACGGCCTCGACACGCCCTGCGACACGCCCGTGTCGCAGGCCGTGTGCCCTACTCTCGACACACTGTCGAGCGAAAGTGTCGACACTTGGGCCGAGTGTCGACACGGCCCCGACACGCCCTGCGACACGCCTGTGTCGCAGGTCGTGTGCCCTACTCTTGACACATTGTCGAGCGAAAGTGTCGACACTTGGGCCGAGTTTCGACACGGCCTCGACACGCCCTGCGACACGCCCGTGTCGCGACACGCCCGTGTCGCAGGCCGTGTGCCTCCTGCCAGAAACCCAAAAATTTCCAGAACTGCAGACTGACCCTCTTGCAAAACTCGGGTGTTACACCACGTGTATGTCATTAAGACTAATTATGACCGTTAAGGAAGATCTTATATAAGGTCTTGTCAAAACCGACTAACCATAAGTGCTGTCAATAATTATTCTAAGTTTCTGAATTTATTCTCTCTATCTAAAAATGAAAGTCGCCGCCGCAGATCTTCATCGCACATAATCGGCTAGGGTTTTCGATCCAGAAGATTCAGATCAAGAATACTTCCAGATCGAGATTGTTGTTCAATTCCTCATCCTCTATCTGATTGTGTGAAGTCAAAGAATTCCAGATCCAGTTCATGTCGAGCCATCTTCTTCAACAGTTTCTAAGAAAGCCTTAAAGATCAAGAGGAAGACCTTGGCCGTGATTTTCAGATCTATGAAATAAGTCTGTTTGTATTTTCATATACTTGCAATTTCATTATTGTAGGAGATTTATCTCTGAGTGTAGGAGCTCTTTTTGTCTCCGAGTTGTAGGAAGTTTTATCTTCCGAGTATAGATCCGTGTTGTGGATCGAGATTGTAGGAACGTTGTTCTGAGGCGTAGGATTAGTTTTCAATACGAGATAGTAGAGTAGCCGAGTCTAGTGCTTTGCTAGATCGGTGAGGTAAAGTGGATGTACCCAAGGTTGGGGAACCACTATAAATATTTTGTCGTCTGTGAATGCTTGGTAGATAATCGTGTGTATAGATCTCAAATTTTTATTCCGCAAAAAGACGCACAACTCACCTATTCACCCCCTCTACGTGATTTAGGTAGACAACTGAACACTTTCAGTTGAATATGGGGTGAATAGGTGAGTTGTGCGCCTTTTTGCGGAATAAAAATTTGAGATCTATGCACACAATTATCTACCAAGCATTTACAGACGACAAATGATTTATAGTGGTTCGCCAACCTTGGGTACATCCACTTTACCTCACCAATCTAGCAAAGCACTAGACTCGGCTACTCTACTATCTCGGATTGAAAACCAATCCTACGCCTCGGAACAACGTTCCTACAATCTCGATCCACAACACAGATCTACACTCGAAAGATAAAAACTTCCGACAACTTGGAGATAAAAAGAGCTCCTACACTCAAAGAGAAATCTCCTACAAGAATGAAATTGAAAGTATATGAAAATACAAACAGACTTATTTCACAGATCTGAAAATCTCAGCGAAGGTCTTCCTCTTGATCTTTAAGGCTTTCTCAGAAACTGTTGAAGAATATGGCTCGACAAGAACTGGATCTGGAATTCTTTGACTTCACACGATCAGATAGAGGATGAGGAATTGAACAACAATCTCGATCTGGAAGTCTTCTTGATCTGAATCTTCTGGATCGAAAACCCTAGCCGATTATGCACGATGAAGATCGGAGACAGCGGCTTTCATTTTTAGACGGGGAGAATAGATTCAGAAACTTAGAATAATTCTTGACAATACTTAGGGTTAGTCAGTTTTAACAAGACCTTATATATGATCTTCCCTAATGGTCATAATTAGTCTTAATAATGTACACGTGGACCAATCACGTCAAGGCTATTTGAAATTTTCGTCAAATCTAGACTTCGCTAATTTCCTAAAAAGAATGATTGAAATACTCGAGAGAGCAATTACCTACTCGAGTACTATTCTGATTACTCGAGAGAATGGAAGAGGATTACTCGAGTAAATAACTTGAAGAAAAATCCAGAAATGATGAGAAACTACTCGAGTACACAAAGACTTACTTGAGTGCTAATATAGTTACTCGAGATGTGGAGTTGAACTACTCGAGTACAAGAAGTACTACTCGAGAGAATAGAAATTAACTAATCGAGAGGTAGAGGGAATACTCGAGTCAAGGACTTAGAATAATTTCTGGAAGAAGAAACTGGGTTACTCGGTGTTGAAACCGGAAACCGGCCTCTTGTGGAGTTCGACCCTTGGGGAAGGGGTGGTCTCGCGCCTACTTCGCACCTGCAAGAAAAACAACGAGAGAGACAAGAAAGGACAGACCCAAGGGCTCGGCATGGAGGTCCCACCACAAACCCGGAAGATCTCTGAGCGCTTCCCCTCCTTAGCCAAGAGCCGAGCTAAGGTACCCTCAGAGAACACTTGAGAATGAGGGAAAGGAGGCACTGAAAGCGTGCCCTCTGAGGTACCCCTTGGGTCTTATTTATAGATTTTCAGAATCTGAACTGCCAATAACCAAAAGAACTGACCTGGAAATACCAAAAAGGCCCCTGGTTGGGTCTGCCAACAGCCAAACTCCGCTGTTTTGGATAGCTATGCGCAGTCCAACCTGGTCTGCCAACAGCCAGGCTCCGCTATTCTGAATAGCTATTCGCACCCATGGGGATTCAGTTCGTCTCCGATTCCACCCGCGAGAGGCGGGCGCGACCTGGCTCTGGGACTCGTCCATCCTCACTGAGCGAGTGCGAGCCGGTACGGGCGAGCTGCCTGTCTTCCGTCGGGCGGATCGGCAGCCTGGTCGCGCGTGGGGGGGTTGACCGGCGGATCACCAACCGCGGGTCTCGCTCGCTCGCCGCGGGTCGCCAGTCCGCTCGCCTGAGATGGGCGGGAGCGAGCCGGCCTTTCTGTCGACCTTACCCGTTTTGCCGCCCGGGTGCGGGTTGCGGGGTCAGGCCCGCTCAACCTCCCTGGCTGGGCCCGCTCGCCGGACACAGGGTTGTACACAATCCCCGCTCTTTTCGAGCTTGAATCAAGCTCGGAAAGAATCATCCAACCCGCGTGTTCGGCGAGCACTGTGCTGAGCTGGCAGGGAATCTTTTGGTGGGCCCCCACTGTCCGGCTATAAATACATACCGCTGACCCCTGTAGGAGGCTCCCCAGACCCCTTTATTTTCTCTGAGCAGACTTTTGTTTCTCGATGCCGGTTAGCGAAGAGGTGCGAGCTCGCCTGGCGGCAGCGGTCCTGCAGACTCAGGAGGAGGCCCTCGAGGCCGCCCCATGGCTAGTACGCGGATCTTCCGGCCCTCTCTTCAGGCCGGCGAAGGGAAAGATTGTTAAGCGTTCTCTGGCGGGTGACTGCCCGGCCTCCAGCTCGGCGGCGGGTGCCGAGGTCGTCCCCGGGGTACGTGGCCTTCCGCTGATTATCGCTATTCCCATGACTCCCTGTTTTGCAGGTAATTCCCTGTGAGGAGGTGGAGAACCGGGGAGAGGATCGTCCCCCGCCTCCGTCGCCTGAGAAGATCGCGAGTTCCCCAGGTCTGGATCTCCCACCTCCGGAAACTCCCCGTCCGGCGGTCTCCCATGGGCTGGGGAAATCTCTTGAGACCCTCGAGGGAGGGAACTTTCAGGGTCGGCCGGGCTCTTCTCGCCCATCTGTCGGTGCGGGCGATGTGCCAACCCCTGGTGAGCTGGTTTTTATCGTTGGGCTTCGTCTCTTGCTCGCTCCCTCTGACTCGCCTCGCTTGCAGGCTTTCACAGGGCCTCTCCTGAGACCGAGATGAGCGAAGGGTACTCGCCTCCGCCTGACGTGGACAGCGTTTCTGACTACCTGGGCGACCCGACCGACGCGGTCGGGATGAAGGGGCAGGTGACACGGCTGTTACAGAAACACACACTGATGTTGAAGGAGATCATGAGGAGGGTTGATGAAGACAAGGCCGAGACTGAGGCCCGGCTCGCTGTCCTGGAGGGCCCTCGGCATGAAGCGGAAGACGACGACGTCACCTCGCCGGGCGTGCATATAACGCGGGCCGAGGGACATCTTAGGAGCGCCACAGAGCAGGTCGGCATGGCTCAGCGGGAACTGGTGGCGGTTCGCGACTACCACGATCCTCGCGTGCCGCCGCGAGCGGGAACGAAGAGGCGGCACAGGTGGAAGTGGGTCGAGTACTGACCCAGTTGTTTGCCCCTCGCTCGCAGGATACCGCGGGGTTATCGTCATTTCGCAGTTATCTTGTACTTATAATTGCTCGCGACTCTTTTAGCCCGCCTATGGGCCTAACTATTTTGTTGCTGAGATGTATTGAAATTATCGCGCTGCTTTTCTGTTGTTTTCTGTGGGCGGGCTAAGGGAAAGGTCCATTCTTCCTTTCGCGCTGATCGGGGCGAGGGCGAGCCGAGGAGCTCGCTAGACGAGAATCTCCCGTCTCGCGCGGCACGGCGTGCGGGTGCGGGTTGGGGTTGGTTCGCCCGCGCTGGTCTCCCGCGGTTGCAGCCGGGCGAGAACCGTGCCGGCTCGACCTTTGGGGTGCGCTCGCGCGCGGGAAGTCGAACCGTCGGATTAATTTTTGCTATCCGCACCCCATCTTTCGGCGGGAAGTTTCCCGCCCCCTCTCTTTTCCTATAAATAGGCCTTGCCGGCCCTTATTTCTCCACCGACTCCAAACCCTCCTGCTTCCTGTTCCCGCGGAGTATCGTCTGTGTTCGCCTTCTGGCTTTCTCTCGCGCGTTCGGCTGCGACTCGACGGGAATGGGCGGAGGCGGCGGCGACGCGGACGGCCGAAGCAAATGCGCTTGGACCTTCTCCGAGCATGATTTCCCTCGCGCCGTCATCACAGAGCGCGAATACTTGGAAGCTTTAGGCGACCACATCCCAGCCGGGTTCTCTGCGAGGCGACCCGAAGAGGGGGAGAAGATCAACGACCTGTTTAGGGATGAGCTCGCCATCCCTCTCGCTCACTTCGAGGTAGGCCTGCGACTCCCCCTATGGCCCGAGGCGCGCCAGGTGCTAAAATACTTCGGGGTCGTCCTGGGCCAGATGACCCCGAACTCCATCGCCGTCCTGATGGGGTTCGTCTGCTTCCTGCGAGAGGAGCGGGTGGAGTTCAGCCTCGCAGTATTCCGGAAGCTGTTCTCCTTCAGGGCGAACCGAGACGGGACGGCCTACTTCTCCAGCGCCCACCTCAAGGTGCGGGAGACAGTTAACAAGAGCCACAACTGGCTGAAGAAGTTCCTGTTCGTCAAAGGGGACTTTGGCAACGTGCCCTTCTCGCCGGTGCAGCTCAGCGAGGCGAGCTACCGGCCACCCAACCTAGGCGGTCATGAATCCGACCTGTTCGCGTTCTTCGTCGGGAAGAACTTTGAAGTCGCGTACCTGCGCCGTCATCTTGACGACCTCGCTGCTGTCCCGCCGGGGGGAGGTTTATCACTCGCCGCTGTTATACCTTATTCCCTTTCTTCCTTTGTCTCACCCCTTCCTTCTTTCAGGCGAGCGCGACATCCCTCTTCACCCTCCTTACGAGAGCGCTCGTATTCCCCCCGGGGTTCTCGCCCGCGCGCAGGCTGCGGATGCCGCCCAGCGCGACATCCCATCGGTCCCGGCCAAGAAGCGGCCGGGTGGCGGACAGCCAGTCCCTCCGCAGAAGGTGGCGAAGACCGCGGATCATCAACCCGCCGCGAGCCAGAGGAAGGGCAAGGCCCCTGCGGTCCTACCGGCTGAGGGTCCCTCGCCCCCGCGGGTTGCCTCAACCAGCGACTCCCCGGTCGGGGCGGCGGGCACCTCCGCACCGCAGGGTGGGTCTGAAGCCGCTGCGGAGCCGGTGCCGAGAGGGCATCGGAACTTCGGCTACGGCGAGAAGTACTTGGACGAGCTTGGCGTCCCGCTCCTGGCGTGGGACAAGGAGTCGAACCGCGCGACGATCTCGACCCTGCTGCCGAGCTGGATGGAGCAGGATACCATCGGCGGGGAGGCGTACAGCCTCTCCTTTGGTCTGTACTCGCGTGAAGACGCCGCCATTTATGACAAGGAGGCGACGCGAGTGCTGATTCATGAGAGCTCGCGGGCCCAGCTGCGCGGTCTGGAGCTGGCTCACATGGTGGGGAGGCGCTGCACCCAGGTGGAGCGGAACGTCGCGTCCATCCAAAAGATGGCGGATGAGAAGGAAGAGGCCCGGAAGCTCGCCCAGGCGGACGCGGACACTCACAGGAGGCGAGCTGACGCGGCCGAGGAGACCCTCGCGCGGTACCTGGGCGGGGTGGTGCGTGCTCAACCTGAATCGCACTCCCTCCTTTTCGTGCACACAGCTCACGATTATTCCTATTCATTTTTCCCCAGGACGCGGCGACGGCGAGCCGGATGGGTGCCGAGATCGCCACCCTTGGCCAAGAAAAGGCGGCGCTGGAGGCGCGGGTACGCGAGCTGGAGGCCGCCGCCGCTATCCCTCCTCCAGACAGCAGGGTCTGCCCGCGCGAGCATCTCTCCGACTACGACCTGGAAGTGCTAATGCAAAAGAACGCGGCCAGCGCAGCGAGATACACGATGCAAACGCTGCGGCGCGCGGATCTGCTTACGAGCGAGGCAGCGGGACTCTCGGCGAAGGACGTGGTGCCGGCGCTGTTTCTTCCCGTGCCGGAGCCTGGCGACAAAAACTTCCAGCCCATTTAGGATTTCTCACCCCTGATCTCGCGTTTCCCCAGACTCTTGTAATTTATCTTTTTGGATGAACCTCATTATGTATATGTCTGTTTTGAGATGTATGCGCGGGTTGCGCTTATACTTCGTATTTTTTAGCTGCTGCTCTCTTTATAAGTGCTCCCTCGCCCCCTTTTTATTTCTTCCGACGCTGTTATTGCCGGATGGCGCGACCTACCCCTGCGGCCCGGTTCTGGCGAGGTGGCTGCCCGTCCGCCGAGCGAGGCGAGCTGCCCGTCCGCCGAGCGAGGCGAGCTGGCTCGTCCGCCGAGCGAGGCGAGCTGGCTCGTCCCTCGGC
Source organism: Platanthera guangdongensis (assembly GCA_039583875.1). Taxonomy (NCBI): domain Eukaryota; kingdom Viridiplantae; phylum Streptophyta; class Magnoliopsida; order Asparagales; family Orchidaceae; genus Platanthera; species Platanthera guangdongensis. The sequence continues at coordinate 109,831,457 of CM077157.1, read as the reverse complement.
CGCATGCTTAATTCCCTGTGGACTCTCGCCAGGCCTTTGCGTTTACTCGACCACCTTTCCTGGGGTCTGAGGATGGGGCCATGCTAGGCCCTTTCCTTCTTTTTGACTTATTCTTGTGATTCCGTCTTGCTGCGCACGCTTTTCGAGTAGTTCCCGGCCTTGCCGGCTAGGTGGGAGCCCGACAACGCGATTTGTTCTGGGTCGCAGGTCGTTGCTTTCTGAGTCGTTCCATCGAGTGACTTCCGGTCCTGCCAGCTAGGTGAGAGCCTGGCAGCGGGATCTTCTCGAGGCTAGGGATGACACCGAGTGACTTCCGGCCCTGCCAGCTAGGTGAGAGCCTGGCAGCGGGATCTCCTCGGGGTCCAAACTCATTCTCCATCGAGTGACTTCCGGCCCTGCCAGCTAGGTGAGAGCCTGGCAGCGGGATCTTCTCGAGGCTAGGGATGACACCGAGTGACTTCCGGCCCTGCCAGCTAGGTGAGAGCCTGGCAGCGGGATCTTCTCGGGGTCCAAACTCGTTCTCCATCGAGTGACTTCCGGCCCTGCCAGCTAGGTGAGAGCCTGGCAGCGGGATCTTCTCGAGGCTAGGGATGACACCGAGTGACTTCCGGCCCTGCCAGCTAGGTGAGAGCCTGGCAGCGGGATCTCCTCGGGGTCCAAACTCATTCTCCATCGAGTGACTTCCGGCCCTGCCAGCTAGGTGAGAGCCTGGCAGCGGGATCTTCTCGAGGCTAGGGATGACACTGAGTGACTTCCGGCCCTGCCAGCTAGGTGAGAGCCTGGCAGCGGGATCTTCTCGGGGTCCAAACTCGTTATCCATCGAGTGACTTCCGGCCCTGCCAGCTAGGTGAGAGCCTGGCAGTGGGATCTTCTCGAGGCTAGGGATGACACCGAGTGACTTCCGGCCCTGCCAGCTAGGTGGGAGCCTGGCAGCGGGATCTTCTCGAGGCTAGGGATGACACCGAGTGACTTCCGGCCCTGCCAGCTAGGTGGGAGCCTGGCAGCGGGATCTTCTCGGGGTCCAAATTCATTCCATCGAGTGACTTCCGGCCCTGCCAGCTAGGTGGGAGCCTGGCAGCGGGATCTTCTCGAGGCTAGGGATGACACCGAGTGACTTCCGGCCCTGCCAGCTAGGTGGGAGCCTGGCAGCGGGATCTTCTCGGGGTCCAAATTCATTCCAACTCTCTGAGCAAGCCTAGGTATGACAATCCTGGGGGGAGGGAAAAGAAAAGCTTCATTATAATAAATCATGTTGCTTACAGGAAATTAGGGAAAAAATCTCTTCAAGTCGTCTCCACTCCAGGTGAGACTCAGGGCCTTGCCCTCTACATTTTGGAGCCGATAGCCCCCCGACTTCAAAACTTCCTTCACAATGAATGGCCCCTCCCAGCTGGGGTTGAGTTTTCCCACGGATGCTGACCTCCCTGCCGCGTCTATCTTCTTCAGCACCAGGTCCCCTTCTGCGAACTGCTTGACCCTGACATGCTTGTCGAAGTATTTTGCCATCCTCCTTTTGACCTCCTCCTGCCGGATGGCCGAAAGGTCCCTCAACTCTTCCACCATGTCGAGGGTGAGTCTCAGCTCCTCCCCGTTCTCAGCCTGCCATTCCTCTCAGCCCTCTCTGGCCATCCTGACTCGCGGCGTTTGGACTTCAAATTCTATGGGGAGCACCGCCTCGCACCCATGGGAGAGCTTGAAGGGGGTCTCCCCCGTGGTCGTGTTCGGGGTGGTTCTAAGGGCCCAAAGGACGGCGGGGAGCTGCTCCACCCAGCTCCCCCTCAGGTTTTCCACCTTCTTTTTGAGGAGATTGACGATGATTTTGTTCGCCGCCTCCACCTGCCCGTTGCTCCTGGGGTGGTGGACCGAGGCGAATCTGAGGTCGATCCCAAGCTGCTCGCAAAAACTGGTGAACTCGGCGCTGGCGAACTGAGGCCCGTTGTCTGTGACGATGGCTTGGGGCAGCCCATGGCGACAGATGATCTCCCCCCAAACGAAGTTCCTGATCACCTGGGAGGTCACCTTTGCCAACGCCTTCAACTCCATCCATTTTGAGAAGTAGTCGATCATCACTAGGAGGAACCTTCTCTGGCCGCTAGCCTGGGGGAACGGCCCAACCAAATCCATTCCCCAGATTGCAAAGGGCCAGGGGGCCGTGATGCCCCTGAGTTGTTGGGCCGGCTGTAGCTGGAGGGGGGCAAATAGCTGGCACTTATGACATCTTCTTGCGAACTCCGCGGCGTCCCGGCCCAGGGTGGGCCAGAAATACCCCTGCCGGACTATCCTCCCCTCCAAGGTCCGACTCCCGGAATGACTCCCGCACTCCCCGGAGTGGACTTCTTCCAAGATCCTCTGCGCCTCGCCCTCGGACACGCAGCGAGCCAGCATCCCGGAAAGGGTCTTTCTGTATAGTTGCCCGTCTTTGAGGAGGTAGTAGGCGGACTTGTGCCTCAGCTTCTTCTTGTCTACTCCCTCCGGATACTCTCCCGTGGAGAGGAAAACTACTACTGGGTCCATCCACGAGGGCTGCTGATCGATCTCCATGAGCTCCCCCTCTTCGATGGAGGGGCGGAACAGGTCGGTGATGGTGCCTCCCATCCGGGGGCCGTGCTTCGCCAGTTGGTCGGCCTGTTCATTCTTTTCCCTTGGCACGTGTCGGATGGAGAAGGTCTGGAAGGTCCCTATGACCCCCTTCACTTTGGCCAAGTATAACTTCAAAGCGGGCTCCCTTGCTTCGAACTCCCCGTTGATCTGGGAAGCCACCACCATGGAGTCGGTCAGAACTTCCACATCCAGCACCCCCAACTCTCTGGCCAGGCGTAGTCCCGCTATCACTGCTTCGTACTCAGCCTGGTTGTTGGTAATGGGAAAATGCACCACCACCGTCTGTTCGATCCGAGTCCCTTGAGGGTTTTCCAGAACCACTCCTACTCCGAGAGAATGCCTTCCTGAGGCTCCGTCCACCCTCACCTTCCAAGGAGTCGGGCGGGTGAGCTCCTCCTCCGCTACTTCCACCACGTAGTCGGCCAAGAAGTCGGCCATCGCCTGAGCTTTGATCGAGAGCCGCGGAACGAAGGAGACGTCGAACTCGCTCAGCTCCACCGACCACTTGGCCAGCCGGCCTGAATGCTCCAACCCCTCGAAGACATTGCGGAGGGGATGGTCGGTCACCACTCGGATCGAGTGTGCCTGGAAGTATGGTCGTAGCCTCCGAGCCGAGATGATCAGTGCGAACGCAAGCTTCTCCAAGATTGGATATCGGAGCTCGGCCTTCCTCAGGACCCGGCTGACATAATAAATAGGGAGCTGCCTCTTCCCCTCTTCTCGTACCAAGATGGAGCTTAAGGCCTCTGCCCCGACCCCGAGGTATAAGAACAAATCTTCACCCTCTTTCGGCCCCTGGAGCAGCGGGGCCTGTGTCAGCTGCGCCTTGAGGGCCTGGAACGCCTCCTCGCATTCCTTAGTACACTCGAACCTCTGGCCCCCCCTCAGTGTTTTGAAGAAGGGGGAGCACTTCTCCCCTGCCCGAGAGAGGAAGCGGCTCAGTCCTGCTAGCTTCCCTGTCAACCGTTGTACCTCCTTCGCATTCCGCGGGGACCCCAACTCCAAGATTGCCTTGACCTTGTCCGGGTTCGGCTCGACCCCTGCGGGGGTGAGGAGGTGTCCCAAGAACTTCCCTCGGCCAGCCCCAAAAACGCACTTAAGGGGATTCAGCCGCATCTTGTATCTGCGTAGGGTGGCGAACGTCTCCTCTAGGTCCCGAAGGTGGGAGTCCACGTCCCGGCTCTTTATCATGAGGTCGTCCACGTACACCTCCAAGTTCCTCCCCCTCTGTTCCTTGAAGACCCTATCCATCATCTTTTGGTAGGTGGCCCCGGCGTTCTTCAACCCGAACGGCATCATCTTGCAGCAGTAGCAACCGTCCCCTGTGATGAATGAGACATCCTTTATGTCTGGGGGGGTGCATCCTGATCTGATGGTAACCTGAAAATGCATCTAAAAAACTCATTACAGAAAAACCGACGGCTGAGTCAACCAGCGCGTCGATCCGAGGCAAGGGGTAACAATCCTTAGGACAAGCTTTATTAAGAAGGGAAAAATCGATACATAAGCGCCAGCGGCCGTCTCCCTTTTTGACCATCACAACGTTCGAGACCCAGCCGGGGTATTGAATTTCGGACACGAAGCCCGCTTTGAGAAGTTTTGCCACCTCCTCCCTGATGGGTTCCGCTAGCTTGTCCGCCGTGGATCTCTTCTTCTGCTGGACGGGGCGTGTTCCCGGGTCCAGGTTGAGGCGGTGGCAAGCCACATCCGCGTCAACCCCCGGCATCTCCGCGGCGCTCCAGGCGAAGATGTCCACGTTCTTCTGGATGCACTCCAGCATCCTGCCCTGGTCCTCCGGGGTCAGCCCCCCGCTGACGCGGATCTTCTCCACCCTGCCTCCGCGGGTGAGCACCTCCAGCTCCACCACCTCCTCTGCGGCCTCCAGCCTGGACTGCTCCCCCCATCCCTCGGCATCCCCTTCCTCCTGAGCGGGGACCTCTACCTCCATCTCCTCTGACACGGCCCTTACCTCGACCACTTCCTCCAAAACCCCTCCTTCCGCCTTCTCTGCGCAGCCCTTCACCTCCAGCTCCACCTCTCCGGCTTCCTGCTCGTCCTCCATCCTCCGCCCCATCTCCTCGGCCCCTTCCTGCCAAGAGATGGTGTTCACCGCGGTGACGTAGCATTCCCGTGCCACCTTAGGGTCTCCCCTAACCCTGACCTGCGCCCCCTCAGCGTTGAACTTCAAGCACTGATGGAAGGACGAGGGGACGCAGCGGAAGGCGCTGATCAGGGGCCTCCCGAAGATTGCGCTGTAGCTGCTGGGGGCGTCCACGATAACGAACTTGCAGTTTCGGGACTGCCCCCCCCAGGGTGACATGGAGGCCGACTCCTCCCTCTACCTCCTTCCTTTCTCCCGAGAACCCGAACAAGGGCCCGTCCGAGGCCAGCACCCTCTTAGCTTCTACCTGCATCGCGTCAAACGCCTTCTTGAAGACGACGTTCACGGAACTCCCATTGTCCACTAGGATCCGAGAGACAGTGAAGTTCTCGATGGCAGCCTTGATGACCAGCGCATCACAGAACGGATCCTCGTGGTCCGGCATATCACTTCTGGAGAAAGTGATCCTCTCCTCTGGCGGCGGGGTTTGGGACGTAGAGGCGACGCTCCGCCGATACATGGTGTGGAGACTTGCCTTGCGGGAAGCCTCGATCCCCACTCCCCCGTGGATCACTCCGATCATTCCTCGGGTCCCCACATCCACCCGGTCTTCACAGCGATCCTCCTCCGTCCGAGGCAGGACCTCCTCGATCCTCACTTCCTGCCGCACCTCCTCCTGCTGCTGCTGCCACCCCCTGTTCTCTCTCATCTCCAAGAATTCCGGGCATGTGGCCGTTGCGTGCCCCTCTTCCTGATGGAAGTCGCAGTAGGGCAGTTCCACCCTGAACTCCCTTCTCCTCCTTCTCATGACCCCTCTCCTTGCTCCCAGAGCTATGGCCATGGCCTCCTCCTGATCGGGGAGCCGCGGCCTCTGACCCTGCCTCCAGCCGGGTGGGTGGAACTGGTCCTGCCTCCCCTGATAGTGACCTCTCCCGTAGTATCCCCTCTGTGGCCCCTGCCCCTGCCACTCTGGTCTCCAGCCCAGCCTACGGTCGGGCTCCTGACGCCCCCATCCCGGCTGCTGTCCTTGGAGCTGCCTCTGCTCCCTCTGCTCCCTCTGCCTGGGCTCCTCCCTCCTCTCTCCCTGTCCTCTTCCTCCCTTCGACTCCTTCTCCTCCTCAGTCGCCCACCTGGCCAACTTCCTCGCAAATTCTGGGTTCGACGCCTCCCCGTCGACCTCTCTCGCCGCCCTCTCCATCATCTCCTCGTAGGAGAGGGGGGGAATCCTTTTCAGCTCCATTCGGAAGAAACCCTGCTGCAGGCCCAGTGTGAAGGCCATCATCAGACTGTGGCTCGGCATCTCCTGGACTTGGATGACCTCCTCCTGGAACCGATCGACGTAGCTTCCCAACGTCTCGTTCACCCCCTGCTTTATGCAGAACAGGGACTCAGACTCCTTCTTCCTCTTCTTTGAGGTAGTGAACCTCAACATGAACCCTCGGTGCAGGTCCTCGAAGCAATAGATGGAACTGGCCGGCAGCTGGTGGAACCACTCCCTTGCCTTCTCTCGGAGGGTGATGGCGAAGAGACGGCACTTGAATCCGTCCGACATCTGACGGATGGAGACCACGTCCTCGAACCACTGGACGTGCTGAACCGGGTCTCCCTTCCCGGTGTAGTAGGTCATCTCGGGCTCTCTGAACCCGTCTGGTACTGGTGCTGAGGAGACCAGCTCGCTGAATGGGCTGCTTCCAACCGCCGGGCGAGCAGGCGAGTCCCGCGAGCCCAACTCGCCGAATCGACCTCGGCCTGCCGAGCCGGGGAAGAGCTCGCGCCCCGAGAGCTCGCTCCCCCGACCTTCCTCAGCCACTTCCTTCCCGGCTCGCCTGCCAGGAGCGTCTTCGCCTAAAGAGGGGGCGGCCGCGATCTAGGCTGCCGGAGTCGAGCACTCGGCCCGCACGCCGAGTGCGATCTTGACGAGGTCCAGCACCTCGTTCCTGAAGTCTTCAAACATTCCCACTGTCGCGAGAGGCGGAGGGGGCGGCGAGTTCTGCCTGTCGGATCCTTGACCTCCCGTCATTGAGCTCGCCGAAGCTTTTCTGCACTGACCACTCTCCACGCTCACCGCACCAAAATGTTGAAACCGGAAACCGGCCTCTTGTGGAGTTCGACCCTTGGGGAAGGGGTGGTCTCGCGCCTACTTCGCACCTGCAAGAAAAACAACGAGAGAGACAAGAAAGGATAGACCCAAGGGCTCGGCAGGGAGGTCCCACCACAAACCCAGAAGATCTCTGAGCGCTTCCCCTCCTTAGCCAAGAGCCGAGCTAAGGTACCCTCAGAGAACACTTGAGAATGAGGGCAAGGAGGCACTGAAAGCGTGCCCTCTGAGGTACCCCTTGGGTCTTATTTATAGATTTTCAGAATCTGAACTGCCAATAACCAAAAGAACTAACCTGGAAATATCAAAAAGGCCCCTGGTTGGGTCTGCCAACAGCCAAACTCCGCTGTTTTGGATAGCTATGCGCAGTCCAACCTGGTCTGCCAACAGCCAGGCTCCGCTGTTCTGAATAGCTATTCGCACCCATGGGGATTCAGTTCGCCTCCGATTCCACCCGCGAGAGGCGGGCGCGACCTGGCTCTGGGACTCATCCATCCTCACTGGGCGAGTGCGAGCCGGTACGGGCGAGCTGCCTGTCTTCCGTCGGGCGGATCGGCAGCCTGGTCGCGCGTTGGGGGGTTGACCGGCGGATCACCAACCGCGGGTCTCGCTCGCTCGCCGCGGGTCGCCAGTCCGCTCGCCTGAGATGGGCGGGAGCGAGCCGGCCTTTCTGTCGACCTTACCCGTTTTGCCGCCCGGGTGCGGGTTGCGGGGTCAGGCCCGCTCAACCTCCCTGGCTGGGCCCGCTCGCCGGACACAGGGTTGTACACTCGGGTAGTGGAACTGGACTACTCGAGAGGAAATAAACTACTCGAGTATATGGATATTACTACTCGAGTAATGGACTTAGAAAAAATTTGAGGGAGGAAAAACTTATCACTCGAGTATTTAATCTGGACTACTCGAGTAGTAGATGGACTACTCGAGTACATGAACTTGACTACTCGAGTGAAGTAAAATTACATGAAGTCCTGTCTTCTGTAAATCGAGACAAAGGAATAATCTACTCGAGTACTTATATGACTACTCGAGTAATTTACTTAGAAATTTTCTGGAAAAGAAATTATGTTAACTCGAGAATGAGAGAGGATCTACTCAAGTAATTGACTTAGCTACTCGAGAGCTATAATTTGACTACTCGAGAGCTAATTCCCTTACTCGAGTACATATGGTCTTAGTCGAGTATTGACTAAGTGTTTCACTAGAGTATGTAAGTAACTACTCGAGTGAATAGGCATCATCACCATATTTCCTCTTCTTATGAATCTGGATTTCTGGAGGGGCCTAGAGAAAAATATCTGTTTGGTCAGCTTCCCAAACTTGATAATATGAATCTGGAGGAGGAGCGTCTGAGCTTTCAGGCCTAGGAGAGAAAGAAGGTTGTTGAGCTTGAACTGGAGCAGCAGCAGCTGAGGGATTTAGATGGTGAGGAATGATGTTTGGATCAGTTGGGAGTTCTGGAAGAATTTGATTGTGCATCCAAATAGTTGTGTCATAGGTATGGAATTTTACACTCTGAATTTGTCCTAGAACATCATCATGAATCTCTTTCATCTTTTCTTACCATTGAGTTTGCTTGAGGGCATCAGATTTCTCAAGATATTCTTTCACTAAACTCTCCCCCTTTCTGACTTCTACAGTCAGTTTATTGATGGAATCATCTTTGAAAGTGTCAACTTCTTCATAAATCTTCATCTTGATTGCTTCAGATCTCTTATCTAATTCAATCTGATTATTGGCAAGAGTCATACCTTGCTCCATGACTGACCAACACTAGTAATAGTGTGATCTAGAGCTTTGCCACCAATCTGGAAAATATGTTTGAGCTGATCTATGTTGTGCTGGATTTCAGCAAATCCCCTGGTCATCTCTTTCTCCAGAGCAGTGACTTTCTCAATAACAGCTTTGAGAGAATCATCAAAATATGTCCTTTGTTCTTGAAGCAGAAGTATAAATTGACTCATCAAATCACTGGCACTAGCAGCAGCAGCAGGAGGAGGAGGAGCCGCTGAGGGAACTGGAGGAGGAGGAGCAACCCATGGAGCAATCTCTTCAATAGAGACTGAGCTCTTTACTCTGGAAGTATGAATCAGGGCATCCCCTTCATCAGTGACTAAAGGCATGGTGAAGTCCAGGGTTCTCAGTGGAGCTTCAGCTGGTTCAGGAGAGTGGTCTGGGTTATCAGAAAGCAGAATAGTGTCATCATGCCCTAGGTTAGAAGCAGGAGACTGGATGAGAGATGGAATATGTGATGGAGAGGGTACTGGAGTGGATGGCTTTGGAACCTCAGTAGTTGGTTCTTTTGGAAGAGGGGGAAGAGGTTCATCAGCAGTCAATTCTTCAATCATCTCATTGATTGCTGCTTCAGTTGATATAAGGGTTTCTTGAAGTTGTGCTTCTGATGGAATTTGCTCGGGAGTAGGAGGTGGAGGAGATGTAATAGCTGGAGGAGTGGGAATCCTGTCTGGAATAGAAGGAGCAGGCTCCCCCTCAATAGTTGCACCAGAGGAGCTGGCAACTTGAAGTGGGGAGGGAGATAGGGTCCTGTTGATGCAGTAGCCCCGAGCTGCCCCTCTCAGTCGGCCCTACTCAGCCTAGCCAGAGGACCACGTTCTGGCGACCACTGTCGGGCTGCAGCCCAAGCACTCCACCCATGAAAGCGCCTATTCTCAGTGCGGCAGGATGTTGAGGCAGGAACTCGAACCCAGCCTCCTTGATAAATCCCTTTCCTAACAGGGACTACCACCAACTGAGCTGCAACTCAGTTGGTGGTAGTCCCTGTTAGGAAATGGATTTATCAAGGGGGATGGGTTCGAGACCCAGCCTCAACATCCCGCCGTGCTAAGAATAGGCGCGGTCATGGGTGGGGTGCTTGGGCTCCAGCCCGGCAGTGGTCGCCAGAACGTGGTCCTCTGGCTAGGCCGAGTAGGGCCGACCGAGAGGGGCAGCTCGGGGCTATTGCATCAAAAAGTGCACTTTTTTGATACAGTAGCACCAAGCAGCCCCTCTCGGTCGGCCCTACTCGGCCTAGCCAGAGGACCATGTTCTGGCGACCACTGTCGGGTTGCAGCCCAAGCACCCCACCCATGACCGCGCCTATTCTCAGCGCAGCAGGATGTTGAGGCGGGGTCTCAAACGCAGCCCCCTTGATAAATCTCTTTCCTAACAGGGACTATCACCAACTGAGCTGCAACTCAGTTGGTGATAGTCCCTATTAGGAAAGAGATTTATCAAGGGGGCTGGGTTCGAGACACCGCCTCAACATCCCACCGCGCTGAGAATAGGCGCGGTCATGGGTGGGGTGCTTGGGCTGCAGCCCGGCAGTGGTCGCCAGAACATGGTCCTCTGGCTAGGCCGAGTAGGGCCGACCGAGAGGGGTAGCTAGGGGCTACTGCATCACCTATCCTCTGTAGCTGGAAGGTCTTGAGCTTTTGCATATTGAATTGGATTTAGTAGCTTCAAATCCCATCTCTGAATTGATGAAATGGAGACTTTCGTCATGTGATGGAGAATAGTCCCTTTGGAGAAGTTGAACACCTCAGGATTAATTTCATGGAGGAGAAGAGAAATAATCCTGGCATAACTGGGAGCCTTAATGATGTCCTTTATCTTATCTAGAATCATCATCCCAAACTGGAACTTTTTACTGCAGACAATGGCTTGCATGATGTCAAAGAAGTGGAGAGAGATATCCCTTATGGAACTGCTCTTGCAAAGAAGAATTTTGCTAATGATATCCACCAACAGCTTCCCTTCTGGATTCAATTCAAACCTTCTGATAGTGAGTACATCAGGAGAAACTCCACAAAACATACAAGTCCTGTTAGATTCTTCAGGACCTAGATGATCTTCTTCCTCAACAATAGGCAGTCGAAGAAGTCTAGAAACAGAGGTCTTGTTGAGTTTGATTTTGATTCCTTTAACTCTGGACTTGAGAACTGTCCCATTCATCTTGACTTTGACGTTCTTGAAAAACTCTTCAACCTCTGGAAACACGATCTTATATGGCTGTTGTAGAACAAAAGTGAGGCCGGCGGTGTCGAGAAGTATTAGAAGGTTTTGAAAATCATCTGAAATTTCGGCGATTCCGGCTGCAACTAGTTCTGAGCCGATTCCAATCTTAGAAAAGGTCGCCATAATCCAGAGATTGGAGAAAATTTGGTAGCGGGGAGGAAGAATGTGCGGGTGATGACTACTGTTAGTCATCATCTTTAGTATAGTTTAGTTTAAGAAATTCCTAAGTTAATTGGTATTTTTGCTTACTTTATTCTTGTTATGCTTACTTTCATATCTTATTTGTTTGTTATGAATATATATTTTTTTATGTATGTTATGTTTATGTTATGTTCAATCTTATTTTTATTTTATAGGTATGTTATAATAATTAATGTTTTGATATAAAATATGTGTCTAATTTGCTATGTTTTATGTTGTTGTGCAGCCCACATGATGCAGCCCGGCCACTACATAATGCAGCCCAATTGGAGCAGCCCTCTTCCACCAAAACAGCCCACATGGTGTAGCCCGGCCACTTATGGTGCAGCCCCTCTACATGATGCAGCCCCCTACATGCAGCCCTTGAAGTTTGGAGCAGCCCGTCCCTTTTCCTTGAAGCCTATATGATGCATTCAGCCCCTCTTCAAGCTTCCCAAGCCCATATAGTGCAGCCGGCCACTCATTTTCCCCCCTCCCTCATCATTTATTGCATTCATGCACCTCTCCAAGCATATGGCCGGCCACCCCTCTTTCTCTCCCTCTTTTATTTCTTTTTTCCCTTTATTTAATCCACATTCATGCATATCCCCTCTCTCTCTCCCCTCCTCATTTATTTCCGCATGCATAAGTCCCCCATTTCCCATGGCCGGCCACACACTTTCCTCCTCTTTTATTTTTTCTTTTATTCTATTTTCATCTCCTCTCTCTCTCTCATTAATTTCTCCATGCATGCACCTTGCCACCATGCATTGAACTCCACCTCTTTCTTCCCCTTAATTAAATGAAATTCATTCCCCCTCTCCCTCTACATGGCCGGCCACCCCCTTGCCTCCTCCTCTTCATTCCCATCTAGAATCTTCCCTCCTCATCTATAAAAGGCACCATGGTCTCATGCTTTAGAGGTTGGATTTGGGAGAGCAAGTGAAGTACTAGTTCAAGAGAGAGTGCTTTCTTTTATGTTTCTTACATGTTGTTAAGTTTTTATTAGTGTAACCTTTGCTTTTGATAGTGTAATCTTTTCTTCGGTAGCATAAACTTGTCTCTTTATTATTTTGTACTTCTCTGTTTGTATATATCAATGAAAATGAATTTCTTTTATCTTTCCGTGCTTTCTTTCTTAACTATGTGTAGCTAATCTTCTTTTAGCATTTGATCATGAGGATCCATGATTTGAGATAGGAATTCTTTTTACTTTGTAATTTTATTTTTGCTAACTTTCGCTCGATCCCTCTTTGATTTATTTCGAGCCGACTCCGTATTTCCGGTATACGGTAGTAGGCCTTTGATCTCATTTCATAATAGTCGAGAGACTCATTGATTTGAAAGATCACTCGAAGAGGGAAGGAGTTGCACGCAATCCTAGAGATAGGACGACGTAAATCCTCCGGATTGGAGTCAAATCCAATAGTGCGGATCACCTCGATAATGCAACTTTAGGCCCCTTTGATTTGTAAAGAGATTTCGATCAAAGCGTCTATAAGTTAGGAGACTTAATGCTCTAGCGAGATTTTGTCTTATTTTTGGATCCGTCACGGTCGAGTTAAGTCGCAATTATAAAATATTATTTTTATTCTCCTATCTCTTTTCATGGCGAATCATCGATCAAGTGCTATCTTTTAATCCATAGTTTGGTTTTAAATTTCATTTCAGTTTAATTTTTAAAATTTCTCAAAACCCACTTTATTCCGGTAGGATAATAGTTCAAACGTGAGTAGCAGTACTTGACAACCCCGTGTTTAAATACGACCTTGATACTACAATTCGACAGGTACACTTGCCTGTTCGGGTTTTAGCCCATCAAGTTTTTGGCGTCGTTGCCGGGGAACTTCTTCGTCAATATTTTGAAAATGCTTTAGCTATTGCTTCTACAAAAATTTAAACAAAAAAAACCTAATCATTTTTTTTTATTTCTTCAAGTTTTTATTTCCATTTCTCCTTCATTGTTTTAGTGCATGACCCGCACGAATCCGTCGCTACTTGTTGATTTGGACCCAGAAATCGAACGCTCCTTTCGGAGACAACTATGATTCGGGGCTTCCACTTCTCAAACAGCGGTTGAGGATTCCGACGGTGATTGTAATTTTAATTCTGAAATGGGAGATCCCAACCCAAGAATGGCTCAGCAAAGGACCATGTCCGATTATGCTCGACCCAACCTGGAGGGGACTAAAACAAGTATTGTTCGACCTGCAATTGCGAACAATAACTTTGAGCTTAAGCCTAGCATCATACAAATGGTGCAGCAATATGTACAGTTCGATGGATTACAAGATGAAGATCCGAACTTGCATATTGCCAATTTTCTTGAAATCTCTGACACCTTCAAAATAAATGGTGTCTCAGATGATGCTATAAGGCTAAGACTCTTCCCCTTCTCCTTAAGAACTAAAGCCAAACAGTGGTTGAGTTCTCTTCCAAGAGGATCAATCACTACTTGGAACATTTTAGTCGATAAATTTCTTGCTAGATATTTCCCCCCCCCCCCCCGCCAAAACTGTTAAGCTAAGAAATGATATAACTTCGTACTCTCAAATTGCTTCTGACACCCTCTATGACACTTGAGAGAGGTTCAAAGAACTTTTTAGAAGATGCCCTCATCATGCTCTGCCTGTATGGTTACAGGTTCAGACATTCTATAATGGGCTAAATCAAGAAACTAAGCAAATGATAGATGTCGCTTTCGCTGGTTCTTTGGACCGCAAAACTCCGGAAGCCGCTCTTGAGCTTATCGAGGACATGGCGATGAACACTTATCAGTGGAATTCGTCTAGGACTCGCCCATCTAAACCTGCAGGTATCTATGAAGTGGACTCGGTTTCGCAACTGGCGCTGCAAGTGGAAATGTTGAACAAGAAGATTTCGGAGATGACTGCTTCCTCCGCCGCTCAGGTATATGAAAATGCAAATGTTGCTGCTGCCGAGCAGGTGGATTATCTGGGGAACATACCCAGGCCTACTCAAAATAATGCTTCGAACTTTTCTGCTTTTTCTAATTTTTCTGCTCCGCCTGGTTTTAATTCTTCTTCTAACTTTTATAATCCTGGATGGCGTAACCATCCTAATTTTTCTTGGAGTAATCCAGCGAATGCCGCACGTCCACCACACGATTTCACTCCACCACCATCACCACCACAACAAAATCAACATTTTCAAAAACCTTCCTCTTTGGAGGAAATGCTTTCAAAATACATAAGCACCAATGAAGCGACCATTAGAAATCTAACAGGCTCAATGAAAAATTTAGAGAATACGGTCGGTCAATTAGCAAAGATGGTTTCCGAGAGGCCACCTAGGACTCTTCCCTCAAATACCGAGCCAAACCCAAGGGAGCACGCGAAAGCGATTTCCCTTCGGAGCGGCAAGGTAATTCACGAGCCCACCACAAGGGAAGAGCCAAAGGTGATTGCCTCTCCTACTGCTACACGAATTAGTGACGAAGATATAATTAATAAAAATTTTGGAAAAGAAAATTCTATTTTTGAAAATAAGCAAGAAACGTCTATTTTGGAAAAGGAAAAAGATGGTTTTAAAAATAATGATCTCGATATTTTAAAAGAATTTCCACCACCTCCCTACCCCGCTAAACTTAGGAAAGATAAACTAGATGATCAATACCAACGCTTTCTTGAAATGTTTAAACAAATTCATATCAATTTGCCATTTCATGAAGCAATAAGCCAAATGCCAAAATACGCCAAATATCTTAAGGACATGTTAACGAACAAAAAGAAATTAGAAAATCTATCTCATGTTACGTTAAATGAAGAATGCTCGGCGGTCATAAAAAATTCCAATCTTCCTACAAAGATAAATGATCCGGGTAGTTTTTCGATTCCTTGCGTTTTTGGTGATCTTTTTGTAAAGCACGCGCTAGCGGATTTAGGTGCGAGCATCAACTTGATGCCTTTTTCATTGTTTAAAAATCTAGGATTGGGCACTCTCAGCCCTACGCGTATGAGCATTCAATTGGCTGATCGATCGATTAAGTATCCGTTAGGTATCGTTGAGGATGTGCTAGTGAAGGTCGACAAATTCATCTTCCCGGTGGATTTTGTCATTCTTGATATTGAGGAAGACATCGAGGCCCCCCTTATCCTTGGTCGTCCCTTCCTAGCCACCTCTCGTGCGGTCATCGATGTAAGTAATGGAAAACTTTTGCTTCGCGTGGGAGATGATGAGGTGACGTTTTCAATAAATCAATCCATGAAAAATTCTTTAGAAAATGACAACTCATGTTTCTTCCTTGATGTTTTAAATGAAGACGCCTCTCTTTCTCTTTCAAATGTTTCTTCCAATGATTTTTCTTCCTCTTTTTCTGATTTTTTTGCAAATGTTTTTGAAGATACGGTTATGTCCGCGCAAGTCAACTTTGCAAATGAACCGATTTTTAGACAAAAAATTATGAAAATATTGTCTTTGAAAATGAAAACGTTTTAAAGAACTCTTACGATGAACCACCCAACTTAGAACTAAAACTCCTTCCCGAACATCTCAAATATGCCTTTCTTGAACAAAATTCTAAATTGCTCGTTATAATCTCGACTTTGCTTTCTCAATCCGAAAACAATCAATTGATCGAACTACTACAAAAGCATCGCCGGGCTATAGCGTGGCAAATTTCTGATATTCCTGGCATAAGCCCCTCCTTTTGCACCCACAAAATATTTTTTGAAAATAATTCTAAGGATGTAGTCCAACCTCAACGTCGTCTTAATCCTAATATGAAAGAGGTTGTGAAGGGCGAGGTTCTTAAGTTATTAGATGCGGGGATAATCTATCTGATTTCCGATAGTAAGTGGGTAAGTCCGGTTCAGGTTGTACCTAAGAAGGGTGGGATCACGGTAGTAACAAATAAAAATAATGATTTAATTCCAACTAGGACGGTAACGGGATGGAGGATGTGCATCGATTATCGGAAATTAAATGATGTCACTCACAAAGATCACTTCCCCCTTCCATTTATCGATCAAATTTTAGAACGCTTATCCGGGCATAGTTTTTATTGTTTTCTTGACGGTCTTTCGGGATACTTCCAAATCCCTATCGCACCCGAGGACCAAGAGAAGACAACATTCACTTGCCCTTTCGGAACATTTGCCTACCGTAAGATGCCTTTCGGGCTATGCAACGCACCAGCTACCTTTCAGCGGTGCATGCTGGCCATTTTCGATAAATATGTAGAAAACATTATGGAAGTGTTTATGGACGACTTCTCAGTTTTTGGCGACTCGTTTGAGTTATGTTTAAAGAATTTAGGAAAAGTTTTAAAACGTTGCGAAGAAACAAATCTAGTTTTGAATTGGGAAAAGTGCCACTTTATGGTACGTGAAGGCTTAGTCCTTGGCCACAAAATTTCCGCTAAGGGAATTGAAGTGGACAAGGCAAAAATCGAAGTAATTGAAAAGTTACCACCGCCTACGAATGTTAAAGCGATAAGAAGTTTTTTAGGCCATGCGGGTTTTTATCGAAGATTTATTAAGGACTTTTCCAAAATTACTAAGCCTCTCACCCATCTTCTCGAGAAAGACGCTCCTTTTATTTTTGACGATTTTTGTTTAGCGGCGTTCGACTTAATTAAATCCAAACTTATAAATGCTCCGATTATGATCGCCCCAGTTTGGGATTTACCTTTTGAAATTATGTGCGACGCAAGTAGTTTTGCGGTCGGCGCGGTACTAGGACAACGTATATCTAAGAATTTCCACCCAATCTATTACGCTAGCAAAATGCTTAATTCAGCGCAAGAAAATTACACTACAACTGAAAAGGAACTCTTAGCAATCATTTTTGTTTTTGATAAATTTCGACCCTATATCACTCTTTCTAAGGTTATCGTTTTTACGGATCATTCCGCTTTGAAGTACCTCCTTTCTAAACCGGATGCCAAGCCGCGTCTTATTCGTTGGATCCTATTACTTCAAGAATTTGACTTGGAGATCCGGGATAAGAAAGGAGCGGAAAATTCAGCGGCTGATCATCTTTCACGCCTAGAAAATCCTAAAATTGATATTTTTGATGAAAATTTACATTTTGATTCTTTTCCGGATGAGAAAATTTTAAACGTTTTTCTTCTACCCCATGGTTTGCCGATTTGGCCAATTACCTGGCGGCCCGCATCCTCCCAAAAGAATACTCCTCTCAGCAAAAGAAGAAATTCTTTTCTGAATTGAAGTATTATTTACGGGAGGATCCGTTTCTGTTTCGCATTTGTGCGGACCAGGTGGTAAGAAGATGTGTCTCCCGGGAAGAAGGTCAGCAAATTTTAAAACATGTTCATGAAGGTCCGACTGGCGGGCACTTTCAAGCAAACCGCACCGCACACAAAGTACTTAGTGTTGACTTCTATTGGCCAAGAATTTTTAAAGATGCACAAATCTTTGTGGGCGGGTGCGATCGGTGCCAGCGGACTGGGAACATCTCTAATAAAAATGAAATGGAGCAACATTATTTTCTTGAATGCAAAGTTTTTGATTTGTGGGGCATAGACTTTGTCGGCCCATTTCCCTCAAGTTTCGGAAATAAATATATTTTAGTCGCCGTAGATTACGTCTCTAGGTGAGCAGAGGCCCAAGCTTTACCAAGTAATGACGCTCGCGTAGTCATAAATTTCTTAAAAAAATTATTTTCTCGTTTTGGCTTTCCTCGCGCGATCATTAGTGATAGGGGGAGCCACTTTTGTAACGTCCAACTAGCTAAGGTTTTAACTAAATATGACGTTACGCATAAATTATCCACCGCTTATCATCCCCAAACTAACGGTCAGGTCGAGGTAGTCAATTGAGAGCTAAAGAGAATTTTGGAAAAAACTGTTTCTACTTCTCGTAAAGATTGGTCCTTAAAATTAGACGATGCTCTTTGGGCCTATCGGACAGCGTACAAGACCGCCATCGGTTGTACTCCTTTCCGATTGGTCTATGGAAAATCGTGTCATCTTCCGGTAGAAGTAGAACACCGAGCGTATTGGGCGATAAAATTTTTTAATTTCGATCCGCACTCAGTCGGCGAGCATAGGAAAAATCAATTGAATGAACTCGGTGAATGGAGAGCGTACGCTTACGAAAATAACAAGCTGTATAAATAACGCACGAAACTTTTTCACGATAAGAACCTGCGCCACCCTAAAATGTTTAAAACAGGCGATCAGGTTCTTCTTTTTAATTCGCGTTTATGTCTCTTCCCTGGAAAACTGAAATCTCGTTGGTCTGGACCTTTTACGGTCAAACAGGTTTTTTCCTTATGGCACTGTGCTCCTCTCGCACCCGGATAAGGGTGATTTTAAAGTAAATGGCCATCGTTTAAAGTTATATTTTTCAAATGATTTTGTATCTCCTGCTGTGGAACAACTTTTATTTCTATCATAATGTTTTCTTTCATGCAACTTTCTTTTATGTTGGACATTCCGTTTTTTTTTTCTAAGACTTCTATTAATATTTTTCGAACTTTAAATTATTGTAATAAAGAACAATCTTGGGCACCTGCCCACGGACTCTATTTTTTTCTGCTTTTATTTTTCCTTCCGGAAGCCACCCAAGCAAGTTCGTGACCGCCGCTCCAACGTTGCTGATATAAAGATGGATCAAGTCAAACCTGCTGACGATCAAGTGCACTAAAAAGCAAGCATGGGGGAGCGACATCCACCTTCATCTCACAAACCTGGGGAAGTCCTGTTTTTTTTTTCATTTCCTTTCTGCATTTTTCTCTCCTTCTCAGTCTCATTCTCATTTTTCTTTTTGTTTCTTTCATTGAGGACAATGAAAAATCTAAGCTTGGGGGAGGGTTTAGTTAGTTCTCTTTTTCCTTTTTCTTTCAAAAAAAAATTTCTAAAAAAAAATTATTAGCATAGTTTTGTTAAGTTTTTTTAGTATTGCTTTTATTTTAGCCTTTTCAAAAATCAGAAAAAAAAACTATAAAAAAAACAAAAATCCAAAAAAATTGCTAAAATATATTTGAAAAACAAAATCTAAAATTATTTTCTATCTTTATTTTTATGTTTCTTCTAGTGATGTGTAGGCCCGTGCGGTTCCTTAGTTCTATTTAGATTTCTTTGAATTGGTTTTCTAAATTTATCATTCTTAGATAGCTTAGTTTTACTAGTTTCTTTTTCTTAAATATAGGCATCCAATTTTTACGTTTTAAGTTAGCAATTTGTAGTTATGTCTTTTTATTTGGTTAGTTGCTTACGAATGGTTGTTAGGTAATGTTATCTCTTTTTCATTTGCGGGGTAGTCTTTCTTGGTGTCTAGAACTCGTCCCTAGCGACTCTCGAAACATTTGCGTCGTTTTTATGTACTTTAGAAATGATTTAGGCCACCCTTTGACTAGTTTGAGCTTTTCTTGCCCACCAACAAATTTACCATTGCAAAACAATTTTTGGGCATTTTTCCATGTTTCTTTGTTTTTAGCTCCACCTTTCATTTCATCATTTCACCAAAGCCAAATGTCTTTCCCATTTCACACTAAACTTTGAGCTTAGATATCATTTTTTTGTGAAGGGTTATATCTTTGAAATGAAAAGAAGTGTTTAAAGCTTATATTTGGAGCTTTCCTTAAAAAGTTATTAAAGAAGAAAAAAATTATTATTATCAAAAACATGTGAAATCAATCAAAAAGAAAAAAACTGAAGTTTATTTGTGGCCAATTTATGAAAAGAAAAAAAGTTCATGGCATTTGTTTGTTAGTTTGAATTGAAAAATGATGCACTTGTCATTTCTCATTTCTCTTCATGTTTTTATTTTTGAGCTCAACCTTGGTTTAGTGTTTAAGCCCTCATGTTTATCTTTGTTTTCATTTCCTAATCATTTACCTAAGCCAAGATTTAACGCCTATAGAAGTCCTATTAATCTTTAAAACGTAAATTCGCGTAGTGGCGAGAGTGTGAACGGACAAGCCTATGGCCACCATCATTGACGGATTTCTTTGGAGGTTATCTTGAGATGATTTAGGGTTAATTGTTATTCTAGCAACCTAGTAGTTCGTTAATGCGTCGTCTATTTAGAACTTCTACTTTTGCTTTTCTTAATTTCATTAATTTTGGATGCCTTGTTTTAAGATTTAGAAATGTGTAAATTTTCTTTATGTTCTAATGATATTTTTAGGTCTCCACTTTCAAGTTTTCTATTGTGCACTTCTCACCCCACTAGTTATTAACATAGGAATTAGGATAGTTTAATTTTTCATGTTTTGTTTTTCTTAATTATGCAACCTACATCTTCTTTGTTTTCATTCCCTAGTTCTTTAAGTTTTATTTGCTTGAGGGCAAGCAAATACTCTAGCATGGGGGAATTTGATGACTACTTTTAGTCATCATCTTTAGTATAGTTTAGTTTAAGAAATTCCTAAGTTAATTGGTATTTTTGCTTACTTTATTCTTGTTATGCTTACTTTCATATCTTATTTGTTTGTTATGAATATATTTTTTATGTATATTATGTTTATGTTATGTTCAATCTTATTTTTATTTTATAGGTATGTTATAATAATTAATGTTTTGATATAAAATATGTGTCTAATTTGCTACGTTTTATGTTGTTGTGCAGCCCACATGATGCAGCCTGACCACTACATAATGCAGCCCAATTGGAGCAGCCCTCTTCCACCAAAACAGCCCACATGGTGCAGCCCCCTACATGCAGCCCTTGAAGTTTGGAGCAGCCCGGCCCTTTTCCATGAAGCCTACATGATGCATTCAGCCCCTCTTCAAGCTTCCCAAGCCCATATAGTGCAGCCCACTTCATCCAAGCATATGGCCGGCCACTCATTTTCCCCCCTCCCTCATCATTTATTGCATTCATGCACCTCTCTAAGCATATGGCCGGCCACCCCTCTTTCTCTCCCTCTTTTATTTCTTTTTTTCCCTTTATTTAATCCACATTCATGCATATCCCCTCTCTCTCCCCTCCTCATTTATTTCCACATGCATGAGTCCCCCATTTCCCATGGCCGGCCACACACTTTCCTCCTCTTTTATTTTTTCTTTTATTCTATTTTCATCTCCTCTCTCTCTCTCATTAATTTCTCCATGCATGCACCTTGCCACCAAGCATTGAACTCCACCTCTTTCTTCCCCCTAATTAAATGAAATTCATTCCCCCTCTCCCTCTACATGTTCGGCCACCCCCTTGCCTCCTCCTCTTCATTCCCATCTAGAATCTTCCCTCCTCATCTATAAAAGGCATCATGGTCTCATGCTTTAGAGGTTAGATTTGGGAGAGCAAGTGAAGTACTAGTTCAAGAGAGAGTGCTTTCTTTTATGTTTCTTACATGTTGTTAAGTTTTTATTAGTGTAACCTTTGCTTTTGATAGTGTAATCTTTTCTTCGGTAGCATAAACTTGTCTCTTTATTATTTTGTACTTCTCCGTTTTTATATATCAATGAAAATGAATTTCTTTTATCTTTCCATGCTTTCTTTCTTAACAATGCGTAGCTAATCTTATTTTAGCATTTGATCATGAGGATCCATGATTTGAGATAGGAATTCTTTTTACTTCGTAATTTTATTTTTGCTAACTTTCGCTCGATCTCTCTTTGATTTATTTCGAGCCGACTCCGTATTTCCGGTATACGGTAGTAGGCCTTTGATCTCATCTCATAATAGTCGAGAGACTCATTGATTTGAAAGATCACTCGAAGAGGGAAGGAGTTGCACGCAATCCTAGAGATAGGACGACGTAAATCCTCCGGATTTGAGTCAAATCCAATAGTGCGGATCCCCTCGATAATGCAACTTTAGGCCCCTTTGATTTGTAAAGAGATTTCGATCAAAGCGTTTATAAGTTAGGAGACTTAATGCTATAGCGAGATTTTGTCTTATTTTCGGATCCGTCACGGTCGAGTTAAGTCGCAATTATAAAATATTATTTTTATTCTCCTATCTCTTTTCATGGTGAATCATCGATCAAGTGCTATCTTTTAATCCATAGTTCGGTTTTAAATTTCATTTCAGTTTAATTTTTAAAATTTCTCAAAACCCACTTTCTTCCGGTAGGATAATAGTTCAAGCGTGAGTAGCAGTACTTGACAACCCCGTGTTTAAATACGACCTTGATAATACAATTCGACAGGTACACTTGCCTGTTCGGGTTTTAGCCCATCAGCGGGCTCTGCAACTTTCGGCCGAACGTAAAGTGTTTCGGCTTACTCGAGAGAGAGAAATTGATTCGTGTAGAAAGCAATTTCGAACTTTTCGATTTATATAACCCTAGTTTTATGTCTAAGTAATAAATAAATAAGGCAAACATACCTTGGAATTGGTAGCATAAGTCTCAGACTGCGAATAATGAAATTTGAATCAAGGTAGAAACTTGACTTCCTAATAGATAAACGGCAGTACTCGAGTGAAGATATAGAAGTACTCGAGTGGGTAAGCCGGAAGTACTCGAGTGAAGTCTTGGAAGTACTCGAGTAGAGATATTGAAGTACACGAGTAGAGATATTGAAGTACTCGAGCGAAGCTTTATTACTCGAGCAGGTCATTCTACTACTCGAGTAGGTTACTCGAGTGGCTGATAAAGTACTCGAGTAGGTCACTTCTTACTCGAGTAGGTTACTTCTTACTTGAGTAAAAAAGTTAGAAATTTGTAAAATTCAAAATTTTGACTGATTCTTGATCTCTGAGCCTTCTTGTGAGTCCACCTTCTCTAATCTTCTTTGTTGAGCATTCCAAGTTCTGTTTTGAAGAACGAGAACTTGGTCTTGTCCAGCGGCTTCGTGAAAATGTCTGCAATCTGTCTGTCTGTAGAGAAATATTGTAGATCTATATCCCCATGCTCCACATGCTCCCGGATGAAGTGATACCTCAGCTTTATGTGCTTTGTCTGGCTGTGCGAGATTGGGTTGTTGGCTATTGCAATTGCGCTGGAAGAGTCACAAAATAATGGAATGTTCTGAAACTTCATATTGTAGTCTTCAAATTGATTATTTATCCATAGCAATTGTGCACAGCAACTGCCTGCAGAGATATACTCTGACTCAGCTATTGAGATTGCAACACAGTTCTGCTTCTTGCTACTCCAGGAAATAAGCCTTCTTCCAAGTAATTGGCAAGTCCCGGAAGTGCTTTTCCTGTCGTCTTTGCTACCTGCAAAATCTGCATCTGAAAAACCAATTAGCTCGTTATCATTACTTCTTGGGTACCATAAGACGAGATTTGGTGTACCTTTAAGGTATCTCAAAATCCGCTTTGCAGCAGTATAGTGAGATTTCTTAGAGTTTACCTGAAATCTAGCACATACACATGTTGAAAACATTATGTCAGGTATACTGGCAGTAAGGTAGATCAAGGATCCAATTATGCTTCTGTACTTGGTTTCATCAAAAGGTTTACCTTTCTCATCCTTGTCCAGAGATATAGTTGAACCCATTGGAGTCCTCATCGAGGTTGCGTTCTCCATTCTGAATTTCTTAATTAGCTCTTTGGTGAACTTAGTCTTCTGCGAGATGAAAATTCCATCTTCAGATTGTTTCACCTGAAGCCCTAAGAAATTCTTCAGCTCGCCCATACTGCTTATTTCATACTTCCCTTGCATAATTTTTGAAAACTTCTTGCAGAGGTTGTCGTCAGTAGAGCCAAAAATAATGTCGTCGACATAGATTTGCACCAGCAAAATCTTGCCTTTTATTTCCCTAAGATATAATGTCTTATCTATTTTTCCCCTTGTGAACTTGTTCTCAAGTAGAAAGCTAGACATAGTCTCATATCAAGCTCGAGGAGCTTGTTTCAGACCATATAAAGCTTTATGCAATAAGTAAACATAATCAGGAAAGTTAGAATCAATGAAACCTAGAGGTTGTTCCACATATACCTCTTCCTTTATGTCACCATTAAGAAAGGCGGACTTCACATCCATTTGATAGATGGTGAAGCCCTTGAGAGCAGCATATGCTAGGAATAACCTGATTGCCTCCAGCCTTGCCACTAGAGCGTACGTCTGGTCGAAGTCGATTCCTTCTTCTTGACGATATCCTTTGGCGATGAGTCTGGCCTTGTTCTTTGTAATTGTTCCATCCTCGTCCATCTTGTTCCTGAAGACCCATTGTGTCCCGATGACATTCTTACCTTTGGGTCTTGGAACGAGTTTCCATACTTGGCAATGCTTGAACTGGTTTAGTTCTTCTTCCATCGCCATTATCCAAGATGCGTCTGAGTTTGCTTCCTCAAACTTCTTTGGTTCAACCTGCAAGAGAAAACTTAAATATAAATTCTCGTTAGTTGTACCTCTACGAGTTCTGACACCATCCCGAGGATCTCCTATGATCTGGTCCATGGGGTGATCCTTCAGATGTCTGAGCACTAGGGTCCTTGCATCTAGATTATCTTCAATCACCGGAGCGACTTCATCAACTTGGACAATTTCTTCATCTTGATCATCAACCTCTCCAATAGGGGTTGGAGTGGTGATCTTGATGAACTTTTTACATTTATCTTTAGACAGTTCATCAAAGCTAAGTTCTTTCAACTTTGTACCTGCATCTTCAATGAACACACTAGAAGAGTTGCTTTGCAACAAACTCGTCTCATCAAATACAACATGTATTTATTCTTCTACAACCAGAGTTTTTCTATTAAATATCATGTATGTCTTACTATGGCTACTATATCCTTCAAAAATACCTTCAAAACTCTTTTCGCTAAACTTGGTAGTATGATACTTGTCATTGTTAAGCACGAAGCACTTACAACAAAAAATTCTAAAATATGAGACAGTTGGTTTCCTGCCCTTTAGAAATTCATAAGGTATCTTATTATGGTTTTTGTTTATGAGTGCTCGATTTTGCATGTGGCATACAGTGTTGATGGCTTCAGCCCATAAGTATTCTGTAAGTGATGCATCACTCAACATGATCCTGCAGGCCTCTATGAGTGTTCTATTTCTTCTCCCAGCCACTCCATTCTGTTGTGGAGTACGAGGAGAGGAAAACTCATGAAAGATACTCAAGCTTTCACAGAATTCTGTCATGGCCCCAGACTTGAACTCTGTTCCATTGTCACTTCTGATTTTGACTACAGAACAGTTGTATTCATTCAGGACTTGCCTGACAAAACTAGTAATGATGTCGAAGGTATCTAACTTGTGTTTCAAAAATAACACCCACGCAAAGCGCGAGTAATCAACAACAATTACTAACGTATAATCCTTACGTCCCAAACTTCTAATTTGCAGTGGATCAAATAAGTCCATATGAAGTAGATGCAGACATCTATTCGAATCTTTGTCAATAACGTTTTTAAAGGTAACCCTTGTTTGCTTGCCTTTTACACATGCATGACAAGGTCTATCTTTGACGTACTTGACATTTGGGGCATCACGTACTAAATTCAGTGAAAATAATTTATTAATGGTTTTGAAATTAATATGTGCTAGTCTCTTGTGTCATTGGTCACCAAGAGATGCACTATCTTTTGCTAAAAAGCACACTGGTGTAGAAGTGTCTATACAAATGAAATTTAAACAAAATATGTTCCTGCTTCGAGTGTCGGATAGAATCGTTTCCATATTGTCAACGGATTTTATCAAGCACTTATCAGCATGAAAATCAACTGTGTATCCTTTATCGCAGAGCTGGTTTATGCTTATAAGATTGTGTTCCAATCCTTCAACATAAGCTACATCTGAGAAGGATACACTACCGTTAGTGGTCATACCATAGCCTTTAGTGATTCCTCAGTCTGACCTCCAAAGATGACCTTTGTCCCGTTCACGACTGGAGAATAGTTCTGAAGTAGGCTTCTTGTCCCGGTCATGTGCCGAGAGAATCCACTGTTCAAATACCAGATAGGCATTTTGGTGGCCTTTGGAGATCCCTGCAATTATGAATCAGTTTGCCTTAGGAAACCAAACACGTTTGGGTCCTTGGTCTCGTGTTAGAACACTTCTCCTACGAGTATAAGCATTATGAGTGGTCTTTCTCATACTGCCAACTTGAGGAGTTGCAAAATTTCTGGAGTTAAACCAGCAATCGATGGCAAAGTGACCAATTCTGCCACAGCACCAACAGTCAAACCTGTTGTATCTTTGCCTTATGTTCTCCTGCTTGACGTTTTGAAGTAGTGTTCTAGCAGGGGCAGCATTCTTGGAGGAATAAGCTTCATTGTGATGGAAATCACATGATTTCTTCTCCTTTATTGGCTTTTCCACAATGGGCTTTTCCTTTGGTACTTTCTTGAAGTTATGATCATGATTGTAAGGCTCATAGCTCTGAAGAATGACTTCATCATAAGGTGCCTTAAAGAAACTCTCACCAAAGTTTCTGGGGTGAGTCCATCCTTGGTAATGGGACTTTGGCTCTACATAGGTAGGCCTGGTCAAGTGACGGTAGGATGAGTCAAGATCAAACTCATTAGTTGGAAATATGACTTTCTTGAACGAAGTCTGATCTTGAGGGACTTTCCCTTTTTCTTTGGCCAAGGCCTTCTTGGCGGCCTTATTCTTTCTTTGAGCTTTATTCCTCCTAGAAGATTTATTAGGAGCTTCTACATGGCCTAGTCCAGCACCCTTGGCTTTGGCTGAGAATTCAGAAACGAATGGAAGAACAGTCTTAGGTTTCAAGAAACTTTCAACAAGTTTCTTTTCAGCAGCAAGTTATTCTTCCAACTCTTTGATGATTTTCCCTTTTAAGCCGAAGTGCTCAAGAGCCTTATTGTATTCTTCAATAGCAGTATTGAAATTTTCTTTGAGTAAGTCAGTCTTAGTGACTTCCTCTCTCAAGGTGCTCTCTTCAGCTTTTAGAGACTTAATCTCCTTAGCTTGAGTTTTCACGACTCGTCGATATTTGTCGTAAGCCTTGATTAACTCCTCGTACTGGGCCATGAGTTCAGAATCATCGTCAGAAGAGCTGTCCTCATTATCATGCTCAGAAGCTTCAGATTCTGAAAGAGGAGTGTGAGAGTTTACCTTCTCAGTGAACAAGTGCTCTTGTTCATCATCAGTCTGAGCCATAAGCCCAAAGAAGGCTTCCTCTTCTTCACTCGACTCAGATGAGTTGGAGTCACTAAGAGTTTTGCCCTTCTTGGCTATCAGGCTCTTCTTTGTCCTCTTCTTATTATATGAGCACTTCTTTTCTTCTCTCTTTCCACCCTCCTTCTTCTTGTGGGGGCAGTCAGCAATGACATGACCTGGCTTATTACAACAGTAACAAACAATGTCAGCAGAAATATGTTTGTTCGGTTTGGAATTATACCTGTCATGGCTGCTTGAGCCTCTTCTGTATCGATCACTATCATGTCGTGATCTTCTATAGGAGGCATCCTTGCCTTTCCATTGCTTCTTTTTGTTCAAGAATTTCTTGAACTATCGTAAGAGCGGAGAGAACTCTCCTTCAGATAGCTCAGAGACTGAGGTACTTGGCTCCGATGTTTCTTCTTCACTCACTTCTTGTGCTGGGGTATGAGAGGCATCCTTTGACTTCCTTGAGGTGTCTGCCTTTAAAGCAACAGACTTCTCTTTGGATGCAGACCTACTCTTCTCTTCTTCAGCCTTTCTAGTGTTGAGTTGAAGCTCATATGATATAAGCTTCCCGAAGAGATTCTATGGGTCTGTCTCAGCTAACTTTCCAAATTCCATGATGACACAAATCTTGTTATCACATTCCTTGGTTAGGGATCTCAAGAACTTATCATTTAGTTCTCCGTTTGTGAAGACTCGGCCATAGAACCTTAGGCCATTGACTATCTTGAAGAAGTTCTCAAAAGTGTCAGCAATGGTGTCCTTGTGTCCTTGTCGGAAGGCTTCATACTTCTGGTTCATAAGGGATCTTCTATCACCCCTAACTTCTTCTGTACCTTCCATCAAAGTGACGATGGACTGCCATATCTCCTTAGCAGACTGGCAGTGGATCAAGTTCTGCAACATGGAGTCATCGACTACACTTAATATAATATTCTTGGCATTATTATCTAAAGACACAAGTGCAATCTCGTCTTTGTCAAGATCCATTAATTTCTTAGGAACTTTCTTTGTAGGATCTATTGTGGAGACGGTCATGGGAATGTAAGGACCTTCTTCAACGATCATGAAGATCCTTGGATCCACAGCTTCCATGAAAAATTTGATCATTTCTTTCCACATGGGAAAGTTATTCTTGGTGCACAATGGAAGCTTGGAAAAATCTTTAGCCTTGTCCATGCTTGGATAATCTCAAGAGACAACTAGAGAAGGATCTGATCAAGGTGTTAACCATTTAATGATCAACCTGGCTCTGATACCAATTGTAAGTGTTTAGTTGTCTACCTAAACCACCTAGAGGGGGGTGAATAGGTGAGTTGTGCGTCTTTTTGCGGAATAAAAATTTGAGATCTATGCACAAAATTATCTACCAAGCATTCACAGACGACAAAAGATTTATAGTGGTTCCGCAACCTTGGGTACATCCACTTGACCTCGCCGATATAGCAAAGCACTAGACTCGGCTACTCCACTATCTCGGATTGAAAACCAATCCTATGCCTCGGAACAACGTTCCTACAATCTCGATCCACAATATGGATGTGCACTCTAAAGATAAAAACTTCCTACAACTCAGAAGATTACCAATAAGGTAGCTCGTGTCTGTTTACCCATATGACATGAGTGACATGGACCCTCTTTAAGGCACTTAATGCTGGGGGCATCATGCACTAAGTTGTGAGAAAATAACATATTTAAGGTTTTAAAATTAATTTTTATTAATCTCTTGTGCCATTGGTCACAGAGAGACGCACTACTTTTTGCCATAAAACACACTGGGGTACGTAGAAGTGTCTAAACAAAGAAAATTTAAACATAAAATATTTTTGCTCTGAGTGTCTATTAAGACCATCTCAAAATTTGTAGACAATTTTATCAAACACTTGTCCTTGCATAACTCAACGATGTAGCATTTATCACATAGTTGACTTACGCTTATGATATTATGGTGTAATCCCTCAACATAAGCAACGTCATGAAAGAGACAACGTCATGAAGATTGATATCTACACCGATCACAAGAGCCTGAAGTATCTTATTGATCAGAAGGATCTGAATATGCGGCAGCGTAGATGGATGGAGTTCCTGGGGGACTATACATTCAAGATCCACTACGTGCCTGACAAAGGGAATGCGGTTGCGGACGCGCTGAGTCGCCGAGCCCCAGCTCAAGCCAATTGGCTATCGGTGCATGATGAGCGGTTGGTGCGAGAGTTGGAGGCGTTGGAGATTGTTTGTGTGGATAGACAATCAAGAACTGAAGCAGTTCTGAATTGGACTGAAGTCCAATATGACCTGGCTGATCGTATTCGGCAGGCTTTGGATATGGATGCTCATATGAAGCAGTTCATGGTAGAGGCTCTGGATGGGTCAAATTCCCAATTCGTCGTGGAGGACGGATTACTTTGGAAAGACGGTCGTTTGTGCGTCCCAAGTGTGGGCAATTTACGGGTGGAGTTGTTGTATGAGGCACACCATACCAAGTACTCGATTCACCCGGGGAGCTCGAAGATGTACCGTGATGTGAAGAAACTATTTTGGTGGCCGGGTTTGAAGAAGGATGTGGCGCTATACGTAGCAAAGTGCCAAACTTGCGCCTTGGTAAAGGCGGAGTGTCAAAAGCCGGGAGGATTTCTTAAGTCCTTGCCTATTCCGGAGTGGAAATTTGACGACATCTCTATGGACTTTGTGCACGGTTTGCCAAGGTCGCAAAAGGGTAACGACGCCATTTGGGTGGTTGTTGATCGGTTAACGAAGGTGTCGCATTTTGTTCCGCATAGGAAGGATGATCCGGTGGAAACGTTAGCAAAGCTTTATGTGGATAACATAGTACGGCTTCATGGTGTGCCCCGCAGCATCGTGAGTGACCGAGATGGGAGGTTCACGTCCAATGATTGGAGGCTAGTGCAACAAATGTTGGGAACAAAGTTGAAATTCAGCACAGCCTTCCATCCGCAAACGGATGGGCAGACCGAGAGGGTCAATAGAACCATGGAAGACATGCTTCGCATGTGTGTCTTGGATTTTGGAAAGCAATGGGAAGACCACCTTTATTTGGTGGAGTTCGCATACAATAATAGCTACCAAGCGAGTATTCAGATGGTGCCTTTCGAGGCCCTATATGGTAGAAAATGTCGCACGCCGTTGTCTTGGTTAGAAATGGGTGAGTCAAAGTTGTATAAGCGATCGGAAGTGGAGGATGCTACTTCTTTGGTGAGAACCATTCGGGAGAGGTTGCTTATCGCTCAGGACCGGCAAGCAAAGTACTATAATGCCAAGCACAGGAACGTGGAGTTCGCTGTGGGCGATTATGTTGGGTTTCTCTATGAGGATGGCACAACACTTGTGCACGCAGCGGAAAAGAAAAACATCAAGAAAAACCCAAAGAGATGTGGATCGGGCCATGAACGTTGAATCAAGAAGTTAGCAAAAACTAGGCAAAAATTACCTCGGTGGCGTTGAGTCACAACTCAACGGTGATGCTCCAAATTTCTTCTGCGTGCTAGAGGCGAGTTCTACGTAGAATAATGTCCACGCTTCTACAGAAGTCCACACGAGCGGGAGAACGCCGATCTATCCGTCGCACGGATTATCGGGAAGGAGAAGACCGCACCTCTGCTATTCTACGGACTGTTAGGTCCGCGCCAGGAAGAGCAGCACCAGCGACAGTCGCCGGAGAAGAGGAGGTCAGCGGAGCGAACACGGCGGCGGCGGAACCCTTCCGTCGGCGGCAGGATTCGGGATCGGCGGAACGATCGCGGAACGGTTTCCGTCGGGTTCGATTCGCACAGCAGCCAAAAGCTTAAGTCCCGATAAAACCCTAAGTATCCCTTTTATACCAAAAGCATAAAAGACTTAGAAACTTCGCTATCCGCAGACCACCCAGAAATGGGGTTCCAGAATCGGCGAGTATCAGACGGTGAGAATCGGCGACAATCGGCGAGAATCACTGAGCAGGTTCGGCGAGAAGCAGTCGACGAGTATCACCTTGGATCGGCGAGAATCAGAGTACAATACTTGACGATTCTCGCCGATCGTCGAGCCGCGCTCGACGATACATGATGATACTCGTCGATCGTTGAGCCGCGCTCGACGACACTCGTCGAAATCGTCGATCGTCGAGAATCAGAGTAACGATTCTCATCGATCGGCGAGAATCAGAGAACCATTCTCGACGACTCTCGTCGATCGGCGAGAATCAGAGACCCATTCTCTACGATTCTAGTCGACCTTCGGTCGACTATTCAAACCAGCTCTCCAGGGCAACAATTGCCCAACTCGACGATCCTTTAAGGCAACACTTTGCCCATGACCCCATTCAGGTCGATGATTGGCAACCTTTACCAACACAGTCAATTATCCAACTTCTCCACATCTCTTATGTGCGACCCTGCAGGCTCATATCGCGTTGGCAGTGAGATTACATGTTTGATCACTTCCAGATCACAATGGTAACTCCAACAGACTCCCACTTGATCTCGAAAGTATCAAAGCAAAAACCTCACAAACAATGAGCGGCATCTAGCAATGCATCATTTCTCCCCAAGCAATAAGAGTTCATAACTCATAAGCCTTTATGACCAATGTATCAGCGTTGTCTTTGTCCCTTTGTCCCTTGCATCCGGAAAGAACTAGAGGCATGGACCGTGTCACCCTCGTAATAGCTCAATCCAAGTTTCTTGATCCAGGACGGACTTCCAGAGAATGGTGAGTCCAATATCACATATTGACTCAACCAAGCATGGTCATGCATTTCTCAGTCCAGTTCCATCAAGGGGCACATGGATGCAACTCCTATCATACAGGAGGACAAATCCCATATCTGCTCACACACAAACACCCAAATGATTCGTAACAAGCCCAACAACCACCCTTATCATCAACCTTTCTCAAGGAAGACTTTAGATGGCATCAAAGCACGCTCTTCCTCACTTGATGAATGCTGTGACTTCAGGTCAAAGGATCACAACACCATTGTCAATTGAGACCTACTCGTGACACAATTGGATGATAATCTACAGAGTAGTCTCAGGTTGGGTCTGTCCAGTACAACTTGTTCACTAACAAGTACCCACGTGATGACTTGATATCACAATATCATGACCCGTGAGAACCGGTCATCAGTCAACACACGTGCTAGTCTTCATGTACCATCATCACCCTTAACTTCTATGTTGATACTCGACCAGGGACCTTTAAGAATGAAGCTTCAAATAAATCATGGGCTCTCACATTCAAGTCACGTACTTGATGTCCCATGGAAGCGAACATTCTAAGGGTATCTATTATGTTAACAATTAACTATCATATAGAAAAAGACATAATAAAAGAACTTGCCATTAATTATAAGAGAAAAATTAGGTACACAGTTCATCATATGAACAAACAGCCAACAAAATACAAGATTGCATGCAACCCACAAGATTCTCGCTAGAGTTGATCATTTAGGTATCGTATACCCATCGATCTAGTATGACCATCATGCTTTCTCTGCGCGAGAGGCTTTGTCAGTGGATCCGCAATGTTCTCCTCAGTCGGCACTCTGCAAATGTTTACATCTCCTCGTTCGACAATCTCACGAATAAGATGAAACCGCCGAAGTATGTGCTTGGAGCGCTGATGAGATCTAGGTTCCTTAGATTGTGCAATTGCACCATTGTTATCACAGTAGAGAACTACGGGACCAACAATGCTAGGAACTACATCAAGCTCGCGATGAATTTCCTAATCCATACAGCCTCCTTTGTCGCATTAGCTGCTGCGATATACTCGGCCTCAGTTGTAGAATCAGCAACTGTCTCTTGCTTGGAACTCTTCCAGCTCATAGCTCCTCCATTCAGGCAAAACACAAAACCTGACTGAGACTTGGAGTCGTCTCTATCAGTTTAGAAGCTAGCATCTGTGTAACCACTTACAACGAGCTCTTCCTCTCCACCATACACCAAGAACACATCCTTAGTCCTTCTCAAGTACTTCAGGATATTCTTGACTGCAATCCAGTGACACTCACCGGGGTCTGACTGATACCTGCTAGTCATGCTCAAAGCAAAGGAGACATCGGGTCGAGTACATAACATCGCGTACATGATTGATCCAATTGCCGAAGCATATGGAATCAACTTCATGCGGTCCTTATCTTCACAAGACTTTGGACACTGGTCCTTAGAGAGATTCACACCATGAGACATGGGCAAAAATCCTTTCTTGGACTCAAGCATGTTGAACCGCTTCAACACCTTTTCGATGTACGTACTCTGGGTCAAACCCAGCAACTTCTTCGATCTATCTCTATAGATCTTAATACCGAGTATATAAGTCGCTTCACCCAAATCCTTCATTGAAAAGCAGTTCCCTAGGTTGTTCTTAACAACTTTCAAGGTAGGAATGTCATTCCCAATCAACAGTATGTCATCTACATACAATATCAGGAAGACAACAATGCTCCCACTGATTCGCTTGTAAACACAAGGCTCATCTTCATTCTTGATGAAACCAAACTCTTTGATTTTCTCATCAAAACGAAGATTCCAACTTCGAGAGGCCTGTTTCAGTCCATAGATGGACTTATTCAGCTTGCATATTTTAGTGGCTTCATCTGGGGATACAAAACTCTCGGGTTGTGTCATGTACACTTCCTCAAGGAGGTTTCCATTAAGGAAAGCCGTTTTGATATCCATCTGCCAGATCTCGTAGTCATAATACGCAGCAATAGCAAGCAATATCCTAATGGACTTCACCATAGCAACATGGGAAAAGGTCTCATCATAGTCAATACCATGAATTTGCTTGAAACCCTTAGCCACCAGTTGCCCTTTGAATGTCTGTACATTCCCATCCATGTCGGTCTTCTTCTTGAAGACCCACTTGCACCCTATGGGTCGTACCCCTTCAGGTGGTTCCACCAAGTTCTAAACTTGGTTTGCATACATGGAGTCCATTTCGGATTTCATAGCCTCAAGCCATTTGTCGGAGTCCGGTCCATTCATAGCCTCTTGGTAGGTTGCTGGTTCATCATCATGATCCATAAGCAACACATTACCTATTTGAGACACGAGAAATCCATATCTGTCAGGCTCAAACCTCGGTCTACCAGATCTACGTAGGACTTGTGTTCCCTGAGCAGGTTCTCTAGCTACAACATCTTGTAGTCCTGTCTCAGAATCCAATTTCGGTTCATTCACTACATGTGGTTCTTGAAATTCTTCAAGCTCTACCTTTTCAGTCTTTCTTGATAAGAACTCTTTCTCCAAGAAGACACCAGTCCTTGCGACAAACACTTTGCCCTCAGACGGTAGGTAAAAGTAATACCCTTTCGTTTCCTTAGGATATCCCACCAGATAACATTTATCCGATTTGGGTTCCAGCTTATCAGGCATTTGACGTCTCACGTATGCCTCACAGCCCCAAATTTTAATGAACGACATACTAGGACGCTTCCCAGTCCATATCTCATATGGTGTCTTCAGAACCGTTTTCGTTGGAGCGCGATTCAATGTCATTGCAGCAGTCTCTAAAGCAAAACCCCAAAAGGAAACAGGCAAGTCTGCATGACTCATCATCGAACGTACCATGTCTAACAGAGTACGATTTCTCCGCTCAGACACACCATTATGTTGTGGTGTTCTAGGTGGAGTGAGCTGTGATACAATACCACACTCTTTCAGATGATCACGGAACTCATGACTCAGGTATTCGCCACCTCGATCAGATCGGAGTGCTTTAACCCTTTTACCCAACTGGTTTTCTACTTCGTTCTTGAACTCTTTGAACTTTTCAAAGGTCTCGGATTTGCACTTCATAAGATACACATATCCGTATCTACTGAAATCATCAGTAAATGTAACAAAGTAGAAATACCCACCTCTAGCCATGGAACTCATGGGTCCGCATACATCACTATGTACAACACCCAAGAGATCCTCAGCCCTCTCAGTATAACCAGTGAAAGGAGCTTTAGTCATCTTACCTAACAAACAAGACTCACATCGCTCAAATGATTCATAATCAAATGAGTCCAAAAGTCCATCTCTATGGAGCTTGGATATGCGCTTCTCGTTGATACGCCCAAACGACAATGCCAGAGATACGTAGCGTTTGAGTCATTTGTTCTTAGTCTTTTATTGTTTTCTACATTACAGATCAGATGGTCCAAGTTCAAAACATAAAGACCATTAAACAATTGGGCTACAGCATAACAAACATCATTCTTAAATATAGAACAACAATTGTTCTTAATTATAAAAGAAAATCCAATCATGTCCAAACATGAAATAGATATAATGTTTCTAGTTATGGCCGGAACAAAATAACAATTATCAAGTTCTATTACAAGCCCACTGGGCAAAGAAAGACGATAAACCCCTACGGCTACAGCAGCAACTCTTGCTCCATTGCCGACGCGGAGGTCCACCTCCCCTTTACTCAGCAATCTTCTCCTTCCCAGTTCCTGCACATTTGTACAAATGTGAGAACCACATCCGGTATCCAATACCCAAGATGAAGGAGCAGAAAGGTTTATCTCTATAACGTAAACATTTGAAACGGAAGTCATACCTCCCCTCAATTTTTGCAGACCCTCAATGTACGAAGGACAGTTCCTCCTCCAATGACCAGCCTTGCCACAGTGGTGGCATTTCCCTTCCTTCACCGTGCTTTTCTTTTTCATCAGTGCTGAAGACTTGGGCTCAAGAAATGACTTAGGTCCTACCTTCGTCTTCTTAGAACCCTTGGCCTTGCCCTTGCCCTTATGCACCATCAGTATGGGGCTGGCAGGCTTGGCCTTCTTCATGTTGATTTCGGCAGTTCTCAACATGCCTAGGAGTTCGGGCAGTGTCTTGTCTATTTCATTCATGTTATAGTTCAAGACAAACTGCTCATAACTGTCCGGCAACGATTGCAGGATCAGATCCGTGGCCAACTCTTGACCAAGAGGAAAACCTAGCCTTTCAAGGTTCTCTATATACCCAATCATCTTGAGTACGTGAGTCCCTACTGAGTCTCGAACTCCCATCTTGCACTGAAACAACGCTTTTGTGATGTCTAACCTCTCTTGACGAGCCTGCCCTTGAAACATTTTCTTGAGATGCTCGTCAATCTCCTTGCACCCCATGTTCTCATGTTGCTTCTGAAGCTCAGAGTTCATAGTGGCAAGCATAAGGCATTCGACATATAAAGCATCGTCAGTATACTTCTTATAAGTATCTTTCTCAGCACGGGAAGAGTTCCCAGTCGGCACCTCGGGGGCTTCTTCTTCCAAGACATAGAGCTTTCGCTCTTGCCTGAGAACAATTCTCAGGTTCCTGTACCAGTCCATGTAATTTGTCCCACTGAGCTTATCCTTCTCAAGGATGGCTCTCAGAGACAACATGGAGTGAGAAACACTTGTCATGGAATTCTACAAGAATTTATGCAGAATAAAATCAGTACCAAAATTTCAAATACAAATTATTTTAATTTGGACTTCAATTAAAATACTCCCACTATGTTATTCGAAATGATAGCCCTCACTAACAATTCGGAGAGTTCATGCGAGCTACTCTCTTAGTGGACAAGATCCGTATTTCACCAACACTATGAGTCCGCTTTGGCGTTCCTCTCACGATACGGTTATTTAGGTAGGCAACGCTTGCCAATTGCATCCTCATGCAATTCTTGTATGGTTGGTGAATAACTCCTTATTCGCATCCATCATATGGTGCATGCCAACCCTATGCCTCTAGGCACTCAACCTTTGAGGTCACCTAGTTAAGTATGACCCGATGTCGACAGTGGGATATCACAATTATCCGCTCGCACCCTTACCAAGATAGATTAATGCACCTTGCTTTGGCAAGCCCACACTTCATCGATCGAGGCAGGAAGAGTGTCATCCATCGGAAGGCATCCGAACACTTAATATTAGATGAAGGGATTTTGATTATAGGTTAACACTTAACCATGATCAACATTTGATCAATGTGCACATCCAAAGAAAAACAATTCTAAACCACATGCATCCCTTATGTGCACATCCTAACACCATCAACAATTGATAGAAGGAAGGGATAAATCTGAACATCCGGAAACTTCCAAATCCTCAGATTTACATGCATTGGACAAAGGCAAAGACAACTCAACTTAAAGCAGTAGACAAGCTCATCTCTCTTTGTTGGATTCAAAATCCAAAACATACTCGAGGGATGGTTACTGCTAAGGAGACAACAATTTCTAACAATTAGAAATACCACGCAATTCCAGAGGTTCTTGGCGGGGAACCAAGACTAAATCTAGACATTTAGAACACTTCTAAATCCCTAGGTTTACACGCACTGGAATAACAAACTTCCAATACAATGATCATGGCCGAACCTCCCTATGATACCACTGTTGGGTTTCTCTATGAGGATGGCACAACACTTGTGCACGCAGCGGAAAAGAAAAACATCAAGAAAAACCCAAAGAGATGTGGATCGGGCCATGAACGTTGAATCAAGAAGTTAGCAAAAACTAGGCAAAAATTACCTCGGTGGCGTTGAGTCACAACTCAACGGTGATGCTCCAAATTTCTTCTGCGTGCTAGAGGCGAGTTCTACGTAGAATAATGTCCACGCTTCTACAGAAGTCCACACGAGCGGGAGAACGCCGATCTATCCG
This sequence comes from Platanthera guangdongensis, assembly GCA_039583875.1. Taxonomy (NCBI): domain Eukaryota; kingdom Viridiplantae; phylum Streptophyta; class Magnoliopsida; order Asparagales; family Orchidaceae; genus Platanthera; species Platanthera guangdongensis. The sequence continues at coordinate 109,793,868 of CM077157.1, read as the reverse complement.
TCGCACGGATTATCGGGAAGGAGAAGACCGCACCTCTGCTATTCCACGGACTGCTAGGTCCGCGCCAGGAAGAGCAGCACCAGCGACAGTCGTCGGAGAAGAGGAGGTCAGCGGAGCGAACACGGCGGCGGCGGAACCCTTCCGTCGGCGGCGGGATTCGGGATCGGCGGAACGATCGCGGAACGGTTTCCGTCGGGTTCGATTCGCACAGCAGCCAAAAGCTTAAGTCCCGATAAAACCCTAAGTTTCCCTTTTATGCCAAAAGCATAAAAGACTTAGAAACTTCGCTATCCGCAGACCACCCAGAAATGGGGTTCCAGAATCGGCGAGTATCAGACGGTGAGAATCAGCGACAATCGACGAGAATCACTGAGCAGGTTCGGCGAGAAGCAGTCGACGAGTATCACCTTGGATCGGCGAGAATCAGAGTACAATACTCGACGATTCTCGCCGATCGTCGAGCCGCGCTCGACGATACATGATGATTCTCGTCGATCGTTGAGCCGCGCTCGACGACACTCGTCGAAATCGTCGATCGTCGAGAATCAGAGTAACGATTCTCGTCGATCGACGAGAATCAGAGAACCATTCTCGACGACTCTCGTCGATCGGCGAGAATCAGAGACCCATTCTCTACGATTCTAGTCGACCTTCGGTCGACTATTCAAACCAGCTCTCCAGGGCAACAATTGCCCAACTCGACGATCCTTTAAGGCAACACTTTGCCCATGACCCCATTCAGGTTGGTGATCGGCAACCTTTACCAACACAGTCAATTATCCAACTTCTCCACATCTCTTATGTGCGACCCTGCAGGCTCATATCGCATTGGCAGTGAGATTACATGTTTGATCACTTTCAGATCACAATGGTAACTCCAACAGACTCCCACTTGATCTCGAAAGTATCAAAGCAAAAAACCTCACAAACAATGAGCGGCATCTAGCAATGCATCATTGCTCCCCAAGCAATAAGAGTTCATAACTCATAAGCCTTTATGACCAATGTATCAGCGTTGTCTTTGTCCCTTTGTCCCTTACATCCGGAAAGAACTAGAGGCATGGACCGTGTCACCCTCGTAATAGCTCAATCCAAGTTTCTTGATCCAGGACGGACTTCCAGAGAATGGTGAGTCCAATATCACATATTGACTCAACCAAGCATGGCCATGCATTTCTCAGTCCAGTTCCATCAAGGGGCCCATGGATGCAACTCCTGTCATACAGGAGGACAAATCCCATATCTGCTCACACACAAACACCCAAATGATTCGTAACATGCCCAATAACCACCCTTATCATCAACCTTTCTCAAGGAAGACTTTAGATGGCATCAAAGCACGCTCTTCCTCACTTGATGAATGTTGTGACTTCAGGTCAAAGGATCACAACACCATTGTCAATTGAGACCTACTCGTGACACGATTGGATGACAATCCACAGAGTAGTCTCAGGTTGGGTCTGTCCAGTACAACTTGTTCACTAACAAGTACCCACGTGATGACTTGATATCACAGTATCATGACCTGTGAGAACCGGTCATCAGTCAACACACGTGCTAGTCTTCATGTACCATCATCACCCTTAGCTTCTATGATGATACTCGACCAGGGACCTTTAAGAATGAAGCTTCAAATAAATCATGGGCTCTCACATTCAAGTCACGTACTTGATGTCCCATGGAAGCGAACATTCTAAGGGTATCTATTATGTTAACAATTAACTATCATATAGAAAAAGACATAATAAAAGAACTTGCCATTAATTATAAGAGAAAAATTAGGTACACAGTTCATCATATGAACAAACAGCCAACAAAATACAAGATTACATGTAACCCACAAGATTCTCGCTAGAGTTGATCATTTAGGTATCGTATACCCATCGATCTAGTATGACCATCATGCTTTCTCTGTGCGAGAGGCTTTGTCAGTGGATCTGCAATGTTCTCCTCAGTCGGCACTCTACAAATGTTTACATCTCCTCGTTCGACAATCTCACGAATAAGATGAAACCGCCGAAGTATGTGCTTGGAGCGCTGATGAGATCTAGGTTCCTTAGATTGTGCAATTGCACCATTGTTATCACAGTAGAGAACTACGGGACCAACAATGCTAGGAACTACATCAAGCTCGCCGATGAATTTCCTAATCCATACAGCCTCCTTCGCCGCATTAGCTGCTGCGATATACTCGGCCTCAGTTGTAGAATCAGCAACTGTCACTTGCTTGGAACTCTTCCAGCTCACAGCTCCTCCATTCAGGCAAAACACAAAACCTGACTGAGACTTGGAGTCGTCTCTATCAGTTTGGAAGCTAGCATCTGTGTAACCACTTACAACGAGCTCTTCCTCTCCACCATACACCAAGAACACATCCTTAGTCCTTCTCAAGTACTTCAGGATATTCTTGACTGCAATCCAGTGACACTCACCGGGGTCTGACTGATACCTGCTAGTCATGCTCAAAGCAAAGGAGACATCGGGTTGAGTACATAACATCGCGTACATGATTGATCCAATTGCCGAAGCATATGGAATCAACTTCATGCGGTCCTTATCTTCACAAGACTTTGGACACTGGTCCTTAGAGAGATTCACACCATGAGACATGGGCAAAAATCCTTTCTTGGACTCAAGCATGTTGAACCGCTTCAACACCTTTTCGATGTACGTACTCTGGGTCAAACCCAGCAACTTCTTCGATCTATCTCTATAGATCTTAATACCGAGTATATAAGTCGCTTCACCCAAATCCTTCATTGAAAAGCAGTTCCCTAGGTTGTTCTTAACAACTTTCAGGGTAGGAATGTCATTCCCAATCAACAGTATGTCATCTACATACAATATCAGGAAGACAACAATGCTCCCACTGATTCGCTTGTAAACACAAGGCTCATCTTCATTCTTGATGAAACCAAACTCTTTGATTTTCTCATCAAAATGAAGATTCCAACTTCGAGAGGCCTGTTTCAGTCCATAGATGGACTTATTCAGCTTGCATATTTTAGTGGCTTCATCTGGGGATACAAAACCCTCGGGTTGTGTCATGTACACTTCCTCAAGGAGGTTTCCATTAAGGAAAGCCGTTTTGATATCCATCTGCCAGATCTCGTAGTCATAATACGCAGCAATAGCAAGTAATATCCTAATGGACTTCACCATAGCAATAGGGGAAAAGGTCTCATCATAGTCAATACCATGAATTTTCTTGAAACCCTTAGCCACCAGTCGCCCTTTGAATGTCTGTACATTCCCATCCATGTCGGTCTTCTTCTTGAAGACCCACTTGCACCCTATGGGTCGTACCCCTTCAGGTGGTTCCACCAAGTTCCAAACTTGGTTTGCATACATGGAGTCCATTTCGGATTTCATAGCCTCAAGCCATTTGTCGAAGTCCGGTCCATTCATAGCCTCTTGGTAGGTTGCTGGTTCATCATCGTGATCCATAAGCAACACATTACCTATTTGAGACACGAGAAATCCATATATCTCAGGCTCAAACCTCGATCTACCAGATCTACGTAGGACTTGTGTTCCCTGAGCAGGTTCTCTAGCTACAACATCTTGTAGTCCTGTCTCAAAATCCAATTCCGGTTCATTCACTACATGTGGTTCTTGAAATTCTTCAAGCTCTACCTTTTCAGTCTTTCTTGATAAGAACTCTTTCTACCAAGAAGACACCAGTCCTTGCGACAAACACTTTGCCCTCAGACGGTAGGTAAAAGTAATACCCTTTCGTTTCCTTAGGATATCCCACCAGATAACATTTATCCGATTTGGGTTCCAGCTTATCAGGCATTTGACGTCTCACGTATGCCTCACAGCCCCAAATTTTAATGAACGACATACTAGGACGCTTCCCAGTCCATATCTCATATGGTGTCTTCAGAACCGTTTTCGTTGGAGCGCGATTCAATGTCATTGCAGCAGTCTCTAAAGCAAAACCCCAAAAGGAAACAGGCAAGTCTGCATGACTCATCATCGAACGTACCATGTCTAACAGAGTACGATTTCTCCTCTCAGACACACCATTATGTTGTGGTGTTCTAGGTGGAGTGAGCTGTGATACAATACCACACTCTTTCAGATGATCACGGAACTCATGACTCAGGTATTCGCCACCTCGATCAGATCGGAGTGCTTTAACCCTTTTACCCAACTGGTTTTCTACTTCGTTCTTGAACTCTTTGAACTTTTCAAAGGTCTCGGATTTGCACTTCATAAGATACACATATCCGTATCTACTGAAATCATCAGTAAATGTAACAAAGTAGAAATACCCACCTCTAGCCATGGAACTCATGGGTCCGCATACATCACTATGTACAACACCCAAGAGATCCTCAGCCCTCTCAGTATAACTAGTGAAAGGAGCTTTAGTCATCTTGCCTAACAAACAAGACTCGCATCGCTCAAATGATTCATAATCAAATGAGTCCAAAAGTCCATCTCTATGGAGCTTGGATATGTGCTTCTCGTTGATATGGCCCAAACGACAATGCCAGAGATACGTAGGGTTTGAGTCATTTGTTCTTAGTCTTTTATTGTTTTCTACATTACAGATCAGATGGTCCAAGTTCAAAACATAAAGACCATTAAACAATTGGGCTACAGCATAACAAATATCATTCTTAAATATAGAACAACAATTGTTCTTAATTATAAAAGAAAATCCAATCATGTCCAAACATGAAATAGATATAATGTTTCTAGTTATGGCCGGAACAAAATAACAATTATCAAGTTCTATTACAAGCCCACTGGGCAAAGAAAGACGATAAACCCCTACAGCTACAGCAGCAACTCTTGCTCCATTGCCGACGCGGAGGTCCACCTCCCCTTTACTCAGCAATCTTCTCCTTCCCAGTTCCTGCACATTTGTACAAATGTGAGAACCACATCCGGTATCCAATACCCAAGATGAAGGAGCAGAAAGGTTTATCTCTATAACGTAAACATTTGAAGCGGAAGTCATACCTCCCCTCAATTTCTGCAAACCCTTAATGTACGAAGGACAGTTCCTCCTCCAATGACCAGCCTTGCCACAGTGGTGGCATTTCCCTTCCTTCACCGTGCTTTTCTTTTTCATCAGTGCTGAAGACTTGGGCTCAAGAAATGACTTAGGTCCTACCTTCGTCTTCTTAGAACCCTTGGCCTTGCCCTTGCCCTTATGCACCATCAGTATGGGGCTGGCAGGCTTGGCCTTCTTTATGTTGATTTCGGCAGTTCTCAACATGCCTAGGAGTTCGGGCAGTGTCTTGTCTATTTTATTCATGTTATAGTTCAAGACAAACTGCTCATAACTGTCCGGCAACGATTGCAGGATCAGATCCATGGCCAACTCTTGACCAAGAGGAAAACCCAGCCTTTCAAGGTTCTCTATATACCCAATCATCTTGAGTACGTGAGTCCCTACTGAGTCTCGAACTCCCATATTGCACTGAAACAATGCTTTTGTGATGTCGAACCTCTCTTGACGAGCCTGCCCTTGAAACATTTTCTTGAGATGCTCGTCAATCTCCTTGCACCCCATGTTCTCATGTTGCTTCTGAAGCTCAGAGTTCATAGTGGCAAGCATAAGGCATTCGACATCTAAAGCATCGTCAGTATACTTCTTATAAGTATCTTTCTCAGCACGGGAAGAGTTCCCGGTCGGCACCTCGGGGGCTTCTTCTTCCAAGACATAGAGCTTTCGCTCTTGCCTGAGAACAATTCTCAGGTTCCTGTACCAGTCCATGTAATTTGTCTCACTGAGCTTATCCTTCTCAAGGATGGCTCTCAGAGACAACGTGGAGTGAGAAACACTTGCCATGGAATTCTACAAGAATTTATGCAGAATAAAATCAGTACCAAAATTTCAAATACAATTTATTTTAATTTGGACTTCAATTAAAATACTCCCACTATTTTATTCGAAATGATAGCCCTCACTAACAATTTGGAGAGTTCATGCGAGCTACTCTCTTAGTGGACAAGATCCGTATTTCACCAACACTATGAGTCCGCTTTGGCGTTCCTCTCACGATGCGGTTATTTAGGTAGGCAACGCTTGCCAATTGCATCCTCATGCAATTCTTGTATGGCTGGTGAATAACTCCTTATTCGCATCCATCATATGGTGCATGCCAACCATATGCCTCTAGGCACTCAACCTTTGAGGTCACCTAGTTAAGTATGACCCGATGTCGACAGTGGGATATCACAATTATCCGCTCGCACCCTTACCAAGATAGATTAATGCACCTTGCTTTGGCAAGCCCACACTTCATCGATCGAGGCAGGAAGAGTGTCATCCATCGGAAGGCATCCGAACACTTAATATTAGATGAAGGGATTTTTATTATAGGTTAACACTTAACCATGATCAACATTTGATCAATGTGCACATCCAAAGAAAAACAATTCTAAACCACATGCATCCCTTATGTGCACATCCTAACACCATCAACAATTGATAAAAGGAAGGGATAAATCTGAACATCCGGAAACTTCCAAATCCTCAGATTTACATGCATTAGACAAAGGCAAAGACAACTCAATTTAAAGCAGTAGACAAGATCATCTCTCTTTGTTGGATTCAAAATCCAAAACATACTCGAGGGATGGTTACTGCTAAGGAGACAACAATTTCTAACAATTAGAAATACCACGCAATTCTAGAGGTTCTTGGCGGGGAACCAAGACTAAATCTAGACATTTAGAACACTTCTAAATCCCTAGGTTTACACGCACTGGAATAACAAACTTCCAATACAACGATCATGGCCGAACCTCCCTCTGATACCACTGTTGGGTTTCTCTATGAGGATGGCACAACACTTGTGCACGCAGCGGAAAAGAAAAACATCAAGAAAAACCCAAAGAGATGTGGATCGGGCCATGAACGTTGAATCAAGAAGTTAGCAAAAACTAGGCAAAAATTACCTCGGTGGCGTTGAGTCACAACTCAACGGTGATGCTCCAAATTTCTTTTGTGTGCTAGAGGCGAGTTCTACGTAGAATAATGTCCACGCTTCTACAGAAGTCCACACGAGCGGGAGAACACCGATCTATCCGTCGCACGGATTATCGGGAAGGAGAAGACCGCACCTCTGCTATTCCACGGACTGCTAGGTCCGCGCCAGGAAGAGCAGCACCAGCGACAGTCGCCGGAGAAGAGGAGGTCAGTGGAGCGAACACGGCGGCGGCGGAACCCTTCCGTCGGCGGCGGGATTCGGGATCGGCGGAACGATCGCGGAACGGTTTCCGTCGGGTTCGATTCGCACAGCAGCCAAAAGCTTAAGTCCCGATAAAACCCTAAGTATCCCTTTTATACCAAAAGCATAAAAGACTTAGAAACTTCGCTATCCGCAGACCACCCAGAAATGGGGTTCCAGAATCGGCGAGTATCAGATGGTGAGAATCGGCGACAATCGGCGAGAATCACTGAGCAGGTTCGGCGAGAAGCAATCGACGAGTATCACCTTGGATCGGCGAGAATCAGAGTACAATACTCGACGATTCTCGCCGATCGTCGAGCCGCGCTCGACGATACATGATGATACTCGTCGATCGTCGAGCCGCGCTCGACGACACTCATCGAAATCGTCGATCGTTGAGAATCAGAGTAATGATTCTCGTCGATCGGCGAGAATCAGAGAACCAATCTCGACGACTCTCGTCGATCGGCGAGAATCAGAGACCCATTCACTACGATTCTAGTCGACCTTCGGTCGACTATTCAAACCAGCTCTCCCGGGCAACAATTGCCCAACTCGACGATCCTTTAAGGCAACACTTTGCCCATGACCCCATTCAGGTCGGTGATTGGCAACCTTTACCAACACAGTCAATTATCCAACTTCTTCACATCTCTTTTGTGCGACCCTGCAGGCTCATATCGCGTTGGCAGTGAGATTACATGTTTGATCACTTCCAGATCACAATGGTAACTCCAACAGATTATGTATACATAAAGATCAAGCCGTTCAAGGGTGTCTCGCGGGTGCGGCGATTGAAAAAGCTAAGCCCGAGGTACCTTGGACCGTTTGAGGTTTTGGATCGAGTTGGTGAAGCGGCCTATCGGTTGAAGCTTTCAGTGGATCTTAGTGGTTTACATGATGTATTCCATATTTCGATGCTTCGGAAGGCGGTGCAAGAGCCTACGCAAGTGATCGCGGTTGATCAAGTGCCGGTGGATAGTGGGCTGACGACAAAGGTCAAGCCCGTGCGGATTGAGGACTCGGAGGTCAAGCAGCTACGCAATAAAGAGATCAGGATGGTCAAGGTCCGGTGGGACAATTGCGGTCGTGAGGAGCTCTCTTGGGAGCGAGAGCAGACTATGCTTGACGAGTATCCGGAGTTGTTCCGCTCAGGTACAAATTTTAGTTTTGTACATGTCTTTCCTTTATATAATTTCGAGGACGAAATTCTTTTAAGAGGGGGAGAGTTGTAACGCCCCGAAACTCAAAGGAGCGACGGGGGACGTTTTGGGCCAGTTTTGGGTTCTGGTTGCAAGCACACGACCTGGGACACGGGCGTGTCCCAGGGCGTGTCAAGCTTGTGTCGACACTCAGCCGGGAAGTCGACACTTTGGTCTTGATATTGTGTCGAGACTGGGCACACGGCCTGCGGCACGGGCGTGTCGCAGGGCGTGTCGACCCGTGTCGACACTTAGCCGCGAAGTCGACACTCTGCATTTGACGAAGTGTCGAGACATGGCACACGGCCTGCGACACGGGCGTGTCGCAGGGCGTGTCAACCCGTGTCGACACTCGTCCCGGGAAGTCGACACTTTGGGCTCGACATTGTGTCGAGACAAGGCACACGGCCTAGGACACGGGCGTGTCCAAGGCCGTGTCATCTGGTCGACGATATTCGCTCGACGAAGTGTCGAGTGTCGAGACCGTGTACACGGCCTGGGGTCCAGGCGTGTTGAGGTGACACGGGCAAGGACACGGGCGTGTCCTAGAACCCGTGCAGTGCTCGGGTTGTTTTTGGGGAAAAATGACGGGGGTACACGGCCGGCCACACGGCCGTGTTAGGTGGAACACGGGCGTGTCAGGTCGAACACAGGCGTGTTCGATACCCGTGTGTTGTTCCAGGCGAGCCGATTTTGACGGCGAATGAGGCACACGGCCCTGGACACGGGCGTGTGCCAGGCCGTGTTCGGTCCAGATTGGGCATTTCAGTCCCGAATCAAAGTCGTTCGTTTCTTTATTTTGGGATCCAACGGCTGGGGGTTGTTCCTGAAGGGATATACCCGGGATTGGACTTAGAAACCCTCACTTTTCTTAAGTTGTTATCTTTCTAAAACCTTAGAGAGAGAGGAGAGCCAAGGAAGGAAGAAGGAGCTAGATCCAGCCATTCGAGGAGCTTCGAAGCTCCGAATCGAGAGCCGACTCTGGATCCACGGAGGCAAAGCTAGTGCGGTGCTTTTCATCTGTTTACTTTTTAATGGCGCCAAAGAGGAACGCTAGGGTAATGATTCTCTTCTTGAGCATGAGTAGCTCTCCTTCTTTGCATAGGAAGCCCGCTCTCGCGAGTTTGCGGAGAGTTGGAGGCGTTCCTTCGGGTAGATATGTGAAGTCTCCGTTGTTTAGAGTCCGTAAGCGATAACGGACATAGGCATGATGTGTGAAGCCTACCCGAACATGTTGGTCTGGATCGGTGATGTTGCATTGCATAAATGCCGGAGAAGACTCCGTGCTATGGATTGTTTTTCGGGTTTTCTACGCGGTAGATTGCAGCAGGGAGCCTTGGGGACTAACCCAAAGGTGCACCCAGAAAACTGGGCGGATACGAGATCTTGCCAACTTGGTGGCCTGAGAGCCAACTTGAACATAACCGGGTTATGTAAATTGTGATGGAAATGGGACTCGGTGGAAGTTTGACCCGCGCATATGGCTTAAATTGTCGTTGCGATGTGAGCACGGGTTAGATGGAACCGTACCCGTTCTATGTCGTTCGGTTAAAGAGACCTAAAGGCACGTGGCACTTGCCGTTGGCATAGATTAGGGTCTTCGGCGGTCAATGGCTTAAATTGTCGTGACCCAGGCCAGGAAGACAAATTGCTCATAGGTTTGGCCGTCAAAGTGGCAGTGGTGAGTCCGGAATGTCTATGGCTTTAATTGACGTGACATCGACCGGTCCACCGAGAATGTGCCCTGAGAGCACGGGGCGTGTGGCCGTGCGAGCCAACGTCTGTGATGAAATGGCTATATATATATATATATATATATATATATATATATATATATATATATATATATATATATATATATTGCTCGCTTATGCTAATGAAATGCAGGGAAGGAGCATCGCCGCCCCAAGTTGGGGGCGGGATCGTTATAATTTGGTCAGCATTGCTGACCGTTGCCTTGTTTTGCCACCGTGCGGTGATTTGTTGCTTGCAGGTGCTGCTGGACCAAGCGGTCAATAGCGAGCTAAAGCCCTTTTTGCAAAGCCGGCCCTCGAAAGCCCAAATGGAAGTGTTTACTGTGTTATTCATGTATGACCGGCCTGCGTGCCGTGGTTTGTAAATCATGTAACATCCAGTGAAACATTTTGTAAGGCCTTAAGGCTTATGTTGGTATTTTGTATAACATTCCTATTTTGTATTAGTGGACATTCATGCTTTAGTGCTGGGTTCTTATTTGCAACCTTTATAAACTGCTTCAGCTAGAATGCTCTGTGTAGGACGTTGAGATTGGTTGGATGGTTTCCATAAGTAACCACCCGGTCTGTCTGTAGTATATGGCGTCGGGCCCCGGCCGGACCTACTGCTATATGCTATGCGACGGATAGGGGGCGTTACAGGCACTTCGATGGGGGTGAACAACCATGGTAAGACGCTTCGCGCCGTAAGCCTCCCGCCCTTCTCGATCAGCAGCCCAACATATCGCAGTACCTCGGTAGTATGCTTGGCCCCCCCAGGGCATTCTCCTACATCATCATTTTAATTTCATAATTACTATATTGATGTTGTTTGATATTTTCGCCCGGGGGCGGTGGGAGGAGGGTTTCCTGCAGACACTTGTTCTCGGATTTCAGCCCTGATACCTCGCGCTCAAGGCTTGCCACATACGCGCTCACCAGCTCGACATTCACATGGTTCTGAGGGAAATTGAAAGAAAGTTAGCCAGGAATGAGACAAAACTATGAAAAGGTAATGAATGATTCACTCACCCATTGCGTCGGGCGACTGGCGGGAAGTGCCTCAGAGGCCGCCAGTTGGCGCTTCAAGGAAGTCACTTCTGCCACGGTGAGATCCCATGACTTTTGAACCTCATTTAGGTTAGGTTTGAGGTTGAGGCTCCGGCGAGATGCCATATGTGTGAGCTCTAGGGAGCGCAGCTGGCCCCACGCAGTCTCGTACGCGAGGGTCCAGGTTGACTCTTTGTCATAGAGACTGACATACTCCCGGCTATACAACCCAAAGGCGAGTGTGAAGGCCTCGTCGCTGGTGGTGTCTCGCTCCATCCATGTTGGAAGAAGCATCGAGATGGAGGTGTGGTTAGCTCGGGGTCCCACTGGAGAAGAGGTTTGCCCATCTTATCCAGATGCCTCTCGCCGAGGCTAAAGTTCTGGTTCCCTCTTGACACTGGCACCACGGGAGTCTTCTCTACAGTGGCAACAATCTTCGTGGCAATACCCTCCGCACCCATCACAGGCAGGGTCTTGATGGGGGTCTCGGCGACATACTTGCCCTTGTCTGGTGCAGATGGTTTGGAATTCTTGGAAGAGGCTGGGGGGAGCATCTGGCTTCTGCTTCTAAAAACTCAGCTGGGATGATGTACCCAGCTCCTCCCTGCAGACAAAGGCTGTCAATTGCACGAGAGATAGGCAGGGGGTGAGAGTACCGGTTTCTACGTGCGACTTGTGGAAAGGGATTTCTCGCTCACCTGTGCGAACACCAAGGGTTGGCTTTACCAATTTCTGAGGCATCAATCGAGAAAGAAAGACGAGGTGGTACCTTCACCGGCGATGATTGGTGGAATGGAATTAAGGTCTCGCTGTAAGAACTTGACATCAAATTTCTTGGTTCCGAAGAATCTGAGGAGGGCTGTCTCATGTCCCCCAAGCGCGGGAGGCTTGTAGGTCGCCTCATCATACTGGACGGGCGAGAGGGGCACGTTACCAAAGTTCTCGGAGATTAAAACTAACTTGTAGTGCTAGTGGTGGTTCTTGTTGGCAAGGCAGCTAGTCTTGATCACCTGGCCCAGGAAGAAGATGATACCACTCTTGGCCTGGAAGTTGAATAGCTTCTGGAAGGTCGAGAGGTTGAACTCGATCATTTCTGCATGCATATAACAAGCAAAGGCCACCAGGAGTGCGATGGAGTTCACGTTGAGTTGTGCCAGAATCACTCCAAAGTACTAGAGAGTCTGATGCACCTTCGGCCAGAGGGGGAGGTGGAAACCCACCTCAAAGTGCTCTAGGGGGATGGCAAGCTCCCCTTCTGACAAGAAGTTGATTTTGTCGTCACTCTCGGGGTACCGCGCGATGAATCATGGCGGGACATAATTGGCCACCACGGAAAGGTACTCCTCAATCAACTTATGTGGGAGAAGTTGTGGTCAATGAAGCCTTGTGTGCATTTAGTACGACTGTCAGTCTCTCCAGGAATTTTGTGAATGGGCTAGCGAAGTCAGGTTTGTACAGGCGCGAGATCTCAAAGTGGCGAGTGCGCGAGAGGAGAATAAAGAATCAGAATCAAGTGGAAGTAAATGTGGTTGGTAAGCCGACCTATTTATAGAAAATTTCAGCAATTATGAGGTTTTCCTCAGGCGGCGGGGGTGCTGTAAATGTTTACTTTGGGATTACTAATGACCTAGATGGGGTGGTGAATAGGTCCAATTTAAATTAAGGCACCCTCTTTTTAACAATCAGTGTTCTACTGTCTTTAATATGATTAACTCAATCAGACAGAAAAGATATACTAAATAGTAATTAAGAACATAAACACAGCACAATGATCCAACACACATAGCACAATCCACACAGATTTATAGTGGTTCCCCAATTTATGGGTACATCCACTTTCCCCCTTCGCCTATCTAGCAATGAACTAGATTCAGTCAAACTCATTCTCTTTCCTTTACTCAGATCCTTAGATCTTACAACTCAGAGCCTACCCGGCTCCTACAACTCAGACTATACAAGTCTTACCACTCAAATCACCAAGATCCTACACCTCAAGTTCTTCCCAAGAACTCTACTTTAGAATGAATCCTCACTCCAGCTTCTCAGGCAACAAATGCCCTACACCTTAGAGAATTTTCAACTTCTCCTACCTCAGGCAATCTCAGCCCTATCTCAGCCTTTATAACACAGGTTTACAAAAATAATGAGAATAATTCTCCTCCACTCAGATCTACATGTAGATCTTACAATAAAAGTATGTAAAAGAAAATTGAATGGTAAAGTGTCACCCAGAAAGAGAGATCTATGTAACAACTTCTTGATCTAACCTTGATGAATATGCTTCCTTTGATCTTTATCAAGATAGATCTGATCAACCCTTCTTAGCTTTTCAAAGCTTCTTAAAGTGGAAATTAGGGTTGATCTAGGCTGGAGAGATATTGAAGATGATTCTTGATCAGACCACTCTCCACCTTCTAAAATGTAGCTGATGCTTCTTCTTCTTCTTTTTCCACTTCTGTTTTATTCTTTCTATCTGTGTGTTTTTCAATCAAATTTTTTAATTATTCTCTATTACATCTTCTGAAGTCTAGATTCCTTTAAATAGGCTCTGATAGAAGTAACCGGCTGATCCGGTTAATAACTGACATCTGACGGTTCTGACAGTTTTGACAGTTGTCAGTACCTCTATCTTGATTTATGTACTTAAGAAAACATGTTTGCTAAAGTGTTGAGCCTTGACTGATAAATGTTTCGACACAAGTCCTGGGTGTCGACATTGCTCCTGTAGTGGTGTCGACAAACTTCTGAATGTGTCGACGTAGCTTTTCAACTTATCTCGACACAACTTCTGTGGAATGTGTCGACACAAGTCCTGGGTGTCGATACTGCTCTTGTAGTGGTGTCGACAAACTTCTGAATGTGTCAACATAACTCTTCAAATTGTCTAAGCTCGATTATAGTGTGTCGACACTAGTCTTGAGTGTCGACACAGTTATCTTCAGTCTCGAAACAATCTGATTATAGTATGTCGACACTAGTCCTGAGTGTCGACACAGTTGTCTTCAGTCTCAACACGTTGTGTCGACAAAATTATTCTTAGTATCGGCACAGCTTTCTTTATCTCGACACAGTTTGTCTTTGTCTCGACACAACTTGTCTTTGTCTCGACATAACTTGTTCAGTGTGTCGACATAGTTGTGAGTGTCTCGACACTTTTCACTTAACTTTATTTACCTGCACGCATGAACTTAACATACATCAAATACAATAATGAGTATATGATTGAGCGGAGAAGACTTCTTCAAAACAAGTACATTGAGACCAGTGTACTTAACAATCTCCCTCTATTTGGAGAAGTCATAACCCCAATTCAATGATATACAACATGATACCATATAAAATAATGATAAAAACATTTAGCCATTCAGTGCAGTTCAGTATGTGAAATAACACAAACAATCACACATAGTTAACAATAATAGTGAACAGAAGATAAGGAAAACAATTTCAGTCCTAATTAATAACACATAAAATGTTGAATGAGTCAGGATTTCCATTAATTGTTTTTCATAAATTTTTCTGTTACAAGTTTTTACAGATTAAGTTGTCCATAAGAAAATAAAAAACTAAGAATATTCTAAGGCAGCTCAGGTTCCTTGATAACAATGCCTTTCCCATAATGTATCTTGGCTTTCACTTCAGGCTCTTTGTCCTCAGCAACTGCTTTTCCTTTTTCATTCTTAGCTTTAGCTTTTGCAATAGCTTCTTCTTTCAGCCTTTGCCTCTCAAAGTAGTGATATGGCTTTGTGAAATATTTGCTAGGCTCTATAGACTTAGCAGGAAGCTTTCCTCTCTTCATATCTTGTCTGAATTTTTGGATAACATCTTGCTGCTTCAAGTGTTTGGCCCATTCCTATTCAGAATATCATTTCCCTCAATCTGCAATATTAGCATTTACAGCCTTCCATGCAGTAAGAATTATGGATCTGGAAGTTGGACTTCATTGCTCAAAATTAGGTTTAGTCTCAGCTAATTCTCTAAACCTTTTCTTTGATAACTGAGCTTCTGTCTCTGGAGCAGGAGATGACTTGTCCACTTTCTCATAGATTTTATTCTTATCTAAGCCTTGAGGAGGACTGTACATGTGTTGGACAGTAGTTTGAATGGATTCATAATTGGTTAGTGCTTCAGGATGGAAGAATGCAGCAGGAGGTGCTTCAAGTTCTGGTGGTTGTTGACAAGCAGATTCAGTTGTTTGATCACCCTCATACCAAAGGGGAGGAAAGCCTAAGGTGTCTCTGATATTATTTGCTATCCAGGTAGCTTGTTCAGTACTAGCCTTAATCATGACTCTCTCCCCCTTTATGACTTCTCGTTCAATATGATCTCTGAGATCATTCTTTTGAAATCTGACATGTCCATCAAGATAATTTACACCTAAAGTCACAATATTCTTCACTCTCAGTAAATTGTTATCCAAGTTTTTGTAAGAATCTTTGATGTCCTTAATGAGAGACTCTGAATGACTTTACAGTTTGTTATTGATATTTATGCCAGTAGAATCAATTTTGGTTTCCAAAGTAGTGGTTTGGGTCTTAAGTTCTCCCAAGATTGTTTCATGCATCACAATCAGATTTTCATTCAGTCGATTTTGATTTTCAAGGACACAGCCATGATTGACTACCACATCATCTTGTAGTTGCTTGGCTTCCTGTTGTTGCTTGGCCAAATATACTACTGCATATGCTCCTTTCTCAAAGAATGAAGTCATTTCAGTTTTCAACAGATTAACTTCAAACCTTATGGACTTGATGTCTTGAGCTAGCTGAAATTGTAACTCATTGTTGCTTTCATCTAAAAATTTCTGAAGATCTTCTCTTTGCTTATCAAGCATGATCTGTAGTTGAACTAGCAAAGAGCTATGATCTATGGTAGGAGCTGATGGTGGTACAGATTGAAAATATTTCTTATAGCTCTTGCTCCTCCTCTTAATTTCAGAAAGTTTCCTTTTCTTCAGGTGAGAAGCTTCAGCATCCTTAGATTCAGAAGAACTGACATCTTCAACTTGAGGTGCCTCTTTAGGTTTCTCAGTATCAGGGGCCAACGTCCCCTCAATTCTTGTACCTTCCTTATCTATATTGATATTATCCATTGTAATATCTTCATGCTGAATTTCAGGTATCTCAATCTGATAATCTTCAAATCTCTCCTCCTGGTTGATTGATTCTTTTGACTAAAGAACTTCTTCATTTTCTTTTTCAGAGATTTGATGTTCAGGACCTTTGGATTGCTCTAAGTCCTGAACAACATCCATTATTATTGTAGTTGCTATATCTAGAATGTTCTCCCCCTCAGCCAGTTTTTTATCTGGAATGTTCTCCCCCTACACCTATACACAGGTCTCAGGGGAAAGCCTAGGAGATCTGCCTTGTTCTTCCACTGCATTATCATCAGAACTGAAGTGTACCTCTTCTTCAGAATCACTAGAGGATACAACTTCCTTAACCATAGATTTCTTTCCTCTTACCACTTTTGTCCTTTGGGGTTATGATGTCTCTTTAGTCAAAACTCTGTCCCATCTAAACAGGATTCTCAAGTCCATTCTCCTCATATGATTTATCTTAGTTCCAGTTTTCTGATTGATATTATCTGGGATGACCTTTACCAGATATAAATTAATAATTCTATCAATATTGGGCTTCTGAATTCCTTCCACAGTCCTATCCAACACCACCCTTTTCCAGTCAGTGGTGATCTTGAAAATAATTCTTGTCATTAGGTTGAACATGACTTTAGAAATACTGTCATGTGCTCCCGTCTTACAGAGGAGCACCTTTCCTATTATTTCAGATAGGAATTTTCTTTGGGAATTCATTCCGTTCCTGTTTAAAGAATTTCCAAAACTTGTGGTTGGAGCTACTCCACACCAAACTAGTACCTCGGCTGTCTTGGTTGAATCCAGTTCATCATCTTGTGGTATTCTTAGAATCTGAAAGACTTTAGCTAGTATTTTGGTTGATACCTTTATCCTTGCTCCATTAACACGGTATTTGATTTTGTATGACTTAGGGTTTATTGAGGCATTAGAGTAAAATTCAGATACCTTTTTCTTCCAAATTTTTGTTGGTTCTGAAAGAAGATATTCTAGACCAGCCTTATTTACTAGGTCAATTACCTTCTTTATATCATCTGAAGCGGAGTCAAATGTGTTGCGCACCAGCTCGTATCACTCATTGATGTTGTCGTCCATCTTTGGTGCCATTCTTGTTGAGAGAATTTGAGTCTGTGAGGTGTCGACTATGGATTTCTAGGTCTCGAAACTCAGTGATCAGTCAGTCAAGATTTCTGCCGAATGAAGTTGACTAAACTTAATACCTCCTATTTATAGTATCAGTCTTTTGAAGGTGAAAAGGCGCGCTGCATTTAATGATTTTCTCATTATTTGGAAATATCCGGTGTCGACAAAGAATAGCTAATTTGTCATGATGTGTCGACTTAAGTCGACCCAAGGTTTTTATTTCTCAACACATATCTTAAGGTCTCGACACTTATTCGCTAATTAGTGTCGGCACACAGTCTTGTGTCACGACACACCTCCGCTAATCAGTGTCAAGACATAGTCATGTGTCTCGACACGCTTTTTTTATAGTGTCGACACACACTGTGATGTCTCGACATACCTGTACTAATAGTGTCGACACACACTCTGGTGTCTCGACACAGTTCTTTGACTTAGATAAATTTTGTGTTCTGGATAATAGTTCCTGACTAATTAAAGTTTTCCCTTTTAAAAAAAATATTTGTATGCTTAATTTGTCATTTTATTTTTTAAAAGACTTTTACCAACTTTTGTCACAATTAATTGGAAGTATTTATTCAATATTCAACAAACCTAGTTCGAATTTAAAATGATTGAACTTACTTTCATCCAGAGGTTTTGTAAAAATGTCAGCTACTTGTCTTTCTATTGGAGTATACTGTAAGTTTATATTTTCTTTTTCAACATTCTCTCTGAGAAAGTGATATCTAATTTCTATATGTTTAATTCTACTGTGAGAAACAGGATTATTAATAATAGAAATTGCACTAGTTGAATCACAAAACATAATAGATTTACTTAGTTGTATACTGCAGTACAGTAGTTGATGTTGAATCCACAACAAATGTACACATCAACTCCCAGTAGAAATGTACTCTGATTCTGCTGTAGAGATAGCAATACTTGTTTGTTTCTTGCTACTCCAACTGATAAGTCTTTTCCCTAGAAACTGGCAAGTTCCAGAAGTACTTTTTCTGTCTTCCTTACACCCTGAAAAATCTGCATTTGTGTACCCAGTAAGTTCAAAATCACTATCCCTAGGATACTAAAGCCCAGGATTGGGTGTGCCCTTAAGATATCTCAATATTCTCTTAACAGCAGTATAATGAGACTCTTTGGGGCATACTTAGTACCTAGCACAAACACAAATTGAGAACATAATATCTAGCCTACTTGTAGTTAAATACAGGAGTGATCCAATGATGCCTCTATACAAGGTTTCATCAACTAGTTTTTCAGATTCATCCTTATGTAGAGACATTATATAACCCATTGGAGTTCTTATGGTAGAAGAATTCTCCATACCATATCTCTTAATCAACTCCTTAGTGAACTTAGATTGAGAGATGGATATTCCATCCTTGGATTGTCTAACTTGGAATCCCAAGAAGAACTTTAGCTCACACATGCTGCTCATTTCAAACTTGCCTTGCATGAGCCTTGAAAATTTGCTACATAGCTTTTCATTCGTAGACCCAAAGATTATGTCATCTACATAAATCTGGACTAAGATGCTTGATCCTTTGATGTTCCTAAGAAATAGTGTCTTGTATATATTTCCTCTAGAGAACTTGTTCTCTATAAGAAAGGTAGATAGGGTCTCATACCAGGCTCTAGGTGCCTTTTTTAACCCATACAAAGCCTTGTGCAATCTGAAAACATAGTTTTTGTGTTTAGTGTCAACAAAACCTGGTGGCTGCTCTACATAGACTTCCTCCTTTAGTGTACCATTTAGGAATGCTAACTTTGCATCCATCTGGTAGACCTTGAATCCTTTGAATACGGCATGGGCTAAAAACAATCTTATGTCTTCTAGTCTAGCTACAGGTGCAAAGGTTTGTTCATAATCTAACACTTCCTTTTATATATATCCTTTAGCCACTAATCTTGCTTTGTTCTTAACTATAACCTCATATTCATCTAATTTATTTCTATAGATCCACTTAGTGCCTATGATATTGTGAACACTAGGTCGAGGAACTAGACACCAGACTTTACATCTCTCAAATTGATTTAGCTCTTCTTGTATAGCCAAAATCTAGTTGGGATCTGAATTGGCTTCTTCAAAATTTTTAGGTTCTACCTGAGAGATAAAATTAGAGTATAGAACCTCATTGCGATGTCTACTTCTAGTAGTCACACCTAATTTGGCATCACCTATTATTTGATCTATAGGATGATTGTTGGGTACATTGGTCAAATGTACCTGATTTGAAGAAGCCTCACCTAACTCAATGATATACATCAGAATGTATTTGATGTTTGTTTGAGTTATTTGTGCAGGTTAGGTATACACTGGACTGAAGCTGAAAATTTCTAAGTCCATGTGTCGACACCCAGAGGCAAAGTGTCGACACTTGAGAAAGCTTGTGTCGACACCCAGACAAGCAGTGTCGACACTTGGAGTCATTGTGTCGACACCAGGGAAGAAGAGTCGACACCAGTCAGAAAGTGTCGACACTTGGAGCTGTGTCGACACTCAGTATAGAAGGATGCAGAAAAGCTGTGTCGACACTTAGCAGAAGTGTCGACACCTTGAAGAGCTGAGTCAACACCAGACAGTGTCGACACTTGGAGTTGTGTCGACACTCAGCATAATTCTGCAGAGACTAAGTACAAGTGTCGACACTCAACACAATGTGTCGACACTCAATCTAAAGAGTCAACATATGAAGAATGTGTCGACACTCAGCACAATGTGTCGACACACACTCAAAGAAGTCAACACTTAAAAAATGTGTCGACACTCAGCACAATGTGTCGACTCATAACCAGAAGACTCAACACTTGAAGAAAGTGTCGACACAAGGAGCTGTGTCGACACTTAGCAAAGAACAGAAAGCTTGTAAAATATTCTAAGTATAAGTGTCGACACTCATGGGATGTGTCGACACTCAGCTGAAGAATCAAGAATGAAGACTTGTGTCGACACCAAGAAGCAGTGTCGACACTTGACAGTTTCTACACATGAAGATGTGTCGACACAAAGGAGATGTGTCGACACTTAGAAGAATACAGAAAGAATGAAGTACAAGTGCTTGTGTCGACATTCAATTTCAGTGTCGACACATGCAGAAGAAACTGTGTCGAGACATACAAGGGAATGTGTCGACACCTTGTAGACTTGTGTCGACACTTACACAACATGTGTCGACACTTGGTCTATAAGTGTCGACACTTAAGAACAGAAAGTCTCGACACTAACTGACAGTTAGAGAATTTCAAGAAGTGACTGGTTGACATGACAGCTGCCAATCCAGCCGGTCTACAGCAACTGTCAGCAAAGTCAAAAGACTGTTATAAACCGGATCAGCCGGTTACCATGAAGGAAGCCTATAAATAGGCACCCACAGTCTACAGAAAAAAAAGAGATAATAATTAAGAAGTTCACAAACATTACATGGTGTGATTGAAGTAGTTGATCAGACTAAATCAAGAAGTGATACACAGAAGATCAACACAAGAAGATCAGGCAGTCCAACTGCAGATCTAAGTAGTTGGAGAGAGAGAGCTCCAACCAAGGATTCAGTCTTTGGAACTAAGGCTGAGAAGAAGAATTCAGAGTCATCTGGATTTCAAGAAGCAGAGATCAAGGATCAACTGCAGAAGATTCAGACTAATTCAGTTCTACTCAAGAAGCTTTGAAGAAAGCTAAGTCAGTTTGGATCAAGCTGAGTTCTTCCAAGAACTCTCCAAGAAACTCTCAACTCCTCTCATTCCTTCTGAGTTGTAGAGTTAGAATTTGTAATTTCTATTATAACTTGTAAGATCCATTGGATCTGAGTGATTGTAAGCCTATTTTATAAAGGCTGAGGGTAGGGCTTGGTGCCTGAGTGTAGGAGTTGAAGAACTCTGAGTGTAGGCCTTTGATTGGCTGAGTGTAGGCCTGGGTGGCTGAGTGTAGGCCTTTTGGCTGAGTGTAAGGCTTTGGGCCTGAGGTAGGAACCTTGTTGGGTTCTGAGCTAGTGGAGAAGTTTGGCTGAATCTAGTACACTGCTAGATAGGCGAAGGGGGAAAGTGGATGTACCCAAAGATTGGGGAACCACTATAAAATTAGTGTGTCTGCTGTGCTGTGCTGTGTTGTGGCTTTTCTGTGTGATTTCTGAAATTGCTGTTAACTGTAATAATCTGTGATAAACTGTTGTGCTGTCAAACAAAAGTTAAAAAGGTTTAGGTCACCTATTCACCCCCCCCCCCCTCTAGGTGTTTAGGTACCATATCTTTCAAGTGGTATCAGAGGGAGGTTCCTCAAAATCAGGACTAACTGTCTGAGGAGATCCAGTTTGGCAGATTCAGTTAAGTCAGGAAACAGGAAACAGTTTCAAGAAAATCAAGAACATGGGTTCTTCAGAGAATCATAAGGAGTTGGGTTCAATGAAACTACCTATATGCAGAAAAGAGATCTTTGGGATCTGGAAAGAGAGGGTTAGGCTGTTTATGGAAGCCTCTGACCCTAGAATATACATCACAGTCAAAGAAGGGCCATATGTGCCTATGAAGATTTCAGTTTTGGATGCAAATCAGAGGACTCCAAAGGATTTCTCTGAAATGACCAAGGATGAGATTGTCCTAGCAACTATGGACAAAAGGGCACAGAACATCATAGTCAGTGCAATTGATGATGCCACCTTCCAGAACCTTATTCACTGTAAAACTGCAAAAGAAATGTGGGATACCCTCATTGTCTACATGGAAGGTTCTGAAGAAGTAAGGCAAGATAGGAAGTCCTTGCTTAATCAAGAATATGAGAGTTTTAGGCAAGGAAGAGGAGATAGCATCACTGAATGCTATAAGAAATTTTATAGAATTGTAAATGAACTCATGTCATATGGAAGAGAGTTCACAAACTATGAGTTGAATGACAAATTCTTAAGGTCCCTAACCAAAGACTGGGACACCAAGATTTGTGCCATCAGAGAAATGGCAAAGTTGGGAGAAATTCCTCCTCCCACACTTTTTGGCAAGTTGTTATCCTATGAGATGCAATTGTCAGTAAGAAAAGAAGAAGAAAAGTCAACAAGGACTGAATACAGAGAAAAGACTGTTGCCTTTAAGTCAGATGTACCTAGAAAGAGCAGGACCAAGTCATCAACTCCTCCTCCTGAGGTAGTTGAATCAGAATCTGAAGAATCTGAAAGTACAAAATCTACAAGCAGTGAAAGTGATGAAGACTTTGCTGCATTCACCAGACATTTTCAGAAGTTCCTTAAGAAGAAACAGTGGAGGTCTAGACCTTCATCTTCCAAAGGGAAAGAGGTTCAGTATCTGGAAAAGAAGCCTTCAAAGAAGGACAAGAAAAGGACCAAGACAAGTAAGGCAACTGGATCCAAGATAATTTGTTACTGCTGCAATAGACAGGGCCATGTTATTGCAGACTGTCCTGAAAGAAGGAAGGAATCCAGTGACAAGAAGAAAACACACTTCAAAGGAAAGAAGGAGAAGTCCTTTGTTGCAAAGAATGAGAAGACTCTTTCAGATATGTCTTCTTCAGACACAGAGACAGATGCTGAAGCCTATATTGGGCTATTTGCTGAAGAAGAAGAAGAGTTCATGCAGATCATGGAATCTATCTATGAGCAAGAAGACTGTCAAAGCCAAGGACTGATGGCTTTGACTGAAAGTACCAAAAACCTGGAGCAGCCAGGACCCAGTCAGGTACAAGGCTTAACTCAAAGTTCTGATTCCAGTTCAAGTTCAGAGTCAGAGTATTCTTCATCAAGTGATGAGAATATGTCTGAGTCTGAGGGAGATATTCATCAACTCCTAGATGAATATCAAGTACTATTGCTAGCCTATAAGAAAAGCAAGACCCTAGCCAAAAATTTGGCCAAGGAAATTGCTGATCTCAAGACAGCTGCAATAGATTATGAGAAGAATTATGATCAAAAACTAAATGAAGTGGCCAG
This sequence comes from Platanthera guangdongensis, assembly GCA_039583875.1. Taxonomy (NCBI): domain Eukaryota; kingdom Viridiplantae; phylum Streptophyta; class Magnoliopsida; order Asparagales; family Orchidaceae; genus Platanthera; species Platanthera guangdongensis. Next base: position 109,770,519 of record CM077157.1, on the reverse strand, counting down.
GCTGAAACACATTACTGTGATTCAGATGGGTACCATTACATTTAAGAATGATCAAATTAAGAAACTGGAGATTAATCTTCAGAAGGAGAAAGAGCTAGTAGCTAGCTTTTCAAAACCTAAATCAGTGCTACCCTTGATTGATGATTTTGTTCATCATAAAGGAAAGACTGGACTGGGATTTGTTAACCCAGTTTGGACTGTTCAGAATCAGTCCAAGTCCAAGGGCAAAGCCCCAACATTCACTAAGACAGCCAAGTCTGTACCTAAGCAAAGGTACAACAAATTTGAATGTTGGTGCTGTGGCAAAGTTGGCCACTTTGCTTTGGACTGTTGGCACAATGTTAGTGCCAAAGGTAGTAACAAGATACCTGGTGGAAAGCCAGCAGGTAGCTATGTCAATTTGCAAACTAACAATCACCAAGGACCCAAGTTTACTTTGGGTTCTAAGGTTCATTAATTTGTTTTGCAGGAGAATCCAAGTGACCATACCCCTACATGGTACTTGGATAGTGGATGTTCCAGACACATGACTGGAACTAGGGGACTACTGAAGGACTACATCCCTATCAAGAATGGTCCAAAGGTGACCTTTGGTGGTTCAGAAAAAGGAATCATCAAAGGGTTTGGTAACATATCTTCTAACTTAGTTACCATTACTCAAGTGGCTTATGTTAAAGGTTTGAAACATAACCTCATTAGTATAAGTCAATTAAGTGATGTAGGGTATGACATCTCATTTGTTAAAAATGGTTGTCATATCAAGAGGTCTAGTGATCAAAAGATCATTTTGACAGGTTATAGGAAGAGAAATGTCTATTGTTTAGACATTATGGTTGAGAACAATAGTTCTCCAGTTTGTCTTGTAGCAGATGAGACAGTCTCTCAATGTGTCAAATGGCACAAGAGGCTTGCTCATCTTAATTACAAGACTATTGGCAAACTCTTTAGTGAAGAGTTAGTGAGGAATGGTCCTCAAGTTAAGTGTGTCAAAGATGGCATTTGCTCAGCTTGTCAAAAGGGCAAGCAGACTAAATCCACCTTTAGAAGCATTGACAACAAGGATGCTGTGAGATGTTTATATCTCTTGCATATGGATCTATTTGGTCCAATGCCAGTTCACAGCTTAGGTAGGAAGGTCTACACCTTTGTAGTTGTTGATGACTACTCAAGGTTTTCCTGGGTGTTCTTCTTAAAGCAGAAATCTGAAACACCTAGTGTCTTCCACAGTTTTGTTAAGCAAATTCAGAATGAATTGAACTGTACAGTGGTCAAAATTAGAAGTGACCATGGTACAGAGTTTCAATCTGAAAGCATGACAAAACTATGTGAAGACTATGGGATATTTCAAGAATTCTCTTCACCAAGAACACCTCAGCAAAATGGCATTGCTGAAAGGAAAAATAGAACCTTGATAGAAGCTGGTAGGACTCTATTAAGTGATTCTTCACTACCAGAATATTTCTGGGCTGAAGCAGTAAACACTGCATGCCATGTGATAAATAGAGCTACCATAACTAAAAGGTTAAACAAGACCCCCTATGAAGTAGTGAAAGGCAGGAAACCAAACCTATCCTATTTCAGGATTTTTGGTTGTAAATGCTTTATACTTAACAATGGGAAGACTCACTTAACTAAGTTTGCTGCCAAATCCCAAGAGGGAGTGTTTGTTGGGTACAGCAGTAATAGTAAGTCTTATAGAGTCTACAACTTGACTACACAAGTTGTAGAGGAGTCTGTGCATGTAGTTTTTGATGAGACACTTCTTATTAACAATGAGTTGTCTAGTAGTGTGTGCAGCCCCACAGGTCTTTCTAAGAAGATGGACAAGCTAACCATAGAAGATGTACCTGCTGCAAGACAGCAAGTAGAAGAAGATGGCTTATGTCCAGGGGGAGAACTACATGTACCAGGAGCTGAAGAAGTTCAAGGAACTCAGCATGATGAAGATGATGAAGAAGTACAACCAGAAGTAAGGATGCCTCCAGCCAACAGGCATCTAAGAGATCATCCAGTGGAGCTGATCATTGGAGATCCAAGACAAGGTGTTCAGACAAGGAGCAGAAATCAGAATGCTGCAATATATTCAAGTTTTCTGTCTCAGATAGAACCAAAGAAATTTGAAGAAGCTATACAAGATCCACAGTGGACTGAAGCTATGCAGGAAGAGCTAAACCAGTTCAAGAGGTGCAAGGTTTGGGACTTAGTTCCTAAGCCTAAAGATCACAATGTGATAGGAACAAAGTGGATCTACAGAAACAAGTTAGATGAACAAGGAGTCATCATTAAGAATAAGGCAAGATTGGTTGCAAAAGGATATAGGCAAGAAGAAGGTATTGATTTTGATCAAACCTTTGCTCCAGTAGCCAGACTGGAAGCCATAAGGATGTTCTTGGCCTATGCAACCTACCAAGGATTCAAAGTATACCAAATGGATGTGAAGTCAGCATTCCTTAATGGTAATTTAAAAGAAGAAGTATATGTGGAGCAGCCCTCAGGTTTTGTTGATCCTACTTTTCCACATTATGTCTATAGACTTAGGAAAGCATTGTATGGGTTAAAGCAAGCTCCTAGAGCTTGGTATGAAACCCTATCTAGTTTCCTCATTGAGAACAAGTTCACAAGGGGGAAAATAGATAAGACTCTATTCCTTAGGGAATCTAGAGGCAAAGTAATACTTGTCCAAATATATGTAGATGACATTATATTTGGGTCTACTGAAAGTAGCCTTTGCAAAAAGTTTGCAAAGCTTATGCAGAGTCAATTTGAAATGAGTAGTATGGGAGAACTGAAGTTTTTCTTGGGTCTCCAAGTTAAACAGACTGAAAGTGGTCTTTCCATATGTCAGTCTAAGTTCACCCTAGAACTCATAAGGAAATATGGTATGGATTCCTCCAGTACCATGAAGACTCCTATGGGGTCAAGTATGTCTCTAAGCAAGGATGATGCAGGGAAACCTGTAGATGAAACCTTGTATAGAGGGATAGTTGGCTCCTTACTATACTTGACTGCAAGTAGGCCTGACATTATGTATGCTACATGTGTTTGTGCCAGGTATCAAGCCTGCCCCAAAGAGTCTCACTTGACTGCAGTCAAGAGAATCTTGAGATATCTAAAGGGCACACCTTATCTAGGCCTCTGGTACCCTAGGAATGGAGATTTTGATCTAACAGGCTATTCAGATGCAGACTTTGCAGGATGCAAGGAAGATAGAAAAAGCACAACTGGATCCTGTCAATTCCTAGGTGGAAGACTTATCTCTTGGAGTAGTAAGAAGCAAACCAGTGTGGCCATCTCCACAGCTGAGTCAGAGTATATAGCTGCAGGAAGTTGCTGTGCTCAACTTCTATGGATTCAACATCAGCTAGAAGACTATGGATGTCAGGTAAGTAGAACTCCACTTTATTGTGATTCTACTAGTGCTATTTCCATAGCTAATAATCCTGTATCTCATAGTAGAACTAAACATATTGAGATAAAATATCACTTTCTTAGGGAGCATGTAGAAAGAAATGATATTGCACTTGAATATGTTAAAACAGATAATCAGATAGCTGATATGTTCACTAAGCCCTTAGATGAAGCTAAGTTTAATAAGTTCAAAATTGAACTAGGTATGATAAACTTAGACTAAGTATACAGAACAAAAATTGGCTAAGTAAAAAGGTGTCGACACATAGACAAGTCTATGTCGACACAGAATAGTAAGTGTCGACACTTCAGAAAATGGTGTCGACACATCTAGGAAGTTAGTGTCGACACTTCAGAATGTTAGTGTCGACACTTCAGAATGTTAGTGTCGACACATGTCGAGTAGGTGTCGACACATCCACTAAGGTGTCGACACTTAAGTTTTACTCAGAATTTTTCTAAGTAAAGTCTCGACACATGTCGAGTATAGTGGTGTCGACACTTAACCAAGTGTCGACACATAGTATCTGTTAACTAAATTTGTGTCGACACATGAGTGTCGAGACATTATAGGTCAGTGTCGACACTTATTGACAGTGTCGACACATCATTAGAAATTCCTCCCGCCTGTTCGTCTTCAAACAGGAAAGGTATAAATAGGGTTCTGTCTTTGATTGTCGACACGCTTTCAAAGTTTCGAGACCTAAACTCTTGTGTCGACATTTCTCTCTTCTCAAGACTAAATCTTCAAACCCTAATGGCTCCCAAGCTGGAAGAGAACGTCAACGAGGGCTATGAGCTCGTGCGAGGCGCATTTGACGACAGCGATCAGGAATTCAAATCGGTGATTACCCTAGTCAGCGATTCAGGACTGGAATTCTTGGTTTCAGAACCAACGAAAATCTGGAAGAAAGAAGTAATTGAATTTCTTACTCAAGCAACTGTGGACGACTCTGGATTCAGAATCAAGTCCAGGGTGCATGGCACCAAAGTCAAACTATCCCCCAAGTCTTTGAGAAAGGTACTTCAGCTACCTAAGATTCAAGAAGAAGAGGAGGTAACTGCTTCTAAGACCAGGGAAGCTCTTACTTGGTGTGGACTGGATTCACAGATGAAGGTGGGATCAGTCTTCAATAGGAAGGGGATGAACAATCAAGGCAAGTTCTTGTCAGAAGTAGTGGGCAAGGTAATTCTGTGCAAACCAGGAGGGCATGACAGGGTGTCTGCCTCCATGTTTGAAGTAATGACCAGAATCATCTTCACTCTGAAGACAGATTGGTCAATGGTGGTTTTTGAGAAAGTGAAGGAAAGCCTGAAGAAGCCCAATCTGGGCAGGATTATAAGTCTCTACCTGGCTGGATCCATTCCAGAGGTAATGAGCACTGCTGCAGGAACAAAGATAAATCATATGAGGAGAATGGACTCCAGAATATTCTCAAGATGGGAAAGGGTGCTGGTGTCAAAGGACTTGGCCACCCCTGAGAAACAAACTTCTAAAACAGACTCTCCTCCCAGGAAGAAAAGGAAGACAGCTGCTGTGCCTCAAGAGTCCTCAAGCAGCTCAGGCAGTGAAGAACAGGTGGTCTTCACTCCTGAAAGTCCAGTAGATGTGACTGCAGCAAAGTCACCTGCTCCTCAGGAGCCAGCTGATATCCAGGGGGAGCCTCCAGCTGTAGAACATCCATCTACACTGGATAGTGAGCAGGCTACTCTCATCATTCAAGAGGTACTTGTTGATCTTAACACTTTGAATTTTTGTATAACAAATTCTGATTTGTCTGATGATCATCAGCAAAATCAGCCAGCAAACCCAGAACCAGATGTTGTTCTTCCAGACACATCTGTTGTGATACCTGATGCAGTGATAGAAGAACCAAGGACATCTCCTGCACAGTCTCCACCAGAGTATACCATGGAAGATCTGTTTTTGAACTTGGATCAAGAAGATTTTGATATGGAAAAGACTGCTGCTGATGCAGTGAAGGATGCTGTTGCTGAGGGGGAGACTTTGGATAGTCAAGAAGAGCCTATAAGGCTAGATTCTGAGCAGGCACAAGATGTGCATACTGAAAGAACATCCAGCCCTAAGGATAGGGTGGATATAGCAAGTACATCTGACTCTGAAGATGAGGAAGCTGAGCAAGCTAAGAAAAAGAAGTTCTTTGTATTCAAGAGGAGGAGCCAAAGCTATAAGAAGGCTCTACAAACAGTTGCTCAGCATTCACTAGTTCAACAAGCTCCATCCACTGATTATAGTGCTCTACTGCTTGCAATGCAAATCAAGATGGATGAACAAAGGAAAGCCTTAGAAACTTATGTTGATGAAGGGCACAAGGCACTGCAAACTGATCTAGGCCAGGAAATCAAGTCTATAAGGTTTGAAATGAACCTTAATAAAACAGCAATGACTGATTGTTTTACCAAGGGTGCTAATGCTGTGGTCTATCTAGCTAAACATCAAGAAGAAATTAAAGAGAAAGTGGATGATATAGCAGTCAAGCAAGGCTATGTGCTGGAGAATCAGTTGAGGATGAATGATAACTTGACTGCATCTCACAATGCAATTGTCACTGAAATTAAGAATAAGTCAGATGAACCTTCCACTTCCTCAGCTGCTGCCAAAGCTGATTTTGATAAGATATTTCAAGCAGAGATTGCTGCTGTTAAAAATGCCATAAAAGATTCCCAGAAGGTCATATCAGAACAGCTTACAAAGCTTAGACCTTTCTTTAAAGAGGGCATAAGATATTTGGATAGCCAAATCCGATTTCAGAAAGATGATGTAAGGGATCATATGGCTCAAGAAGTCATAAAGGGGGAGAGAGTGTTAGTCAAGGCCAGTTCTGAGCATGCAAAATGGATTTCAAATTCTATAAGGGCTACACTTGGATACCCTCCCCTGTGTGATGACAATGAAGTAGGTGAATCTGGTATTCAAGGAACATTTCTTGGAGGTGAGCAACAAGCAGTGGCTGATGTAATCTATCCACCTCCAGACTTTGAAATGATTCATGCTGATGTAAGCACTATGTATAGTCCAACTGCTGGCAAGCCAAATGTTATTCTGGAAAAGGTTGTTCAACCTATCACAGCTGCTATGCAAGAGGCATTGGATAAAGAAGAAGAAACTAGGCTGTCAAAGAAGAAGTTTAGGGAAATTGCTGAGCAAAAGCCAGATTTTGAACAATGGAGCCCTACTTCTAGAAACATAATTCTTACAGCCTGGAAAGCAGCCAAGGATAATGCCCATGAGAGGAACAAGTGGTTCTCAGAGGCTGAATGGAGAAAGCATGAGATTAGACAAGAAGCCATTGTCCAACACAGAAGGAAGGCCAAGTTAGGAAAGCTACCTCCAACAGCTGTGGAGCCTAGCAAGTACTTTCCCAAGCCTTATCATTATTTTGAAAGGCAGAAGATCAAGGCAGATAAGCAAGATCTAAAAGGGAAGAAGACTGGTGAAGCTGAGCCTGCTGCTGCTGCTGCTGCTGCTGCTGAAAGCTCAAGTTAAAGCTGGAAAAGGGATTGTTATCAAAGAACCTGATCAGCACTAGATTAGGGATTAACTTGATGCTTATTGTAATCTGTTAAGAGAAAAACATTGTAATACTTCATTGAAAATGTATAAGAAACATTATTGGAACAGTATATGATAAATATAGTCTTAATGTTCTGAAATATGTGTGTTTCTTAATTGTTCTGCAATGTTTAATAAGTATACATGTGTAGTTTATTACATGTTCAAGTTTTACCCTGTTGTCATTTATATGTTTTACATCATTTTGTAATTTTTAATTATGAGTGGTGTATATCATTGACTAAGGGTTATGACTTCTCCAAATAGGGGGAGATTGTTGGGTACATTGGTCAAATGTACCTGATTTGAAGAAGCCTCACCTAACTCAATGATATACATCAGAATGTATTTGATGTTTGTTTGAGTTATTTGTGCAGGTTAGGTATACACTGGACTGAAGCTGAAAATTTCTAAGTCCATGTGTCGACACCCAGAGGCAAAGTGTCGACACTTGAGAAAGCTTGTGTCGACACCCAGACAAGCAGTGTCGACACTTGGAGTCATTGTGTCGACACCAGGGAAGAAGAGTCGACACCAGTCAGAAAGTGTCGACACTTGGAGCTGTGTCGACACTCAGTGTAGAAGGATGCAGAAAAGCTGTGTCGACACTTAGCAGAAGTGTCGACACCTTGAAGAGCTGAGTCAACACCAGACAGTGTCGACACTTGGAGTTGTGTCGACACTCAGCATAATTCTGCAGAGACTAAGTACAAGTGTCGACACTCAACACAATGTGTCGACACTCAATCTAAAGAGTCAACATATGAAGAATGTGTCGACACTCAGCACAATGTGTCGACACACACTCAAAGAAGTCAACACTTAAAAAATGTGTCGACACTCAGCACAATGTGTCGACACATAACCAGAAGACTCAACACTTGAAGAAAGTGTCGACACAAGGAGCTGTGTCGACACTTAGCAAAGAACAGAAAGCTTGTAAAATATTCTAAGTATAAGTGTCGACACTCATGGGATGTGTCGACACTCAGCTGAAGAATCAAGAATGAAGACTTGTGTCGACACCAAGAAGCAGTGTCGACACTTGACAGTTTCTACACATGAAGATGTGTCGACACAAAGGAGATGTGTCGACACTTAGAAGAATACAGAAAGAATGAAGTACAAGTGCTTGTGTCGACACTCAATTTCAGTGTCGACACATGCAGAAGAAACTGTGTCGAGACATACAAGGGAATGTGTCGACACCTTGTAGACTTGTGTCGACACTTACACAACATGTGTCGACACTTGGTCTATAAGTGTCGACACTTAAGAACAGAAAGTCTCGACACTAACTGACAGTTAGAGAATTTCAAGAAGTGACTGGTTGACATGACAGCTGCCAATCCAGCCGGTCTACAGCAACTGTCAGCAAAGTCAAAAGACTGTTATAAACCGGATCAGCCGGTTACCATGAAGGAAGCCTATAAATAGGCACCCACAGTCTACAGAAAAAAAAAGAGATAATAATTAAGAAGTTCACAAACATTACATGGTGTGATTGAAGTAGTTGATCAGACTAAATCAAGAAGTGATACACAGAAGATCAACACAAGAAGATCAGGCAGTCCAACTGCAGATCTAAGTAGTTGGAGAGAGAGAGCTCCAACCAAGGATTCAGTCTTTGGAACTAAGGCTGAGAAGAAGAATTCAGAGTCATCTGGATTTCAAGAAGCAGAGATCAAGGATCAACTGCAGAAGATTCAGACTAATTCAGTTCTACTCAAGAAGCTTTGAAGAAAGCTAAGTCAGTTTGGATCAAGCTGAGTTCTTCCAAGAACTCTCCAAGAAACTCTCAACTCCTCTCATTCCTTCTGAGTTGTAGAGTTAGAATTTGTAATTTCTATTATAACTTGTAAGATCCATTGGATCTGAGTGATTGTAAGCCTATTTTATAAAGGCTGAGGGTAGGGCTTGGTGCCTGAGTGTAGGAGTTGAAGAACTCTGAGTGTAGGCCTTTGATTGGCTGAGTGTAGGCCTGGGTGGCTGAGTGTAGGCCTTTTGGCTGAGTGTAAGGCTTTGGGCCTGAGGTAGGAACCTTGTTGGGTTCTGAGCTAGTGGAGAAGTTTGGCCGAATCTAGTACACTGCTAGATAGGCGAAGGGGGAAAGTGGATGTACCCAAAGATTGGGGAACCACTATAAAATTAGTGTGTCTGCTGTGCTGTGCTGTGTTGTGGCTTTTCTGTGTGATTTCTGAAATTGCTGTTAACTGTAATAATCTGTGATAAACTGTTGTGCTGTCAAACAAAAGTTAAAAAGGTTTAGGTCACCTATTCACCCCCCCCCCCTCTAGGTGTTTAGGTACCATATCTTTCAAGTGGTATCAGAGGGAGGTTCCTCAAAATCAGGACTAACTGTCTGAGGAGATCCAGTTTGGCAGATTCAGTTAAGTCAGGAAACAGGAAACAGTTTCAAGAAAATCAAGAACATGGGTTCTTCAGAGAATCATAAGGAGTTGGGTTCAATGAAACTACCTATATGCAGAAAAGAGATCTTTGGGATCTGGAAAGAGAGGGTTAGGCTGTTTATGGAAGCCTCTGACCCTAGAATATACATCACAGTCAAAGAAGGGCCATATGTGCCTATGAAGATTTCAGTTTTGGATGCAAATCAGAGGACTCCAAAGGATTTCTCTGAAATGACCAAGGATGAGATTGTCCTAGCAACTATGGACAAAAGGGCACAGAACATCATAGTCAGTGCAATTGATGATGCCACCTTCCAGAACCTTATTCACTGTAAAACTGCAAAAGAAATGTGGGATACCCTCATTGTCTACATGGAAGGTTCTGAAGAAGTAAGGCAAGATAGGAAGTCCTTGCTTAATCAAGAATATGAGAGTTTTAGGCAAGGAAGAGGAGATAGCATCACTGAATGCTATAAGAAATTTTATAGAATTGTAAATGAACTCATGTCATATGGAAGAGAGTTCACAAACTATGAGTTGAATGACAAATTCTTAAGGTCCCTAACCAAAGACTGGGACACCAAGATTTGTGCCATCAGAGAAATGGCAAAGTTGGGAGAAATTCCTCCTCCCACACTTTTTGGCAAGTTGTTATCCTATGAGATGCAATTGTCAGTAAGAAAAGAAGAAGAAAAGTCAACAAGGACTGAATACAGAGAAAAGACTGTTGCCTTTAAGTCAGATGTACCTAGAAAGAGCAGGACCAAGTCATCAACTCCTCCTCCTGAGGTAGTTGAATCAGAATCTGAAGAATCTGAAAGTACAAAATCTACAAGCAGTGAAAGTGATGAAGACTTTGCTGCATTCACCAGACATTTTCAGAAGTTCCTGAAGAAGAAACAGTGGAGGTCTAGACCTTCATCTTCCAAAGGGAAAGAGGTTCAGTATCTGGAAAAGAAGCCTTCAAAGAAGGACAAGAAAAGGACCAAGACAAGTAAGGCAACTGGATCCAAGATAATTTGTTACTGCTGCAATAGACAGGGCCATGTTATTGCAGACTGTCCTGAAAGAAGGAAGGAATCCAGTGACAAGAAGAAAACACACTTCAAAGGAAAGAAGGAGAAGTCCTTTGTTGCAAAGAATGAGAAGACTCTTTCAGATATGTCTTCTTCAGACACAGAGACAGATGCTGAAGCCTATATTGGGCTATTTGCTGAAGAAGAAGAAGAGTTCATGCAGATCATGGAATCTATCTATGAGCAAGAAGACTGTCAAAGCCAAGGACTGATGGCTTTGACTGAAAGTACCAAAAACCTGGAGCAGCCAGGACCCAGTCAGGTACAAGGCTTAACTCAAAGTTCTGATTCCAGTTCAAGTTCAGAGTCAGAGTATTCTTCATCAAGTGATGAGAATATGTCTGAGTCTGAGGGAGATATTCATCAACTCCTAGATGAATATCAAGTACTATTGCTAGCCTATAAGAAAAGCAAGACCCTAGCCAAAAATTTGGCCAAGGAAATTGCTGATCTCAAGACAGCTGCAATAGATTATGAGAAGAATTATGATCAAAAACTAAATGAAGTGGCCAGGCTGAAACACATTACTGTGATTCAGATGGGTACCATTACATTTAAGAATGATCAAATTAAGAAACTGGAGATTAATCTTCAGAAGGAGAAAGAGCTAGTAGCTAGCTTTTCAAAACCTAAATCAGTGCTACCCTTGATTGATGATTTTGTTCATCATAAAGGAAAGACTGGACTGGGATTTGTTAACCCAGTTTGGACTGTTCAGAATCAGTCCAAGTCCAAGGGCAAAGCCCCAACATTCACTAAGACAGCCAAGTCTGTACCTAAGCAAAGGTACAACAAATTTGAATGTTGGTGCTGTGGCAAAGTTGGCCACTTTGCTTTGGACTGTTGGCACAATGTTAGTGCCAAAGGTAGTAACAAGATACCTGGTGGAAAGCCAGCAGGTATCTATGTCAATTTGCAAACTAACAATCACCAAGGACCCAAGTTTACTTTGGGTTCTAAGGTTCATTAATTTGTTTTGCAGGAGAATCCAAGTGACCATACCCCTACATGGTACTTGGATAGTGGATGTTCCAGACACATGACTGGAACTAGGGGACTACTGAAGGACTACATCCCTATCAAGAATGGTCCAAAGGTGACCTTTGGTGGTTCAGAAAAAGGAATCATCAAAGGGTTTGGTAACATATCTTCTAACTTAGTTACCATTACTCAAGTGGCTTATGTTAAAGGTTTGAAACATAACCTCATTAGTATAAGTCAATTAAGTGATGTAGGGTATGACATCTCATTTGTTAAAAATGGTTGTCATATCAAGAGGTCTAGTGATCAAAAGATCATTTTGACAGGTTATAGGAAGAGAAATGTCTATTGTTTAGACATTATGGTTGAGAACAATAGTTCTCCAGTTTGTCTTGTAGCAGATGAGACAGTCTCTCAATGTGTCAAATGGCACAAGAGGCTTGCTCATCTTAATTACAAGACTATTGGCAAACTCTTTAGTGAAGAGTTAGTGAGGAATGGTCCTCAAGTTAAGTGTGTCAAAGATGGCATTTGCTCAGCTTGTCAAAAGGGCAAGCAGACTAAATCCACCTTTAGAAGCATTGACAACAAGGATGCTGTGAGATGTTTATATCTCTTGCATATGGATCTATTTGGTCCAATGCCAGTTCACAGCTTAGGTAGGAAGGTCTACACCTTTGTAGTTGTTGATGACTACTCAAGGTTTTCCTGGGTGTTCTTCTTAAAGCAGAAATCTGAAACACCTAGTGTCTTCCACAGTTTTGTTAAGCAAATTCAGAATGAATTGAACTGTTCAGTGGTCAAAATTAGAAGTGACCATGGTACAGAGTTTCAATCTGAAAGCATGACAAAACTATGTGAAGACTATGGGATATTTCAAGAATTCTCTTCACCAAGAACACCTCAGCAAAATGGCATTGCTGAAAGGAAAAATAGAACCTTGATAGAAGCTGGTAGGACTCTATTAAGTGATTCTTCACTACCAGAATATTTCTGGGCTGAAGCAGTAAACACTGCATGCCATGTGATAAATAGAGCTACCATAACTAAAAGGTTAAACAAGACCCCCTATGAAGTAGTGAAAGGCAGGAAACCAAACCTATCCTATTTCAGGATTTTTGGTTGTAAATGCTTTATACTTAACAATGGGAAGACTCACTTAACTAAGTTTGCTGCCAAATCCCAAGAGGGAGTGTTTGTTGGGTACAGCAGTAATAGTAAGTCTTATAGAGTCTACAACTTGACTACACAAGTTGTAGAGGAGTCTGTGCATGTAGTTTTTGATGAGACACTTCTTATTAACAATGAGTTGTCTAGTAGTGTGTGCAGCCCCACAGGTCTTTCTAAGAAGATGGACAAGCTAACCATAGAAGATGTACCTGCTGCAAGACAGCAAGTAGAAGAAGATGGCTTATGTCCAGGGGGAGAACTACATGTACCAGGAGCTGAAGAAGTTCAAGGAACTCAGCATGATGAAGATGATGAAGAAGTACAACCAGAAGTAAGGATGCCTCCAGCCAACAGGCATCTAAGAGATCATCCAGTGGAGCTGATCATTGGAGATCCAAGACAAGGTGTTCAGACAAGGAGCAGAAATCAGAATGCTGCAATATATTCAAGTTTTCTGTCTCAGATAGAACCAAAGAAATTTGAAGAAGCTATACAAGATCCACAGTGGACTGAAGCTATGCAGGAAGAGCTAAACCAGTTCAAGAGGTGCAAGGTTTGGGACTTAGTTCCTAAGCCTAAAGATCACAATGTGATAGGAACAAAGTGGATCTACAGAAACAAGTTAGATGAACAAGGAGTCATCATTAAGAATAAGGCAAGATTGGTTGCAAAAGGATATAGGCAAGAAGAAGGTATTGATTTTGATCAAACCTTTGCTCCAGTAGCCAGACTGGAAGCCATAAGGATGTTCTTGGCCTATGCAACCTACCAAGGATTCAAAGTATACCAAATGGATGTGAAGTCAGCATTCCTTAATGGTAATTTAAAAGAAGAAGTATATGTGGAGCAGCCCTCAGGTTTTGTTGATCCTACTTTTCCACATTATGTCTATAGACTTAGGAAAGCATTGTATGGGTTAAAGCAAGCTCCTAGAGCTTGGTATGAAACCCTATCTAGTTTCCTCATTGAGAATAAGTTCACAAGGGGGAAAATAGATAAGACTCTATTCCTTAGGGAATCTAGAGGCAAAGTAATACTTGTCCAAATATATGTAGATGACATTATATTTGGGTCTACTGAAAGTAGCCTTTGCAAAAAGTTTGCAAAGCTTATGCAGAGTCAATTTGAAATGAGTAGTATGGGAGAACTGAAGTTTTTCTTGGGTCTCCAAGTTAAACAGACTGAAAGTGGTCTTTCCATATGTCAGTCTAAGTTCACCCTAGAACTCATAAGGAAATATGGTATGGATTCCTCCAGTACCATGAAGACTCCTATGGGGTCAAGTATGTCTCTAAGCAAGGATGATGCAGGGAAACCTGTAGATGAAACCTTGTATAGAGGGATAGTTGGCTCCTTACTATACTTAACTGCAAGTAGGCCTGACATTATGTATGCTACATGTGTTTGTGCCAGGTATCAAGCCTGCCCCAAAGAGTCTCACTTGACTGCAGTCAAGAGAATCCTGAGATATCTAAAGGGCACACCTTATCTAGGCCTCTGGTACCCTAGGAATGGAGATTTTGATCTAACAGGCTATTCAGATGCAGACTTTGCAGGATGCAAGGAAGATAGAAAAAGCACAACTGGATCCTGTCAATTCCTAGGTGGAAGACTTATCTCTTGGAGTAGTAAGAAGCAAACCAGTGTGGCCATCTCCACAGCTGAGTCAGAGTATATAGCTGCAGGAAGTTGCTGTGCTCAACTTCTATGGATTCAACATCAGCTAGAAGACTATGGATGTCAGGTAAGTAGAACTCCACTTTATTGTGATTCTACTAGTGCTATTTCCATAGCTAATAATCCTGTATCTCATAGTAGAACTAAACATATTGAGATAAAATATCACTTTCTTAGGGAGCATGTAGAAAGAAATGATATTGCACTTGAATATGTTAAAACAGATAATCAGATAGCTGATATGTTCACTAAGCCCTTAGATGAAGCTAAGTTTAATAAGTTCAAAATTGAACTAGGTATGATAAACTTAGACTAAGTATACAGAACAAAAATTGGCTAAGTAAAAAGGTGTCGACACATAGACAAGTCTATGTCGACACAGAATAGTAAGTGTCGACACTTCAGAAATAATGGTGTCGACACATCTAGGAAGTTAGTGTCGACACTTCAGAATGTTAGTGTCGACACTTCAGAATGTTAGTGTCGACACATGTCGAGTAGGTGTCGACACATCCACTAAGGTGTCGACACTTAAGTTTTACTCAGAATTTTTCTAAGTAAAGTCTCGACACATGTCGAGTATAGTGGTGTCGACACTTAACCAAGTGTCGACACATAGTATCTGTTAACTAAATTTGTGTCGACACATGAGTGTCGAGACATTATAGGTCAGTGTCGACACTTATTGACAGTGTCGACACATCATTAGAAATTCCTCCCGCCTGTTCGTCTTCAAACAGGAAAGGTATAAATAGGGTTCTGTCTTTGATTGTCGACACGCTTTCAAAGTTTCGAGACCTAAACTCTTGTGTCGACATTTCTCTCTTCTCAAGACTAAATCTTCAAACCCTAATGGCTCCCAAGCTGGAAGAGAACGTCAACGAGGGCTATGAGCTCATGCGAGGCGCATTTGACGACAGCGATCAGGAATTCAAATCGGTGATTACCCTAGTCAGCGATTCAGGACTGGAATTCTTGGTTTCAGAACCAACGAAAATCTGGAAGAAAGAAGTAATTGAATTTCTTACTCAAGCAACTGTGGACGACTCTGGATTCAGAATCAAGTCCAGGGTGCATGGCACCAAAGTCAAACTATCCCCCAAGTCTTTGAGAAAGGTACTTCAGCTACCTAAGATTCAAGAAGAAGAGGAGGTAACTGCTTCTAAGACCAGGGAAGCTCTTACTTGGTGTGGACTGGATTCACAGATGAAGGTGGGATCAGTCTTCAATAGGAAGGGGATGAACAATCAAGGCAAGTTCTTGTCAGAAGTAGTGGGCAAGGTAATTCTGTGCAAACCAGGAGGGCATGACAGGGTGTCTGCCTCCATGTTTGAAGTAATGACCAGAATCATCTTCACTCTGAAGGCAGATTGGTCAATGGTGGTTTTTGAGAAAGTGAAGGAAAGCCTGAAGAAGCCCAATCTGGGCAGGATTATAAGTCTCTACCTGGCTGGATCCATTCCAGAGGTAATGAGCACTGCTGCAGGAACAAAGATAAATCATATGAGGAGAATGGACTCCAGAATATTCTCAAGATGGGAAAGGGTGCTGGTGTCAAAGGACTTGGCCACCCCTGAGAAACAAACTTCTAAAACAGACTCTCCTCCCAGGAAGAAAAGGAAGACAGCTGCTGTGCCTCAAGAGTCCTCAAGCAGCTCAGGCAGTGAAGAACAGGTGGTCTTCACTCCTGAAAGTCCAGTAGATGTGACTGCAGCAAAGTCACCTGCTCCTCAGGAGCCAGCTGATATCCAGGGGGAGCCTCCAGCTGTAGAACATTCATCTACACTGGATAGTGAGCAGGCTACTCTCATCATTCAAGAGGTACTTGTTGATCTTAACACTTTGAATTTTTGTATAACAAATTCTGATTTGTCTGATGATCATCAGCAAAATCAGCCAGCAAACCCAGAACCAGATGTTGTTCTTCCAGACACATCTGTTGTGATACCTGATGCAGTGATAGAAGAACCAAGGACATCTCCTGCACAGTCTCCACCAGAGTATACCATGGAAGATCTGTTTTTGAACTTGGATCAAGAAGATTTTGATATGGAAAAGACTGCTGCTGATGCAGTGAAGGATGCTGTTGCTGAGGGGGAGACTTTGGATAGTCAAGAAGAGCCTATAAGGCTAGATTCTGAGCAGGCACAAGATGTGCATACTGAAAGAACATCCAGCCCTAAGGATAGGGTGGATATAGCAAGTACATCTGACTCTGAAGATGAGGAAGCTGAGCAAGCTAAGAAAAAGAAGTTCTTTGTATTCAAGAGGAGGAGCCAAAGCTATAAGAAGGCTCTACAAACAGTTGCTCAGCATTCACTAGTTCAACAAGCTCCATCCACTGATTATAGTGCTCTACTGCTTGCAATGCAAATCAAGATGGATGAACAAAGGAAAGCCTTAGAAACTTATGTTGATGAAGGGCACAAGGCACTGCAAACTGATCTAGGCCAGGAAATCAAGTCTATAAGGTTTGAAATGAACCTTAATAAAACAGCAATGACTGATTGTTTTACCAAGGGTGCTAATGCTGTGGTCTATCTAGCTAAACATCAAGAAGAAATTAAAGAGAAAGTGGATGATATAGCAGTCAAGCAAGGCTATGTGCTGGAGAATCAGTTGAGGATGAATGATAACTTGACTGCATCTCACAATGCAATTGTCACTGAAATTAAGAATAAGTCAGATGAACCTTCCACTTCCTCAGCTGCTGCCAAAGCTGATTTTGATAAGATATTTCAAGCAGAGATTGCTGCTGTTAAAAATGCCATAAAAGATTCCCAGAAGGTCATATCAGAACAGCTTACAAAGCTTAGACCTTTCTTTAAAGAGGGCATAAGATATTTGGATAGCCAAATCCGATTTCAGAAAGATGATGTAAGGGATCATATGGCTCAAGAAGTCATAAAGGGGGAGAGAGTGTTAGTCAAGGCCAGTTCTGAGCATGCAAAATGGATTTCAAATTCTATAAGGGCTACACTTGGATACCCTCCCCTGTGTGATGACAATGAAGTAGGTGAATCTGGTATTCAAGGAACATTTCTTGGAGGTGAGCAACAAGCAGTGGCTGATGTAATCTATCCACCTCCAGACTTTGAAATGATTCATGCTGATGTAAGCACTATGTATAGTCCAACTGCTGGCAAGCCAAATGTTATTCTGGAAAAGGTTGTTCAACCTATCACAGCTGCTATGCAAGAGGCATTGGATAAAGAAGAAGAAACTAGGCTGTCAAAGAAGAAGTTTAGGGAAATTGCTGAGCAAAAGCCAGATTTTGAACAATGGAGCCCTACTTCTAGAAACATAATTCTTACAGCCTGGAAAGCAGCCAAGGATAATGCCCATGAGAGGAACAAGTGGTTCTCAGAGGCTGAATGGAGAAAGCATGAGATTAGACAAGAAGCCATTGTCCAACACAGAAGGAAGGCCAAGTTAGGAAAGCTACCTCCAACAGCTGTGGAGCCTAGCAAGTACTTTCCCAAGCCTTATCATTATTTTGAAAGGCAGAAGATCAAGGCAGATAAGCAAGATCTAAAAGGAAGAAGACTGGTGAAGCTGAGCCTGCTGCTGCTGCTGCTGCTGCTGCTGCTGTGAAAGCTCAAGTTAAAGCTGGAAAAGGGATTGTTATCAAAGAACCTGATCAGCACTAGATTAGGGATTAACTTGATGCTTATTGTAATCTGTTAAGAGAAAAACATTGTAATACTTCATTGAAAATGTATAAGAAACATTATTGGAACAGTATATGATAAATACAGTCTTAATGTTCTGAAATATGTGTGTTTCTTAATTGTTCTGCAATGTTTAATAAGTATACATGTGTAGTTTATTACATGTTCAAGTTTTACCCTGTTGTCATTTATATGTTTTACATCATTTTGTAATTTTTAATTATGAGTGGTGTATATCATTGACTAAGGGTTATGACTTCTCCAAATAGGGGGAGATTGTTGGGTACATTGGTCAAATGTACCTGATTTGAAGAAGCCTCACCTAACTCAATGATATACATCAGAATGTATTTGATGTTTGTTTGAGTTATTTGTGCAGGTTAGGTATACACTGGACTGAAGCTAAAAATTTCTAAGTCCATGTGTCGACACCCAGAGGCAAAGTGTCGACACTTGAGAAAGCTTTGTGTCGACACCCAGACAAGCAGTGTCGACACTTGGAGTCATTGTGTCGACACCAGGGAAGAAGAGTCGACACCAGTCAGAAAGTGTCGACACTTGGAGCTGTGTCGACACTCAGTATAGAAGGATGCAGAAAAGCTGTGTCGACACTTAGCAGAAGTGTCGACACCTTGAAGAGCTGAGTCAACACCAGACAGTGTCGACACTTGGAGTTGTGTCGACACTCAGCATAATTCTGCAGAGACTAAGTACAAGTGTCGACACTCAACACAATGTGTCGACACTCATCTAAAGAGTCAACATATGAAGAATGGTCGACACTCAGCACAATGTGTCGACACACACTCAAAGAAGTCAACACTTAAAAAATGTGTCGACACTCAGCACAATGTGTCGACTCATAACCAGAAGACTCAACACTTGAAGAAAGTGTCGACACAAGGAGCTGTGTCGACACTTAGCAAAGAACAGAAAGCTTGTAAAATATTCTAAGTATAAGTGTCGACACTCATGGGATGTGTCGACACTCAGCTGAAGAATCAAGAATGAAGACTTGTGTCGACACCAAGAAGCAGTGTCGACACTTGACAGTTTCTACACATGAAGATGTGTCGACACAAAGGAGATGTGTCGACACTTAGAAGAATACAGAAAGAATGAAGTACAAGTGCTTGTGTCGACATTCAATTTCAGTGTCGACACATGCAGAAGAAACTGTGTCGAGACATACAAGGGAATGTGTCGACACCTTGTAGACTTGTGTCGACACTTACACAACATGTGTCGACACTTGGTCTATAAGTGTCGACACTTAAGAACAGAAAGTCTCGACACTAACTGACAGTTAGAGAATTTCAAGAAGTGACTGGTTGACATGACAGCTGCCAATCCAGCCGGTCTACAGCAACTGTCAGCAAAGTCAAAAGACTGTTATAAACGGATCAGCCGGTTACCATGAAGGAAGCCTATAAATAGGCACCCACAGTTACAGAAAAAAAAAGAGATAATAATTAAGAAGTTCACAAACATTACATGGTGTGATTGAAGTAGTTGATCAGACTAAATCAAGAAGTGATACACAGAAGATCAACACAAGAAGATCAGGCAGTCCAACTGCAGATCTAAGTAGTTGGAGAGAGAGAGCTCCAACCAAGGATTCAGTCTTTGGAACTAAGGCTGAGAAGAAGAATTCAGAGTCATCTGGATTCAAGAAGCAGAGATCAAGGATCAACTGCAGAAGATTCTGACTAATTCAGTTCTACTTAGAAGCTTTGAAGAAAGCTAAGTCAGTTTGGATCAAGCTGAGTTCTTCCAAGAACTCTCCAAGAAACTCTCAATCCTCTCATTCCTTCTGAGTTGTAGAGTTAGAATTTGTAATTTCTATATAACTTGTAAGATCCATTGGATCTGAGTGATTGTAAGCCTATTTTATAAAGGCTGAGGGTAGGGCTTGGTGCCTGAGTGTAGGAGTTGAAGAACTCTGAGTGTGGCCTTTGATTGGCTGAGTGTAGGCCTGGGTGGCTGAGTGTATGCCTTTTTGGCTGAGTGTAGCAGGCTGTTGGGCCTGATGTAGGAACCTGGTTGGGTTCTGAGCTAGTGGAGAAGTTTGGCTGAATCTAGTACACTGCTAGATAGGCGAAGGGGGAAAGTGGATGCTTACCCAAAGATTGGGGAACCACTATAAATTAGTGTGTTGCTGTGCTGTGCAGTGTTGTGGTTTTCTGTGTGATTTCTGAAATTGCTGTTAACTGTAATAATCTGTGATAAACGTTGTGCTGTCAAACAAAAGTTAAAAAGGTTTAGGTCACCTATTCACCCCCCCCCCCCCCCTCTAGGTGTTTAGGTACCATATCCTGTCATCTTCAATGATCTTCTAAGGTGTCTAACTGATACAAGGTGTCTAATCATCACCTTAGTACTGCAGGAGGATTAGGGTGATTCTCTTCCTCCCCCTGAGCAGTTGCAGTATCTTCTATTGGAATTTCTAATTGCTCTAATTTCTAACTTAATTAACTCTATGTTAGGTGAGTCCCTTATATTTAGCTTTTCCATTCATAGTTTATAAACACCTACACTAGAGCTATTAGAGATCACATTGCAATAAG